>OY728131.1:664140011-665340011 GCA_963277665.1 Viscum album
TCCAATGATCATACTTTCCATGAAATTCGGAGGGACATGTACACGTGTAACTCAACCAACGGTTAATTAGAAACAGAATAGACGACATCGTTTTATAACAAACCATGTATAACTGAATACAAGACATCTTTTTGAAATGAAACATATGTAAGTAAAATCTAATCAATATTTCAGAGTGAAAGAAAGTAAAAAGTTTGGAGTCTAATAAAAATGAAATTTGGAGTCTATGTTAAGAAATGTTCAGATTCTGTTTGATAGGAATTCGGAGTCTAGTTTCACCAGAGATCGGAATCTGAACTTGCAGAGTTTGGAGTCGAACTTCTTAAGAGTTCGGAGTCGAACTGCTTAAGAGTTCGGAGTCGAACTACTTAAGAGTTCAGTGACGAACTTCTTAAGAGTTCGGAGTCGAACTACTTAAGAGTTCGGAGTTGAACTACTTAAGAGTTCGGAGTCGAAATTCATAAGAGTTCAGAGTCAAACTGTTTAAGAGTTCGGAGTCGAACTTCTTAAGAGTTCAGAGTGGAACTATTTAAGAGTTCGGAGTTGAACTACTTAAGAGTTCAGAGTCAAACTGCATAAGAGTTCGGATTCAAACTTCATAAGAGTTCGGAGTCTAGAATTCATATTGTAAAAACAGAATGCTCCAAATCTTTACATTATATGGCCTTGGGATTTTGGGTATGAATCCATTTTGTGTTCTTATGGAAAAAATTGATATGTATAAGAAAATTTCGGTTAGGGTAAATTTCCTTGAAGAAGTAAATTTTCTTTAAGGAGGTAAAACATACATTTCCTTATGTATAAGGTGTTTGTCATTTTCAAAATATGAAGGAATGAAAATGTCATAAGGAAAACCTTATTGACTCAAGAATCTCCCCCTTTTTGGAAAACACAAACATCCTTACGAAAAAGAATATAAGGAATTTGAAAAATTTCATTAGGCTTTTAAATTAAACACTTATCACCCTTTGTTCATGGATGAAAGTAAATACAACTAACTCCCCCTTAGGCATTGAAACACTAAGGATTGTATTCTGAATTTTCGGAGTGAGGTTTTCATTGTTGTAAGAATGAAGAACTTCATAGTGGGAAACTCCCCCTTACTTTAAGAATATTTCTATTAGTAATTTTTTCTTTCTCCTCCTTAAGAGTAGTTATTTTTCCTTCTCCCCCTTTGTGATTTTCAAAACGAATTTAAGGGAATGGAAAACAAAATATTGAACCAGAAACATCAGTATATGACAAGATATAACTAACCAAATAATCATTTCATTAGAGTTTGAAAATTTTACAAAGAAAGAAAATTTCAACAAAAGATCAGAGTGAGTTCATTTTTCTTACTTTTCATTCGGAATGAGATTCTTTAACAGGGTTTTGAGTTTCTTTAAGTCTCTCTGGTCTTCCTCACCTTGCCTCTCCAAGGCTTCTTCCTTTTCTTCTTGAAATTTTAAAGCTTCTGCCTGAGCCTCCAGAGAATCTTTCTGGAACTTTATTATCTCATCTTTCTTTTCCGTCTTCTGCTGGAACTCAATCCGGAAATCTCTTTCAGTTTTCCAATTCTGAGATACTGAGTTAAGCTTCCCATTCATGTCCTTGACATGTTGATTCCGAGAATTTTTCTCCTGGGTCAACTTCTCATAAATCTCATTAACCTTTTTATCCTCCATTTCAAATGAATTTTTAACTTCAGCCTGAAAATTCTCAAAGTGAACTAAATCTTCATCAAATCTCTTATACCACTTGGTTACCTTACTACAAGACTTTCTATGCACATCATAATCGATAAGAAAACTTTTTTGTTCATCTTCCAACATCACAAACTTATCCATGACCATCGATAAAGAATCCGATTTCTGATTCATAGTTTGTTGCAACATCTGACATCTGGAATCTATTTTTGGAAGAATCAGAATTGTGTCAACCAACTTCCTCAGAGACTGAACAACAAAATCATGCCCATGAGATGATGATTCCGAATCAGAAACTTTGCTTGGAGACTAATTTTCTTCATCTTGCACCAACTTTCTTCAAGAGGTGCCACCGACCTCTTTCTTCCTGATGAAATATTTTATAGGTGTCTCCATGAGAGTTTGCTTCCCCTTATCAGCTCTCAGAATAGGTTCCTTATTAAGGGATACTTCCTCGGATTCAGATACTTGAATGATCTGGTCTTCGTCTGGTATTTGTTTTTCTTGTCCTTCCTCAAGAAAATTCCTTTCATAAGATTCTTCCTCATAATACAATACATTCTCTTCTTCTTCTTCTTGTTTCTTTCTATCTTCCTCATCTACCTTTCCTGGAGTAACTAACTTAGCAGATTCAGCCTTATCTTTATAGTCCTGTACTTTCTTGATTAGGGTATCAAAATCTTCACTCTCCTCTTCTTCTTCTTCTTCTTCGTCAACTTCTTCAAAAACTTCATTCTCAGCTTATTCAACTATTTCTTTATCCTTGGATCTATTCGGAGAGACATAGTTCTTGGCTGGAGTTTCTGGTAAAGAAGGTTCAACACCAAAAGTTTCCAGAATGGGAAGTATTCCAGAAGCCAACTCTGTAGCTGTCAGCAAATATTGCACCACTTCAGCTTCAGACATCTTATTTTTCATTTTCTTTTCCTTCGCTTGTCTCTCTAGATCCTCAGATGCTTTTTCCTTTAAGGCCTTAGCCTCAGCAGGGTGCAATCCTAATTATGGATCCCCTTCTTTCCTTATTTATTTATCTTCCCTCCACTTGGCTTCCACTTCATCCGTATATGTTTTCTGCATCTTCAGCTTGGGGGGAGAAGATTGAGTTTCCTTATCCTGAGTAATTTCTTAATCAGCAATGACTTCCTTAACCTTTCTCTTCCTCCTTTGATTTTTGGATGGTTCTGGAGAGCATGTTTCCTTTTGAGCTGCTTCAAACAATTCCACAGATAGAGGGTAAAATTCCCCGGATTCACTGGAAAAACCCATCTTCATCCTCTTGAGAGTATCATCACTAACTAGCATGAGGTTTCAATTCCGGATCTTTCATTTGTAGGAAACCTTGAAGGATTCTAAGCACCGAACTATCAGCTTAGATAGTAAGGCAGGAAACATGGTAATTAGAGCTCTAAAATGTCCTCCTTTGATATTCTTGATCGTAACCAAGACATGCCTCATCAGATTTATCTTTCATAGATTTACCAAAAAATCTAAGACATATATATCGCTTTTCTTCAAATTGTCTTTATCACCTCATCTTGGAACCAGAAATCCTTGTACCCAAAGTTTAATATTTCTATTGTTCGGAGTGAGACGAGCAATATTGATAGTTGAATCATCCTTAAGCCCAAGACACTTCAGTGCCTTCTCCTTATTGAAACTTCCTTGCACATCAGGAAGTTTGTGTGAGCAGAACTCAGCTTTTCCTTCGTATGAAAAACCAACCAAGCTTGCGGAATTGGGTGTAGGAAAGATTATAAGTCTTCCCATAAGACTTGAAAGAAAACCACTCTCTGCCATCTTCCATCAGGAAGGAAACAGACTTGTAGAACTCAGTTAGCAAATCAGTATAAACCGGATCTTGTTTATCTGACTTTGCTACGCAGACATCTTCCCATCCATTCAGATTTATATTCTTTGAAATAAGGGAATCAAGCTTATAGAAATACGGATGAACTAACCTTTCCCTAAAGACTAACCACTTAGATATTGGTTTTTCAGTCTACATATCTTGAGATGTTGCTACAACAGACATTCGGAGTGAAGAAATCTAAAAGATTCAGATCGGCTTTGCAAAGTTCGGAACCGGCCTTAAGAAGAGCAGCAGGGCTTCGAGACACAAAATCATGAAAAACCGATGTGGGACGAGTCTCGGGGTCCCCTTTATATAGGAAATGGTTGTGACCATTGGTCTTCTAAAAGCTATCTGACGGTTGAAAATGTTTTGACTTGATCTGAGGGTTGAAAACAATCCCGTAAGAAGAACTTGACTCCGATATTTTGAGGTTTTTAAAGAAAACATTCGGATTTCAAGAAAGCTAGAATCTGATTTCCTAAAAACATAGGAAAATACTAGCAAGAAAAATATTATTACTAAACTATAAGTAAGGAAATCACAACTCTTGGATTGGCTAGAAATATTGTTCGTAATTGGTAATATTCTTCTTGAAGAATTGAATTTAAAAACAAAACTCATTACGAAAAGTTCCATTATGAAAATATAATTACGAAAACATCAGTACCAAAATCTCCATTTTGGAAGTTCCAGTACGAAAATATCCATTCCGGAAAATTTCAGTACGAAAATCTCCATTCTGAAAAACTTTAGTACGAAAATCCCCATTCTGGAAGTTCTTATTTCGAGAATTTCAATCCTGAAAATTTCAGTTCCGGAAATTCTCATTCCGGAAATTTTAGTTTCATAAATTTCTATTACGAAAACTTTAGTTCCAAAAGGTTTGAAAAACTAACTTCAAAACAAAAAATTAGTTATACTAATTTTGAAAAATAGATTCCAAAATATTTTAGTTACACTAACCTTCAAATGTACTCCCCCTATGAGAAGAAGTTTGTTAATGTTAGGACAATTTTTCAACAAGAAGTTAATGGAGAATGAATACATTACAGTTATCATTCCTAACTTCTGTTTAATGTATTCAAATCTATCGGAGGGTAAAGATTTTGTGAAAATATCAGCGAGTTGATCTTGTGTTCCGATAAACTGAAGAATGATATCTCCTATCGTTTTGATAATCTTTTCAAAATATATTTTGTTACTAGTCATGTGTCGGGAACATCCACTATCCATGTACCACGTATTATTGTTGGTACTTCCTCTATCTTCCTGAAAACAATAAAAGAATTAGACTTTCGGAATCCAAACTTGCTTGGATCCGAGATTTCCAGACAAAAATTTTTTCAGAACCCACACTTTCTTAGAGAAATATGCGTTATGGAAGCCTAGAGATTGGGTTTTATTTAAAAAACAATTCTTTGCCCAGTGACCACCACATTGACACTTGGTACAAAATGGGGCACTTTGTGGAACAAATTAGTTGTTACTAAAAATTGGTTTTGCATGGGTATAACCAAATACAGATTTGTTTCTCAAAGGTCGTATTTGAGAATACATTTTATCAAAATTTTCTTTACCATGGGAAAAGTTTGATAAACACTTCTTTAAGGAAAAAATTTCGGACTTGAGTTTTATAACCAAGTTTTTATCTTCAAAATCATTAGATTTAGAACTAGAGCTAGGCTCGAAGATACTTTTCTTAGAAGTTACTTTTACTAACTCTTTAGAAAGTTTGTTCCTCTCAGAACATACTTTCTCAAGATTTTTGGAAATATTTATAAAATCATCATTATTCTTATCAAGATCTTTGGTAAGATCTGAAATTTATTTTGTAAGAATAGAATTCCTAGAGTTTTTTTTATCAATTTTTTTATTGAGTTTAGAATTCCCAATTTCAAGAAGTTCACCAAACCTAGAAACTTATTCATAGGTAGGTGAAGTATTTTCTTCATTAGAAGATGATTCTTCATCTGAAGAGATATAATACTTACTATCATTAGAATTTAAAGAAACATTGGTCAAAGATTCAGCATTTCGTACCTTAGCCATAAATCAATGATTGTTAATAGGTAATCTGGCTATAAGACCAAGATTCTTCTGTCCTGAAGATTCATAATCAGAAGATTCATCTGACGAGTCACCACCACTGGCACTCCAGGTGTCATTTGCTTTCAGAACATTCTTAGATTTGGTTTTGTAATACTTCTTTCTATTCCTATCAGAATGCATTTCTTTCCTTTATTTCTTTTTGAGAAAAGGGAAATCTGGTCTAATATGTCCTGCTCTCTTGCATTCATAACAAGTAACTTCTCCATCTTTCCTATCTTTCCTTTCCTTTTTCTTATACTTGGATAGGATATTTCTCTGGCCAGCTATCTTGTTCATTCTTCGAGCAGGATTTGATAAATCATTCTCTGAGAATTCACTCTCACTAGATTCATATTGGATTATAACTTTCTTAGACTTGGATATAGTTACGCTCTCAGGAGTCTTAGCTTTCATATGATTTGATGTTGTTTTAAAAGAAACAATACCATTCCCATTCTTATTTTTGATGTTGTTAGCATCTCTCTTGATTTTTGTTTCATGTGGGAGAAGAGTTTCGAATAGCTCATCAAGAGAAATTTGAGTAACCTTCCTGTTCTCATCTATAGCTGATCTCTTTGATTCCCACTCATTAGGCATAATATCAATTATCTTTTCCACAAGGGCTTCATCTTATAACCCTTTTTCTCCCATAGACTGTAAGCTGTTCACTATAGTCATAAATCTCTGTTGAACTTTCCAGATTGGTTCACCATACAGAAAATTGAATCAATGGTATTCAGCTCTAAGCAGAGCTCTTCTAGCCTCAATTACTTTAGAAGTACCAAAGTGTGTAACTTCTAACTTCTTCTAGATACAATTAGTTTTGTCACAAGAAGATATTTGGCTATATATATTTGTAGTCATTGAACAAATTAAAGTATTGTGTACCTTATAATTGAGTTGATACTCTTGCTTTTCCTGGATAGTGAAAGTTCTAACTTCCTTATCAGGAATTTTATAATCCCCAGTAAGCATAACGAAGTTATCCACTCCAGTATTGATAACAAAAGTCTTCATTTGATCTCTCTAGTACTCATAGTCATTACCATCAAAGATTGGTGGTCTTGTAGGATTTAGATTGTCAACAGAACCAACATTGACTCATTCCATTCTTTAAAAAAAACTTGGGAACAAAACTTATAAGTACTAGAAGTTCGTAACCACAAAGTTTAGAATGATAAAGTCTGGAACGATAAATTTTGGAATGATAAAGTTCAAAATCGAGGAAGAAGAACAAAGGAAAAATGAGAAAGAAAAACTTATACGTGTGTACGATTATTTCAGAGACCTCCTCTGATACCTATTGTAGGATCGAAATAACGATGTAGATGCTCAATATACAAGAGGTGGGGGGGGGGGGTGAATTGTACACTTTAAAAATTCCTTTTGAACCTTTAAAGTTGGTTACTGATAACAATTTTTTCCTTAGACAAGGAAGGTACTGAGTTTAACAAAGTTAAACTAAGAAGATTCACAACACCTCTAACACCAATTGGAGAATTGGAACTAAGGTTTAAAATATGAGATTCTACCTTAAAGCATACAGAATATAAACTTATCATGGTACAAGTTTAAGGAAATGTAAGATTATACTTTCCTTACAATACAATATGCAGCGGAAAAACTAGTAGTAAAACTACAAGTAACAAGATATAAGTCTTTTAACCCAAAGAGAAGGGTATCCAACAACCTTGGATAAAGCTCTCTCGATTTATAATTTCAAGCAAGTCTGTCTTACCCACACCAGGGTAATCCCTCAATACGAAGATCAAAATCTCTGTCTTGCTATCCCTGAAATCCCTTAACTTCAAGGTAGTTGGTACCTCTGTCTTCCTCGGCTAGGAAGAACTCGAACTTTAAGGTAGTCGGAACCTCTATCTTTCTATCCCCGGAATTCCTCGAATGTAATCACCAACATTCGGTGTCGCACAAAGCAATCTGAACGAGCATCTCAGTATGCACAAGGCATGAAAAGATTCTCTCTCTAGAAATCACCTTAACAAAGTGTTTCCTCTAGATTGATCAACTTTCCTTTTTCCATTTTGAGCTCTTTCAAATGAGCTCCTATTTATAGGCAAACATCCAATGGTCGGCTCCCTCTTCCAACGGTCATATTTTCCATGAAATTCAGAGGGACCTGTACACGTGTAACTCAACCAATAGTTAATTAGAAACAGAATAGACGACATCATTTTATAACAAACCATTTATAACTAAATGCACGACATCGTTTTGAAATGAAGCATATGTAAGTAAAAGCAAATAAATATTTCGGAGTGAAAGCATATCAAAAGTTTGGAGTCTAATCAAAATGAAATTCGAAGTCTATGTTTAGAAATGTTCAGATTCTGTTTTATAGGAATTCAGAGTCTGGTTTCACCATAGATCAGAATCTGAACTTGCAGAGTTTGGAGTTGAATTGCTTAAGATTTCGGAGTCGAACTACTTAAGAGTTCGGAGTCGAACTTCTTAAGAGTTTGGAGTCGAACTACTTAAGAGTTCGGAGTCGAAATCCTTAAGAGTTCGGAGTCGAACTTCATAAGAGTTCGGAATCGAACTGTTTAAGAGTTTGGAGTCTAACTTCTTAAGAGTTAGGAGTTGAACTATTTAAGAGTTTGGAGTCGAACTTCTTAAGAGTTCGGAGTCGAACTACGTAAGAGTTCGGAGTCGAACTACTTAAGAGTTCGGAGTCGAACTTTATAAGAGTTCGGAGTCCAGAATTCGGATTGTAAAAATAGAATGCTCCAAATATTTACATTATATGGCTCTGGGATTTTGGGTATGAATCCGTTTTTTTGTACTTAAGGAAAAAATGGATATGTATAAGAAAATCATGGTTAGGGTAAATTTCCTTGAAGAAGTAAATTTTCCTTATGGAGGTAAAACATACATTTTCTTAAGTATAAGGTGTTTGTGATTTTTAAAATAAGAAGGAATGAAAAAGTCATAAGGAAAAACTTATTGACTCAACACCCACATCCAAAATTCCTTAGCCTCTTTAAAATAACAAAACCTCTCCACTTAATAAGTTCTCAAAAGAGGACATTTCAAGAGGTAAATTCCTCCTTCCAATTCTTTCTTTTCTTTTATGTTCTTTTCTTTTTGTTTCTTTCCTCATCTCCCTTCAACCAAATTGTATGATAACTCCAGTAACATAAATGTACTAGAATTTTTTTATGCTAATGGGATATTTTATTATCTTATCTCCTTTCCCCACCTTTTATTTGAAATGAATGAAAGCACCGTTTGAGATATGCTAATTTAGCACATTCAAGGACAACCATTTATCAATTTTTATTATAATCTTTAAATATGGTAATGAAACCAACTTTGTTATGTTTGAACCCGATTATATATATGTAATTTCTCATATTTTAATTCTATAATCTTTTTGTACAAATGGTATTAAGTTATAAATCAAAACTTGTTCTTTGTAATCAGACCCACCAATTAACAAAAATGGTTGTCACTTTGGTTTTATATAATAGATTGACTTTAGTCAAAGTAAACAAATTAAATTTAAATCCTTGTAATCTCATGGATGTACACTAATATAATATAACTTCAATTCGGGAAACCCACATTCATCTTACATGTTTATCTATACATAAATATAAGTGAACCGGTCATTAAAATCAAGTAAACAAATGTGCCCGAACAATGAAATTGAACCTCATAACCAATCAAAAAAGTTATGAATGAACTTAAAATGATTATAAAAAACAAATTAAATATAGAAGGGGTTCTTGAATTATTAATTAATAAACCTAATTTTTTTCAGGTGTTTAATAACAAGTAGAGAACACCAACAGATTTAAGGTAAGGGATCCTTTACATTTCACTTTTATTTCAAGATTTTTCTCTATGTTATTCCATTTTATGTGTGATCCCTAATGATGGATTTTTATTTCTCACCTTCCCAATACTTCCCTTATGATTTATATGTTATTAGAAACCTCATTCTCCCTCAAAAAATCCTTTTTAGGTACACCTGATACCATGCCAATAATCCGTAATGAATTCTACCTGAACCTCCTTTACTCCTTTGGGTTTCTCTATATTTCTTTTTACCCAAATGAAGATGCCTTTTATTTTTATGAAAAGATTTTAAATACTGTTTATATTGTCCAATATCATGTTCCATGATTCATACATCATTATATTTTTGGTATATACATTATTTTCTTAGTGATTCCCACCTCGATACTGCCCGATAAGCAATCATGTTTTATGGGAACTTCTCGAATTCTTACCCGATTTCAAGTGCACTCTATATTCTATTTTAAGCAAAAATAATCTTTATAAAATCAGTATTTTTATTATGAAAACCTTCTTGGATCACTTTTGGTTTTATATAAAATATTGTTTCCTTTTCCATTTTAAAATCTCTATAGTATTTTCCTTAAAACCACACAAAATGTTTGAATGCTAAAATTTACCAAATACATTTCTTACAAGTTTTCACTCATTTTTGACATCACGTACCATGATATATGGCTATTTAATTTCCATGTACAATTCCTTTCTTTCATGGAAACTTTCATGATACTCCCATTGGTTATGATTAATGTCATAGTTTTGGTATTTAATTCTTTCCATGGGTGCCCTTATATTTATGTATGGTTGATTATGTATAATTATTGGTGTAGAAAGATTATTTATGTGGTAATAATATTCATGCAAATTTTGAGATGGGTGCGCCCAGATAGTGTTCCAATTCATTGGGTAATGTTAAGTCTCATGAGATGCGATGTGAAACGAGATTTCCGGTTAGCCTTAACCAGTACTAAAATGGGAAACGAGATTGGTGGTTACCCTTGACCTATACTAAAGAAATGTCATATGATTCTACGACATTTATAGGATTCCATGTTTACATGATCCCATCCTTATATGATATGATTTCACGTGTTCCAGTCTTTGTTATCATTATGTCATGCCTCCTAACTCATGTGCTTAAGATGTATCCTTATGGTCATTCCCTTACTGGGATTTTTAGCTCATCCCTTTATTCATGTGTTCCTGAGGGTACTCTATGCAGATTTAAGGTCTCAAAGGAAGTTAGGATATCTTTATGTAGATTAAATAAAAAAATGTTTTTACCCCCATGTTTTATGTTTTATGTACCTAGTCTTCCAAGACACTAGAATTAACGATCCTTGGCTTGTACTCTACTATATAATTATGTTTAAAATCATGTAATTTTATATATAAAAGGCTTGGGTTTCTATAGTGTTTTCTCCTAGTTGGTAGTTTGTATTTATGTGGTCACTTCACATAATATGATGAAGCTTCTACAGTCAACTAATTTTTATTGTTTTTCCACAAAAACACAATATCATCACAACACAAATTATTCATTTTAAGTATAAGATACATGAATTGGGATCATTAAAATAAGGAATTCTTGTACTATATAAATATTTTCTTTATTTTTGATGATGAAAAATTAATATAGTGTAAAAAATCAATGGTAAAAAAATGAAGAAAACATGAATATGTTTAACGTCATTAAAATATAATATAAGTTTCATTATATTATTCCTCTATTAATATTATCGAAAATTTAATTGGTTAATTTAAAAAAAAAATTTAGAATATATTTAGACTGAATTAAATAACTATATTAATAAATATAATAATGATATCATCAAATATAATTACTATAAGAAAAAATTTCCCTAATTTAGAAGATGTTTGATACATATTGATAGAGGACCTATCAGGTAACCTAATTAGAATCTAACTTATAGACCTTATACCTAGGAGCATTAGGATTAATAAGATACTTTCAGTTTTCTCATGAGGGATAATAGGTTGGATAAGGTTATGTTTGTGTCTAAGAGGAGGAATACCAATAAATGAAAACCCCTATTATGATAGGTGTGAAATGCTGAACATATTTAATTAAATTGAAACTAATTGTACATATTGATATATTCTAATGGGGTAATTATTATAATATTTAAGAACTAAATCATCTCAAAACCATGTCACAATTTATGGGTAAAAAATTATTTTTGATCACTATAGATGTAAGGATCCATCAGTTGAATAAAATCCTTTAGGGATAGAAATCCCTGCATCAAATGAAGAAAAATTAGCTCTTATTATTCTTAAAGATCTCTAAATGTGATGATATAAACATCAATTTATACATATTTTATTTGATGGAAATTGTGACTGGAGGAATCCTATGTTTAGAAAAAAAATTAAAAAAGATACATTATTCTAAATATGAAAAATATTCATCTCAAATAGTGATCAATTGCTCTTTCAATGATATCTTTTTCTCTTATAGTGTATTTGAACCACTTTTGACTACCTAGAGGTTTCTATGGTCAAAAGATTCAATACCAAAATTAACCATTTCATTTATATAAGAAAAACATCCAATATATATTTCATATCATCTCTGTTAATATATTTAATGAGATTATTATCTGTGGAAATATTTAATGGAAGTGTATAAAGGGAATCTAGAGGTAGATTATGTGATCTTGAAGAGTTGTTATGAACCATTAAATTCATTTATCTCTAAAAAAGTGTTAATATAATATCATGAAATTTGTCTTTTAGTTATAAATTCCCTCTAAAACTATGAACCAATTTATTTATATGATCAATCATCAATAACATCAATGGTTTAAGTTTATACATAAAGGTGAAATAATAATGGAAACCTATTTGTCTATGGTAGATCCATAAAAAAACTAAATCTATTAAATAATTCATTAATAAAATTACTCAAAATAGATTTTATCTAATTTAAATCCTCTTTTTTAATATAGTATGAAGTATGAATATGGAGAGAGGGTGTAACATGTTTAACTGTTGAATACGATTCAAGAATTACTTCTTCATGTTGGGTTGTGACATTAATATATTACACCCTGTCATCTTCGTCAATTTTTCTAATTCTAACTCCACAAACATTTTAATAGAATATAACTCATAAAACTCTTGAATTTTTCTCCCACAAGAATAGTCACGTTCTTTCTCACTAATTAAACGAGAAATATAAACACATTCTATTGAGGTATGTTGAAATAAATTATTATTAACTTCTGAAAATGATCAATTTATATAATATTTTGGTAAAAATGGTGTAGGAGAACAAGGTTAAATCCTTTATTCAATATATACCTAAGATAAAAGATATGCACTTGGATTATTGGATACAAATAATATATAAGGTGGACAATTATAGCTTATTTCCTCCCATTATAGTTAATATTTTTATGTGAAATATATATTTTATCCCTCAATAGATACATCCATTTAAATGGTTCTTGTAGTACTCAAAATCAATGTATTTTTTCCCATTTATAATATAAATGTGTGTATCTCTTCATAGACATATCATTAATAGAATATTATATATAGTAATATCTAAAAATTCATAAATCATAAACTAATGTCTTATCATAAACCATAAAATCTTATATGACATGAATCATAAAGTGATCGAAGAACCTAATCCTTTATAACATAACATTTTCATAAGATCGTGTCAAAAAATAGTGGCATAAATTGTTTCATAATAATAGTCACATAATCGTATGTGGAGGATAACCGCCATGAAATACCTAACAAGTTGTTCTTGGGATAAAAACCCCTATACATTCCACGGTCTTGGGATAACCACCCATATAACCTTATTCGTGATTATGATAAAATCTTGTGTACTGTATTTAAATATTTTAATATCCTCTAGTATACCATATTTTTGGTATTTGGATAAACTATCATGTACCATTTTAGCTCACTGAATAATAATCATTACCCAAGGAATTATAGGGATCTATAACTTAGTCTCACCTACCACATAATCATTAATCCATTCATATATACGTTTCAAGATCATAAACTTTTTTACCATGACTTAACCAATGGAAATGAAAATGGGATTCAATTTTATACCATCATTATAAACATAAATCTTCTAGAGAAATAATTAATATGGTATCTTTGGATAATATCCCCAGTAAAGTATTATTAATGTGAAAGGTTTTCATTATAGATTAAAATTCCATTAAATTATTATTTATAATATTTTTGAGAAAAATACCATCTTAATATTGAAATTACATCATGAAAATTTAGAATTTTCCAAATTATTATAGAAAAAATTTCTTTGAAAATAACCATGGAAACATATAATCGAGGATTCAACATAATGAGTTATCATCAAGGTGTGAAATTTTTTAAATATAATGTATATTAAAATAAAGTTTCCTTTCACATTTTTGGTATAATTAAAAATTACATCATTCCTATGAAGTAAAATAACTCATGCTTTAAGATATTTTTTAAAAACCTATCATAAGTTAAAATAACATTAAAATAATTACATAATATATTTAAAATATTCATGAAAACATTTAAAGAAATCATGAAAATTAAAGAAAAATAATTTTCAAATGAAGAGAGAAATAGTTTCATTTTTACCATAAAAATATTTTTTCAAGCCTCATGAGTACGCAATGTTAAGGAAACAAAAGTAAAATATATGTTATAAAGAAATATTGTGATAATAATTAAATTCATTAGTTTCATGAGAGGTAGATCATAATATATCACTATCAGAAACATAGTCATAGATAATCTCAATTAGTAATTAGATTGTAACATAATCCATTGAACACACCAGTATCTATTAAATAAAAAGCTCATGAATGAGAGAAAATTAGGTGGAAAATAATATAATAATAATAATTGTAAGGGTATGAATTAAAAAATTAAATATGGGTATTAAAAACATCACAATAATTAATCAATAGGTATATATGGAATGTGCCTCGTAGAAATAAAAGTGGGATTAGAATACCTTACGTCAAGATCAATATTCATTGAATGTAATTTGTCGACATGTATAAAAAATTTATATTTATATAATTTTACTATATTTTAATTTATATTCTTATAATATCATATAATATCTTCTTATAACACTTTAACATTCATAACTTAATACATCCTCATTAAAATCATCGTTTTCATATGTTTATTGTTTCATTTATCGTGAGAATTTTTGTTTTATAGTTTTGGTTATTGTAATAGGATCAAGGTATCATAATATATATAATATTAATTAGGATATAAATATAATATAAATTGAATAAATATATTTAAATATATATTTATATCCATCCAAAATGGAAGAGGGAGAAAAATTAGTTAAACCATTTATGGAGATGGTAGGTCATACATACTTATGAGCATGATTTTTACTTTTTGATGGATGTAATGAATGAAAGGTAAATAATAAATTGAATTTAAAGAATCATTATTATGTAATATATGTAAATATCATTCAATAACTATATTCTTATCAGAATCATTATATATCGTAAATGAAAAAAATCACATTGCATTGTGGAGGTTGTAGTCCTAAATTAAGCATAAGTGATGTTATCATTTTCAAATAGATTGGATGGTAATTAGTTACATATGATATAATAATTCTAGAGGTTTAATTATTTAATTAATATCTTATATAATGTTTAAACCCATCGTAATAATCAGCTATGAATGGATGTGATGGAAAATGTATTGTATTGTTTCAAGGAGGCGGTAGTCCACACATATGCTTGAGAAATAATTAAAATATCCATTTTATGGAATAGTGGGATGGTATTTGTGGTTAAATAATTATTATAGAATTTAATTATTTTTTTTATACTTAATTTTTTATTTTATAATGTCTAGAATAGAATTATTAGAGTTATAAGAGTGAATAAATTTAAATATGGTGGGTAATACAATTAAATCTTCATCGATAGGCCTCCTTTAGAAGCATTTCGAAGGACCATTGGAATGGACAATCAATAATATCATCACTTAAAAACCAGTTATAGTGCTATTTAGATGAAAATTGTTTAGGTTTTTTGAGATTGATATTTCACTATAGTGCAATGAAAAGAGATAAGATGTATCCTATTATAATTGAAAGAGAGGAAAAACTTGGAATTTCATTAATGTATAAAATATAATTTAGTCATTATATATAAAAATGATTCCAAATGGACTTATATTAAAATATAGGATAATATTACTTTGAATATGGCCATAAAAAGGTTTTATACATGTTTAATTTTATAACATTCCCATATATCTTGGTTCAGTCCCCCGGTAATCCCATTTTATCATTAATTGGGGTAACAAATTTTTATTTTTTTTACCATAAATAATGTCAAAAATGAGGGTATCCTAATTAAAAAATCTATAAAATATAATTATAAATATATAATAAATTTAATGAAATTAAATTCTGATATTTGGAATAATATAATTTAAAGTTAACCCCACAAAATTTGGTCGTAAGTTGTTTTCTAGAAAATAATTGTTTTCTTGTGTATGCATTTTTATACCATAATACAACATAATGTAATTAATAATAACATGAATTAGACTATTCGTAATATAAATGAGATAATGTTACTTATTATTTCATTTTACTGAAAAGCAGAACTTTATAAATTCTTTAGATGTGTAGTCTATTTTCAATAAAAATCATTATTTTTCATTATTCATAGAAAAGTCAATCGTTTAGAAAATCCTCAAAATTTCACAAGAAGAAAATTTTGTTATGTTGATTTCAAAAACCTATCTTATTTTTGGAAATTATATTTATATAAATGGAAAATATTATTTTTATTATCTATTATAAAAAATAATATTTGATGAAAAATGTATTTTTGAAGCATATAAATATTTTACTAATAATTCTATACATATTTATCAACAAATTTTATTTATATGAAACATTTTTACATTTTAAAAAAATTACTAGTATTATTATTAATTCAACTAATTTTACTTCTCGGTTATATTAAGATACTATATTATGGAACATTTATTCTAGGGGTTACTTGTAAAGTACGAAATCAAAGAAATTAAATTTATTTAAAAATTATTTCATTAAATATCAGGGTATTATTGTTATGGTATTCGATAACATTTTATCTTCAACTATTCACCAAAAAATAATGTTTTCAGAAAAATACTCAAAAAGATTATAAGATGAATTTGAAACACTATATTTAAAAAGTGAAGTACATTTTTTCAAGCTCAATAACAAAAAATTAATAAAATATATTTTGTGTAACAAAAAAGTACTATTAAATAATAAAATGGTTTAGAAAAATATTTCTGTTATTATAAGAATAATAATTATTTTATTTATTATAATATATTTACCAAATTATATTTCATTCAATTTTATAATAATAAATGTAACTTCGTGTTATAAATAGGAATTGTTCACTTTAGTTTTGTGTTTCTTACAACAAAAGTTATCACAATAATTAAATTTATTAATAATAAATATTTTATAAATTAAAATGATGTTATATTATACCCCCTTATAGTAATTTTTCTCTTATAATTAGGTTAATATAACTAAAAATGTGTATTTTTTGACTAATTACAACCTTGGGGATTGACATTGCTTCCCAATTTAAGGATTTACCATGAAAACATTAACCAGGCCAGTGATTCTATTTCAAAACAAATTATCTATTGTTTCTAAAATATCCTCCAGTTTTCTTCATTATAATGATATTTCTTATGTGATATAACCTATAGGTTCAATAAAGAAGTATCATCAACTATGTACTTCCCCAATAGAAATAAATGAAACACAAATGATATTGGGAATGATTTATGGGAATTGTAAAAATAAAATATACTATCCTAATTTGATCATGAATCTCATAGGCAATGTTATATATGGATAAAATTCCTCTTCATTTGAAGTATCATTCCTTTTTCTTGGGGGGTCCTTTGTAGAAATAGCTTATCTCTAGATTTCAACTCATCATATCATCATCAATTTTCATAATAACTATTCTATTGACAATATGTTATGTTGATGTATTGTTGAATTACTTAAAAATTCATATCAATTTCTTTACCATGCTGAGCTCCAAATAGATTTTTTTATCCATTTTCATACAAACATGTTTTAGTTCTAAACTTAATTCCATAGATGGAATCATAAGAAACCATTTAAATGTCCTAGTGAATGATATTTCTATAATTTAATTCATTCTGAGTAAGTTGTTGATTCAAAAAACCTTTCAAATATATAGATAAGTCTATTTTTATGTCATATATATCATGAATGGTTCTTTATGATAGACGATATGCCTGAGGATGATATATAGTGCTAATGCCCAACTATGTTTTCAACACATTATAAATAATTCTTCAGAACATCATAGTAAATCTTATATCACAATAATATTTTATTCATAATGACAATCCGTGCCTCATTACCAATTAATTATATTATTTTATAAAAATTATATCCATTGACAAATATTCCTTAATTTCAATAAATTCCCGTAACTTTGTATGGAAATCTATTTCAACCCAATTAGAATTATGGAATTTTGTTAACATGGTGATATCTGTGATGAAATATATTATTATTATATCCCTTTTACATTTATTGTTGGGTGTTGGTTGAATTATTCCCTTAAAATTATGATGTTCATCCTTAACTAACTTATATTATAGGAATCATGATAAATAATTTTTAATATCTATTTTTTATCACACAAAAAATTCCCTTTGTGGTATCTATAAATTAGCGTATTTCTAGGACAGATAGAAAATGATGAGATATGTGATTCAACCAAGAGATCCTTCTTCAATTCAAACATTGAGGGGACATAAACCATAAATATTATCACCCACTCTTAGTCAAGTATAAAATGTGGAAATTCCTTACCATTTATTCAGCTCCACATAATCCTTTTACAAATCATTAATCATATTAATAATTTCTGGTTTAACATTAATCTAAGAAAGAAATAATTTTACATTTTCTTAATATTTGAGGTTCCTTCTTCTGTATATATAGAATTATTAGATCACAATCGATTTTCATGATGGAAAAAATAGCATGTCACTTTAAACTCAAACCATCACATATCATATTCTACTTCCCAGGTTGGTAATTTATGGAGAATTCATAGTCATTAATCAACCCCATCCATATCCACTAGCATGTTTCTACTAATTCTATGTGAATATAAAAATCTATATTTTATGATATGAATATATAATTATCACAGACTTCACTATAAAGAGAAATTCAATATATTTACCGTGAAAAAATTACTACTCTCGACACAAGTTCTTGTATATGGAAATTATAATAACAGAATATTAGTTTTCTTGAGTCTTTCACAACTACCATGTGATTTTTGAGGAGAATACATCCTAGTCTCTTATTTGATACATCAATATAAATCAAAATCTCATATCTACTATATGGTAGTGTAGGAAGATATGCAGTTAGTAAACATTTTTTATCTCCTTGAAATTTTATTCACATTCATCTTTTATGATGGATCTTTTTCCTTTCCACATATACTTGGTTATTGTATTTCATAGATATGAAAATTTTCTTACAATTCACAACTATTATACATGTAATATAATGATAATATGGATTTTAATTATTGAGTATGTTTCTTTAAATTATTCAAAAACATATTACTTTTAAGGATCCACTAATATACCCTCGCTTGAAATTACACAACTACTGGAAAATAGGGTTTTACCCATGCATATATACCCACAGTTTTTTAAACCGTGGGTATAAATTGTATTTTTTGACCTATTCCCATGGTTTTTTTGAAACTATGGGAATACTAAAATTGATTTTCAACTATTATCAGGCACCACATCCCAATTTTCCATTTCCTTCCCCTGCATCTCCCTATGCCCAAGCCTCCTGATCTATCCTCCCCTCCCTGACCTCGATCTCCTGCCCTCACCTTTTCCTCTCATCCCCTACCTCCCTCCCTCCTCTTTCTTGTCTCTACAGCCTCCTCCGCCTCCACCTCCCAGTCCCCACCTCTGCCTCCCAGCCCTCTCCTCCACCTCCCAGCCCTCATCGCCGCCTCTGCCACCCTGACTGTAACATCCCAGGTAAATAAAGTATAAATAATTTTCATATTTATTAATATTTACGAATTAAATATTAATTTTTCTTTAAAGGGGTTGTTTTGTTCGATAGCGTACCCGATACGCAACAAAGAGTTTCATTGAAATCTTACGTTGCGCACTAGTAATAAAATAATATTATTTTAAATGGTAGTTAAAACATAGCCGTTGTATTGGCAGGAATGGATAGAAATAACTAAAATATGATTATATGTGTTTTTTAAATGTGTTTACTTTTATCTAATAAAAGATAAAGGCTTAAAATACAGAAAGAATTCAATTTTAGGCATATATGCCCTAATTTTTACTAAAGGTTCACTTATCGCCTTTTGATGGTGAACCATCATTAAATATAGTTTTGTTCACTCTTATACATTCTATTGGACCAAATAAAACTCTTCTTTAGGTTCGAGACATCAAAATTTACTTTGTGTAAATTTTTGGTATCCTTCCGATAAAGTTCATTTTTTAATGAATATTGTAAAATGTTATATTTTAATTCAAAACCTATTTTTAATATAATTTATTTATATGATTAGATTATCTTTTGAATTGGTTTCAAAGTTAAATTAGAATATATTTTTACCATTAAATGCAATAGTGGTCGTTGGAATTAATTTCACTTTGAAATCGGACTTAAACTAGTGTCAATCTTTTGATACTTATTGTTTCATAAAAACATGCTATTTGCTCTGACAGCAAGAATTAATTATTAAATTAATTAATGCAACTTATATGTTTTGAATTTTGTAAAATGGACTTCATTTTTGAATTCTGAATATCAAATATAGCTTAGGGTGAAGTTTTGGTATTTTTCTGAAAAACTTCAATTTTTGATGAATAGTGAAACCACTAAGTGGTAGTTAAAGAAAATGATTTTTCGTTTAAATGAAACTTTGTCACTTCTGTGATTTGATTTTCAAAAATCCGACATACATGGTTGTCATTAAGAAGTAAAATGTGGTTCAATTTGATTAAAATAATTTTTTTGGTGAATAGTAACTTTTAAGTTCTTAATCGCGATTAGAGGTAATTAGTGTAGTTTAAGGTAAAAATAATATTTTAATAAAATGAGATGAGCATGACACATGTGCTACCCTCATTGGATGTGTCATGGCTGACCAGGACAATCCATGGGTCAACTTGGGGACCCCATGGAGCCACTTTGGTTGGGAAATTACATAAATAACTTTTTATTAAATGTTAAAGTAAAAATGGCACAAACATAAGTTATTTTACTACAACAATTTTTACATGGGGTTATACAAGTCATATTTTTGATTATAAATAGTCATTATAAATCTAAAAAATATTTCCTACATCATAGTATTTTTTTTATAATTTTTATACTTTAAATAAATTAAATTATTTATGACATCATGATGATGCTGCGATTACCTCATTAATAAAGGATTTAAATAAAATGAAATGATAATGTAAAATCTATGACCTAAACATGTCCAAAACCTATTGGATGGGTATATTTCGAACCCTTATCACCATATCCTCTAATTATATCAATGTGGGACCTTTTAAATCTGAAAATCTTTTTAAAATAAAGTAACTTTTATTTACTTTCCAAGAGTGCCCCTCCTCTCCTCTTATAAAAGGCCCCCACCTCTACCTCCTTACCCACACTTCCAAAGCCTTTGGATCGTCCAAACCCTGCCCATTTTGTCTCTCCACATCCCTCTATTACTCTTTAAAGCATCACTTTGGGCAGAAGTCTTCCCAAGGATGCCTTTGAGCTCAAACCAAAGGGAGTTACCCGATTTTAAGGTAATGTCTTCACTTGAGTCCTTTTGTTTTATTTTACTTCTCCAACCCCCTAAACTCTTTTTATTCATTTATTTTGTAACAAATACAGTATCTCCAATATACTAGGATGTTTTTATAAGATGTATTCGAGCTAAACTTACACACACCTACATCTAATGGTTAAAGAACATACTGTTTCCGTGGATGGCGAATTTCGGCCTCCCAAAACGATGATTGTTCAACATTATTCTAACACCTTAAAAGGTGGCCATTAAGATGAAACTATATTTATATATGATATATAATATGTTTATGTTTTCCTTAAGTTTCTGTATTTTTCATTTTGGGCATACCATTATGGTTTCCATTATGGGTAAATGCGATATCTTAATTTAAGGAAGTGCGGACTACCGCCCCCTCAAAGTGATTTGATTCGTTAAATACCATATGTGGGACGTATAAAGGATGGTGTTATGATATTATATATGATATTACACTGGAATTATAATATACCTTTATATAATTATGATTCCATTCTATAAAATACGAAATAGAAATGAAAGTAGCGTTCATGCGTACGTACGGCTTACCGTCTCCATGAACGGTGCATTTCATTTCATACCTCTAAATGATTATGTAATATTATAAATTCATGTATATACTAGATATATATGATATATATGATATATACATCATGATTATAATTCTGGATATAATGGATACATGAACAACTTGTAATTATAAAGGGTTTATTTTTGACTCAAGTACCAATGATCGTTAAAACGACCGTTACTAACTTAAATAATTACATAGTATTCAGGACATGAAAATAAGTGATATAAAAGTAATAATGAACTTTAAAAAGGTTCTTAAACAAGTATAAATTAACTCAACTTTATTATTTAGGAGATTAAAGAATGACCGGGTCCAGTCGGACCCAAGGTATGAGACTTCGTCTCAATCTCCTTTCATTGAGGCATATTTTGTTTTATACAAAACCTTATTTTATACGGTGTATAAACCCCTTTGACTTTTAAGTTTATCCAAAAGGAATCTTTTTTATACAAAGTATTTTACTAAATGACAAAATGGAATGTTTTTGTCGTACGTATGCGGCGACAACGACTTCTCCACCGCCGTGACCATTATTTGAGTTTCAGCTTCCTCTACAAGCCATACCTTTTTTTAAAGAAAAATAAATACCATGTTTTACTTTTCTTTTATTTTTGTATTGAAAATGGTTTTCATAATGTGTTTATATCAAAGTGTTGTATTGATATCTTGTGATTGAAAGGTGTAAACATTATGTTTCCTTTATGCATGTTTTATGAGATACAATTATGTTGAGGGTATTGGGCATTATTATGAAGACGGGTGGTTCCGTGATAAACTAAGGGCGGGTGAGCCCGATATAGCTCTCCAATGCATTGGGTAACGCGAAGGAGTGAAATGTTAAGGTTTCTACAAACAGATTTAGGGAATATACTGTGATGGGTATTCCAAATGTAACCAAGAGGGTTACTCCCTACGTAAGAATGTTATGAATGCGTCAAGTTACCGTTATGTCTTATGATTTCTATGATTTATTCATGATTTGATGAGGTATTTTAAAGTGATTATGTTTTATGGGTAAAGTATGATTTCATTCTTATGTGTATATGTACCCATGTGTCCTTCCCATATTTTTATATCCCTTATTGAGCTTTTTATGCTCATCCCATGTTTTTTTGAAATGTTTTTCACAGGTCAAGGGAAAGGTACATGATATGATGATAGTGTCAAGGAAGTGTCAAGAAAGAATCCATGTTTTATTTTAAATATGTTCCGTTGATGGGAAAAAATGAATACTATATTTATGTAACAACTTTTTTTAAATGTGGAATATAATGCAAGTTTTATGATCTAATTCTCTAAAACTCTAATCCCGAAAAGATCCTCAATGTGTAATCTTGTAATAACTCAAGATTAAGTAAGGTTTAAGGCTGGGGCCTTATAGTTGGTATCAAAGGTCGGTTTAGACATCTTTAGGAGTTAGAAAATTGTAACATTAAAAGTTAATTTATGGTATGATTGAAATGATATAGAATTTTAAGATTACCATGTTGCTTCATCTAATACATGTTTGTTCAGAATGGTTTTCCGTAGAGGAAATAGGGAAGAAGTGCTAGGAAGGCATACAGAAGGAAATAACCTTCTGAATCAGTATCCTGAGATGGTCGGAATTGGAACTGAACAGTTTGTTGCAGTAATGGCACAGTTGACTCAAGCGATAAATGGTGGTGGTATCCATGCACGAGATCATCGAGATCTACCGCAGAGGAACATGTCAGTGGTAGAACATTTCATGAGGCAACATCCCCCATCATTAAGAGGATCATCTGACCCTGTGCTAGCTGAAGGGTGGATTAAAGCACTGGAGAAGATTTTCGATGTCATGGGGTGTTCAGACAATCAAAAGGTTAGTCTTGCTATTTACCGTTTGGAGGGTGAAGCAGATCAGTGGTCGTCGATGGTTTAAAATATCAGGGACACAGATGAGATTAATGCTCTCGACTGGGATGAATTCAATGTTATGTTTCTTGAAAAGTATTTTCCTAAGGCTATTCGACTTAGGATGGAAAAAGAATTCTTGTAATTGAGGCAAGAGGAAGACTCAGTGGCTGCCTATGAAGAGAGTTTCACTCGATTGGCAAGGTATGCTCCAAATTTTATCCGAGACCTTGATAGTAAAATCAATCATTTTTACTTAGGATTAAAACCAAAATATCGAAGGGAATTAGCCTCTCGTGAGTTTAAAAGTTATGAAAAGATTGTTCAATGTGCTGAGAAGGTGGAAATGGAGTTTGTCGATGATCAAGTGTTCTATAACAACCAGCAGAAGAAGAGACTAAGGTGGCAGGAGAAAGGGAAGAATTCTTCAAAAAAGTCTGATGGTAAGAAAACTAAGTTTCCAGTTTGTGATAAATTTGGAAAAAGGCATGCTGGGGAATATCTTCTGAATTTTGGAAAGTGCTACCAATGTGGTAGGATGGGACATAAGGCTCGTGATTGCACTGAAAAAGATCAAGGTGATGGTAAGTTCAAATTTCATTTACAGTTAGTGAAATGTTTTAAGTTCAATGAGATGGGTCACTATGCAAACGAGTGTCCGACAAAGAGCTCGAGTGATGGGAAGCAGTTAGACTACAAGTAGAAAGGGGTGGTGAAATCCTTTGCAACTACTTCAGTAGATGTCGGGCCATCAAATGAAGTTGTATCAGCTCCAGGGAGCTCAGTATTTTTCAAAGATTGACCTGAGATAGGGGTACCATCAACTGAAGGTAAAAGAAGCAGATGTTCCGAAGACTGCATTTCGTACAAGATATGGCCATTATGAATTTGTAGTAATGCCTTTTGGGATAACCAATGCACCTTCTGTATTCATGGAATTAATGAATAGAATTTTCCATGAGTTCTTGGATAAGTTTTTGGTGGTTTTCATTGATGATATTTTGGTGTTTTCTAAAAGTAAATAGGAGCATGAAAGACATTTAAGGGTTATTTTGCAAACCTTAAAATAAAAGAAATTGTATGGGAAATTCAGAAAGTGTGAGTTTTGGTTGAAACAAATTTCTTTCCTTGGTCACATTGTTTCTAAAGATGGGATAACTATTGATCCTGCAAAAACAAAGGTTGTTAAAGAATGGAAAAGACCCACAAATGTAACTGAGATTCGTAGTTTCCTTGGTTTGGCAGGTTATTACCGAAGGTTTGTTAAAATATTTTCACGGTTATCTAGTCCAATGACTAAGCTAACTCGGAAGGGTGTTATGTTTATCTGGACAAAAGAATGTGATGACTGTTTTCAGGAACTGAAAAGAAGATTGGTGAATGCTCCAGTTTTGGCACTACCTTCCAGGAATGGTGAGTTTGTTATATACAATGATGCTTCATTGAAAGGACATGGTTGCGTCCTAATGCAGAATGATCAGGTAATTACTTATGCTTCACGATAGTTGAAAACTCATGAGGTAAATTACCCTACACATGATTTGGAATTAGCTGCTGTTGTTTTTGCTTTAAAAATTGGGAGGCATCATTTTTATGGAGTAAAGTGTGATATATATACCGATCACAAAAGTTTAAATTATATATTCACTCAGAGAGAATTGAACATGAGATAAAGGAGATGGCTAGAATTAATCAAGGATTATGATTGTACAATTCATTACCATCCGGGAAAAGCAAATAAAGTGGCTGATTCTTTGAGTCGAAAAAGTAATTATTCATTAACAATGTTGCATTTGGAACGTGATCCTTTGGTTAAGGATTTGATGAACTTTGGAATAGAAGTTGTTGGAGCAGGAAGTTATTATGTTTTGTTTCAGGTATCAGTGAGATCATCTTTATCTGATAGAATCAAGAAAGCACAGAAGCAAGACAGTGAGTTGTAGAAAAAGGTAGAGCTGGTTCAGAAGGGTGAGTTGCATGAATTCAACATTGAAAATGATTGAGTTTTGAGATTTGGGAAGAGATTGTGTGTGAATTGTGATTCATAGTTGAAGAGAAAGTTGTTATGTGAAGTTCATAGTTCTCCGTTTTCAGTTCATCCTGGCAGTACTAAGATGTACAGAGATCTGCGGGAGTATTACTGGTGGGATGGAATGAAAAGAGATATTGCTGATTTTACTGTGAAGTGTTTGACTTGTCAACAGGTTAAAGTAGAGCGGAAGTTACCGAAAGGGATGCTTCAGCCTTTACCAGTGCCAGAGTGGAACTGGGAGAATATATCCATGGACTTCATTTTGGGATTGCCGAAGACCTCTCGAGGTAATAATGCAATCTGAGTTATTGTTGATCGATTGACTAAATCTGCTCATTTCCTTGCTATACAAGATACTTTCTCTCTGGATCAACTTTCTCAGTTTTATCTTAAAGAGATAGTCAGGTTACATGTAGTTCTTCTCTCCATTGTATCTGATCGTGATCCCAGGTTTACTTATAACTTTTGGAAAGGCCTTTAGAAGTCGTTGGGTACTGAATTAAATTTTAGTACAACTTTTCATCCGCAATCTGATGGGCAGTCAGAACGAACAATTTAGACCTTGGAGGATATACTACGAGCTTTTTCGATGGATTATCAGGGAATTTGGGACCAAAATCCTTCTTTGGTTGAGTTTTCTTATAATAACAGTTTTTATTCCAGTATACAGATGGCACCATTTGAGGCATTATATGGGAAGCGGTGTCGAACTCCAGCATTTTGGGATGAAGTGGGTGAAAGGAAGATGATGGGACCAGAATTGGTAGAAGATATGGCAGAAAAAGTTCAGTTGATTCAGAAACACATGAGAATAGCTCAAAGAAGGTAGAAGAGTTATGCGGATAACCGGAGGAAGGATCTATCTTTCGAGGTAGGTGATCATGTTTTTCTCAAGGTTTCTCCATGGAAAAGTGTGATGCGATTTGGTAAGAAAGGAAAGCAGAGTCCAAGGTTCATTGGACCATATGAAATTCTAGAGAGAGTTGGATCAGTTGCATACAGAGTGGCATTACCTCCTAGTTTATCTCAGGTACACAATGTTTTTCATGTTTCGATGCTGAGAAAGTATATGCCAGATCCATCTCATGTTTTGAGTCCAGAGGTAGTTCAGCTGGAAGAGAACCTATCTTATGAGGAACAACCGGTGTAGATTTTTGACCGAAAGGAGCAAGTGTTGCCAAATAAGGTAATCCACCATGTAAGGGTTTTGTGGAAAAATCATATGGTTGAAGAGGCAACGTGGGAATCTGAAAATGCTATAAGGGATAAATACCCCCACTTATTTTGATAAGTGAATAAAATTGTGAGGACGCAATTCCCAAAAGGGGGGAAGGATGTAACATCCCAGATAAATAAAGAATAAATAATTTTCATATTTATTAATATTTATGAATTAAATATTAATTTTACTTTAAAGGGGTTGATATGTTCGATAGCGTACCCGATACGCAACAAAGAGTTTCGTTGAAATCTTACGTTGCACACTAGTAATAAAATAACATTATTTTAAATGGTAGTTAACACATAGCCGTTTTATTGGCGGGAATGGATATAAATAACTGAAATATGATTACATATGTTTTTTAAATGTTTTTACTTTTATCTAATAAAAGATAAAGGCTTAAAATACGAAAAGAATTCAATTTTAGGCATATATGCCCTAATTTTTACTAAAGGTTCAATTATCGCCTTTTGACGGCGAACCATCATTAAATATAGTTTTGTTCACTATTATACATTCTATTGGACCAAATAAAACTCTTCTTTAGAATCGGGACAACAAAATTTACTTTGTGTAAATTTTTGGTATCCTTCCGATAAAGTTCATTTTTTAATGAATAGTGTAAAATGTTGTATTTTAATTCAAAACCTATTTTTAATATAATTTATTTATATGATTAGATTATCTTTTGAATTGGTTTTAAAGTGAAATTAGAATATATTTTTACCATTAAATCCAATAGTGGTCGTTGGAATTAATTTCACTTTGAAATCGGACTTAAACTAGTGTCAATCTTTTGATACTTATTGTTTCATAAAAACACGCTATTTGCTCTGACAACGAGAATTAATTATTAAATTAATTAATGCAACTTATATTTTTTGAATTTTTTAAAATGGACTTCATTTTTGAATTCGGAATATCAAATATAGCTTAGGGTGAAGTTTTGGTATTTTTCTGAAAAACTTCAATTTTTGATGAATAGTGAAACCACTAAGTGGTAGTTAAAGAAACTGATTTTTCATTTAAATGAAACTTTGTCACTTCTGTGATTTGATTTCAAAAATATGACATAAATGGTTTTCATTAAGAATTAAATTTTTTTTCAATGAGATTAAAATAATTTTTAGGTGAATAGTAACTTTTAAGTTCTTAATCGCGATTAGAGGTAATTAGTGTAGTTTAAGGTAAAAATAATGTTTTAATAAAATTAGATGAGCATGAAACATTTCCTACCCTCATTTTATGTGTCATGGACGACCAATACAATCCATGTGTAAACTTGGGGACCCCATGGATCCACTTTGGTTGGTAAATGACATAAATAACTTTTTATTAAATGTTAAAGTAAAAATGACACAAACATAAGTTATTTTACTAAAACAATTTTTACATGGGGTTATACAAGTAATATTTTTGATTATAAATAGTAATTGGAAATCTAAAAAGATTTCCTACATCATAGTAATTTGTTTTATAATTTTTAGACTTTAAATAAATTAAATTATTTATGACATCATGATGATGCAACGATTACCTCATTAATAAAGGATTTAAATAAAATGAAATGATAATGTAAAATATATGCCCTAAACATGTCCAAAACCTATTGGATGGGTATATTTCTAACCCTTATCACCTTAGACTCGAATGATATCAATTTGGGACCTTTTAAATTCGAAAATCTTTTTAAAATAAAGTAACTTTTCTTTACTTTCGAAGAGTGCCCCTCCTCTCCTCTTATAAAAGGCCCCCACCTCTACCTCCTTACCCACACTTCCAAAGCCTTTGGCTCAGCCAAACCCTACCCATTTTGTCTCTCCACATCCCTATATTACTCCTTGAAGCCTCACTTTGGGAAAAAGTCTTCCCAAGTAAGCCTTTGAGCTCAAACACAAGGGAGTTACCCAATTTTAAGGTAATGTCTCCACTTGAGTCCTTTTGTTTTATTTTACTTCTCCAACCCCCTAAACTATTTTTATTAATTTCTTTTGTAACAAATCCAGTATCTTAAATATACTAGTATTTTTTTATAATAATTATTCGAGATACACTTACACACACCTATATCTAATGGTTAAAGAACATACTGTTTCCGTGGATAGCGAATTTCGGCCTCCCGAAACGATGATTGTTCAACATTATTTTAACACCTTAAAAGGTGGCCATTAAGATGACACTATATTTATATTTGATATATAATATGTTTATGTTTTCCTTAAGCTTCTGTATTTTTAATTTTGGGCATACCTTTATGGTTTCCATTATGGGTAAACGCGATATCTTCATTTAAGGAAGTGCGGACTACCGCCCCCTCAAAGTGATTTGATTCGTTAAATACCATATGTGGGATGTATAAAGGATGGAGTTATGATATTATATATGATATTACACTGGTATTATAATATACATTTATATCATTATGATTCCATTCTATAAAATACGAAATAGAAATGAAAGTAGCGTTCATGCGTACGTATGGCTTATCATCTCCATGAACGGTGCATTTCATTTCTTAACTCTAAATGATTATGTAATATTATAAATGCATGTATATACTAGATATATATGATATATATGATATATACATCATGATTATAATTCTGGATATAATGGATACATGAACAACTTGTAATTATAAAGGGTTTATTTTTGACTCAAGTACCAATGATCGTTAAAAAGGCCGTTATTAACTTAAATAATTACATAGTGTTCATGACATGGAAATAAGTGATATAAAATTAATAATGAACTTGAAAAGGGTTCTTAAAAAAGTATAAATTAACTCACGTTTATTATTCAGGAGATTAAAGAACGACCGAGTCAAGTCGGACTCAAGGTATGGGACTTTGTCTCAATCTCCTTTCATTGAGGCATATTTTTTTTATACAAAACCTTCTTTTATATGGTGAATAAACCCCTTTGAATTTTACATTTATCCAAAAGGAATATTTTTTATACGAAGCATTTTACTAAATGACTAAAGGTAATGTTTTTTTCGTACGTATGCGGAGACAACGACTTCTCCACCGCCGTGACCATTATTTGAGTTTCGACTTCCTCTACAAGCCATACCTTTTTTTAAAGAAAAATAAATACCATGTTTTACTTTTCTTTTATTTTGGTATTGAAAATGATTTTCAAAATGTTTTTATATCAATGTGTTGTATTGATATCTTGTGATTGAAAGGTGGAAATGTTATGTTTCCTTTATGCATGTTTTATGTGATACGATTATGTTGAGGTTCGTGGGAATTATTATGAAGACGGGTGGTTCTGTGATAAACTAAGGGCGGGTGAGCCCGATATAGATCTCTAATGCATTGGGTAACGCGAAGGAGTGAAGCGTTAAGGTTTCTCCGAAGAGATTTAGGGAATATACTGTGATGAGTATTCCAAATGTAACCAAGAGGGTTACTCCCTACGTAAGAATGTAATGAATGCCTCAAGTTAACTTTATGTCTTATGATTTCTATGATTTATTCATGATTTGATGAGGTATGTTAAGGTGCTTATGTTTTATGGGTAAAGTATGATTTAATTCTTATGTGTATATGTACCCATGTTTCCTTTCCATATTTTTATATCCCTTACTGAGCTTTTTATGCTCATCCCATGTTTTTTTGAAATGTTTTTCACAGGTCAAGGGAATGGTATATGATATGACGATAGTGTCAAGGAAGTTTGAAGAAAGAATCCATGTTTTATTTTAAATATGTTCCATTGATGGGAAAAATTAATACTATCTTTATGTAACCACTTTGTTTAAATGTGGAATGTAATGCAAGTTTTATGATCTAATTCTCTAAAACTCTAAACCCGAAAAGATCCTCAATGTGTAATCTTGTAATAACTCAAGATTAATTAAGGTTTAAGGCTGGGGACTTATACTGACCTCGCCTCTACCTCTCGGCCCTCTCATTCACCTCAGAGGATGACTCCACCTCCTCCTGGCTGCAGCCCTCTCCGCCTCTGCTTCCCGGCCCTCGCCTCCTCCTCCGCATCAACCTCTTCCTCCGCCTCCTCCCGGTTAAGGCCACATCTGACTCTGCCTTATTAGATCGAGTTATAAAGAGATGGGTTTTCATAAGGTATTATCCTGAAACCATATCATACCATATTATAAAGAATTAATATCTTCTAGATGAGGGATAAATTGGTAGAGAAAAGGTGTCTCAAAATCATTTTTTTGAACAGTCTTCTGAAATTCAAGTTCAAGCAACTTGGGAACTTGAATTACCAGTAGTTGATGAATTATTATGAAAATATGGACCTCATAAGGAGGGGTATAGAGTTAAAAAATTCCCAATATTTAGAAAAACTCTTAAAAATTTAGAATATAATGAGGATATGGATCCAATTTTTTAAGAGAGTCCACCAATATTTGAGATAAGGGGAGTTCTGATTTTTTATTCCTATCCATTTAGTAAAGAAGCCACTCTAGATTATTTTTTCTATGATATGGGTGTATATTCTTCTGTTAATGTTTATGGATAGAAGGATGATTAAAAAATGATAAATTGGATGATAGAGAGGATAAAAAAGTTTATAATAATGATAAGGCATCTGATGATAAAAGAGATTATGATGATGATGAAAATCATCTAAATATAGAAAAACTATTCTTGTTATTATTGAAAGAAGTGGTGAATATGTTAATCCAAATATTCATTATACTCATTTTTTGGAAACACTAGTTTGACCTAGATCATATGAAGATATATTAATGATTTTTTCCACTTTGCCTTCTCCTGGAGATATTCCAATAATTAAATCTCAAGAATAAAATATCTATGAATCTTCTTTAAAAATAGTTCTGTAATAGAGGATTAAGAAGAAGAATACGAGGCCTCCCTTAGGGATATTTATCAACATACTTATCATTTCCTTCCTAATGTGGAATCATGGAGAAAGACTCATGAGTTATGTTCTCACTATTCTGATCTGGATTATGATTCCTCTTATGATGGTTCTCCTACTCAAGCACATGCTAGTCCATCCCAACAATATGAACCCTCTTTTGATCATCCTCCTATAACAAATTCTACATATTTCATTTAGATCAAGAATTACCATTTTGATGTTTTGAAATAAGTTCTTTTTTCTATTATTTGGGACAATACTCATGAAAAAAAGGAATATATTTTATACACTATTAAATTTGTTTCTCTACAAATCTGGCCAAGAATATTCCTAAAAATAGATAATATAACTTAAGTGATTAAATATTTCAAAAGATAAATTTGATGTTTTAGAATCCACATTATATCCCTACAAATTGAATCATCGATATGCTAGATATCATGGATATAAGATATCTCAAAGTGATAACCACTCCAACCAGACCTTCAAAAAATGCATCAACACCTTATTCTACACCTTCATTATCTATTTATGATGATTCTATTTTGATGTTGATACATGATAAAATTCAAAATATTTTGGACAATGTGAAGGATATTAGAAATAAAGTTCAAATGGACACTTATTCTCAAAGAGAAAATAAATATGATTTAATTAAAGATAAATCCATTAAGACAACCAAAGATTTTTTTTATTCAATGGTTCAATTATTTATTATCTTGAATTGTTTTACACTAAATAATATATCAAGAATTAGTTCATATCATTGTTCATATATTTTAAGATGCCTCCCCCAAACAAAAACATTATATTGTATGTTAGATAAGTTATTGGTAATGATTTCAATTCTCAATCAATTCCAGTTAGTGAATGATGAGTTTTATCAATATGTATCATGGGACTAGGAATGTTGCTAATATCACAATGATCATAGAGCCTTTTATTCATGTTTCTAATGTCCTTGTTTTAGAACCACTTTATCTACCTTTACCCAACATCTATACCGGTCATTACCTACCATCAACCTTGAATTCAATTACTTCCACATCATCAATTCCTACATCCACCTCACCTATACCTCCTATAGGACCTTTTGGAATATATATATATATATATATATATATATATATATATATATATATCATCGATGGTACCCGTTGTGTCATTGTACTTAAACCATGAATGTTGTATTAATTGGAAAATGAAGCTTCACTCATTGTATACAAGTAGTTTTTTGGTACCTTTTTTTGATAATTGGGTCTAGATGATGTTTTAATGGGTTCATTATCTATAAGGTTCTAGCAGATGGGATGCCTTATTTCGTAGGTGTATTTTTTGTCATATGACAGAGTCAATTTAAATTTTTGGAATAAGTTATTTCTATTTTTTGTATTTGGATGGTTCTATATATTTCTATGGTGTATATTTTTTTCTTATTATATTCATATAGAAATTAGTTTATAATGATATACCAAGTTCTTACATCATACAATTTCTTATATTCATTGTATAAGTCTTATTTACAGTTTTTAGAAATGTCCAACATATGAATGATTTAATTAATTAGATTCATCTCATTTTTTGTTTTTTGATATACCAATTAGATGATTATTATTGACGTGTTATCTTTATTTTCAACTCTAGTTGGAGAAGTTAGAAAATGTGGAGATTGAAGACATTATCAATGAGTTCGCTGAACCAAGATTCACGACATCACTGAAATAAGGTTTGTAAACAAAATAGATATCCAATTATCAATGTTTTTATGGTTCTTTTACATCTTATGAAAGGGTTCCATGGTATTATTTAGTAAATTTTAGAAGGAGAGTAGGGGAGGAAAGAATTTAATAGTTAGTTTCATCTTTCCTATATTTTTTGTCACCAATTTTTGGGACTGTAAAAAGGTGAAAAGTGTTGTTTTAATCCTAGTTTTTTATTTTACTTATTATATATATGCAATTATTAAAGGAGGAATATATATTACCCATATTCCAATAGATATTTAAAGATCCCATGATACCATCTTCCTGGAACATCATCCTCCTTGAAGTAGATCATCAAAATTTCCCAAGAATTTCTCTATATGCCATATCTGATAACATTCCCCAAACATAAAGTATTTAAATTATTGGTATTCACTCGGTTTGTACATTCTGGGATAAAGTTTTGGTTTTTTTTGGTTAGATATCATTATTGGCTCCGGTGACTATGTTACAGGTTGTTTAATAGTCAAATTCAAATAACCCAACCGTTTGGTTAAACCTTAAATGTGAGGATCCATCAATGGATGCTCAGGGAATGAGAATTCTCTCTTTAATTCTAGGATCCAAATTTGGTTTCTTCTTTTTCTAGGAAAGTTTATATGAACCTATACTCTAGTGAACTATCCACATAGACTATCATAAGGTATATAGGTAATGAAGATCGAACACCAATGACCAGTGGTTATGTTGTGACTATTACCCATCCATTTAGTGAAATGAGAGGGAGTTTCCATTGGATTTGATATTGTCTTGCCGGATATGGTTTAGAATCATGATTTTACTGGGGGTAGTGGTTAACAAATTCACTGAGTTGGTGCATTTAATTACAATTCAGGTGATAAATTCAATAAAGATATAGCAATGGGGTATAACTATAAATTTTAGAGCTTTTATGGTGAACTTATTACCATCATCTCCGACATAATCCCAAGTTTTCTCAAGGGGTTGGGTGGTCATTTAATTAATTATTGGGAACCATATTAACCATGAGTTCATAATACCTTCTTCTTTACAAGGGAAAATTTGTGTGATCATAAATCTGGGAGGACATTCTTAGAGTTCATGTGATTAACATTGGTAGTTCATGAGAGGAAAGTTTCTCTTTAATAGAGATTTCATATATATTTAGTTACCCTAAAATGATTCATATGTCCTTGTTTATATCATTGTACCACCCTCTATTTCAAACCCCACTGTTAGGATGGAGGTTTGGATAAGTTATTACCTTAGACAAAGTCTTGTGTGAGAACGTAATGAAGAGGTTAACTAGTGTGAAGAAGCATGGATATGTCTTAGAATATTTTGGTATTTTATTATTATCATTGTGATATTCTCATTAATTCTGTATAGACTCTGGCACGAACCAACCTGGGTCGAACCTGAACCGGTCACATGATCCAGCACGCGACATGGCCCGAGGGGCATTCCCGATCCCCACGGGCTGAAAACTAGTGTCAGGCATCAAAATTTAACAGGTGGGAACAATTTGGTCCAAAATAAAATAAACTAAGAAGCGAAAATTAAATAGAAAAAAAGAAAATAAACAAAGAACAACCAACAACGCTACTAACCTAACCATGACCAAAATTCCATGTGACCCCGTGGGTCACTCTCCAATACCACAACTAACGTCGATCAAGGCAGAAAATAGAAGCAGGAACCTACAAGAAAACTAAAAACAAGAAAACACTATAGGCATGAGTATTAAAACTTAGTAGGCTAGCCCGATATCTATTCCCGATGCACTACCTTTAAAAAAAAATAAACACTATTTCAAGTTTGAACTACAATATATAAAAATATGTTTTTCTAAATATTTTACTTAAAAAAATTGTACGAACCATTACCTTTAACCATTTCCAAACTTTGGTTCATTTAATTTGTGTCAATGGTTTTTTATAAAGGGAAAGTGATGTTTACATTTTCAAAATTTCACAAAGAGGATTAAACACTTTCATTTGAAAACCATTTTTAGAAACCTAATAAAAAGCAATTTCCCACTTTCCATGGAAAACAATACACCAGAAATGCACAAAGTAAAACACACAGTAAGGGAAATGAAGGTATACATATGAGCATCATAATCACAACTGCAAGCAACAAAATCCGGATAGACATGGTTGAACCTAGGAGACTGAGAATAAACCAGAAGACACCAATACATACGAAATCATCCTTGTTGACATGTCACGATGAAATCAAAATGCACAATATGCTTGAACATCTTCTCTCGGGAAGGTCGAGGGCAAATACCGTAGTAATAAACCCAATATATCCACCTACTATGGGCCACTGGTCAGTACCATAACCTACCAGTGCAACAATCATTCTTAAAATATTCTCTCAATATGCCAGATTCCCATGTCTCAAGTGTTTGGAAAGGGGGTGAGCCAACTGATTCCAACCGAGAATCCAATCATATATATATATATATATATATATATATATATAAAGCACAACATTCATCACCCTGAGCCACTCCATGGAACAACCTCTTGCCTTTAAAATACTCAAGTACCCGGAAGCCTCTAAGCGCGACCTCCCAAACAATCAATTGCAACCAAGGCATGAGAGTTATCCTAGGAGGATTTTTATCAAAACATTTTCATCAGTTTCGATAAAGTGACAAATGGGCATTAAATAAATTTCACAATCACTACTCTAAAAAGAACCAACACGCTTGTTCATGCTTGAGAAGAAATTATTTATCATTAAAACCAGAACTAAATTTGAAATTATGTGAATTATGTTTAAAGGCCAAATGAGCATTCATTCAATACTGGTTGTTCGCTCTTCAAGAAAATGTTTCAAGTGTCATGTATAAAATAAACGGCTCTTTTTTACACCAAATAATCATTTAAAAATTAATTGTCTTATATTAAAAATTAATTATATTATATTATCTCACATTTATTAAAAATAATAAAATATTTAGATTGAAAAATTAGTGTGCACAAATAACAATAAATAATGTAACTTAAATTTTAAAAAGCAGTGCAATGTGAACCTACCTCGAGTCGCAGCTCGGACATGAAGACACAATACACCTCGCACAGGTGAACAAGCATGCACAAGCCGATGATCACGAGGTCGTGGGGTTACCTCGCCAACACTCTGAAACAAACACATGATAACAATGAACACAGAGCCACTAACTTAGAACAAACCAAATGAATAGCCATCGCAAAAGAACCATCTTAACATAACTTCAAAACACAACCCGCGCCATCAACACCATTTATTAAACCACTTTAAAATCCACAAAGTGTTTACAAAAACCAAACAACACCAAAATAAATCACTAATCATTTTAAATATCCAATAGATCTTTTTTAAGAAAACACCAGTGCACAACCTGACAAAAGCGCATGACACAATGATATCAACATTTAAAAACACGCGCGCCTAACACATTTTCAAAACCAGGCTCGTAGCCTACACACTATTTAATAAATACTTTAAAAGTTTATAAATCTAATTTGAGAAGTATACCACATCTTTTCATACACAAAACCAACTAAAAAACCCTTGTTTCCATCATACACACCAAACCAACTTCACAACTAAACAGTCTTATCAAATCAACTTAAGGCCCAAGCATTTCACGAAATAATCAAATTTCACAAAATCACCAAATATTTTTTTTAACACATTCAATAGAATTATAAACTCAGAAATGGACTAAATATAGGGTATTATAAAGCTGCAAATCAAATAAGATAAATAATTTGAAGAATGCAAGTGTCAAAATAATGCATTGGAAGGGATAAACTAGGATTTGGCTACCTCAATTCAAGATCGGACGCGATGGAACTTCAATGGAATGTGGAACGACTCCCCTCAAACCAAACGAACAACCTAAAACATGAGAAAAACGTGTGACCACGACCCCAACGAGTTAGGGTTTTAAAAAACGATAAAAACACCAAAGATGAATGAAAAAAATACCCCGAGTGTGATCGAAGGGGGATGGTCGGACCGGGGAAGTTGCTAGTGAGGCTAGACGGATATTTTAGGAGACCGACAAGGAGGAAAAATGGGGGGGATCAGGTGCGGATAACTGGGGAGAAGCAAACTGAAGTGGCTGCAGTTGCCACTTATGTGGTGTGGCGGCGCGACTGGGTAAAGGGGGGTTGTGGCTGTGGTTGACCAGAGACGGAAGAGGGGAGGGCTGCCGGGATAGGAGGTCGGCTGGGTGAGGCCGAGCGTAGGGGTGCAGAAGTCGGCGCATAGGGGGGATCCGGGTGGGGGTGGGGGGTGAGGCAGAGGTCGGTAAGGCGCAACAGGGGGCGCGAGGTTCGGACGGCACACATGGGGGGATCTGGGTATGGGGGACGAAGCAGAGGCCGATCAGGCGTAACCGGGGGCACGGGGTTCAGACAGAGCACATGAGAGTAGGAGGGGGAGAGGGTGAGGCTGGCGAGGAAGGTGGGAGAGGGCGGCGTGCAGATGAAAAAGAATGGGGAGGGGGGGCTTGCGACCCGTGACAGAACAAGGAGAAAGGGAAGGGGGGCTGGCTGGGTATTAGGGTTAGGTTAGTTTTTGTTTCATTTCATTATAATAAATTAATAATATTAATAATATCTGAAATAAAATAATAAAAATAGAAATAAAATAATAATAATAATAGTATACCAGAATAATAATAATAATAAAATTAACAATAATAAAGATAGTATTAATAAAATTTATTAACCATTAAATTAATAATAATGACAAGAATTATAATAAAAATAATAATATATATAGAATAATGATAACAAAATAATAAATATAATAATAATAAGCAATTGCACGACACTAGGTCCAGTTGTGCGGCTACCGCAAAATTTGGGGTGACTGCGCAAGGGTCTGAAATCCGGATAAAAAAACATTAAATTTCCTAAATTTTGATCAAGGACCCAGTTCAGACCTTGGTGACAGAACCCAGGCCAAGAATTAATAAAATAAAAATTAATTTAAGCAGGCGGGTGTGACAGACTCAAATCAAGTCTTTAATTTTTATCAAGCATCCAATTACCCCCATCTCATCCCCATACATCAATGAGAATGTGTTTTGTAATATTTTGATTAATGATGATTTACTTGAGCATCAACATTCTTTCACTTTCATTATTCCTGAAAACTAATCAAGTTTCTTTTTCATTATAAAGATTCTCACATAGTTGATCTTATTAAAACATAATCATGAATCATGACAATAAATTGGATCATTATATTCAATTATATAACATAAAACATTAGTATCTTCGGGTTTCATTTCCATTAGAATTATCAATTATAAAGACTCCATTTTTAGAATTTAACACTCTTAAACATCTATTTCATTGATCTTATTTTCCCTTTATCATCATATTTCTATTCAATATTTTATTAAGATAATTAGGTGAAACCATTCTCATCATATTTCTATTTCCCTTGCTTGGAGGAACATGAACCTAGGGGGGGATTGTGGTTCTTATATGTTGGGCAATGACTTCTATAGACACAAAAGACTGGTATGTTCAAGTTTAGTTTTTATTTTATTTTCTTTACCACATCAGCCACTTAGTATTTTAATTGATTTCTATGGATGAAGGGTAGTTATATTTTGAAAAGGCGGCCAAAAGGTCACTTGAGGAGGCTACACCATTTTCTTTGTAGGGGAAGGAGATCTGGGTAGTGTAGGGATTAATTAATGTGTTTCATTTTTTTCTACCTTTGTACTGTGTTGTTTCTGTGTGTTTTATTTTCCTTCGGTGTGGATGTTCTGTGTACGGATGTGTCATGCCCAAATTTTATATATTTTATATTACTGTTTTAATTATTTATTTTGGGGGGAAATTTTCCCCAGTAGTGATTCCTTGATTCCCGTACACTTGTGCCTGCCCGTGGGCGTAGCCCATCCACCTTAGTCCATCCTAGTATTCATGTATCAGAGGGTATGTCTAAACCATGGGAAGGCCTAGGAAACAAGGATAATTAGGTAGGGATTGAGAATTTCTAGGAATGAATTGTAAATTCCCATGAATAAGTATCGAGGACATTGGATTTTTTAATGGGCAGATATGGGAGACTGTGCAATATATATTGATTTTGGAAGTGCTATAGTTATAAAAAGAAGTGAAATTATAATCTGTTGGGACTAATAAATGGAAATTCACATTCATAACCAATTTGAAAATGTAATATCAGATCATAATCTAATGTACATCGCTGGAGTTGATGATTTGACTTCATCTTAATGCAACTATAGAAATACCTTGGTGACCAAAATACTCTATACTACATTATATTGTTTGGTTTGAAATTCCAAATAAAACCTTTACTGACCTCATGGAAGGGCTCAAGACTTGTTTGAATATTGCAACCGGGGGCAAGGCAGTTATTCCATTTTCACAAACACCGAGGGGATTCCCACACAACCCTAAATACAACAATATCCCCAAATGAAATACCTAAGGTTATCTAAAGCTACATTCATTATCTGATACAATGTCAGGAACATGTGGAATATTCCCACCAATTTTTCTATGAGTATTTCATTCATTATTAGATCCACCCCACATAATTTTATTTTTCCAAGGAATTCCACTCATTTGGAAAAGGACTGGTAAATGCCTCATGATAATTGGGTTCTCTGGATTGACTTGTCAATATCTGCAGGAAAAAACTGAATTCCCCTAGTAAGACATTCAACTTTCAAACAAATCATGCCTAGAAGTAGGGTGATTAATCCTTTGTTAGAGACACCAAAGGGAGTTTTGCATAACACATATAAAATATAGTTTCATTTCTTCTTCATACTTCAGTTTTACAGGTATGAAAAACTTCACTACGGTCAAATATGAGATCTACTGAAATCCGTGAAAATCCACATTCAAACTCTCCTTTCGTACTCTTGAGAATCATGACATTTAAATCATTATTTAAAAATCTTCATCCAAGAACCATGTTTACAAATTAGTCATTAAAAACATTCTTTAAATGAAAATATTGAATATCTCAACACCATATTCTTTATTTAAGACTCCAAATACTATGGAATATATGTTACCAAAAATCATCATTCAAAACATCACTGGAATGACACTTGGAAACTTGATTTATGCCACCATCTGAACCATGAAAGAGTTTCATTAACATGCTGCATGTTTTTCCTCATGAACACTGCATGTTAGCCTTCTTGTCCACACCTACAGCCATAGTTCCCATTCTATAAAAGCTTCATGGATGCTTCTGACTCCATGTATAACAATATTTATATAGGTCATTGAAATTTTCTGCAAACCTCAGCCTACTAAACCAGTTAAAAATTACTTCAACATTAATGTATTTTAAATCAGTTCTAGATTTTAGATATTATGATCAATTCCAGCTTTAATATATCAACTACCTCTTAAATTCAACTAGTGAACATGATCCACATCCAATTTCTAACCTGTATCAACTTTCATCTATACTCTAAACACATATCAATATCTCCAAATCATGGATGCAATTTCATTATTCAATTATTCCATGAATTCTTTCACCCTCATTCCTCTTCCAAGACTTCTTCTTTATGTTAACACATCAAATGCACTCTTCATATATATATTTTCCACAAATCTTTATGAAATAGATCTTCATGCCATAGATCTTCATCACATTATTCTTGACAAAAGACCATGACTCTTTAATGAAACATACCTCATTCATAATTCATATATTTTTGATAAATCCAACCAATCAATCCTTGGTTGCAACAATCCCCCCTTGGATGATCCTTTTGTTGAATTCATTTCCTTTGGTAGAGAGGTTAGTGGCCCTATTCATCCTATTTAAGAGAAGTTAAAAAATACTATTTTATGGGCTAATATAGTAGATGAGTCTCATACAGACTATGAGGTAATTTCTTTTAAAGATGCTTTATCATCAGCCATCTCTGAGGAATATCTTGGAGAAGCATCTGAGCATAGTAAAGATGAAATGGAATATGATGCACATGCAGAGGTGGATTCCAATTATTGGAAAGAGAAATGATTGATTTATTCAATCAACCAGAAAGGTAAGTCAAATATAGTGGCAACCACTTCAGGTAAATCCAAGAGAAAACCTTGAAACATGGTTTCTCACACCTCTTCCCCTAATTTGTAAAATCCCTTTTAGGTATTTCATTGGATACTAAGGATTACGACAAGACAGTTGGTGAATCACAACCTACTGTAGCTATTGTTTGTAGTGTGCAATAAGTACCTATGATGGAAAGTTATTCTTCATAGGGTGGTAATTCTAATATATCCTCAGTTCACTATTTATCAAACAATCCTGAAAGTATCTCTCATATGGTTAGTGTGTGTCCAACTAGAAAACTAGTGAGTTGTGACTTATTCAATGTTCATATTTAGGATGATGTGATTTCTTTTTCCTTGAAGAGCTCTGATGGAATTGGAGGATCCAATCCACCACTAACCATTACCACTGCTAGCCTGGTTCGTGGATCACATGATTTATAGACTCATAACTCTACTCTTTTTAAAGGAGAATGCAACAAAGATTCCATTTACTTAACCCCTTCTCGTAATGTATAATAGGTAGGGAATGCTGCAAACCTATCTTATAAGTAGTCTACTAGTGAAAATACTTCTTCTAAGTATAGTCACGAGGTTTTATCTTTTGAGGCTCCCATGAAAGATAAGGCAGAGAGCACCCCAGGCCTAGACCTGGCTCATCATGTCAAGGGGAATCCAAAATAAAAGGTGATTATTCTCAATTCTTTTCAATTGCCAGCATCAGGAAATAATGAAAGGGATGTGTAAGAAAAAACTAGGTTTTAGGAGCTGAAGTAATGATGCAGCTAGTTGATGTGGACATTCTAGATTATAGAGATAGGCTGTGTATATTGGATTCCACTTTAGAAAATACATTTTTCTTATTACAAGATTAAAAATTATGTCTTATTATACTTGAAATCATCTTCTTTACTGTGCACTAGACTGCAACCCAGTGATGGAAGGCTGTATTTTTTTCATCCACTATTAGACATTTTTTTGGATTCAATAAGAGATAAATTATTGTGAGGCTTATTCCTTAAGAATGTATTTAGGACTTTTTTGTAAAGAAATTTCTTCTTCTTTGAACACTTTGGCCATCTCTTCTTATGTTTTAATATGTGAAAACAATGCATTGTGGTTACATTATTTTTTCATTCTGGTTTACATTGCTTCAGAATGGTTTCACAGGGGGGTTGGGTGTGTGTGGGGGGGGTGGGGACTGGGTGTAGGGGAGTGGGGGTGCGGGGGGTGGGTGGTGCCGGGGGAGGGAGGTCTCTGGGGATAGGGGTGGGGCTGGGTACCAGGGGGGTGGGTGGGTGTAGGGGGTAGTGGTGGTGCAGGGGGTGTCCATGAGGGGGTGGGGTAGTGGGTGTGAAGGGGGCATGGGGTGTCAGGGTGCAGGGGGTGGGGGTGTTTATGGGGAGAGGGGGTGTCTAGGGGACTAGGTGTGGGGGGATGGCTATAGGGGGTGGGGTTAGGTGCAAGGGGTTGTTCGAGGGGGGGGGGGGTGTCCATGGGGGGTGTCCCTGGGGGTGTGCAAGTGGGGGTGTTCGGGGGGTGGGGGGTGTCTAGAAGGGTTCTAGGGGGGTCCAGTGGGGGAGTTGGGGGGGGGGGGGGTCCAGTGGGGGTTTCTAAGGGGGTGTCTGGGGGGGGGGGTCTAGTGGGAGGGTGTCCAGTGGGTGGGTGTCTAGGGGAGAGGGGGTGTCCAAGGGGGGTCCAAGGGGGTTCTATCTAGGGAGAGAGTTTGGGGGTGTGCATGGGAGAGGGGTGTGGTTTCATAGTGGTTCCATTATTTCAGATATAATAACTTTTCCATTTTTTCATAGTGGTTTGCATTTTGTTTTGTAAGAGCAAGGTGGGTAGCTATGGGCAGCTGCTATTTCTGGGAAAAGTATCTATACCAATGGTTCAACAAACCATGGGTATGTGTGTTGTGAATAAAACTATCAATACCAACAGTTTACTTAAACGTGTGTATATAATATGTGTTGTAAAAATGTATACCCATGGTTTACCAAAACCATGGGTATTATGAAATTTTAGTGTGCTATACCCACAGTTTCTACAAAATAGTGGTTATAGGGCAATCCCAATGCCTCAAGATCCCATGGTTCTTGAAACCTTGGGTATAGCCTATACCGATGGTTTCATGGGATATACACATGGTTTCAAACCATGGGTATAGAGAAATTTTCCAGTAGAGCACATCCCAATATTGATTCTTTTTATAGATATAATTAACATGTGATAAGCAAAGAATAAAACAACCACTTCTTGTGATGATTAAAAAAATAATCATTACAATACACTTTCTTCCTTTCTCATGTAATATTTCAAAATATCATCTATAAACACTTCCACAAACTAATCAAGGCAACCAATAAATACCGTATTCATTCAATCCAAGAAGATATTGGTGACATTGTTATTTCTAAATATAATCTCTATAAATTCAATGTCTTATAGTTATATAGGATTATTTTTTGTGTATATCCTCTTCTATAATACTTTATTGATTATATGTATATCAAAGATAAATATTTAAGATGTATTGATCTCCAATTAATTTATCAAAAAAATCATCAATAAATGTTTGATTATACTTCTTCTTGCAAACATTCTTGTTATGTTCATGATAATCAATTTAAATATGATATAGAAATTATTTATTCTTAACAAACAAAAATAGTTTCACCTTGAGGGAAAAAATTAATATATATGAATCCATTTATTGTATTACCATTTTTTTTCAATTACTCCATCTCAATTATAGCCATTCTTTAAGGAATATTTTAAATTCGCATAACACAATGTATGATTTTTCTTAAGAACCCAAATTCAAGATTTGAGGGAAGACTATGAATATATTTTAGAAATATACATCAATATATTCCAACATAATATAAATATCTTGAATTTTTTTTTCTCCTCAACCAGATGAAATAAATACCCCTCCTCAAAATATAGTAATTGAGATATAAGGGATTCATTATCAATTAAAATATGAGTTTCATCCTCATACAAATGAGAGATAATTTATTGATTCATGATATTAAATTTGAATTATCTTACTTAGAAATTTATTTGGGATCTATATAGGGAAGAAAATATTGGAAAAAATTCATAATAAGTACAACTAGCAGAGATATACAATTATTTTAAAGATGAACATTTCTAAAAACATCTATATGAGAGGTGATATATACATGATAAATGATCAGAAAATATTTAAGTATATCCACCAATATTTCAATATCTGGATGTTGAGATGGTGATTTCATACTCTTTGAAAATTATTCATATAAAATAGTGGGTTATGAATGAATCCAAGAATATAATTATAGTTATAGGGTTGATGATAATTGTATAACTCACCACTTCTTTCTCATGGTCTACTTTGGTAGTGGTCATTGTATAGGCTATTCCTTTTTCAACTAGTATATAAGATGGATGCCGAAAATTATTTTCATTAAAACTTATAGTTATTCACTTATTTCTATAATTTCCATACACCATGAAATTGTAGCACTATAGTGTGGTTGGGTAATTTTTGTGATGTTTCACTCCATCAATTTCATTGTTTATCCAATTTATATCACATCAATAATCAATTTATTGATGTCCATTTTTTCTATAGTTGAAAAATTTACTTGTTACATTATGGAAGTTTTAATATCACTTATTTATAACTTTGTGAAATAAATGAGGATTAATTTTCATTCCACTATAGTTTTAGTTACTTGAATCCCCATGAAAACCAACATTCTCTTCATGTTTCCAAAACCATGCCAATAGTTAGAGTCACCACACTATATTTCTAAAATATTTTCACCTAGAAATATTTATTCATAGTTATCAATGTATCTTATAGATAATACCATTGGTAGAGATGGTATTAATAAATTAAAGAGTATATCAATTTTTATTTTAGGTTCTCTAATAAATATATAAGCATAATATAAGTATCTCGTGATGTTTTTCTTAATTTCTTAAATGATACATTATCATTATACATAGGTTGTAGGAATTCCCCATTAATTTTAGTAGTTTTATTTTATCAAAAACAATTATTAGAAATTGAATTCATAAAATCTTAACATTTCATTAATATAATTTATTTATTCCGACTCATATTCATGATAATTTTCCACCATTGGTAAGAGTCACCTTCAAAATAACGCAAATCCGAAATAATATTTTCATGGTCTGAGGATTAGATTATTGAAAATACATTCTCTATCGTATTAATAAATTCATCATCATTAAGTAGATTAGATATACCACTTAAATAAGCTGATAATTTACACAAAAATGACTTAATGGTGAGTTGTTCCTTCAATTGTATGTTTGGAATTTAAACACGATTAACATTAATATTCAATGACTGAGAGAGTTGGGTGGGAATAATATCACGATTTCATATCATAGATAAAATTAAATTTTTTACCATGAATTCATTCATTGATTTCAAGGCCACATTTATTTTTAACATGATTTCCCAATGTTTTATAAATTGAATAAAACTAAAAGGAACAGTGTTATCATTATTCATCATTATTTTGGGTGAGGAATAATAATATAATAGAAAAAATTTCCATGATGTCCTTAATTATGAAACCATTTTTTCATCCAATGACAGTTTAGTTTTATCCTATATAAATTTTTCATATAAATGTTTTTCATAGTTTATATCCTCTGTATCCACATATCATAAACTCCATAAATAACTAATCCCTACTATGATAATTTCAAAGGAAACAATATAATTTTACACATAAATATTACATTGTTTTTTATGAATATTTAATAATTGTGACAATAATGAACATCCTATAACCATAAAATATTAGTGTTACTGGATACATGTCATTTTATACTAAAAATGATTCTTCATAAATTTGTAAAAATGGACACACAAGAAAGCGATAGCTCGGATTCTCAATAAGGGTAAACATGGATAGTATAAATCAATTATTACAAGTGAGAATAAGATAATAAAATGTGTTTGAGTATATGATCAAAACATAAACAAACATTCCCAACAATTCATAAACCAAAATATATTGAGTCATGAAATAAACCACTTTCATAATAAAATATATGTGTCATAAGAGTGTGCAAGAATCAATAAACAATCATAATCCATGGGATTATATCATAAGAATAAGACAACAATATTTGGAATACACATAATGGAGGAAATTTATTTCTTAAATCCAGTATCACATACAATACTATCATAGTTGATAGCTTCCCATAATTCATTAGGTTTTCTCCCTATTCCCATAAACATAGTGTACATAGACTCTTGGTTGATTGGATTAATCCGATGTTTCCTTTAATATAATTTCATTAGACATTAATCATTTATCAATTCATTATAGTGATATATAATTATATTAAAATTAATTATATAATTAAAACAATACCAATTTGTGTTTAATGGTAGTAATAAAATTCATTATTTCATCATTACATTATCAAACTATTGGAATGAAACAAGTTTCATGAATACAAACATGCAATGTCAGCATCATATGGAATTTATTGAATGAAAGTGGGTGATACCATAAGAACATATGAACCTATAGAAAATAAAAATCCATTAAATATGTTGAGAGAGATATATACTTATTTTATATAAATTTTTAAATATTATATGCAAACCAAGGGAAAACATTTATCACTTTTAGTGAAATTTTAAAACTAAAAATTACAAAAAAATGGAAATATTGTTTTATTATTTAAACTATTGAAATATTTAAACGAAGTTAATTATTTTAGAAGGTAAATTATTATTGTAAAATTCTTTATTGTCTTAAATGTTATAAAATATTCTTTTCACACTATTACAATGATTGTCAAAATGAGTTTCATATAATACATTTGAAATAATTATATTAAATCATTTAGTATTAAATCCAGAGGCAAAAGAAAATTTTAATAATCATTTATTTAAATTTATCTAATAAGTTATATTAATAAATTTTGAATAATGTTGTTATTAACGTGAACTATTTTTGACACAAGAGCATAAATAATGTTGGTTTCTCTTAAAAAAATTATTTCAGTAACATTATGTGGAAAATATAGTAAAATTAATGGGAAATTAGAAAATAATAAAAGAATAGAGAATAAACTATTGGGGGTTAATCATAGAGATGGAATTTGAGATCCCATGTAATATTTTAAAATGTAAATTACTGATTAAAAATTCATATTATAACATAAAACCTTACCTGAACTATTACACACTGAGTTTTTACAAAGATGTTTTATTTCGAAAAAATTTAAATTTTCATTTATATCTTCTAATATAAAAAACTATTGATCCTTTTCACAAAAAACCCTGAATTGGAGTATGTTACGTGCAACACCGACTCAGTGTATGATTTACACAACTCTAAGTTGGTGTATGATACACAAAAAACTATTTTTCTATAAACAACTCTTTTTATTTTTTTAATTATTGAAATAAGATAATTATATCTTAGATGTTAAGAGTAGTAATATGAATTATAATAATTAATTTTAAAAAAATTATATTTTTTATATAAATAGAACATATTGATAATAAAATATACAATTTTTGGTAGAGTCCTTTTATATTTAAGAACATTGTTTTATTAAATGAAATGATTTTAATAGTGAAAGTACATTTATTCACATTTAAAATTTTCATTCTATAAAATAAACATAATTTTTGAATTTGGAATGTCGAAATTTTCCAATGGTGAATTTTTTGGATTTTTCTAGGAAACATCATTTTTTGATGAATAGTTAAAAATAATGTTTTTCTATTAAAGACTATCTTTTTAATAATTAATTATTCGTGAAAAGTGATGTTATAAATAGGCTTTTGTTCAAATTAGATGAATATTACATTTATCAATACAATTTTATTCATTATAATCAATTTCACTTTGAAACTGAATATAAAATTGAAACAAACTTCTTAAATATTTCCTACTTTAAAACCCCATTATTTCTTTCCATCTACGGGATTAATAGTAATCTTAATTTTTCCAAATTTTTGATTTGAATTTAAAAAATATAAAATAAACCACTATATTCAGTCTAAAATTTATATTTTAATAATACCATGATAATTTTGACCAAAATTATTAGCAAAAGTGATTAAAATTAATCACACCAGTTAAGGCTAAATTAAGCTTAATTAGGGACTAACCATTATAATAATGGCCAAAAGACCTATAAACCTTTCTAACACCTAATGGATGTTCGTATTTTTTCCATACACCTTCCATTATTAAGTTTTTTTTTGGTTTTTATTACTTTTTATGTATGAACTTGTGCACGCCTAACTTTTTTCGAAAAATTCCATGTTTTCCATTTTCCATTCCTATAAAGGTCCACCACCTCTACCCACTCCTCGCACCTCTAAAACATTGTATGTTAATATAAGAGCTTCCTAGGTATCCTCCAAAAAATCCTACCTTCTACCTTGAAGCATCCCTTTTGGAAAACCCCTCTGAAGGAATCACTTGGGCACAAATCATATGGAATTACCTTTTTTAGAGGTAACATCTTCTCTAAAGATCCTTTCCTTTATTTTCTTTATCTACCCATAAACTATATTTATTCCCAAATTCTGTGAAGAAAATAGTATAATACATATACTTGTATCTTTTTATGCAATTTTTTTACCTACACTTACACACACCAACATCTAATGGATGTTGAACGTACTGTTTCTGTGTACGACGAACTACTGTCTCACGAAACGATGATTGTTCACTTCTACATTACCACCATTAATGGTGGACATTATGATGAAAAACATATTTATATATGTGATATGTTATATTTATTATTCCTCTAATATTATTTATTCCTTTTAAAACACACATATTTTAACGTTACATTTTTTGTTAATTCGATAATCTCATTTGAGGAAGTGTGGACTACCGCCCCCTCAAAGCGATGTGATTCGTTCACACACCGCATGGAATGTATTAAAGATGAGTTTAATGAAATTATATTATATATTTAATATATTAATGAATCTTTAATAATGATATATATATATATTTATATGTGTGTGTGTTTCATTTACATATATTCATTCAATATAAAAAAAAACTGGGAAACAATGTTTATGCATACGTAGGTTTACCATATCTATGAACCGTGTATTCCATTATGTAATTAATTATGATATAGATTATTATAATTTTATTATACTATATATACCTTATATTTATATCATTTTCAATATTCTAGAATCATTATACAAGTATAAGTATCAATGATATAACAAATTAAGAACATGTGAAGAATAAAGCGAATATTACCCCAAGTGAATATTTAGCATAGGATCATTAAGAAGAATGTAATATATGGTCATAATAAAAACATATATGGTATTATATATAAAAATATTATTCTTTAAATATTTATAGTAAAATTAAATTTTTTATTCCTGAATCTTATACGAGTATAGAGAGATTCAAGACAAAAGGTAATGGAATTTTCGTCTCACAATTAATTTCCATGAGATACAATCTATGTTCGCCAGTCATTACCTTTGTGGGGTTTATGTACTAAAAATTGTTGTATTATATGTATAATTTACATAAATTTTTGGTTATTCACATATCCATTCTATGATCCTTCTTTCATGGGGTTTAACTTTCAGATGACACTGAATCAGTAAATCAATTTTATCCCAATTTACCTACATTGGGAGTCATGTTTTTTTATACACCTAAAATATTTTTTTGAGGTCTACAGACTAAGATTTTACATGTTATATCATGAATTTCCATATTTAAATATATCTTTGGCTTCATGTAATTTCTTTTTCTTACATAGATATTTTGATCCTATGTTACCAAGTAATAAGATTTTATTGAGACAATCACATTTCATTTATATATTATTTTTGGTTATACTACATTTGGTCAAATATTATGATCCATCCCTCAATAATATTAATGAGTTTCTTTATCCTCTTTTTATTCAAGATATTTTCATTTGTTAGTACCATTTTTACACTTTATGGTAATTAAGATAAAGTTTTTAGTAAAATCTGATCGTCCCTCTCTTTAGTCAGAAATATATTATATTCAAATATCATGTTTTCAAAAATGGTTTCCAAAGATCTTGGAAGATCATTTTCATGGAAAAACGGATTTTAAAATTATTTTAGTATTTTCAAAGCTTCCTTCATAATTTTTCATGGCTATTTTCAATGAAAATGGTTTCTAAAAGGTTTTTTGTAATAAAAATCATTTTTCAAAGAAGAAAGGATATTCTTCTCCTGAAGTGATTTTAAAAGATCTTTCAAAATTATTTCCCATATAACATAAGATTAATTGGTGTTACTCATTCTATTATGGGGAAATTATTCAATGTTTTAATTCATATTCTTTATCTAAATGGATTATGTTTTTATTGGATCATGTTATGAAAACCATTTCTCTTTCACAGTTTATATGCTTTTGAAACTCTCTCTTTTTCAAAGGTTATGTTTATGATGGAATGATTATTTAACATGTATAATTACACATGTCATGATATTATGACATGTTTGTGATAACCATTTCATTTAATGGGTTATTATATATTTATTTATGATCTTTTGTTATGTGTGTGTATTATTTCGTTCTTTGATGAGTGGGACCTATATCTCCCATCAATGCATTGGGTAATGTTTTTTATCTCATGAGATAGACAATGATGGTATAAGGAGTGATATCATGATACTAAAATACTATTGGGAGTGAAACTTGAATACTAATATGGACATGGGAGAGAACCATGACTACTATAATGGTATGAGGAATGAACTCACGCTTCTGGGATGGACATGGAAATAAACCATGACTACTAATATTTTCTAGGAAGACATTACTTGGAAAATATTTAAATAATTATATTCTTATGTGTTTTCCATAATTCTATGTCTTTCTCCTATGTTATTCTTTCATGTCTTATGTCCTTTACATCCTTTTAATTCATGTTTTATGAACTTCTATTCTTTTTTCCATGATTCATGTGTATGTTTTTTGATATGTAGAGTATGATCTTCTATTTTCGTAATTACATTATCATACCATTATGACCATGTTTATACTTACATGTCTCTACTGTTTACCATTACTAATCATTTGACCTCACCCATTTTTATTTTTCCTCCCTAAGGTCGTGATGATATGTTTTACGTTTGAGGTGTCTAAGAAGGGTTCTAGTCAAGTAGAACCTAGTGGGAGATAATTTATCTCACTTATGTATCAGTGTTTATGTATTCTATGTTTCCAAAGTCACTAGACTAGTATGGTTTTCTTTTATCAGTTTATATAATGTTTTTTTCAAAAATGGTATGTAATGCTAACGTTTTTAAAGAGAGGGTCCTTGTAGTTGGTATTAGAGAAAAATATTAGTTAAGCTTTGGAAACTGTGATTAGAAAATAATGGTAAGAACCATAAGGAGATGTATAAGGATAAATGTAGGGCTGATTCAATGTATAAGAAAATGTGTTGGAATTTTGGTGAAGGAAAGTGTGACTAGTTTGTAAGGAATACATCCATGTCTGGATACTACAAGTGGATGCGACTCTAGAACATATATACCTCGGTGTAAGAACTATGACAAGATGTTCTGAACCTGACTTGGGGTAATCTAGTAAATGAAAATGGTCCTTGAGGCACAGTTTCTTTGAAACACCTAGGTGATATGCTTTGGGAATTCACAAACTCTTCACAAACCATTGTGAAGGATTTAATTATAATTTGGATATGAATAACCTAGGATAAATATAAGGTTTCCTAGATTAAGGAAGGTGTCTTATGTTTGGAATCTTATCAATGATTTTTCATGATTATGTGGTTCCTCTTAATGATAATTATTACTTACTCGATGCTTTTGGTTTTATTCAATGGGTGGAACCTGAAGGAACCATGTTAATGGAAATTGCGATGGAAAAAGAAAAGATTTTCATCCCCAGAAACTGAATGCATTGGGATCTGGAATATAGAATATTATTGTAATGCCCACCCATATTTCTCAGGCTATGAATCATGGTCGACTTACAAAATGAGAAAATGAGGGAACACCATTCTTTTGATTCATCCCTGAGTCAACATCCACCTTTTTCAGATGGTTTCCTAATCCACTTGTTTCTGAACAATGTATTACTACCACTAAATAGATATTATTCGTTCTTCAATGTTTGGAGCATGATAAAGTCATTCTAGATGTTTATTTATTATAAGGTGAAGCAGAATAATGGTGGAATCTAATCAATAGAAAGAGGTTGCATGATGAGATTTAATCCACAGTTTGGGTTTATTTCAACAACTTATTTTTCAATATGTACTTTCCTCAAATTATTTATACCAATATGGAGAAAGAGTTTCTTGAGTTGAAGAAAAGGGATTATGATTCTATTGGTAAATATAAGGATAATTTTATGAGACATTAGAGGTACACTTCAGGAATTATCATCCAATATAAACATTTAGTTGATATGTTATTTAGTGGATTAAATCATTGTCTTGGAAGGGTGTTAGTTATAAGAGACTTTAGTATCTATAAATATATTGTGCATTATGAAATTAACTTTGAAATAGAGGTTGGAGTCATGTAAAATCTCATGGGTTTGATAAGAAGAGTAATATAGAGTTTAAAGAAACTATAATAACCTTTGTGAAAATAATATGAACATTATTTTATGCTCTATGTGTGGGAGGAATCGTGTATGAATTTTCCTTATGGGTTCTAAAAAATGTTTTATGTGTGGAAAGGAAGGTCACTGGGAATTGATTTCTGATTGTGATGTGATAAAGTTCACTGAAAATTCCAATGGAGAAAAATCCGCACAAAATAAACCTCCCAGGATTCAGTACTACATGTGTAAGGAGAATGAGAATTATAGAAACTACTACCCAATACCAAGGGATAGTGATGATGATCAACCTCAAAAACCTTTTTAGGTGAGGGAAAATGGGAAATGCCATGAAATTGCTATTTCTGATGAGGGGTGTGATAACGACGTGATGAATGGTACACTTAACATCCAATATAGAACTTCTAAAGTCATATTGGATTCTGGATCTACCAACTCTATCATATATAAATAATTTCTTAAGGGTGTTAAGATTCCTCCAAACCAATTAGAGGTAGAATTAGTAGTGCAAACACCTAATGATATGATTATTTCATCTCAAGTCTAGGATTCCTCTTCGGTAGAAGTTTGTTGGAATGTGATTCCTGAAAATCTTGTCATTCTTCCTTTGGTCTAATGTGATGTCATCTTAGGCATGGATTTCCTTTATTTACATAAATCCCTTATCCATTTTCAAGTAAGGGAAGTTATGTTTGATATTTCAAACACTCCTATGAGAATCCATCAATGTGACGACATGTATGAATTTCCCATGGAGATTTCATCAATTGTAGGGGTCTTAATCCCCCTTAAAAAGGGTTGTTTATCAAAAATGGTTGGGGAGAATATCAACATTGAAGACATGCCTATTGTTATATATTTTTTGGATGTCTTTGTAGAAGATTTTCAAATACTTCCACCAAAAAACAAATTTGAGTTCTTAATAGAACCTATACATGGTTCCACACCAATTTAAAACACTCCTAATATAATGGCCATGATTGAGTTGTATGAATTGAAGAAGAAACTCCATGAAAACCTCAAAAAGGGATTCATTCGGTCTTGTGTATCACCTTGGGGTGCACCAGTTATTTTTGTGAAAAATAAATAGGGATCAATGAGACTCTTCATTGATTATCAGGAGTTGAACATGATATCAATCAAGAACATTTATCCTCTTCCCCATATTGATGACTTGTTGGATCAACTGGGCAGAGCTAAATACTTTTCCAAGATTGAACATAATTATAGATATAATTAATTAAAGGTCACGAATGAGTATATAACCAAGAAGGAATTATTTACTAGGTATGGTCACTAGGAATATATAGTGGCACCTTTTTTGTCTTACTAATGCCCCTAATATATTCATGGATTTAATGGATAGAATCTTTAAGGATCACCTCAACCAGTTTTTGGTAATCTTTATAGATGATATTATGATATATTAAAAGATCTAGAAAGATAATAAAGAACATGTGATAATTGTACTAAAGAACCTAAGGAAGTAATAGTTGTATGAAAAATTGAAAAAGTGTGAATTTTGGCATAAAAAGTTTAGATTTCTGGGTCACATAATCTCAATAGATGTTATAACCGTAGATCTATAAAATACAGATGTTATTGAAAGCTGGACTAGACCAACCACAGTGATTGAGATCCATAGAAATTTTCATTTAGAGGTATATTATCTATGTTTTGGAGAGAATTTCTCAAATTATCTAATCCTATGATCACGTTAACTTAGAAGGGTGTTATTTTCCTCTAGATAGATTAATGTGGGGGAAATTTCAAGGAACTGAAGAGAAGGCTAGGTAGTGCACCCGTTCTTACACTACCATATAGTGAAAAAGGGTTTTTAATCTATAGAGTTGAATGAAAGAAAGGATTTTAAAGTGTTATTATAGAAAATAACATGGTTATTGACAATGCCTCACAATAGTTAATGATTCATGGGAAAAAATTCCCCACACCTGACTTGGAGTTAGAAGCAGTAATTTTTTTCATTAATGATATAGATACCTTATATTTATGGGGAAAAGTGTGATATATATATATTCATTATAAAATTATGAAATATATATTCACATAGAAGGTTCATAAACTTCTCTAGATAAGATAGTTAGAGTGGGTAAAGGAAAACTATTTCTCAATACATTAGTACCCTGGTAAAGTGAACTAGGTTGATGATGCTTTGAGTAGAAAATATTATGATAGCTTATCTATGACAAGGATAACAAAAAATCCAATATTTCTATATTTTTAAGGTATGGATATATAAATCTTGAAGTAAGGGGAAAAATATTATCTTTATGAAATTATTATTCAACCCTCTACACAAGTGAAGATTAAGAAGGCCCAGAAGAAAGATGAAGAGCTGTAAAAGTAGGTTCAAAATGGTACTAATTTTATCCTCGATCAAGATGGAATGATAAGGTTCAGGAACCAATTATGTGTTCCTTACATGTTAGATTTAAATAATGATATGTCTTTGGAAGATCATTGTTCTTAATTTTCTATTTATCATGGAAGTACAAGGATGTATACGGGATTGAAAGAATACTTCTGGTGGTATAGCGTAAAGATTGATATTGTGGAGTTTGTATCTCGGTGTTTGGTATGCTAGAATGTTAAGGCTAAAGATAACATTCTAAGGGGATGTTTTATCCATTACCAATACTAGAATTTAAATGAGAGAACATCACTATTTATTTATTCATTGGACTACCCAAATCCTCTAAAGTGTATAATGCTATATGGTTTGTTGTTGATTGCCATAATAAATCAGCACACTTCATTGCTATCAAATAATATTTATATCCTGATCATCTGGCCATGATCTACATTACTAAAGTAGTAAGGTTTCATGAAGTACCATGTTCCATTATATCATATCAGGATCAGAGGTTTACCTAAATGCTATGGTGAAGTCTTCAGAGAGAACAAGATATAGAATAGAGTTTAAACATTGCTTATCATCGTCAAACAGATGGTCAGTCTGAAAGAACAATTCAAACCCTAAAGGATATGTTGAGATCCTGTTCTCTAGTGTTCAAAGGTGTTTGGGATCAACAACTTCCTCTAGTTGAGAATTATTACAAAAATTGAGTTCAATCAAGGATTTAGAATCCATCTTATTAATCCCTCTATGGGAATAACTCTATAGATCTAACATGTTGGGATGAAGTTGGAGAAATAATTCTAATGGGACTAGAGATCACTAATGAAATGGTTGAGAAGGTCTGAACCATTTAGTACCATATCAAGGAAGGTCAAAGTCGGCAGAAAAGTTATGCTAATAACTGTCGGCCTGATCAAGAGTATGATGTTGTTGAAACAATGTTTCTATGAATCTCGCCCTAAAATAATGTTATGAAATTTGGGAATAAAGGGAAACTAAGCCCTAGGTATATTTCTCCCTTTGAAATTATTGATCATATTAGGACAATAGCCTATCACATGGAACTTACTCCAAATATCTCTCATGGATATGATGGGTTCCATGTATTTCTCATGAGGAAGGACATTCTTGACCCTTCACAAGTAATAATCTCAGAGGTCATACCGCTAGAGCAGGAACATGTTTTGAGAAGCCACCGATTGAAATTTTGGACTGATCAAAGAAAGTTCTATAAAACAAGAGCACTCACATGGTCAATGTTTTTTTTGTAGAAATCAAATGTTAGTATAAACTATGTGGGATCTTGAGTCTATGATGAAGCATTAGTATCCTCATTTTTTACCCGAGTGATGAATTTTGACAATGAAATTCATTTTAAGGGGAGTAGAATGTAACACCCCGATTTTTTACGAACCTGTTTTTTAGAATAAATTTAAATTTTCATTTAAATATTATAATTCACTAAGTAAAATATTTCATTCACTTGAAAAACTGAATTTTTTTTTGGTTACACACAACATCGACTTGGCTTATGATGCATGCAACAATGAGTTGGCGTACGATACATGCAACAATGAGTTTCTATGAAACATATCTTTTTATTATTTTAATTATTGATATAAGATAATTACAACCTATCTTTTAAACATAGTAATATGAATTGTAATAAATACTATTCAAATATTTTTTATAATTGGTTTATATAAATAAAACATATTGATAATGAATGATTTTATTTTTTGTAAAGTCCCTTTTATGATTAAAAACATTATTTTCTAGAATAAACTACTTATAAAAATGAATGTAAATTGAGAAAAATTTACAAATTGAATTTTAAAAAATAATATTCATTATTTAATTTATAATGGTGAAATTAGCCTATGGAGAATTATTGTATTTTTCTGAGAAACATAATTTTTTCTTGAATAGTGAAAACTACTGCATTTTTTGTTAAAAACTTCATTTTTTTTTCTAATTAATTATTAATAATAAATGATATTATAATTTTTTTAAGGTCACATAATAATATTATTAAATCTATAAATAATATATAATTCATTAGAATCAATTTCACATTGAATCTTAATATAATAACATAACAAACTTTTGACTATTTTCCTACTTTAAAACCCTGTTATTTCATTCTGCTTGCGGGAATAATACTAATCATTATTTTTCCGATTCTATGATTTGAATTTAAAAACTCTTTAATAAACTATTATATACTACTTAATATTTATATTTCAATTATACCATGTTAATTTTTTACAAAAATGACTAAAAAAAGTGGTTACAATTTATCACAATAGTAAAGGCCAAATTAAACATCATTTGAGACTAAACATTATAATTCAAGGCCCAAATGACCTATAAAATTTTCCAACACCCATTAGCTGTCCATAGTTCTTCCATAAAACTTAAATTATTCAGTTTGGTTGATTTTTATGACTTTTTTATGTAATAACATGTGCACACCTAACTTATCTCTAAAAACTCAATACCAATCCTTTTCATTTCCTTAGAAATGGCCAACACCTCTACCCATTTCTCACAACTCCAAAACCTCTTAAGTTCATCCAATACCAGAACAATTAGCCTCTTAAAAATACTACCTTCTTCCTTGGATCCTCCATGTGTTCAGAAACAATCTCAACGAAACCTTTTGGAACAATCCAAAATGAGTTACCCAATATTGAGGTAACATCTTCTTTGTAGCTCCATTACATTATTTCCTTCCACACCCACTCCACTCTCTTTATTCTATTATTATATAAAAAATAGTATCATAAATATAATATGATGTTTTTATGAAACTTTTCTTACCTAAACATACACACACCTCTATCTAATGGATGTTTGACATACAGTTTCTTGGTACGACGAACTACTGCCTCACAAAATGATGATTGTTCATTTCTATTTTACCCAAAATCATGGTGGCCATTATGATAGACCCTATATTTATATATTTAATATAATATATTTATTGTTTCTTTATTATTATATTTTAATTCTATAACACAAATCGTTTTATCTTCCATTTGTTGTTAATACGATAATCTCATTTCAGGAAGTGTGGACTACTTCCCCCTCAAGGCGATGTGATTCATCCATGCACCACATGGAATATATTAAGGATGAGTTTATTGAAATTATATAATATATATATATATAATATATTAATGATTCTTTATTAATGATATATATAAATATGTCATTTTAAAACTTTCTTTCAATTTGACAACAAAAATGGTAAACAACGTTAATACGTACATACGACTTACCGTCTCCAAGAACGGTGTATTCCATTAGGTACTTCAATATGATATATAATATTATAATATACTTATATTGGATATAATTGATATCTATATCATTTTATTCATTCTATAATAATTATACAAGTATAAGGATCAACGATATAACAAATTAAGACACATTTGAAGAACCGAGAGAATATTACCTGAAGTGAAACTTTAACATAGGATCGTTAAGATATGGGTAATATAAGGTCATAATAAAAAAATATACGGTATTATGTATAAGAATATTCTTATTTAAAATAATTTTAGTAAACTTATATTTATTATAAATTAATCTTTTATGAGTACAAAGAGAGTCAAGACACCAGGTAAGGGGATTTTCATCTCACTATTAATTCCCATGTGATACATGTAATGTTCACCACCCGTTCCTTCTGTGTGTTTTATATACATACCATTATTTTACTATATGTATCCTTCACTTAAATGTTAGGGCATTCACCTACCTATTATATGATCCATCACTCATGGGGTTTAACTTTCAAAAGCTACCAAATTGGTAAAAAAAAATTGTCTCAATCTACCTAATTTGAGACTCATGTATTTTTATACACCTAAACTATTTTTTTGAGGGGTATATACTTCTATTTTACATGTTATATCATGAATTTACTTTGTTAATGATATCTTAATCTTCATGTTAATTTTTTTTTCATAGATGGAGACTATGATCTTATGTTACCAAGTTATAAGAGTTTATTAAGACAATCACATTTCATTTGAAGATTATTTTTTTATAATACCTTTGATGAAATATTATGATACATATCTAAATAATATTCATGAATTTACATATTTTTTATTTATTGAATATATCCTCATTTTTCGTATCATTTTCCCCCTTTTTTTATTAAGATAATGTTTTAAGTAAAATCGGATCGTCCCTCTCTTCAGTCGGAAATCAATTATTTTTGAAAATCATGTTTTCAAAAATGTTTTAATTTTTTTGAAAAATATAATTCAATAAAATTTTCTTGGAAAAATGTATTTTTAATTTTTTTATTGTTTTCAAATCTTCTTTCATATTTTTAAATGCTATTTTCAATGAAAATAGTTTTTAAAAGGTTTTATGTAATAAAAACCATTTTTCAAAGAAGAAAGTATATCTTCTTCAAGAAGTGTTTTTAAAATATCAATTAAAATTATTAAACATTTATGATAACATCCATTAGTGTTACTCGTGCATTTATGGGGAAATTATTCAATGTTTCAATTCATATTATTTCTGTCAATGTATTCTATTTTGATGCATGATGTTGTGAAACCTATTACTCTTTCACGAGTTATATGCTTTTGAAACCCTCTCATTTTCAATGGTTATATTTATGATGAAATGAATATTAATCCTATATATTTCCATATTTTATGATATGTTTACATGTTTGTGATACCAATTTCATTAAATGGGTTATTTTATTACTATTTATGAGAACATGTATGTTTGATTTCATTATGTGATGGGTGGGATCTATATCTCCCTCCAATTCAATTGGTACTGTTTAAAATCTCATGATATGTACTATGATGGTTTGAGGAGTGAACTCATGACACTAATATTACATTGGGAGGGAACCATGACAACTAATATAGCCAAGGAAGTGAAAAATTACTATAATGATTGTTTGAGGAGGGAACTCATGCTACCTTGATGGCCATGGAAATGGACCTTGACTACTAAGATGGTCTTGGAAGAAATCCTCTTGCTACAATGGAAATAATTATATGATTATGTTTTTTACCCAATTATATTTCTTACTCGTATGTTATGGTTTCTTTACTTATGTCATTTACTTCCATTTGATTCATGTCTTATTAACTACAATTCTTTTTTACCAGATTCATGTGTATGATCTTTGATTTGTAGGGTATGATCTTATATTTTCATGATCATGTTATCATACCCTTATTCTCATGTTTATAACTACATATCTCCCTTTTTTACCCTTACTAAGCATTTGAGCTCACCGCTTATTATGATTCCTTCCCTAGGTTGTGAAGATATGTTTTACGTTTGAGGTGTCTAAGAAGGATGATAGTAAAGAAGAACCTAGCCAGAGATAATACAGCACACCTATGTACTAGTGTTTTGGTATTCCATGTTTCAAAAGGCACTAGAAAAGTATGGTATCTTGTGTCTGTATGTATAATTTTTATGTTTTCTACAAATGTTATGTAATGTTAATGTTTGTAAAGACAGAGTCGCTATATCAACTAACATATTTTATCATATGCATAGAAAAATACCATATAATAGATTTAAATTTATTACACATCTATACTAAAACCATTTTTTGTACCTATATTACCATATATCATTCCTTCAAAAACCCAAATTAGATATTTATTAAAATTTATTCATTAAAATAAAAAATTTATTTGTTAATTGTTTTGTTTCCCATTCATGTCATGAACCAGCATTGGTCGACCCTGAACCAATCACCTCAGTCAGTCCGTGACATGTCACAAGGAGAGTTTCTAATCCCATGGGCTGGAAACCAGTTTCAGGAATCAAAATGCAATCATTGGAAATGATTTTTCCCATAAAAGATGAATAAATAAATTACAACAAACCAAACAATAAAACTAAACTATAGTAGCGGAAAAAGAATGTAAAATCGTACATACCTCCACGTGACCTTCCATGTCACCACCCAACCAAAATCCTACCTTTCTCCAATAATGAGTAACTCATCCAAGAGAACCTGAGAAAAGAGAACCTGTAACTAAAATGATAGAATAGGCATGAGCATTAAAATGCTCAGTAGGGTTGCCAAGATAAACCACAAAATCCAATATCTCCTTTTCTTAAACTATACTGTGACCCATGTTTTAAATAAAAATATAAAATTAGTTTTTTCAAATTTTAAAATAAGAAACATTTTTTTCCATTTTAAATATTGAACACACGCAACATACCATTTCTAAAATCATTTTTCATTTTATAAACAAAACACACAACAATAATATCCCAAAGTTGGGATAAAGTAGAACAGTTAAATAGTGAAAGATTAAAATAAACTAGTATTATGGAATGTGAATAAGAAATGAAAATAATCTAGTAACCACATGTGATCCTAAATATACCTAGAAGACCCATAGACGTACTCAGCTCAGAACCAGCTACCGATGTATGGTAAAGCACCTGAGAATATAACCAACTAGCTACCCTATAATTAACCAATCCAGTGGAAATGACCGCTAGGCCTAACAACTAATCCAGAGGGTACAAACCCATCTAATTAGGGTTGTTCCACAACTGTCACTAGATCATCCAAAAGACGCCCAGGAACCCATGGGGGTTATAATAACATTTTTGAAGAAGGAGGCCCCCATATGCATGACTCATCTCACCACACTGGCCTACCCCAAACACATACACTCTATATGATAAACCATACTCGATTTTCCCCCTATATATGTGAGCCGAAAATATATATACATCATATCATAAAATGTGCCTACCAGCCCATCATTCCATGAAATCATTAAAACCATTTGATGCTTTTTACAAAATATTATTGTTTTTAAATGGGCATACCCTAATCAAAATTCCATCCTTTAAAAGAATCAACACAAACATTACACTAAATATGAAAGTGCCAAACGAGCTATCACATCACATCCATGTCAAAACCATTTTTCTAAAAACATTTAATACTCACACCAATGACACACAACATACAAACGCAAAACATTATGAAAGTTAACAAGACTTCACTCTTGAGTTGGAAGAGCCGAATGAGTCGTTAAGTCTAAAGTCTCTAAAAGTATTACCCAAATATAACCTTTTAATTGGAAGTGCCAAATGGACCTTCGAATCGAAATTTCAAAATAAATTTACCCAAAACATATTACCGATACCACTTTTAAATTCTTGAATCCAAATGGACATTGTTTTTTCCAAACTTATTCCCAAATAGTACCATAAAATTACTTCAAAACAAACAAAACAATTTATAAACAAGTTTATAAAGAGACTAACAATTTTGAAATAATTTTATAAACACTTTTAAAAATGAATAAAACAATGTATAGACAATTTTATAAATAAACAAAACAATTTAGTGGAACTCCCCAATACAACTTTGAAGAACCAAAACATTAAAATTAAACATCCCATGAATCTTAACCTGGTAATTACACACAATCCCCTAGAAAAATTTATTTTTAGTAAATTCTAACAAATCATAAACCCTAATCACATCAAGCCATATATATAATATAGGTGAAATTAACCATTAGGAAGTAATTGAATGTAATGAAAGTGACAATAAATCATTTTAGATTGGAATGATTGGAAACAACTACCTTAATGTGGAACTGGGTCACACCAAACATGTTGGAACATGAAAAAAAATATAGAGACCTCTCGTAACCGGGCCAAACTCGCACACCCATACACACACACACACACATATATATACATACATCCGTAATCCAAACAATGTATTCCCCATTCTAGAAGAGAATATGTACTTGAAGTATATATATATATACATACCATAATTATATGTGTGTGAGCCTTATGTAGTTGAAAAAAAATTCACTGTAACAAAAAAAGGTACCCAAAATTAAGGGTGAAAAGACCAACACATTACCAAAAGTACTAGGGACTCCAATAAACTAAATGCACGAGTCATAAAACACAACCAAACACTTTTAAAAGAATTTATATCCAAAATATAACCCTATCTACTATAGAAACTATGAAACTATTTATCAAAATATAGATGAAAAAGGAAAATAGGATTACTTTTTAAAAAACTAGGGTTCGAGAGAAGAGACGCTCCAAATTTCATCTTCATTTGAAGGTCCATCCATGGGTGAACATCGTGTATCCATGGACATGCCCACATCCAATGGAATAATATAAGGTATTCTCAAAACCATTTTGAAGAAACCACACATACAACATTTATTTACAAAATAAATCATTTCATCAAGAGTATCCAATTTTATAAAACTAATCCATCACTATCCAAACAACTTTCACAACATGATTCTATAGAAAAACACCATCCAAAACATTCAACAAGACTATTTAGAAGAGAGATACATTTGATTAAACTCAATTTTCTAGGCATAACCATTTCATATATATAAAAACAACCATAAACCTATTTTTAATCCAATATTTCAACAATAAATCACTACAATAAATAAACTAAGATTATAATAAAAGTGTGAATCTTGATTTAAGAATCAACTCATATAATGAAAGAATCATATGGATTCAAATCTGAATAAATGGGTTGGAAACACCTACCGGTCGATGTGGGAACATGACCCATTACATAGATAAGGGGGAAAATGTACGGACGAACAATATTCAAACTATTGACACCGAGAAAAACCCGAAAATCACAAATAGGGGAAAATGGGGTTTGTTCAATTTGAGAATAAAACCAAAAATAATGATAAACAATGGAGGAGAAAAGGGTTTCTAGAAAGGGAAAACATGACCACACCGGAGCAAGGCTGAGGCACCATGAAGAAGGTTTGGTTCGCGTAGGAGCAACAGTAGGGTAGAGAGAGGGAGGCCAGAGCTGGAGGCCAAAGCACAAGAGGCTGTCCTGGTCGGGTGCATATCGCGAAGGTGGTGAAGGCTGAGTGTGGTGAGACTGGTGCGGTGAGGTCAAAGTTTGGGAGTCAGACCAAGAGGGTTAGGCTGGGGAGAGTGTGGGTGAGGGAGGGAATGCAAGGCAAGGGTGGAGAGGACTTTCTCGGGTGAGAGTTGGAGGGTTGGAGATGACTGCTGGGTGGTGTGCCGAATAGAAGAAATGAGGGGGGAGGGGTGGACCGCAACGCAGAATGAGGAAGGTGGAACCTTCTTGGGTAGATTAGGGTTAGTCTTTTTTCATTTTATCTTATAATAATAATAATAAAAAAAAACAACAACAAAAATAATAATAAAACCAAATCCACTTTGGTGGTGCTACGGTGGTGAAAAAGAGTGGTACATCAACGCCATTCTTTGGGAGGTTCAGGGTTCGAATCCTGGGAGTCTACATTCGGGGTGAACTTGTCCCCCGGGATCAACCTGCCTTGCCAGGTCACCTGGTCTCTTCTGGAGAGGGAATATGAGGTGCGGCCCAATCGTTTACGGATTTCCTGACAGACCATTGCTACCGGGCTGTCACCCTTTGGGATGCTTTGCCATCTCGGCTGGCAACGACTCCTTCCCCATCTGGGGTGCTACCTTAGGGGAGTGACCTCATCATTGGGGAGGAGGGTTTCCATGTGTGGAGGGTTCAAAAAGGCCACACAGTGGGAATTACCTTTTTAAAAATAAATAATAATAAAACAAAAATTATTATAATAAAATAACAACAACAACAATAAAAATAACAACAATATAAAGAATAAAAAAAATACAAAAAAATAAAAAAAATAGAAATAATAATAATAAAAACATAAAGAATAATAATTAAATAATAACAATATTAATAATAATAAGATGAATAATGAGAAATTTAACATCACCTGGGCTGACTATGTGGCTACCGCCAACTGCCCGGTGACCGCACACTGGTTTGAAACCCAATAAAATAGTTAAATGACAAAAATTTTAAACTGTTACCCAACCCAAAACATGGCGTGAGAACCTGGAGAAAATAAATAATTAAATAAAAGTTAATTTAAAAGTTAGGTATGACAATTTTCCCACCACAGACACTTTTTTCCCATATAAAGTCACTCAGGCAAACAATAGACAAAACAAGAATCCATGCCTGATTGAAACTGAAAGAAACCACAATACAAAGGAATATAAGAACACAAAAGGGTTATCCCCACCATAAGAACTCATATATTACATAAATTTAGCTCCCAAACATATCACCTTAGTAAGGCGTGGGGGGACACGAGAACTCCCAACTGATCGAAACTAACTTCTATAGCACAATCAGAACAACACCTCCGCTAAAACATGGAACTCTAAACCTAGACCAAAACCCCCCAACACTAGAGAGAAACCACCAAGAGAAACAGAAACCAATAAGTCAACCTGAGAAGAACTACAAACATAAACTCTTCCACATGCACTTGAATATCCAAAAAACCTAGCTAAATTGAGATCAACCCATACAAGGTCCAAACACACTTATAAGAAAACACACGATCAATATAAACACATCCACACAAACATGACTGCTTGGATTATAATAGAATGAGTAAATCTTGACTTCACATAAAAACAATGAAAATACAACAACATAAAAACATTAATAGTGGAAAAAAGTAATGAAATGACTTTAAATGTTCCACTTCCAACACAAAACACAAAACTCAGACCAAGGCTTAACTCCCCCGACAACTCCTAACTATGCGTGAGATTCACCCCACGACCTGTGGTTAGGGATTTGAAGGATGAATTATCTCCTACCTCATAGTCAGACACTAGAATTACTTCAGTCACAACATCTTCTTCAGGGGACACTTCCTACAAAACTTATTCAAATGACCTATATAGCCGCAATGGTGACTCGCCATCAGAGGGATGCGACATGGCGACTTCACGTGCCCAAACCAGCCACACTGGTGGCACAAAATTGAACGGTCTGAATAACTTGAAGCCAGAACCACTACAGAGGACCCTTTAAGAATAGCTCCCTCTGGTAAATCCCACTCACTATATGGGTAACCTTCATGAGTAACTAGATATGCTGGGTTGGAAACCATCTACTCTCTAGAGACTAAGTCAACTAGGAACACCTCATCCACCATCTTATCGAAAAGATGGTCCCAAGAAGGGATTACCAACTCCTTGATCTATGGATGAATACCCCTGAGGAAAAGATAATTCTTTATCAAATCTTTCTATAATACATCTAAAGAAAAGGACCCAAGTTCCATGAAATGGTTAACATATTCTTTCACCATCCATTGTCCTTGTTGAATATACACGAGCTCTTCCATTTTATTTGTCTTCATCTATTCAGGTATGAACCATCGAATGAAGACATATTTAATGAAATTCCACATCATCCCAACTTTCATTGATGGCGGGGAAAAGGAATCCCATTCATCTAGATTCGGTCATTCAAATAGATCCATAATGGAACAAACTCTAACAGCTTTGGGAGTTCCCAATATCCTAGAGATGCGCTCGACCTCTTCAAGCCACTTTACTGCCTCTAATGGCCCTCGATCACCGTGAAGGATAAGAAATTTCCAAGAAGGACCAAAAACTGGACATGAATTATCAGAAACCCTAGGGGCCTTTTTGGGCATCATTTTCTGAACAACATATAAAAAATAAAGCTAGAACAATTATCAAGCAGAAGCAACATCATTGAAAGCACCTTCATTCAAAAACAAACTCCTCAAAAAAAATTACAAACTTGATCCGAAATTCTTTTTTCAAAATCCATTTATTAATTTATATTTCAAAACCACCTTCTTTCCAAGACACTTTCTGAATACCAAACCCACTTTTCAAACCAACTTCAATTTCCAAAATCATTTCTATTTTTAAAATCACTTTACAAAAACAAGGTCATGCCTTTAATTCTGAGTACACACCCAAGTAATCCCAGGAACCATTGCACATTTCATCATCCTTTTTCATCCATATGCACCAACACACACTTCCCATGCATACCTCTACATTTAAAAGCTTTCATAAAGATTACATAAGGTTGCATCGAAACCATTTGTCTACCAATTCCAATAAAATGTCAGATTTTTAGACCAAGAGAATTTAGTTTTTAAACCAACTTCATGAATTTAAATCTATTTAAAAGAAGTCATTATCATTTCAAAACCCCTTTTAATTTTTAAAATTTCACTTACTCCAACCAAAACAATGATGACACTCAACATGCATCAAACTACTAGAGTGAGGGACTAGTATTCATGCTTATCATGATAACATGGTAGTGGGTCATGCCCCAAGTAAGTGTCAAAAAGTATGAGGAACTTAAAACATGTACTATGGATACACATGGGTCACTACTCCATGTGAAGTCATGATGTAACATCAACTTGCCTCCATTGTTGTCCCTCAATAAAAAAAACCAGAATGAGACAAGGACTCAATTCTCGGAATACCCCCGGAGACTCGAGGTTCGGAATGAGCGAGGGTTCAAGACGCCCTTCCCGTACCTACCTCATGAGTCCCAAAAGTCCTAATATCCATCTACCATGTAACAGCTCGAGATTTTATGAAAAATATTCTTTTTTGTTTCACTAATGTCTTGTGTTGTACGCAACACCAAGTTTCGCTAAACAACGATATGCTATTAAAATATTATTGAAACTAGACGTTATGAATAGTAATAACCACTTTTTGAAATTTTGTAATTTGTATTTTTTCAAAATGGACTTCATCTTTGGATTCAGAATATCGAAATTAGCGTAGGGTGAAGTTTTGGTGATTTTCAGATAACTTTCATATTTTGATGAATAGTGAAAATTACTAAATTTTAATTAAAAACAACTTTTTCAATCGAAATAATTAATAGTGATAATTATTAATTTGAGTGGTTTTAAAGTATATTTAGAATATATTTTTACAATTCAATACAATTTTGGTCATTGGATGTAATTTCACATTTAAACCAGTTATAAACAAGTGTCAATCTTTTGATAGTTATTATCTCTTAAAAACACGCCTTTTGTTTAGAAGACGGGAATTAATTTTTAAATTAATTAATGCAACTGATGTGTTTTAAATTTGATAAAATAGAAATCATTTTTGAGTTCATAATATCAAATATAGCTTAGGTCTAATTTTTGGTATTTTTCTGAAAACTTTCAATTTTTGATGAATAGTGAAACCACTAAGTGGTAGGTTAAAAACTGAATTTTGCATAAAACTTAATTTTACCGCTTCTGTGAATGGAATTTCGAAAATCTGACAGACATGGTTAAAATCAAGGACTAAAATGTGGTTCAATGAGATGAAAATAATTTTTGGTGAATAGTAACTTTTTACTTTTTTTTACCACGGTTAATAGTAAATAGGGTAACTAAGGGTAAATATGATATTACTATTACCCTAAAACATGTCGTAATTCTATTGGATAAGTGTAATTCGACCAAAAACAAACATAGGAATAAAATATGACCATTTAGGCCCACTTGGATTAGATTAGTACATTTATTATTAATTTATTTAAAGAAGGGTTAAAAGAGTTAAAATCAAAGTTTATTTACTAAAACATTTTTAATTTGGGGTTATAAATAAGATAAATTCGACTATAAATATTCATTAGAAAGCTAAAAAGAGTTCCTACATAATGATATTTTATTTATAATTTTTAGACTTTAAATAAATTAATTTATTTATGACACAACGATGATGCAGTAATTTCCCTTTTAAAGAAATATTAACATGATTGATGTTATAAATGCTCAAATGAATGTAATTTGAGACTTTTTATGAATTCCACTACTTTTCTAGGTTACTATGATATATTAGTGTTGATTTAATCAACTTGGTTCGAATATATAATTCTTTTATGACTTTCACAAAAATCATATATCAAATAGTGTCAAAATTGAAACAAAATAGTTTTTAAATCAAATATTATATTATTAATTGTTATTTTATTCCTAAAAATCTAAGGTTCTGCCAAATGACTTAGATAAGGATATATATATTAATAATAAACAATTTGGGGTTCGTTTGGCATGTTATAGTAATTTTATTAACCATATAGGGAAAGAAAACAAAAAGACACGGTAAAAGTTAAATTATTTAACTTAGAGTTAAATCTAATTGATAAGGTTAAAATAATACCCTAAACTTGTCTAAATCCTATTGGTTGATAGTATTGCGACCCATCCCCACTTTATCTTCGAAATAAGACCCTTTGGAACCATTATAAACCGATTTTGACATTAATATAAAATAATATTTTGAGGTATTCCTAAGGTGCCCCTCTCCTCCCTTATAAAAGGACACCTCCTCCCCCTCCTCCTCACACCAATTTGAGCACTCAAGCTAGGCCAACCCCTGACAAAATCTCTTCTCCACTTCCCTAGAAACATCCTAGAGGTTCTGGTCTTCCTCAAAGACCAATTTTAGTGCCCTAAGAGGAGGTATCAAAGAGGCGCTTCAAAGAAGAGGTAATTACCGTTACCAATTCTTTTATCTTTATTTCTCCTTCCACTTCTTCTTCTTAGGTTGTTTCATTATGAAGTAATAACATCAGTATCACTCATATACTGATATGTTATTATAAGTATGAAACAACCCTATTTCACCATCTATCCATCCTATGGAAAAATAAATCACCGCGCGTGCGTACGTACGGAATACCGTCTCCACGACGCGATGAGATTCATTCTCCATGTTAACCATTTAAGAATGATTATAAAGTATACATAATAAGTACTAATTAAATATATGACCTAATAATGATACTGGAATTATTTATATTTATATGTATGTCATCTACTTAATTCCATTCAATTCAATAAGGAAACGAAAACATCGTTCATGCGTACGTACGGACTACCGTCTCCATGAACGGTGTATTTCTTTCCATTTACTGATTTTTTATATATGTATATTCTGAATATATATATATAAATCATGTTTTATATTCTGGAATTAAGTAATCATGATCTAATTAATCATATGAATAATTACAAGTTAAAAACACGAATGACAAATGAGGCGATTTTACCCAAAACGCTACTTTAACATGAATTTACAAAAGAATGGGTAATATAAAGTCATAAGTGGACCATATATGATATAATAACAATGAATATGATTCTGTAATAAGTCAATAACATGATTTAAATCATTATACAGGAGGTTTGGACACTTACAAAGCATGTCGGACCTAAGGTAAGGGAAAATATCACAATCTCATTTTTATCCGAGATTGTTTATACTTTGGTATTTACTGGGCTGTATTTTATCATCCACATCCATGTTCCCTCAATATGTAATATTATTTCCATCCACCTACAATTGTTTAAATCCAATTTTACCCTTTGGTGAATTTTTAGTAAAATATATGAAAGGAATCTTTTGTCGTTTTTCGTACGAGGTACTTTTTGACTTTTTTGACAAAAGTACGAAGAATGTTTTTTTTAACTTATACAGAACGAACCAATTTTTACGGTTTTGTAAAGCATTATTTTCATGAGGCTTCCTCCAAAATATTTCATGACTATTTTCAATAAAATCTCTTTCTTTTAAAATTGCATTACGTTTTGTGAAAAGAAATTGATTTTGAAGAAGAAAGGATATTTTCCTCAAGAGTTCATTTCAAGTGTTTTATCAAAATTATTTTTCCATCTAAGATAATAAAATGGTTCTGTTTTTATCCCTATTATTCCATGGATTTGATTATGTTGTGATGGAAATATTTTTATGAATTCCTTTACCTTATATGAATTGTTTTATGATGTCATGTTGTTTAAGAATCCCATTTTTATTACGTGGGTTATGCTATGATGTATGGTTTATGATTATGTGGAACACATAAGAAAGGATTCATTATAAGATGGGTGGGACCTATATCTCCCTCCAATGCATTGGGTAAAGATTTTATATCTCATGAGATAGACAGGGCTGGAACGGTAGGTTATACCGGTTCAGTGAAACAGGACTGAAACGAGGGTTACTCGATTCGGAAAGGGACTTTGTCCACTCAGATAGTCTTGGCATTGAGTCTTGACTAACAAGAAATGATTCTCTATGATTATGTGTGAATTCCACAAAGTTTCATGTTTTAAGTTATGATTATTGTGATTACATTTCACTACCATGATTTATCCCATGTTATGAAATTATGCTCTCTTTTCAGGTTATGATTTCCAAAATGTTATGTTCTTATGAATACGATGTGATTGATATTTCTTTTGTTTACCCTTACTGAGAATTTGAGCTCACCTTTTTATGTTTTCTTTTCCCTAGGATATAAGGAAGGGTTTTAGGTAAAAAAAAGGAAGATATTAATGGGAGATGTTGAAGATCTTTCACCACGATTAGAAGATTTTATTCCGAGTTTCCAAAGACACTAAACTATTACGATCCTTGTGTGTGTGTTTTTGTTATGTACTAAGTATTCCGCAAAAGTAATGTAATGTTCATGTACGTCAAGCTTCGGGTCTCTACAGTTGGTATCAGAGGAAAGGTTTAGTCAACCTTTGGAAACTAGGATGCGAAAACGTTAGTGAGATACCTAGAGATATTTCTACGGTATGTCTAGGGATGTCCCTAAGGTTAAGTACACGTATAGGTTATAGTACTAGAACTACGCTAAAGATCATAGAATTAAACCTAAGATGTTAGATATTGAAGGTACTCCCCCTTTATTATGTTGTTTTCCCTAGCATGATTTTTGCCTCTCACACTATTCTTTTTGGGTTTTAGACGATGGATGGAACCCGAAGGAACCGTGTTGATCAATGCAAAGGACAATGCAATGATTGTCCTCCTGAACAAACAAATGTTATGGGAGATGGAGTGCAAAATCTTATTGCTATACTTACACAAGCTATGAATCATTCTGGACTTCCAAATGAGCAGAGAAGGGAACAATATTCTATTGAGTCCTTCATGAGGCAACGTCCACCTTCTTTCAGTGGGTCTTCTGATCCACTTGTTGCTGAACAATGGATCAGTACCACTGGAAAGATATTTTCAGTTCTTCAATGTTCTGAACATGATAAAGTCATCTTAGCAGTATATCGTTTGGAAGGTGAAGCTGATCAATGGTGGAATCTTATCAAGAATACGAGGCCAAGAGATGAAATTGAGTCCATGTAATGGGACGAGTTCAAGAACATGTTTTTCAGTAAGTACTTCCCTCGTATTCTTCGAACAAAGATGGAAAAGGAGTTTCTTGAGCTGAAGCAGAAGGATGATGAATCTGTTGGTATATACGAAGCGAATTTTACAAGACTTACAAGGTATGCATCTGGCATTATCATCCAACCTGAAAGTAAAGTTGATCGATTTTTCAGTGGCTTAAAACCAAGTCTTCGAAGGGCATTAGCTATAAGAGACTTCAGTATCTATGAAGAAATTGTGCGTTGTGCTATCAAGGTAGAAATGGAAGTTGGTGTTACATATCCATCTCATGGTTTTGACAAGAAACGAAAGATTGAGTTCAAGGAGAAATCTCAGAATAATGGTGAAAAGAAGATGAATGTTTCCTTATGCACAAAGTGTGGAAAGAAGCGTGGTGGAGATTATCTTAAAGGGACTAGAAAATGTTTTAAGTGTGTAAAAGAAGGTCATCGAGCAGTTGAGTGTCGAATTAATGGAAAAAGGGTTTCTAATGATGTGAATAAAGCAAACACTGCAGAGAACGCACCACCAACACTTCAATGCTTCAAGTGCAAGGAAATGGGGCATTATGCTAATAAATGCCCTAATCCAAGGGTTAGTGATGATCAACATGAGAAACCACTGAAGGCAAAGGAAAAAGGGAAGTCACATGCGATCACTATTGGAAATGTTGAATATGACAACGATGTGGTGGAATGATTAAGTGTTTATGTAATGGGATTCCAAAATAATGTTGTATCATTGAGTATTGCAATATTTATTGATGTGGTATTCAATGTGATTGAGATATTTTTTTGGAAATAAGATGATATGCTCATAATGAAGGGAAAATGAGAAAATGAAATGCTTAATAGTATTCATGAGCTCATGATTGATATAAGGACTAAGTGATATCATGGTTTGAGTATATAGAATTTTGAGGATTTTGGTATGTGGAAAGTGTTAACTTTAAACTGCAATCATGTTTTCACTAAGGTATTCAAGAGAATACATGATTAAGGACTTTGAATGTTTGGAATGTGACCAACAAAACAAATCTTATGATATATGGGGATAAACGATGGTATTAAATCTCTGGTAATCGTTTTCACTATGTTATGAGAGTGGACTGCAGTATTATGGATAAGCCTAAAGATTGAAATGGATTATGTTGGACATAAGTGAGTATTGTTTTTTCGGTATTATTGATGGGATGTTATAGTAATGTAGTTTTAGAAAAAGGACAACCTGCAGGACGGGCGACAGCCCATCGCTTCGGACAAGGCTGTGGAAATCGAACCCACAACCGAAGTGCGACTGGCCTTTATCGCCTACCACTGGCCTACAGGAAGTCCCTGTTTAGTAGAAACTAGTTTTATTATATTAAGAAGTATGATATATGAAGTATAAGTCCATTTTAGGAACAATATATGATTAATATCACTATAGAATGACTTATGTATATTTAATAACTTTTTCTAACCTTTTGTTTAAGACAGATGGAATGACCCGTCATTCTATCACATGATCTGCTAACACTTCACGAATAACAAATTCAACTTCATTTATTTAAGAGATGAAGTGGAAATTGTTCAAGGCACGAACGACAGTGATATTGTTCCAAAATAAAGTAAGTAATTATTCTAATTCAAATTCTTCAACTTTAGGGAAATTATCTTGAAAACCAAAAATGTTGTCCTAGTGCTCTTATATCTGATTAATCAGATGGTACCTTAGATCATCACAAATTTATGGATTTGTGATTGCTAGCTTTTCCATAGCCATTTTCTCTACCACTCTCCATCAGAACATGACGGTTAGATTTCTCTTCCATATCCATATTTTCACCTATGTGGAAACCCAGTGATTAGTTTATTTGGGTAATCGTTACATTTCATACTTTAGTTTTTAAAGCCAAGTTTTGGTATTCCTTTTTACAATGTGGGTTTCTATTAAAGAAACTTTCGAATAGTAAACCATTTATAACCCCGACGAATTTCGAGGGCGAAATTCATTTTAAGGGGGGTAGAATGTAACAACCCGAGATTTTATGAAAAATATTCTTTTTTATTTCACTAATGTCTTGTGTTGTACGCAACACCAAGTTTAGCAAAACAACGATATGCTATTAAAATATTATTAAAACTAGACGTTATGAATAGTACTAACCACTTTTTGAAATTTTGTAATATCTATTTTTTCAAAATGGACTTCATCTTTGGATTCGGAATATCAAAATTAGCTTAGGGTGAAATTTTGGTGATTTTCGGATAACTTTCATATTTTGATGAATAGTGAAAATTACTAAATTTTAATTAAAAACAACTTTTTCAATCGAAATAATTAATAGTGATAATTATTAATTTGAGTGGTTTTAATGTATATTTAGAATATATTTTTACAATTCAATACAATGTTGGTCATTGGATGTAATTTCACATTTAAACCAGTTATAAACAAGTGTCAATCTTTTGATAGTTATTATCTCTTAAAAACACGCCTTTTGTTTAGATGACAAGAATTAATTTTTAAATTAATTAATGCAACTGATATGTTTTGAATTTGATAAAATAGAAATCATTTTTGAGTTCATAATATCAAATATATCTTAGGTCTAATTTTTGGTATTTTTTCTGAAAACTTTCAATTTTTGATGAATAGTGAAACCACTAAGTGGTAGGTTAAAAACTGAATTTTGCATAAAACTTAATTTTACCGCTTCTGTGAATGGAATTTCGAAAATCCGACAGACACGGTTAAAATCAAGGACTAAAATTTGGTTCAATGAGATGAAAATAATTTTTGGTGAATAGTAACTTTTTACTTTTTTTTACCACGGTTAATAGTAAATAGGGTAAATAAGGGTAAATATGATATTACTATTACCCTAACACATGTCCTAATTCTATTGGATAAGTTTAATTCGACCAAAAACAAACATAGGAATAAAATATGACCATTTAGGCCCACTTGGATTAGATTAGTACATTTATTATTAATTTATTTAAAGAAGGGTTAAAAGAGTTAAAATCAAAGTTTATTTACTAAAACATTTTTAATATGGGGTTATACAAAAGACAAATTCGACTATAAATATTCATTATAAAGCTAAAAAGATTTCCTACATAATGTTATTTTATTTATAATTTTTAGACTTTAAATAAATTAAGTTATTTATGAAACAACGATGATGCAGTAATTACCCTTTTAAGGAAATATTAACATGATTGATGTTATAAATGCTCAAATGAATGTAATTTGAGACTTTTTATGAATTAAACTAATTTTATAGGTTACTATGATATATTAGTGTTGATTTAATCAACTTGGTTCGAACATATAATTCTGTTATGACTTTCACAAAAATCATATATCAAATAGTGTCAAAATTGACACAAAATAGTTTTTAAATAAAATATTATATTATTAATTGTTATTTTATTCCTAAAAATCTAAGGTTCTGCCAAATGACTTAGATAAGGATATATATATTAATAATAAACAATTTGGGGTTCGTTTGGTATGTTATAGTACGTGTATTAACCATATAGTGAAAGAAAACAAAAAGACACGGTAACAGTTAAATTATTTAACTTAGAGTTAAATCTAATTGATAAGGTTAAAATAATACCCTAAACTTGTCTAAATCCTATTGGTTGATAGGATTTCGACCCATCCCCACTTTATCTTAGAAATAAGACCCTTGCGAACCATTATAAACCGATTTTGACATTAATATAAAATAATATTTTGAGGTATTCCTAAGGTGCCCCTCTCCTCCCTTATAAAAGGACACCTCCTCCCCCTCCTCCTCACACCAATTTGAGCACTCAAGCTCGGCCAACACCTGCCTAAATCTCTTCTCCACTTCCCTAGCAACATCCTAGAGGTTCTGGTCTTCCTCAAAGACCAATTTTAGTGCCCTACGAGGAGGTCTCAAAGAGGCGCTTCAAAGAAGAGGTAATTACCGTTACCAATTCTTTCATCTTTATTTATCCTTCCACTTCTTCTTCTTAGGTTGTTTCATTATGAAGTAATAACATCAGTATCACTCATATACTGATATGTTATTATAAGTAAGAAACAACCCTATTTCACCATCTATCCATCCTACGGAAAAAGAAATCACCGCGCGTGTGTACGTACGGAATACCGTCTCCACGACGCGATGAGATTCATTCTCCATGTTAACCATTTAAGAATGATTATAAAGTATACATAATAAGTACTAATGAAATATATGACCTAATAATGATACTGGAATTATTTATAATTATATTTATGTCATCTACTTAATTCCATTCAATTCAATAAGGAAACGAAAACAGCGTTCATGCGTACGTACGGACTACCGTCTCCATGAACGGTGTATTTCTTTCCATTTACTAATTTATTATATATGTATATTCTGAATATATATATATAAATAATGTTTTATATTCTGTAATTAAGTAATCATGATCTATGTAATCATATGAATAATTACAAGTTAAAAACACGAACGACAAATGAGACGATTTTACCAAAAACGCTACTTTAACATGAATTTACAAAAGAACGGGTAATATAAAGTCATAAGTGGACCATATATGATATAATAACAATTAATATGATTCTGGAATAAGTCAAAAACATGACTTAAATCATTATACAGGAGGTTCGGACACTTACAAAGCAAGTCGGACCTAAGGTAAGGGAAAATATCACAATCTCATTTTTATCCGAGATTGTTTATACTTTGGTATTTACTGGGGTGTATTTTATTATCCACATCCAAGTTCCCTCAATATGTAATATTATTTCCATCCACCTACAATTGTATAAATCCAATTTTACCCTTTGGTGAATTTTTAGTAAAATATATTAAAGGAATCTTTTGTCGTTTTTCGTACGAGGTACTTTTTGACTTTTTCAACAAAAGTACGAAGAATGTTTTTTTAACTTATACGGCACGAACCGATTTTTACGGTTTTATAAAGCATTATTTTCATGAAGGTTCCTCCAAAAGATTTCATGACTATTTTTAATAAAATATCTTTCTTTTAAAATTGCATGACGTTTTGTGAAAAGAAATTGATTTTGAAGAAGAAAGGATATTTTCCTCAAGAGTTCATTTCAAGTGTTTTATCAAAATTATTTTTCCATCTAAGATAATAAAAGGGTTCTGTTTTTATCCCTATTATTACATGGATTTGATTATGTTGTGATGGAAATATTTTTATGAATTCCTTTACCTTATATGAATTGTTTTATGATGTCATATTGTTTAAGAATCCCATTTTTGTTACGTGGGTTATGCTATGATGTATGGTTTATGATTATGTGGCACACATAAGAAAGGATTCATTATAAGATGGGTGGGACCTATATCTCCCTCCAATGCATTGGGTAAAGATTTTATATCTCATGAGATAGACAGGGCTGGAACGGTATGTTATACCGGTTCATTGAAACAGGACTGAAACGAGGGTTACTCGATTCAGAAAGGGACTTTGTCCACTCAGATAGTCTTGGAATTGAGTCTTGACTAACAAGAAATGATTATCTATGATTATGTGTGAATTCCACAAAGTTTCATGTTTTAAGTTATGATTATGGTGATTACATTTCACTACCATGATTTATCCCATGTTATGAAATTATGCTCTCTTTTCAGGTTATGATTTCCAAAATGTTATGTTCTTATGAATACGATGTGATTGATATTTCTTTTGTTTTCCCTTACTGAGCATTTGAGCTCACCCTTTTATGTTTTCTTTTCCCCAGGATATAAAGAAAGGTTTTAGGTAAAAAAAGGAAGATATTTATGGGAGATGTTGAAGATCTTTCACCACGATTAGAAGATTTTATTCAGAGTTTCCAAAGACACTAAACTATTAAGATCCTTGTGTGTGTGTTTTTGTTATTTACTAAGTATTCCGCGAAAGTAATGTAATGTTCATGTACGTCAAGCTTCTGGTCGCTACATACCAGACACCCCAAATAACAAGGGTATGGATTCAATACCATTTTTTCACGGACTAGCCCAGGCCGACCCTGAACCAATCACCTGAGGCGGTTCGAGACATATCCTGAGGGGAGATCCCAATCCCCACAGGCTGGAAACTAGTGTCGAGCAATAAAACTTAATCTATAAGAACTAGTTTTTCCACAAAATATAAATAAATAAAAAATAATAAACCGAACCATAAAACTAAACTCTAGCTGCAGAAAAATAATGTAATACCGCACATACCTCCACGTGATTTTCTAGGTCACCACCCAACCAAAGGATGACCTTTCTCCGATATTGAAAAACTCATCCAAGAGAACCCAAGCAATGTGAACCTACAAATGAAATGATAAATTGTGCATGAGAATTAAAATTCTTAGTAGGGTCACAATAATCAACCACAAAATCCAACGTCTCATTTTCGGAAAAAATTCAACGACACAAGTTTGAAGTACAAAGATAAAAGAAGGTTTTTCACATTTTAAAACAAGAAACATGTTTTTTACATTTTAAAAATCCATGAAAAGCTACATAAAATTTCCAAAATCATTTTTCATTTTATAAAAAAATCCAAAAAAATATATCCCAAAGATAGGAAAATGTAGAACAGGTAAATAGTGCAAGATGAAAATAAACTAGTCTGACAGAAATTGAAAACACAATGAATATAATAAAGTAACCATGGGTGATCCTAAACATCCCTAGAATACCCCTGGGCATATTCGGTTCAGATTGATCTGTCGATGTATGGTGAAGCTCCAAAGTCTATAACTAATTGGTCACCCTATAACTTACCAGTCTAGTGGCAAAGCCTACATGGCCTAACAACCAATCCATGGGTGAAAACCTGTCTAATCAGGTTTGATAAAAAACCATCACTAAATCATAAAAACGATGCCTAGGAACCCATGGTGGTTATATTAACACTCTGTAAGTAGGATTCCCTCGCATGCGTGACTCATCTCACACGCAAATTTCTGGGGTACTGTAGCAGTTACTGTAGCAGCCGGAACTATTCACCCGATTTTGGCCTTCGGGCCACCAGTTTGGGCTTGCGGGTCCCTAGGGCCTTCAGGTCATCAAAGGTTTAAGAACCTGGATCTTCAGTTAAGGCATGTTTTTCCTTTTTCTGGAGTTTTTGAAAAAAAAAGGAGTTCCTGGAAAATTTTGAAGTACACGCCGTGTACTTTATGAGTACACTACGTGTACTCCCTTGCCGCACCAGACCATGTGCTGGCCGTGTCCGGGCCACACACACGGTGTGCAGGGGTGAAGTGGAGGCCGCTTAAAGCGAAGTACAAAAAAATGGAGTACACACCGTATAATCAAGAAGTACACATCGTGTACTTTCTTTTTTTTCATTAAACATACCTGGGTCGCGCCTGACAGACAGAACACACTCTTTCTCCAGGTTCTTCCTCCAAGAGGGACCCGTATGGATGCGATTCTTCTTCAGATTCCTGATCCTCCGTCTGATCTCTGTTTCAACAGCCGTCGATTGCGTTGGAACTGCAGTGGTGAGTTCTTCCTTCTCATCGAGATTCATTTTCCAATTCCTCCTCTTTCTCAAGATATCATTGGTTGATAGTTTTTGAAGTTTTCTCATATCCTCGACATTCTAAGGAGAATCAATCATCGTGGTTCACATATATAGTTCTCCTAGCATTGAGGTAGGTGGTTTGTGCCTTTCTTTAGGAAGTTTATGAATGTTTTGTGCAAATTACACCAACACCCTTGAACGGGGTGTTGCGTGTTTCTTGTTTTTCCCTGTTGTTTTCCTGCTTTTCTTGATTGCTTGAGTAGAGGTAATTTCTTGTGAATACGATAGTATTTACTGCACTCTGGATGTTTTTCCATGCTTGTTTTTCTTGTTTGGCATTTTTCTAGTTGCCATTCCTGGTTGTAGGATTGCGGAACTATTGTACTGTTATGCTATTATGCCTTAGAATGATAGACAAGTAGTTCTTGAGGTTTACTTGGGGCGATATGTGTGCTATGCATATTTGTTTTACACAGGGCTGAGAGAAACTAGTGTAGTGGACCATAGGGAGAATGGACGTAAGGGCTTCTCCAGAGTGTCTTCAATTTACGATGCGAGACCACATGGGGAATTGGCATTGAGTGCTTCCCCAGAGAGTTTGTAGTTCCTCGACATGGGACACATGGGGAATTGATGTTTAGTTCTTCCCCAGAGATCCTTTATTACAATACAAGACTATAGGTAGAATTGATGGTGAGTGCTTCCTCAGAGAGTCTATTCTTAGCTGAAACAGAAGGGTGAGACTATGTGTACCACCCAGAGGGTTCCTAGTACTTGTAGGTTGAACCTTAGGGGTTAGACTGTGAGAACTACCCATATGTTACCTTTTTGTCCTACTTTCTTGAGTGGCTATTACTTGTTATAGATTATATGCTAGAAATAGTTGATTGTTACTGTTGTGTATTATCCTGTTTACTGCTTACTGTTTACTGCTTACTGTACTTTACCTATCATATATTCACTGACTATTAGGCACATATCTTTGGGTGGTTTCCTATTTGGACTTTGTCTCGCACCCTATTTGGGCCATGCTTTTGGTCCCAATCATATTATATTGTTGCAGGTATAGATAAGGGAAATCACCCTTCTACTTCAGGTTCTTGATTGTACTAGAGCTAGAGAGCATGGGACCAAGACGAGGCTTGCGATGCTGAGGAGTTGCTCTTTTTTTCTTCTATACTTTGGTTTATTATTGTGCTCAGCATTGTGACTTGTTTGGATATTTTCCTAGACATGTGTATCATGCATCATTTATATACATTTCTGCTCCAGTTTTTTATTCATCAGTCTTACGATGCTTACTCTTGTATGGATGTCTAATGTTTTTGGTATTGTTGTTATTTGTTTTCTCTTATATCGTGTACTCTGCCAATGAGGGAATAGTTTCCCCACTACCACACCTAAGGCCCTCGCTGCTAGTCGGCAACCTTTGGCATTCGGGGAAATGCGCTTGAGACCATGTGACCAACCGGGTACAGGGCGCCACTGGGTGGCTTCCGGAACCGGGACATTACAAAGTGGTATCAAAAGGGTTCTTTTCTCTTGATTTGATTTTTGGATCCTTTAGCCAGGGATATGACGGATTTGATAATTGGTATTAAGCTGTGTTCAGGAGTAGCTAACCCGTGTACAGGGAAAATCCACACTACCTTGTTAATTGCAGTTTTCTTGTTTTTGAGATTTACGGTTGATATGATTTCACCTAGAGTGATCCACATGCCTTGTGTTGTTATTGTTGTTGATATTGTGGTTCTATTTCTATCGCAACCCAATGAGATGAGGGTATTCCATCTCATGCATCACATAGGAACTTGTTAGAAATCACATGCCATGCATTTTTTCCATGCCATCTAGGGTGAATTAGCAATTGCATGTTGTTGTGATAGACTTTGTGTCGATTATGCATGATATTATGATAGATGCCTTGATAGAATCTCTTCAATTTGATAGAAAGGTTTTTTTTTGTACCTTGCTTAAATGTACACAAAATTTTGATTCTTGAGGTGTTATGAGCCCTCATGAATCGGAGTTTGGTGGATCTTTGAATTGTTTCCTTTGTATTTGTTAGGTAGGAGATGTCAATATTTTGATTTGTGGGGAGTATGGGCCATCACAGATCGGAATTTGGCACCTCCATGTTTGTTTTCCTGTGTTTTCTGGGCTTCATAGCAGTTTCTGAGATACTGCCTGAAAAAACCCAGAATACACGGCGTGTACATGACTACACGCCGTGTCGTTCAAAAACCGTGTCCCTGACTGTGTGAGTAGAACATGAGGTGGTGAGAAGTTTTCAGGAACACACCGTGTATGGTAGTTACACGTCGTGTAGTGTGATCCGTGTACCCGGTCGTGTCACTAACAACACGGTTCGGGGAACCTTGTGTCATACACGTCGTGTTTTGTATGAACGCGTCGTGTATCCTTGTCCTCAGTACCCGACCGTGTCACGAACAACACGGGATAGTGTTCTCTCCTCCTATACACACCGTGTTTGTTTGGAACACGCTGTGTAAAGGTCATTCGTGTACTTGGCCGTGTCTCCAACAAACACGAGTTGGGAAAATCTTCAAGTACATGCCGTGTTTGTTCAGAACATGTCGTATAGTCTCAGCCGTGTAGCCAGCCGTGTAACTAACAACATGGGTCATGAAACCTTGTCTACTATACGCTGTGTCCACTAGGAACACGCTGTGTAGTATGAGATTAAGAAGACCATGTGGGTTAGCTGTTCAAGGAGACACGGGCAGGGGAATAGAGTTGAGTACACGCCGTGTAGAGTTTATACACACTGTGTAGTTATGTTTTGTAAATCTTCAGTGTTTCCTTCTCCTGTTTCAGTTTTGTACTCCTTTATTATCTGTCCTTGTTTTCCTTATCTAAGGTATGATTTTTATCTTTCAGAGCCATGCGTCCAAGACGTCCTATGGTTGTACCTCAGTTGTCAGGTAGTGATCAGACGCTAGATATGGCTAATCAGGGACTTCATGCCGATCCTCCAGTCGGTCCAGCCTTGGCACCGGCTGTCATACCAGTTGCAGGTGCTGATGCACAGTTCGAGGAAGGATTTATGTGGAATATTCATACCTTTCAGGGAGCACCGCCTCCTGCCACGTCTATGGAAGACTTGGTGCGGGTTTTATAGCAGTAGCATCCTCCTTCTTTCTTGGGGGAAGGGGGACCACAGGCTGCAGAGTCATGGATGGAAGCCATGATGACTATCTTTGAGCATCTGGAAACGCCTCCAGAGAAGCGGGTCAAGATCGCTACCTACATGCTTCGAGACTCCTCCAAGAGGTGGTGGGACGTGATCTCACAGGCGGGTCTTCTGTAGGTTACGGCTTGGGAGGAGTTCCAGCACGTGTTTTATGACTACTTCTACCCGGAGATCCTGAGGGCTGATCGAGCCCGGGAGTTCATGAATCTAGGACAAGGTACTCTTTTTTTCATGGATTATTCCTCTTGTTTCACCAAGATTCAGCATTTCACACCCCTTCAGGATGAAAGTGGGGTGTTCTTGGAAAGGAATTTTGAGGATGGTCTCAGGTGGGAGATCCTCTTGCAGGTGAATCACTTCAAGTTGACATCTATCAACTCCATTGTCAACCAGGAACTGATTGCAGAGCGCAATCTGAGAGACTCTGGAGCTGCAAGCTGGGGAAGTTCTGCTTCCAGAGCTTGTGTTCCACCAATTTACAGAATAAAGCGCCATAGAGAGTCTACGCGCAGTGATTCGAGGAGGCGAGATCCATCTTCAGGTAGCAAGGTCGTACCCAACCAGTGTGAAAGGGCAGGGCACACAAGGCCGCAATGCCAGAGAGACCCAGTGGACTACCGATCTTGCGACAATATGTGTCACCTTCAGTGTTTCTGAAAGGTTTTCTCACCAGTAGCTAGTGAAAGGGGTTCTTCCACGACTCCTCGTTGAGGAGAACCACCACCAGTTTCTCACCAGTCGGGGAACTAGAGTTCTTCCGGTAATTTGGGGTGAGGTGGAGGTCGAGGTCATGGCAGTCAATCACCAGTCCTTCAACGCCAGCATGGAGGATCAGCTCAGAGTGGTCAGGTAGGGTGATAGGGCCATGGGGCAGGCCAGACTTTTGCGTTGGAGTAGACCCACCAGGAGCAGGATCCCAGACCTTCTACCGTTCAAGGTACGATTTTAGTAGCCTCGTTTTTATCTTCTTCTCTTTTCGATACTGTTGTTATGCATAGCTTTATCTATGTTACTATTGTGGAGAGGCTTGGGCTCTGTATCTTATCTTCTGCCAACTTGTTGACACTGGACACACCTTTGCAGACAAGGACATCTAGTGTACGTCAGTGCAGAGAGTGCCATCTCGAGGTTGTAGGGTATCATTTATTATGGGATCTCTATGTCCTAGGGATGACAGGATGTGATGTCATTCTCGTGATAGAATGGTTGGTTCCATTACAGGCAGTCATAGACTGTTATCGCCGCAGGGTGAGTTTCATTTCACCAGAGGGTGAATATTTTCTTCATAGAGGCGAATGGGATGTTCAGGTGAGTCGAGTAGGACTCGAGCATCATGGGATAGGAAGGGTGACTTCCCAGATTGCTAGTCTTTACTTGGATGACCAGGGGACTTCACAGTTGGACATTCCTCCAGTGGTGGATTGTTTCTGGGATGTCTTCCCAGAGGACTTTTCAGGTTTGCCTCTGGAGCGTGAGGTAGACATCTCTATTGAGCTCATGCGAAGCGAGGCACTAATGTCCATTCCTCCCTATAGGATGGATACACCTGAGTTGCATAAGCTCAAGAAGCAGTTGGAGGAGTTGCAGGAAAAGGGTTTCATTCGACCCAGTACATCTCCTTGGGGTTCTCCTGTCCTATTTTCAAAGAAGGATAACGGTACCCTTAGGCTCTGTGTGGATTATCAGAAGCTAATCCAATTGACGGTCAAGAACCGATATCCCTTTCCAAGGATTGATGACCTCTTGGATCAGCTTTGAGGAGCCCAGGTGTTCTCGAAGATCTATTTGAGGACCGTTTATCATCAGTTGCGTGTTAGACCATCAGATATACCACTGTCAGCCTTCAGAAGAAGGAATGGTCTCTACGAGTATACGGTTGTGCCGTTCGGTCTCATGAACGCGCCAACAGTTTTTATGGCACTGATGAACCGAGTGTTCCATCCGTATTAGGATTCTTTGGTCATGGTATTTGTGGATGATATCTTGGTGTACTCTCACACTCAACACAACCATGCTACCCATCTTAAGATCATTCTGAGTACACTGAGAGAGCATCAGATTTATGCTAAACCCTCGAAGTTCCACTTTTGGATGGATCAGATTTACTTCTTGGGTCATGTCATCTCAGAGGAAGGAGTATCCGTGGACCCATAGAAAGTGAGAATTGTAGTTTCTTGAGAGCTGCCGAAGAACATTTTTGAGGTACAGAGTTTCTTAGGGATGGATGGATACTATAGACGTGTCATTCAAGACTTTTCACGCCTAGTAACACCATTTAAAGGTCTGATTAAGAAGGGGGTGAAGTTCTTATGGTCAGATTCTTGTGAGTCATCCTTTCAGGAGATGAAGGGAAGGTTGACGTCAGCACCGATACTAGTCTTGCAAGATCCAGGAAAGAGCTATACACTTTATTATGATGCTTCAGGTATCGGGATGGGTGATGTGCTTATACAGGGAGTTGGAGTCGTTGCATACGAGTCTCGGCAGTTGAGGCCACATGAGAGGAACTACCCGATGCATGATCTAGAGTTGGCAGCTGTTGTTCATGCCTTACACTGTTGAATACATTACCTTCTGGGAGAGCACTTTATGGTTTTAACCGACCACAAGAGTCTCAAGTACATCTTCACTCAGCATGATATGAATCTAATACAGTGCAGTTGGGTTAAATATCTTCATTATTTTGATTTAGAGCTTGCCTATATTCCAGGAAAGGGCAACGTAGTGGCAGATGCATTGAGTAAGAGAACTCATATTCAGGCATTTTAGGAGGCCAACCGTGAGTGGAAGCTTATGGCTCTGTTCTCTGAGATGCATCTGGAGGTACACAAAAGATAGGGACAGACTTTCCTATCTTCTATAGCTATTACCTCTAAACTTTTTGATCAGGTACAGATGAGGTTGCTATCACACTCAGAAGTCTTGGTTCTGTGGGAGAGTGTGTCAGGAGAGGACCCTCTTCCTAGATGGACAGTGGGCGAGGATGAGATCTTTCATTTCCTGGGACGCGTATGGGTGCTAGAAAACATACACGAGGAGTTGATGTGAGATTTTCATTCCTCAGTTTGGGCAGTTCATCCTGGAATCACCAAGATATATCGGATCTTCATCGCCAGTATTGCTCTCCAGGTATGAAGAGGGATGTTGCTGGTTTTGTTTTGAGGTGTTCTACTTGTCAGCAGGTGAAGGTGGAGCATCAGCAACAAGTATTCATCCTACAGAATTTTCCCATTCTAGAGTGGAAGTGGAATGATGTCGCAATAGACTTTGTGGCCAGATTTCCAAGGTTTCCTCGAGGGAACGATGTTGTTTGGGTTGTCATCGACAGACTTACGAAGGTTGCTCACTTCTTACCGGTCATGAAGTCCTTCAGTGATGATGATCTGGGACGACTTTACATCTGAGAGATTGTACGTCTACATGGATTTCCACACTCCGTTGTTTTAGAAAGGGATGCGCACTTTACTTCTCGGTTCTGGCAGGGGATTCAGAAGGCTTTGGGAATATAGGTACTTTTGAGTACAGCTTACCACCCCCAGACAGATGGCCAATTCGAGCGTACTATCCAGGTTCTTGAGGATATGCTCCGATCTTGCATTCTAGACTTTGGTGGTTCTTGGGAGAAGTATATCCCTCTTGTGGAGTTCGCCTACAATAACAGTTTTCCGGCAACTATTGAGATGGCACCTTATGAGGCTTTCAACGGTAGTCCATTCCAATCACCTTTATGCTGGATGGAGGAAGGAGAGGTATCTTTATTGGGACCTCATCTTGTTCAGAAAACCTCAGAGCAGATAGATTTGATTTGGAAGAGGATGGCTACAACACAGTCTCAACAGAAGTCTTATGCTGATCAGTGGAGACGACCTCTAGAGTTCGAGGTCGGGGATCAGGTTTTCCTGCGTGTCACCTCGAGGTTGGGACACAAGATGATTCAGAGACAGGGTAAGCTTTCACCATGGTACGTCGGTCTGTTTGAGGCATTGGAGAGAGTTGGTCTGGTTGCCCATCGACTGCAATTACCTCAAAGGTACTGGGCCATGAAAGACTTCTTCCAAGTCTCTCAGCTCTGACGTAACTTTTCAGACCTGTCTCATATCTTTCAGCCCAATGAAGTTGAGCTTGAAGAGGATGAATCATTTGAGGAGCATCTTGTCCGGATTATCGATCGCAGTACGAAGGTTCTCTGTGGGCGGTCTATTCTTCTAGTACGGGTCCTATGACAACACGGACGAGTACATGATGAGACCTGGAAAGGGAGGCCGATGTACGATCGCAGTGTCCGGAGCTATTTGAGGTTTCTTCTTCTCTTCCTCACTAGGGAAATTCAGGGACGAACTTCATTAAGAGGGGATGTTTGTAAGAACCCAGAACTTTGATTCAAGTATGTTTTTCCTTTTTCTGGAGTTTTTGAAAAAAAAGAGTTTCTGGAAAATTTTGAAGTACAAGCCGTGTACTTTATGAGTAGACGCCGTGTACTCCCTTGTCATGCCAGACCATGTGCTGGTCGTGTCCGGGACACACACATGGTGTGTAGGGGTAAAGTGGAGGCCGCTTAAAGTGGATTACAAAAAATGGAGTACACGCCATATACTTAAGAAGTACACGCCGTGTACTTTATTTTTTTTCATTAAATGCACTGGGGTCGTGCCTGATGTACATAACACACTCCTTCTCCAGGTTATTCGTCCGAGAGTGACTCGTATGACCGCGATTCTTCTTCAGATTCCTGAGCCTCCGTCTGATCTCTATTTCTGTCGCTGTCGATTGCATTGGAACCATAGCGGTGAGTTCTTCCTTTTCCTAGAGCTTCATTTTACAATTCCTACTATTTCTCAATATATCTTTGGTTTAGAATTTTTTACGTTTTCTCAGATCCTTGACGTTCTAAGGAGAATCAATCATCGTGGTTCACGTATATCATTCTCCTAGCATCGAGGTAGGTGGTTTGTGCATTTTTTTAGGAAGTATATGAATATTTTGTGCAAATTCCACCAATATTCTTGAACAGGTTATTGCGTGTTTCCTATTTTTCCCTGTTGGTTTCCTTCTTTGCTTGATTTCTTGAGTAGAGGTCATTTATTGTGAAGAGGGTAGTTTTTACTGCACTTCTGATGTTTTTCCTTGCTTGTTTTTCTTGTTTGGCGTTTTACTAGTTTCCATGCCTGGTTGTAGGATAGTGTAACTATTGTACTATTATGCTATTGTTCTATATAATGATATGCAAGTTGTTCTTGAGGTTTACTTGGGGTGATACGCGCGCTATGCATGTTTGTTTTACACAGGGCTGAGAGAACCTAATGTAGTGGACTATATGGAGAATGGACGTAGGGGCTTCTCCAAAGTGTATTTAATTTATGATGCGAGACCACATGGGGAATTGATGTTGAGTGCTTCCCTAGAGAGTATGTAGTTCCTTGATGTGGGCCACGGGGGAATTGACGTTTTTTGCTTCTCCAGAGAGACTTTAGTACGATACAAGACTATAAGGGGGAATTGGCAGTGAGTGCTTCCTCAGAGTGTCTATTCTTAGCTGAACTAGAGGGGTGAGACTGTGTGTGCCTCCCAAAGGGTTGATAGTACCTGTAGGTTAAAACTTAGGGGTTAGACTGTGATAACTACCCAGAGGATACATTTTTGTTCTACTTGCTTGTGTGGCTGTTACTTGTTATAGATTATATGCTTGAAACTGTGGATTGTTACTGCTGTGTATTATCCTGTTTATTTCTTACTGTTTACTGCTTACTGTACTTTACCTACCATATATTCACTGACTGTTAGGCACAGATCTTTGGGTGGTTGCATATTGGTACTTTGTCTCACACCCTATTTGGGTCATGATTTTGGGCCCAAACAGATTATATTGTTGCAGGTATAGATAAGGGCAAGCACCCTTCTACTTCAGGTTCTTGATTGCACTAGAGTTGGAGAGCATGGGACCAAGACGAGGGTTGCGATGCTGAGGATGTTCACAATTGTTTTTCTTTTGTACTTCGGTTTAGTATTGTGTTCAGCATTGTGACATGTTTTGATGTTTTCCTAGACATGCGTATCATGCAACATTTATATACATTTCTGTTCCAGTTGTTTATTCATCAGTCTTCCTTTGTTTACTCTTGTATGGATGTCTAATGTTTCCTCTATTATTTTTATTTGTTTTCTCTTCTACTGTGTACTATGCCAATGAGGGCATAGTTTCCCCACTATCACACCTAAGGCCCTCGCTGTTAGTCAGCAGCCTCTGGCGTTCGGGGAAATACGCTTGAGGCCATATTACCAACCGGGTATGGGGCGCCTCTGGGTGGATTCTGGAATCATGATGTTACAAAAGGACTTTGGGCCACAGGGCCTTTGGGTCACGTAGACCATGGAGTATCCCAGTTCAGATAGAACATGCCCCAAAAGAGGATCAAAGCAACAAGAGTAGCAACCACCATATGCAGAGCTAACTGTATTGGAAGAATGAGATGGTATGGCAGACGCCACCAGGACTAGGCATGGTGTAGCTTTGTATGAGGCAATGCTATCCGATTAGCAATACAAGGTGGGGATCTAGGTGACAAATGATGCAGAAAGCTGGGGAGGGGCAGTTCAAGTGGGCTGGGTCTACGGGTCATGTATTGGGTATGGTATGCCTATGTGCCTTTGGGTCATGTATTCCGGGTTTGTCGGGCCTTGTTCCTTGGGCCTACGGGTCATGTACGGGTTCCCATTCAACCCTTAAAAGGGAGATTATCCAAAATAAAATAAAAAAGAAGGCCTTTGGTCCATTCAGGTATATCCCTCTATAAGGGTTCCCCAAAAATATATATACATTATAACATCAATGGTGCCAATCAGGCCTTCATTCCATGAAATCATTAAAACCATTTGATACTTTTTTATAAAATATCAATGTTGTAAAATGGAGATATAGTAATCAAAATTCCATCCTTTCAAAGAATCAACAAAAACATTACACTATAGCTGAAATTTCCAAATGGGTCATCACGTCACATCCATGTCGAAACCATTTTTCTAAAAACATTTAATACTCCGACCAGGCACAAACAACTTCCAAACACAAACCATTATAAATGTTAACACAACTTCATACATGAGTTGGAAGATCCAAATAGGCCTTTAAGTCCAAATTCTCCAAAAATATTACCCAAACAACACCTTTGAATTGGAAGTTCCAAATGGGCCTTTGAGTCAAACTGTCTAAATATATTTACCCAAAACATCTTACCAATACCGATTTTAAATTAATAAAGCCTAATCGGCATTGTTCATTCCAAAATTACTCCAAAATAGTCAAATAAAATTACATCAAAACAAACAAAACAATTTATAAACATGTTTATAAACTGACTAAAAAAATTATAAAAAATTATATAAATACTTTTATAAACGAATAAATAGTTTATAGATAATTTTTTATATAAACCAAACAATTTAGTAGAACCCCCAATCCCACATTGAAGAACCAAAACATTTAAAATAAACATCTTAGGTATCTTAGCATGGGAAATTCACACAATCCCCTAGAAAAACATTTTTTTAGTAAATTATAACAAAATAGAAACACTAATATCATCAAACCATAAATATCATAGAGGTGAAATTAACCTTGATGATGTAATTAAAAATAATTAAATCTCTAATAAATCATTTCATAAAGGAATGATTGAGAAATCCTACCTCAAAGAGGAACTAGGTCATGCTTACCACTTTGGAACCTGACAAAAAAGGCGGTGACCACTCATAACTGGCCCATACTAGCACACACATACCTATATATATACATGCATATATCCATAACACCACGCATATATTCCCCACACGATCAGAGAATACATACTTATAGGACATATGTATATTATATATATACATACATTATTTATATGCATGCATGCCCTCTATTTTTGGCAAACCATTCCCTATAACAACAAAAGATACCCACAATTAAGGTGGAAAAGACCAACACATGACCAAATGTACCATGGACTCACAAAAACCAAATGAACAAGTCATAAAACACAACCAAACCCTACCAAGATGATTTATATCCAAAACACACCTTGAGCCTCTTGAGAAACAATGAAACCATTTATCAAAAGAGAGAGGAAAATGGGAAATATGAGTTCTTTTTAGAAAACCATGGTTCAAGAGAAGAGCCACTCTAAATTTCTTCGTCATTTGAAGGTCCATTCCTTGGTTCACTTTGTGGATCCTTGGATTGTCCCACATCCAATGAAAAAGCTAGAGGTCATCTCCTAACTATTTCGAGGAAACCACGCATATAACATTCGTTGACAGAATAACACATTTCACCAAGAGTACCATGTTTTATAAAACAAACCCAACCCAAGAAAAACAACTTTCACAACATGATTCCATAGACAAACACCATCCAAAACATTCATCAGGAGCATTAAAAAGAGATATACATTTTATTAAACTCAACTCTCTAGGCACAACCACTGTATATATAGGTAAACAACCATAAACTTGTTTTTAATCAAATATTTCAACAATAAATTACTACCAAAAATTTAATAAAATTTTAATAACAATGAGAATCTTGATTTAAAAATAAACGCATAAATCGTAAGCATCATATGGAATCAAATTGGAATAAATTGCACGAAAACACCTACCGGTCGATGTGCGAACATGACCCAACACTCAGAGAAGGGGGAAAACGTCCTGAGGACCAATATGCATACTTTTCACACCGAGAGAAAGACACAAATAAAAAACAGAGGCAAATGGGGTTTGATAGATTTGATAAAAACACAAAAAAATAACAATAAATATAAGAGGAAGAAATGGTTTCTGAAAAAGGGAAACAAGACCATTCCAACGAAAGGCAGAGGCGTCGTGTAGAGGATTTAGGTCACACCGGAGCGATAGGAGGCCATAGAAGGGGAGTTTAGAGTAGAAAGAGGCCGAAACGGGAGGCAAAAGCACAATTGTCTAGCCTGGTTGGGTGCATGGTGCTAATGAGGGGGAGGCTGGGAGCGACGAGGTCGAATGTTGGGAGTTAGACCAAGAAGGCGAGGCTGGGGAGCGTTAGGGAGAGAATGGAAATGTGAGGGGAGGGCGGTGGGGTCCTGTAGGGGAAAAAGGTGAAGGGCCAGATTTAGATATGGGGTGGTGCACCAAACATAAGAAACAAGGGGGTAAGGGGGGGGGGGAGTTTGGAATGATGGAGGGGGAATCCCGCAGCATGAAACATGGAAGAGGGAAGCTTCTTGGGTAGATTAGGGTTATGTTTTTTTTCATTTTATCTTACAGTAATAATAATAAATAAATAAAACCAAAAATTATTTTAATAAAACAAAAACAACAACAATAATAATAATAATATAAGTAATAATAATAATAATAACATAAATAATAATAATAATACAATAATAATAAAAATCAGCAATTGCATGTCACCTAGTCTGATTGCGTAGCTACCGCCAACCACGCGGTGACCGCACATAGGTCTGAAACCCAGTAAAATTATTAACAGACAAATATTTTAAACTGATACCCAATTTGAACCTTAGAGAGAGAACCTAGATCTAAGAAATAATAAAATAAAAGTTAATTTAAATGTTAGGTGTGCCACTACTTGGTTTAGTTTTAATGATATAATCCGTGCACCATAGTTATGGTTATAAACTATTAATAATTTCATAAATATATTCTTTTTTATTATATAAATTTATGAAAACATCTATGTATGTCATTACTAAAAAATGGAATGCATCACAATATAGGGGGTAGTTCATACATACACATTAGCGGGGTTATTATTTTACAAATAGTTCAAATAAATGAAAATTGAAAATCAAATATTTTTCAAAAATCATACTTGATTCATAAATTTCATATATATTTACTAATTTAATCCATATGGACATCTATGTATAGATTACATTAATAATTATTTACATAACTTCATGGAGTAAATATTTTTTACAAACCCACGAGTAAAGTTTGCAATTATCTTAGGTCATAATGAGGAATAATTAGTTGTATTATAAACAATAAAACCATTAAATATAGTTAATTTACATATTTAATTATGTTGATATGGTTATATAATATATGTATTAGCTGATAGAAGAAATAATCATGAAAGAGCATGATTTAGATCATTACCTCTCCCATAGGTATTGTCCTTTGTCTTATACCTTAATCCTTCTTAGGTGGGACCTTTGGTGGGGAAAACCCTCTAGAAAGAGGGTATGAGGTATGGTATGGTATTTAGTTAAATCATGATTGATCAAAATAGATAATTATTTTTGTATAAGCGAGAAAAGGGGTTCCCTTTTATATGAATGGGGAGAGGCACCCTCATAAATATTAATAACATCAAAATATAAAAAAACTATGATGGTAATGGGGCTCCAAAAGCTCAAATTTTATAGTAGAAGACAAGGGTAGTGGATATAAACTACACCAATAACTTTTAATCAAGTGTTTTTTTATTACCTCTTATCCTTATCCATTTGTTTTATCCTCTTTAACCAATTTTATACATAACTATAGTGAAATATTTTTTCAATAGTAACTATTCATTGTGGATAATTCATAACATTAACATAATAAATAATATAAACTATAATAACTCTAATTATTTAATTAATTTTATAAGATTAAATTCATTTATATTTTATAAATGATTCTTAATAGAATCAAATACATTATTAAAAATAAAATATTAGTGGAATATATTTTTATAAGAAATTAATATGTTCTTATTTTGTGAATTTTTTTTATGTTTGTGATTCACTTATTTTTTTGGATTTTAAAATAATAAATAAATCATTATTGACATTATAACATCATAAAAACTTATCTAATAACTGAATAAACTCATTAAAGGTAAATAATCAAAAATAGATTTTTATTAGAATAGTCGTTAAAAAAGGTTCCATAAAGTCTTCCTGGAGTTTCCAATAACAACATAATATTTATAAAAGACATAACTCCCAACATAAATATATATTTGGTATATCCAACGGGTTAATATATGATTATTTCATTTGGATCATAATGATTTCATCAAAGATACAGTTTTCTTACATATACTATGTTTCACTATTTAGTAAAAAATAAATTTATTAAAAAAATTACAAAAAGTCCAATGATAAATATTACAAGCTATATGAAATTTTTCATTAAATTTTTATTAATAAATTTATAAAATCAGAAAATTTATCCTTCAAATAAAAAATATCTAATATCTAATAAAAAATTGTCTAAAAAAATTTCTTTTGATGAAGAAAAAATGAAATTAATAATCCTTATGCATTATTTTACTAACTATGTTCAATTTTATTTTCTAGTTATATATTTTAATTTGTATTATAATTATGAATTATTCTCTATTGATTATGCTGTGTGCATAAAAAGTTTCCCAACACATCAGATTCATTAAAGATAACAATATTTTATCATATCAAGGGTACCAAAAAATTCTACAGATATATATGCAGTAGTTGAAGAATATATTTTTGATAATAGGATCTTATTCAAATATTCAGGGACATCATGAAATTAATTTTTTTTATTTTTCATACTAATAGACGAAGTAAATCATTAACAATGGTGATTTTTGTGTAAATATTGTGCTACAACATTTATGAAGTGAATAAAACATACCCACAAAATTTGATTATACATGCCCAATTATTATGATAAATTGTGAATAAAATATAATAACTAAAAATTACAATAGTGAAATATAATTATTATGGGTAAAAAATTCATCATTTATTGGATTAGGTTTCCTCATTGTTGCCGAACCTATAAAAATCCATGTCTTCCCTTCATTTTTTATTTCTGTTTCAAAAAATTGAGGAATAGATTCAATAGGAGTGTATGATGTCTATAAGTAGTCATAGAATATTATAACATAAAGAAAATACAAAAAAACAAGTACCAATGATTCACCCTCCCCACTTTTTATACTATATCAATTGATTTGGGTTTTTCATACAGTTTTCATTCAAATTAAATCAGTTATAATGAATTAGATATCATGTTGGGGTTTAAATATATTCATGAAGTAGAGATATTGGGATGGACCTTTATTTGAAAATTTTATGTATTTAAACTAGTCAATTAAATATGGTTAGTGAGGCATAAACATTTGAAAATGATTAACTATTTACAAAGTGTTTGAGAATCATTCATGAATATTTGATGTGATCTTGGTTCATGTATCATGGTTGATAATCATGGAAAACTGGTAGTTAAAATAGTGTGAATATATATAGTCAATGTTAAGAATCATTTGAAGTGAATTTTCTATTATATTATAAACATTTTTACTTGTGGAGTCGACATATAATTATATTATGTAATTTTTTTATCATATTTGGAACTACATTAGAAGCCACTACACTTTAATAAAATGATGGAAAATCCATTCTAAAGTCACCCTCCTGATGCTGTAAATTAGTTTCTCTATATCAATTAGAGTTATCCAGATCAAATTTTTAATGGTTTGGTTGGTTGGATAACTAACCCCATCTCTAATATGTGAATTTATTTTTTTTATAATTTTATGGTGGAATATTTCTCATCAAAAGTTTTTCTACATTGATGAGTATGAAAAAAATTGAAAATAAAAGATCCTAAATATGTTAGATGGATAATAAAATGTACTGTAATATATTCTTATGGAATTACACTAGGAGGGTAAAATCCCCTAGGAATGCTATAAAATATTGTAGAAATCAAATTATGAAGGTTAAATTAATACCAAAATGATAGTGGAATATATATTTTCTATATATTAAAAACTCACCTCAAATGTGGTGGTAGGATAATCAGTTTCATAATGAGTCATAAAATTCAATCATGGAACTATCCTCATATCCTTGAGAAATTGAATCTGGGAGGATTTTAAACTTTGTATCGACTTCCCGGGTACTCTTTACACACTTATTGAACAATCAAAAAATTGATCGATAAGAAATATCTTTCGGTAAAGATAACTAGTTAGGGAATGTGAAATATTACCTAGGTTTTTTTCATCCTGTTAATAGATTCATTTATTCAATCACAAACCTAAACATTTATGAAAATATCAAGGATCATGATGATAATTAATTTGTCAAAAACATCAAGATGGATGATATGAATAATCACTACATGTGTATTTCATTAATATTGGGTAAATTTTTAATCTTGGACTACCATTGAATCAATAAAATAAATAATAGATGAGACACTTGGGACATGGGTCTATGGTTCAATAACGTCTCAAAATAAATAATTTTATTAGTGTGTCACATTAGACACATATCTATCATAAAAAATAGTTATATATAGTGAAAAGTAATTACAATATATTAACATTTCTCTTTATCCTCCAAGTAAAATGTAGAATCAAAATAACACATGTTTATAGGAAGAAACTATGCAATCTATCTTTTTATTTTTATTGTTTTAGTATGCGTTTATAGGATTTTTTATTTAATATTAAATAATTCAATGCATAATGGTTTCTTAATGTTGATATTCAAATATGTTAGGGTCGATAATTTAGTGTTTACATATTGCAGGGTGATTGGTTGAGTGGATTTCTTTAAATAAGTATGTAAATTATTAAATTATTGAAATCATGTTAACTTAAATAAAAGGATTCTCCTCTTAATTAATGAGGTAATAAATTTTCTAAATAGGGATTATTCGTATTTTCATTCTACAATGAATACCCCATAACCTGAATCTCATTATTATGATATGTCATGGGTTTAATATATTTTTAGTAAGAACGTAAATATGGGACTTAAATTCAACAATGATAGATCTTACTATCCATTTTCTTGAATTATGGATGTTTCAATTACAAATATTTCTAAATAATGGTTCTATAATATATTTATTTTTTATTTAAGGTCGCTTACTCATTTTGGATGAACAAGAATTACTCACTCGACATCTAATTTGATGTCTGATCAATATTATAATTTTAGAAGAAGAAATTTTAGCATTGTAGTTTTAATATAAATTTTCCATAACCATCATTGAAATTGACACTACTATACTTTAACATTGGTTTTATAAAAAACCCATTAATAAAAGGTATTTTGAATTTCTTTTTTAGATTAGAAATATATAAAACATACTTTAAATATTATTTTTGTGTACTTTTATCTTATTTTTTTTAAAAAATAGATGTTAACATATTTTTTTTAAAAAAAATATATTTCCCAGGGAAATGTCCTCATTTTTTTGACCCAGTCATTCTAAATCCATCATCCTCTTAACACTCAAAAAAACCTTATTAAGCTATATCTTATACATTTATTCTATTTTATTTTATTTCAATGTTTTTCCTTAATATTCAATACCCTATCCTTGTTCCATGACCCTCGACATTATTTGGTCCACATAAGCCATATTCTATTCGACTCACAACTGGACTATAAAGATTCAATTTTTTCAACTTTCAATATCTTCATTGATATTTTTTATATTAAATAATGAAATGTTAACCATCTATACATCACATTTGAGTGAATTCATCATAATTATATAATAATTTTCCAATTTTATTTTCCATATTTTCATGTTATTAGTTTATTTTTGGAAGATTAATTTATTAATTATTAGTTATAAATTATATTCATCCATTCATTTGTTTGGGTAAGTTTTATTTGTAATTATTTTTTTCTTAAAATGTGTTCAATTCAATAAATTATTTTTAAATATAAATTAATTATGATTTTATGTTGTTTTTAATCAAAAATATTTTTATTTATAATTCCTTTTATTTATATCATTTTTATGGTTATATTTTTTTTATTAATATTGTTTTTATGCTGTTTTTTTCTTAAATATTATATGAAATTAATTTTTTTAATTAATTTTTTTTATAAAATGTTTATTCTTCTTATTAATTATTTTTCAATTTTAAAATTTTCTATTGACATTCATGTTTTGAAAAAAAATTAATGCATGTTAATATATTTATATTCTTATTTTTTTAAATTTTATATGTTTATTTATATGACTAATTTATAATATTTATTAATATATTAATCTAGTATATTGTGAATTTTTGGTATTTAATAGATATTAATGGGATAAAATACAAAATAAACATCACTAACTATGAGAAAGTGCTTGAAAAATTCTTGAAATTTTCTAAATGAAATCATGAAAAGAGTTATGTGATTTTATGTCCATGCATGAATTGTTTGATTCTAAGAAATTTTGAGTGAGGATAAATAAAATAAAATCTAATTTTCTATGACTGAAGTCATAATTATGACAATTATATAGGATATTATTATATTTAAAAATTATGATTTTATGATGACTATATTGTTCAGAATATGAAAGAGGATTGTCTAGAAGAATTAATTGAGGATTTAGGATTCAAATCCATTGATAGAAAAGTGTTGAATGACTATAAGTATGTGTTAAGAAACCATTTTTTAAATGCTACAAAATATTTACAGTATTAAAAGATATTTTAAGAATAATTAACATGAATTTTTGACATTTTTGGAGGGATAAAATTTTCACTTAATTTCATGAAATATTAAAAAGGATACATCAAAGAGACAATTAGACTCTATATTTTGAATAAAAAGAAGAAAATAATATTTATATTGGGATTAGGGTATAAATAGTAATATTATTCCCATGGAAACTATGTATGGTATATAATGAAATATGAATGTTTATCAAAATTTCATAATTGTGGAATATGTTGAAATAAAATGGATGAAAAATAAAAACATGATTTATTCTCAAGTGTAGTTGCCAAACCTCCTATAAGAGAAAACCCACATCTTATAAAAATTCCTTGTTTAAACTATCAATTTTCAAAATCATTTGATTCCTAAAGGGCATGATAACATCTAGATGAATAAATCAATAATGGAAACATACCTCATCCTACCTATTGACCACAATGAAATATAACTGATCATAAATTTTATGATCATTTGTATTAATTTATATGTATTTTAATGAGTTCATGAATAGATAAATTTAATCCAAATTAGTGTCTCAGTAGCCAACATATTTTCTGTCTTGTTATATTGGTTTTCTATTATATTTTCCCATAATTATGTATGTTGGGGAAATAGGTGATAACAGACATGATTATTTCTAATCAAAATAATGGAAACTATATTAGTTGTTGTCATTCAACATTTGTTGAAGACTTGAAATTTTATATAAGAAATGGGTTGTAGTATTATATGAAAATATTAGTAATTGTTTGATGTTCAATGAAAATATTAAATATAATGTAAATTCCTTTATATTTAATCCTATCAAAATATTGTGTTAATAGACATGAATCATATCAATTTTTTGATTAGGGGGAACTCATATCATTAATTTTATAATGGAGAGAAAATAATATAAAAAAACATATGAGATTGTTTTGATTTAATCATCCTTATAAAAGATTAAAAAAAGGAATTAAATGATTTAATGTAGTATGATTTTCCCCAAAACCATTTGTAGTTAAAGAATATAATGACAAGGTGAAAATTATTGATGACACATTTTAAAAAATAGAGCTTTTATTCATCAATGAAATACATGTAATACATGATCAATGAATTTGAGATACCTTATTAGATATTTTTGGATGTAAAATAATAATATTTATGTTATAAATATTAATAAAAAAATTGGAAAATTCTAATTATAAAATTGTTAAACATAATGGGAATGAAAAAAGTTCTATTGAAATAATGACTGGACATAATTACCATGGGAATAAATTTGGAGTTATCTTCCCCAATTAAAGAAAATATGACATATTTTTCATTATCGTAACCCACATAACAAAGGATTAGTATTTTTTTTCAATCCCCACATGTTGTTAAATTACCTATCGGGTCATCATGACTATCACGTATTGATAATACTGTGGCATCTAGTTTCATTACCTAAAATATTGCTATTATTTATCAAATATTATATCGTCACATTATGTTACTTTTTCAATTGAATTTTAAGAAAAATCACAGATGAATATTTATTATATGTGTTAGTTAACAGTGCTTTCCTTAAAAAGTGTCATCTAGAATTGTATTTTTATCCAACATTTTTAAAAAAAATTGTTCATCTACTGATTTAAATGTTGTGAGATATAAGAATTTTTTGGATTCTGTATTTATGTTTTATGTATCTTATGAAATATAAATAATAATTTTTACGAGATATTTTAATAACTCACATTTACTAAAGGTATCTTTTTTTTTGAAATAATATATCAGAAGAGGTAATTGAGTCATGTACTATTTTTTCTATTGTGTGGCACATTGGTCACCCTATATCTGGAAATTTTATAGGTGACAGTAATGAAAAAGGGATATGTGAAATAATGATAATTAAATTTCAACATGATTATTTTATACATGAAAATTATTATATTTTGGACAACATATGTTAGGATTAATGTTAAAAAGAATAGAATTTTAAAAGAATGAAGGTATGATATATAAGATGAGATTATATATTAATGATCAATGAATATAAAAATGATTTTTTTTAATGTTTTAAGATATTATCAACACTTATTTATCAACATCAAAATCATAAAAATGGTAACAAGGAGATGAAGTGTTAATGAGATAACATTGTATGGTTTTAAAAATAATGTTACACATTTTCTATAAAATACTATGATGATAAGATTAATATTCAAAAAATGAAAGTCTTAGTTTTCATTGAAATATATAATTCTTAATTTTCCAAACATAAAAACCCAATTTCACCATCAACACAATAATTTTGAGTTTTCAGGATACACGAGAGATTAATTACACTAAATTTCATGGATTGTTGTCTAATTGTATATTTCTTGACAACAAAAATGGTGTGAAACATGATGAATATGTATCTAAAATTCTGGATATAAATATATTTAGCTTTTAATATGAATCAATTATCATGTATATTCATGAAAAAAGATATCTTATGTTGTTGAACAAAAAAATGATCACTGTTCCATTGTTTAATGTTTAAAAAATCATTTGGGTGATAATAACAATGATTATGTGGTTTAATTCTATAAATTTGTTCATTTATTACTAGATTACCTGATGAACATAATGAATATGATGTGGGCATTATCAATATAACAAGAAATGATCACGTAGATGGGATATGATAAAAAAATCACTTACTACCCTAATTAACCAGGTAATTTTTTTTTTCAAATCAACACACATAAAACTATTATATTTAGTTTGGAAATTTAGTGATATAAAAGTTCATCATTCCTTTCAATTGTATAATATTTTTATATCCATTTTTTCATATATAAATGATTTTATTTATTTTTTTAATTCAAAATTTTTGTAGTTAATTTATTTATTCTCTATTATTACATTTTTAATTTTTCTTGAATAATATATTTAATTTTTTTAAAAATTATGTAGAATTAAATTTTTATATATAACTTTTATTTATTTATAATAAAATAAAATAAATATAAGTACACATTTTTAGAAGATAATACTCTATTTAAATTTTGTTAAGTAAATTTTATGATTATTAGTTATAACTAAACATTTTGTTAGTAAAAAACTAAAACTCTATGTTTTTTTATTATAAGCAAGAATATTTTTATTATAAAATTTTTATTTTTAATCTTATATAGGTTCCCATAATTTAATTGAATTATTAAATATATTTCTAAGTGATAGACAAGGCTTAAGGGAACCAAGGTATATATGTTTTTTCTTATAAATGTATTTCTATATTATTTAAATTATTTAATTATATTATAATTATATTTTTTAAAATTATGTACATATATTCATCTCCAAATAAGAAAATATGTAATGATGATATGTTTGATTAAAATTTACCAAAAAATATATTTTATTTAGATAGATGATGTGGATAATTATCTTTTATGAGAGTAAACACCCAATTTCCCCACAAGTCGTGCTGTTTACGATTTAGCAAGATATGGCTTTATGTTTAAGGATAAATATTTTTTTTTGTGATTGGAAGAGAGATTAAACTTGAAAAATAATATTTTATTTTTAGTCCAAAATTCAATCGATATAAACCTATTTATTTATCTTGGATGTTTTTTTAAATATTATAATTTTATTAATATTTTAAATATTCAATTATAGATAATACTTTACATAAGTCTAATGAAAAATAAAAAATGTTACTTTATTTTGTGGAAACTATATAGATAAATTTTAATTTATATTTTTCTTCATTTTTAAATTGTTGGTGTAAAAATAATAAGAAATCATGCCTTAAATGTGGGGATATATTTATAGACACATGATATAAATGTGTCTCCAGTCAGTGGGAGGATGCCTTTATAGTGGGTATTTATGTTTTCAATAAACATTTAATTAAAAATGTACGTATTTTATCTTTTTTAATAGGCCTATAGAAAAAATCACAATTATATAAAGTCATAGAATTTATATCCTCACACATTTTCATGAAAATAAAAAGTTTATTTAAGGACAATAAGATTTCATGAAATTGTATATATTTGGGAGTGATTCCAAGTAGTGGATCAAAATAGGTTCAACCCTAAATTACATCACCTCCCTCTCTTAATGAATAATAGAAATGGGCGAGAATAATAAAAAACGGGAATAATATTTCCAATCCAATAAAGTAAGTATTTGATACGATTATAAGTAATTAATTTTTAATTTTTTTCAATATTAGTATTTATTAAATTTGACTCACAGATATAACATCTTAAATTGTTTTTTCAAGGTTCCCCTCCAGAGAAAATGACTTACGGAACTTTATCCCTGAGGGTTGGATAGATATTTCTAGCAATAATTTTTTTATTTTGGAACAACTAGACCACATTAGAGGGTATAACGAGGGAATCATTTTAAAAAGTATTTTTTGTATATCTGTTTCAACAACTATTTGGGATGAATATAATGGAGAAATAAAATCTGAAAAGGATTATCTATGAAACATGAATGAGTAGATAAAGGATGAAATTGACTCATCTATATCAGTTATGATTGTAGAAGAGATGAGATAGATGCATCTAGTGGGTCATGCCTACCTAGATATTCCATAACCCTATCTAGAACCTTCGAATTTCTTTAACTTTTATTCTATGGATACCCATCCATTCATTGTATTATAAATAATTTTAGGTTAGGATAGATTAGTAGAAAATTATTTTATTGATCAAATTACATCAGTGTTTTTTTGGGGCGGTTTCCATATGTGGTCATTTTATTGGTCAATTTTATCATCGGATTGATAATATTATGTGTTAGCTGACATATGAGTTATGAATTTTTTAGTTTTGTTTTATCATTAAATTTACAATTACTTATAAAATTTTCATAAACATACCATATATTAATGTTCATTGAGTCAAATTAATGAGTAAAAAGGAATGGAAAACTTTAGGTTTGACCACCATTATATACTTCTTATGTTTTTTATTAGGGTAAACATGTTATCCAAGGTTATTTTTATATTATAAAATATTCATAATTTTTAAATTAGGGATTATATATGATGGAAGTATTTTATTTTAAATATTTTTGAAAATGACATAATGGACCGAGTAATGTGTGATGAGATCAACATACCAATTTTACAATTGTTTTCACAAATATGTAAATTTAAATTATTAAATTAATTACATTAAACAATCATAAGTTATATTAAATTAATTAATTGCATAAGTAACAAAGAAAGTTCACATTATTATATCTAATGCAATATGACTTTTTTATGGGCTTATAGATCCATAATATATTTGAAAAACAATTCAATAATTGATCCTAAAATCTAGTGTTGAATATATTTTTAAGAATGATTAAAAAACATTGATTACTTTTTTTTTCTTTGAATTCATTGAATGGTAAGAATAAATTAGTTATTATGAACCACTATCAATTTATAAAATTATCAATACATAATTTTTTTATATTTGAGTGTACATTGGATTCCCGAAATATTTTTTCCAAAAGAAAGTAAAAAAATAGATTTATCAATTATTTGGTGGTTATAAAAGAATAGTTAATAGGTAATTAATGAATTAAAACATATTATATTATTTTTATTCCTTAATATTAATATGTTCATTTTACATGGGTTATGGTAATTTATATTTGAAATTGAAATAGGCCATGGATGGAGTTGAACTAGGATCACTATTCCAAAGTGGAACTAGAAAACAATTTAATATGTTAAAGTTCAGGTATAAAACAATTATATCATTGAATATATTTTTTAATTCATATATGGTGATTATATTTTCTAATTATTGTTTCATAAACATATACTAATTGTAAATGGTGTATTTTTGAATGTGGTTATTATGATTTATGATTCATTTATGAGGTAATCATGTCTTAACAAACATATTTTAAAAGGTTAGTTTTGTTATAAAATTTATCATTTAAACCAATATGTAATGTTTTTAATTTCATAATAAAATATATTATAGATTTAGGATGATGATTTTTGGTACACATAAAATTACTTCAATCACTTTAAATTATTTTAAAGTTTTTTAATATGAATAATTTTTAGATTTAGTTTCTTTTATCTATATGTTTGTAAAAAATTATTATGATTTTAATGAATTTTTTCTCATTATTCTATTTGTATTGACTTTTACTACTTTTTATTATGAACATTGTGTTTATATGTATGGAATTATGTATTTTTAAAAATATTTTTTAAAAATATCCATCTTTGAAAGTCCATAGTCACTAAAATCTACAAATAAAGATGTGTATGAAGGACTTACATGTCAGTTTTAATGAAAAATGACAAGCAAAGCCTTCAATGTTTCTGTATTTAAAAAGTTATTTCTACATTTTTTAACTAAAAACAACTATTAAAAACCATAAAAAATTATATTCAACTTTTTTACTTAAAAATGATCTTTAAAAAATGGTATGAAAGCTTCCAGGAACAGTTTTTAGAGATAATAATTTTGAAAGACTTTAATATTTTGTCCTTTTGAAGGTTTTTCAATGTCCTTTTTTAAAATACAGCCGTAAATATCCCAATTTTTACATATATATTATTATAATCACTTTATAATCACCTATTAATTGAAAAACTAACATTAATTGTGTTTTTAAATGATATTTATTCTTTTTTTAAAATTAAAGTCACATCCTATCATATAATCCATGCTAGGATTCAATCAAGATCGTTAAAACAGTACATATTTACCAAAAGGATACCTAATACCGACTGAAAGTAAATATTTGATCATATACACTTGGAATAATGGAAACATTTAATTATATATTTTAGTATATAGTGGTAATTACAATAAGTCTCATTAATTTTTTTATCTCTAGTTCACAGCCCCATATTTCTATAATATTTTCGATGGGGATTACCTTGGGGTTCACTATTTTATACCCCTTTGATACAGATTTTAAAGTATCTCCAACTAGTAAAAATATTAAATGGGCAATGGTGAATGATATCTTAATAATGTTCTAAAATAGAGTAAATTTTAAGAACAATAAAAATATATCATTATTGAATTATTCATACATATTGTATTATGTTTAAAAAATAAACATATCTCAATTAGTAAAAATATTATGTGAAAATAATGATCTATATATTTGAGAGTTAGGATCGGTAGTTAGTCCATTTAATAAATGTAGTATTAACTAATGAAGAATTTCAGTTTACATATATATGAAATAGCGAGATACATATACCTTGGATATAGTACATACTCGGTAAACTAGGTAAACCTCATGTGGTTTAGCCATGAATGTCACCAAAATTAATTACATATATGACTTATAACATTTTTGGATATTATAAAACAATGTTTTATTTTATATAAAATAAAAAAAATTATCTCATCAAAGGATATTGTTATATAATTCTATAATTAATTAGATATTAAAGAAGAAGAATGTCACTTTTAGATAGGAATGTAGATGAGTTGAAACATTTTAATATGTTTAAAATTGTTTAGAAACATACATTAGTTTACTATTAGTAAATATATCCTCTTATCTATAGATATTATGAATATATTAAAAGATATCTTATTCTTTGTTGATTATTGGAGAGTATGGATTGAGAGAATGAGTTTATACTGTCCACCAGATTAAATGTTTACTGGGGGATTGATATAACTCACAAAAATTATCCAAACTGAGGGAATAGTGAAATGATCCATCAAAAGGAAATATATATAACTTACTCTAAGTAAAAGGTTTCCATTAGAAATTAATATATTTCATGTATATATTTTTTTTTGTATTTTTTAAACTCTCAAGGTCATATACATGGGAATAATATGAATTTTGATATATTTATTTCTAATTATTTAGAAAATGATAATATAAATAATTAAGGAAAAATAATGAAATATGTGTATAAGATTATTTAAAGGAATCATAATACTTATTTGAATGTTTTACATATAAGGAAGAATAAAAGAGATGCTGTGATGAGTATTTTATTAAGAAAACCAATTAAATTTTTCATTTGGTGGAATTATGACACCATGATTATTTGTTATATATCAATTTATTTTTTAAGGATTTTTTTTAATTATTATCATTAGTAAACCAAGATGAAATAAATAACATTCCATTAAATAATTAGGATGAATGGTTTCATGTATATAGTAGTTTTCAAGATGATATATTATAGTTAGTTCTTAATTCATTTATGATTTTTGGTATAATAATGTATTCGAAGAGTAAAATTACAAAACTATGATTCCATTACACCATAAAAATAGAGAATTATTTAATATGTCATTATTTTTTCATTCGATCGTGCACAAAATTTTAATGTTTTAAGATACAAATATGTATTTTTAGTATGGAATGACAAGGTAAAATATATATATTAATTTCCGAGGATACTCTATAGTTAAAAAAGTCTATAATACCTATGTTGATGGAATATTATCTCACTACTATAAGTTAATGGTGAATTCTAAAATCACTGTTATTTCATTTCATTGCAAAAAAATATTTTTTCTCAAAGGGGAAATTTTAATATGAAATTATTAATATAGGATGAATATTATCACTCCATAGTATGTAGAATACTTGTAAATATTTCTATGACTTGGGTAAGGATTTACTACTATAGAGAATAATATTTTATCTTAGAATTTTGGATTTTAGTTTATGTTATTATTAAACAATCCTTATTGTTATCGTTACCGCATTCACTATATTTTACCATTTCAAATAATATTAAACTACAATGAAATTAATTAATGAATCTATCCAAATTGAAATATCCAATCTTTTGGAGATGATTGAATGGATTTTGTTATATATTTTGGTAACATTATTTATGACTTTCACTAGGCATTATATAGATATTACACATTTTATAATAGGATTCTATTAAGGATTTATGGATTGATCAATATTTTTAATAAATTAGTAGTGATTTGAAATATCTATAGGGATGGATAGACATACTATTAATGGTAAAATGATGAATGATAAATACTAGATAGGGTCCTTTAAAACTAGTCAGGATTGAGAGAATAAGCATGAAATCTAGTGTCTTGATGAAACATGTTATAGGAGATTGAGGATATAACATGGTAGTGAGATTTCATAGCTCATATATTTGCATTACTATATCATATATATACTTATTTGGGTTCAAAATTATCTTCATTCTGTATCAACTGATTTTTTTTATTTTCAATAATAATGAATAATAATGTGTAGTGGGATAACAACCATTTAATTATATGTACAATAAAATATGATAAAAAAATGTGTGACCCATTTCATCTTGACCATATGTTTATTTTAAACTAATAATCTCTTTATATTTTATCATCTTAATTATTATTTAATTTTCAAATAGAAACCTGTGCACTGATTAGAAGTCAGATCATGAACATTGATAAAAAAGAAAACAAGGGAATAATTAAAAATGTATATAAATAATTGGTTCTCCCATAGTGGGAAGTCATCTATTAAGAATTCATACCAAACAAAATCATACATATGTTTGATATTATTCATCAAGATGACATTCAAGATTGATGTAATGGATTTTCTATAAATATTCATAATACCATGATTTTATATACATTTGGAATATTGATAAACTCATTAGAGGTCTGATATAATTTAATAAATGAAATTGGGGCCACGATGTTTACCAAAAGTGAAGATAATGTAAAATTTTATGTTGGATATTTAACATGGATTCCCATCATAAGGGTCATAAAATAACTCAGCAAGGACTATCATCTGATATCTAAGCAAGGATAAATCTCAATGATCACTTATTAATTGAATTATTTTTCATGTTTGAGCGATATTTTTATATTACAAAATTGAAGCCATTCTATTTAGTATCGTGTCTTTTTTAGATATCATGAGGTGATCTCATCATGTTAAATTTATTTAATTAATTTTATTCATTTATTACGACATTCTTTCACAAATGGAGTTGATAAACACAATCATATTATTATGTAGCAATATAATATTTTATTCAAAACATAGATTGATTTAACTATAGGATCTAATTTCATATTCTATATTTAGTCTATTCATAATGAAAATTATTTCTTCCATTTTATGGATTTTCAAATTACATCCCTTCATAATGATGGGAAATTTTGATGGTAAATGTACTATTTTATTACAAATGTATCCAATGAAAAACTATATAATATATATATAAAGATATATAGTAATTTCAATAATATTTTGGAATGTAATTTTGAGAAAGTAGTGAAACACGTTGTCAATTTATATAATTTTATAATCCTATGAGGGATTTCATAAGGAAATGAGAAGATTTAAAAGTCTTAGTTGTGTATTTGAAAATTGATATATCAAAATAATATTTTGTTATATTGAATAAATATTAATCACATGATATATATAATATAGATTTCAATAAATCAGGCTCTTAATTCCATCATTTATGGATTATTGGATGAAGTCATTCAGAACATGTTGAGCTTATTCAAATAGCAAAAACAAGTTAAATATATTGAGATATATAAATTCATGGATATTGATAGTATGATATCATTTATTATGAATTCAAAGTAACATAAAAGAATTATATGGGAAAAATATTAATTAGAAATTTTATAAAATATATGATTTGTTTACATTCAAATCTAAAATCCAAAGGATATAAAAAAGGATAGTCTTTTTTATCATTTGACTGATTAGATATTGATATTTTTTTTGAGAATAATTAGAATGATTTATAGATTTTTTCCCTAATAATATAAAATATCACATATAAATTTTTGAAAACTAGTAGAATATTTTATCTTATTTACAATTTAATTATCATATCAAAAAATATCAAATTAAAATACAACAAAATGTTAATAGGAAAGAGTATTGTTTGAGAACCACCCATAATGAGATGATTGTATTTGACAACCCATCAAATAATAAAAAAATTTATTACCGTGAGAGTAATATATATTAAAAATCTAGGAAATGTAATGCTATAGTATCACTTAGTAAGGAATGAATGTATTAAATATTTTCTATATTTTTTTTTATTTTCCCACAGTGAAATGAACATGTTGTATAAAATTCTACAAGTGACATTTAAGGAAATGAGTATTGTGAATAAATTCAAATTAAATAAGTTTCTCAATAAAAATGATTTATAAAAATTTGATAATAATTTTCTCAATGATAAATATATTGGTTAAAAAAATACTATGTTGTATAAAATGATAATAAACCCTTTAAAACAAGATTGAGGTTCAAGATTGAATATTCTCAACACTTAATTAATAACGAAAATCGACTGTTATTTTGGAATAAAATATTTATGAATTATATAAATACATTATGTATTTAAAAAGTGATTTTTTTAGATATTGTTATACTATATGTATTTTTTTATTGATAATATAGGTTTTCTTTAATAAGAGGACTCTTATTATCTTAGAGTGATTAATTTATATTTTCATTTCTATATATTGTACTCTAATAATATCAGAAGTTTTTTTAAAGAGTTTCAACAATGAAATTTAATGATGTATTTTCATGGAATGCATTTCACCTTAAAATATTTATTAATCCACTATCTTTTACTACTTACATTAAGTAATAATAATAATATATTTTAGAATTCCAGAATAAATATATACATTATTATAAAATGAGGAACTAAATATTTTGGGTTACAATAACTTGTTAACCAATGTTGAAGATAAAAAAACATTCATTCAATGGGTGATGAAAATGTAAAACCCATTTAGGGGGGGATACGATGTTAAAATATTACTCTATTTCAACATTTGAATTTTATTATCAATGCGGGGAAGGAAAATAAATCCAATATTATTACAGGTAAATCCATTAGCATGTTTAATGATAAAATGAATTTTCATGATTTTTTTTCTAATCATGATTTAAGTACATTATTTTATTCATATAGAATAATAGTTTTTTATTATATGTATTAATTATGGTAATATTGTAAAAAAATATAAAAAGGATTAGATTTATGTTTCTGTGAATTCGATGATGAAACCTATAAATGACATGATTTATTTATGATCAACACATAGTCATGTTTAATAGGTTATATACTGGGGAAATTTCTATTCTTATGGGGGATTTATTAATCCAATAATGATGTGTTAGACATGAATGTAGAATAAAATAATCTTGAGATTGGATGAGTGATGAGGGCCATCTTTGGAAGATGGCGAATGTTTTTAGGACATCACATATGACATGGATATAGATAGACCAACTAAGATATATATGGATATTAATATGGTGAAAGAGTGTGTTTTTTGTCTTGTTGACTCATGGAGAAAAATAACTCTTAGAAAGCATTTCTATTTGATAGAGGATTTCTTGATTTATATGGAATGAGGATCTCTTAGAAACATAATATAAGTTGATGATGTAGATATATCAATATCAAAAGAACTAGAAAATTTATTCTATAAATGTTAAAGAGTTCATGATTCCCTAATATAGTTAATATATATGGTGTGGTTATTCCTTTAACCTAATAGTTTGGAAGAATTACTCTAAATGACATCGAATTGTTTGTATTTCATGTTTATCACCAGATTGATGTTGATCGAGACAAAATTATTGAGGATGAATATTTATATATGAGTGAAATAAAATTTTCATGATGAATCATATACTATTTTATATGTATTTAAGAAGAATTAAAAAATATAGATACATGTGTTAGGATTAAATGTGGAAAATCTTCTATGATATTAACACTTTGTGAATGTACATTCATGTTTAAAATATAGTTAAACATACATTATTTTTACTAATGTAATGGTTCCCATGTGTACGAGGTTATTCGAGGGGGTCCTGGGAGTTCGCGACATTAAAGGAGAAAAAAGAGGCCAAATATTGTGTGGCACATAGTTGTCGCCCTATTAGTAGTAACTATGCTCCGAGCTAGGGAACACTATATGGAAATACCTCCTCTCATAAATAGGATAGAGCACAGGTTCCAAAAAAAATTCAAGTCGTGTGGGTGCTTCCAAGAAACTGTGCAGCTTTCCCCTCTTTGGCAGAGTGAAATGCATTATTGGCCCATGGTTTGATGAACCGTGTGACCCTTAAGATGTGGGAAATTCTGGTTTTCCCTCTAAATATTTATGTTTTATATCCAAAATTTCTCCACTATTCCTCCTCCAGTTTCTTTGGTGACGAATCAAACCACTCTATACTTCCAAATTACAATTCTCCTTTTATTGAGGTACATTTGGAGAGTGGGTTCAAATTGAAGATTTGGATGTTTATAATGCTCTTCTCCCTTCCTTTTTCTGGATTATGGTTTGTTGAATCTCAACTATTATTTTAAATCCCTAAATCCTTCTTTTTATATTTCTTTCTATGATTGGGGTTTAAATATGGTTTTTGAAAATCATGGTCTATGGTTGAGCATGTGGTTGGGTCCATATTAGAGGTAGGTGGCCAAATATATTTTTCCCATAGTCTCCTTATTATATATAGGTATTTGATTGTTCCAATGTATTTACTAATTTTGTTTTAATATCATTTATTATAAAATGTGATTTGGGATATAGATTTAAGTGTGAGACCATTCATAGACCTTTCTAGGTTCATTGATGAAGTGAGACCAATCCTATTTCTAACCGGCGGTATACTAAGCAATTGAAAATGATGAAATAAAATTTTGAATGTTGAGATTAGGGAAATAGGAGAGTGAAATAGTTATAAATTGTAATTGGTTATATATTCTTTGTTAATGGGTAAACTGAATTGATTATATTTCATATTTTTTGAAACTCCAATGTGATTTTTGGAATGATTTAAATCATGATTTTTTGATTATTATACAGTTATGGTTTTAAAAATAGAATATGGTTTTTTGAATGTGGGAAATGTAATAAAAAGTATATTTTGTCCTAAAGGGGATTTATAAATTGGTCTTCCTCATATATTTTAATGATGATTTGAAATGATGGTGTGTTTTCCACTTTTTTTTTGAATGTCTATAATGATTTTTCTAAATGTCTGGAAATAGAAATGAAAGCCTTTGGGAATGATTATGTTTTTGTTCATAGCGGAAGATCCATCTTTTAAAAAGAGATGCCCCACAAATATTTCTAATTGTATTTTGAATTCTGTTTTATTGAATGTTGTATTTATAAAGTTCCATTGGTCCATTTTAATTTAAATGATGTGTGGTTCAGTGAGATGGAATCCATAACAGTTATGTTGGCCTATTCAATTGGTTTTTAAATGACTAAATAATTAATTTAATTAGTTGATGAAATAGAATAAGTGGGGTTTTGAGTAATGGTATATGTTATGATGGGTTATTCCATGTAAGTAAGATATGTATAATGGGATATGATTGAAAATTATACTTGTGTTGAATGTTGATAGTTTGTGTTTGGTAAATTATGTTGTTTTTAAATAAGTATGTGAACATTGATTGATGGTAGTGTGCGGTATTGGACAAGAGGATTTATGATGACTCATCAGGTCTGACTAAAGATGTAAACCCCATTCTTATAAGGCACTGGTTTGGGAGTTAGATAGAGGCTCTATACCCTTAATAGTTTCAATGTATGTTACAACCTAGACCCAGAATCCATGGATAGTGTTATGTATCACTGAGTTGGGATGTCGTACTGAGTCACAATGTTTCCCAAAATATAGTCATGGAATGTGTTGGAATGTTGTACTGTGGCATTATGCTTCGCAAACATGAGGGGAAAAAATTATTATTGTACCGAGGATTTTGGGTACGTTGATAAACTATGATTAATGAATTTCCCCATGTGATTTAAAAGAATGTGACCACTTAGTCAATAGATTAGGATTATAATTTTACACAAAATATCTATGTTTGTTGGTTTCTCCTAGATAATTAAATGGTTAAGAATGTTAGTTGATAATTTCTCAGTATTGACATATATAGATATATAATTTTATTTTGTTTCCTTATTTACGTACTGCATTGGAGTTATCTCCATAAATTTTTTTTATAAACAAGTTATATCTCTAGACATGGTTTGTGGTGACCTACTATGTTGTACTCCCACCCTTCTCGAGCCTCAATGGAACATGGGTACCCAATAAGATGTTACTTGTTTCTAGGAATAGATTCTAGAAAGAGTACTAGAGTTCATTTCATGAATGGTCTATTTGGTTGGAACAAGGGATATCAGGGTCGGGATGGGATGAGTTTTGTGCTTGGGATATTTTGGTAGGCTTAGTATAGGGATATTTTTTATGAAAACATGACATATAGTGTACTCATCATGTTTTTAACACATGTGCTACTTGGTTAAATGTTTTCATTTGTCAAAATATGTCCATTTACTTGTTCTGGGAGGTTATTTTATTCGTTTGTAATATTTTAGATATGTAATTACATTGAATAACGATATATTCTCACTAAAGATTCACAATAGATATTATTTATAATTAGTTAGTCTCTACTATATGGGGAGGCACACATGAGTTCTTATGATGACCTCATTCAGGGAACTGGTAAAGTGGCCACTAGGTTAGGGATGTTATAAAGGGTATCAGAGGATTGTCTTCTATCTTACTGTTTTATAATGGTGTATATGTGACAAGGATCTTATTGGGTCTTGTTAATAATCTTGTAATGGGTGCCTACTGTGAAATGTATGAGGGAAAATCTGTGTTTCTTGGGGTTATAATTGATGTTTGGTTTTGTGATTTTACATTCACTTGTTATTTCCACCTTGATTGATGCACTTGGATGTGATGTTTATAATTATTTATGTTTTATCTATTGTTCCATTATTCCGATATAGGGTCTATGATTTTATACGTCATGATGGTCACATAATATTGATCGTTTTTTTATATATATTGAAATATGAATTTTAATAAATCTGGGATTTTTTAAATGAATGGTGAACAAATTTTTGTATGAAAATGTAAATTCTCAGGTATTGAAAAATTGATTATCTTTAAATGTAAATATTTGTGTCTTAAAAGGTAAGTTTTAATTGGGTATGTAAATAGGAACATGATTTAACATTTAAGGACACCAGCGAGGGTATCCCTTATGATTGTTTTTGAGCCTATGTATGTGTAGTTTGGGTAGTGAGGGTGCCTTATTTTATATACCACATGTTATGGGATGTGAGACCTTGATGGCTTTGGATATTCCAGTTAATTTAATATTTCATGTTGTGTATTTAGTTAGGTTGTTAACATTGACATTGTAAAATGATGTATTTGAATATGGATGTGGTTAATTTTTTGGGTTGAGACCCTGTGAGTTCTATTTTGGACCCTATAGTGGGTTTTTGGATCATGATGTCGATGTACAGGTGTGAGTATTTTTGGTTTGAACCATAGATTTAATGGATTCATGGCTGCATTATAGAGGGTTGGGTTTTGGAATAGGTGAAAGACTGCCACTCATGAAAAACATGTTGTTGAGGATTGATGTGTGTGGAATTGAGACAGAGAGTCAACGACTATTCCTTGATGTGACTGCAGTTTAGGTAGTTGGTGTTGTTCAAACATTAAAGGGTGACCCATGAGAGGGGTCTTCTAGGTTGCGAGATTCCTTGGGGCGTGTGTAGCATAGTTTGGAGTTTTGGACATTGTAAGTAGAACACAGAGAGTGTTTCCTTGTATGGATTATCTAAGAGGGATAACTGGGTAGAAAATAGTTTTAGATAAGTGACTTGAGTTATGGATATGAGTTGAAAATATTAAGAAATTGAGGGTATCATTGAGGGAGGCTGAAACAATGTTACATGTTGAATATGATGTGAAGCATGAGTGGTTTTATTAGAGGAAGAATAGATGCATTGTTGGTTATGTCAAGTATGATAAAGGTGAATAATTATACATCAGTCATGGATTAGGTATATATTTGACTTCTTATATTTGGATGTAATGGTGGTTGTGAAGGGAATGATTGTTTCGAGACCTGGCCATATGGTTTTGATGGCGATTGAAATAGAAAAATATGGGGTTGATTTGGGAAAATATGGAATGGGAGACCTTGGTGTTGAAGGATGTTTTTTATGGGGGAAACCTGGGGAGAGGGTGTCAATGTAGACGGGCATGGTCATAAGAATGATTTGGTTATTGGGTGAGATATCTAGAAATCCATGAGTCTAATGATACTAAAAGACCAGGTGGCATGGTCAGTTGTTGACAATTATGATGGCATTTAGCTCTAGTGATGTAAAAATCATGGGATATATAGATGGGATCAGTGTGTGGACATAGGTAATTGAAATAACATGAGGGATTTGAGGCAGTACATATGTGGTAATGTGTTGTAAGGTAATGATCCCATTTGGTATGGGTGAACATGTAGCTCGGGATAAGTGGTTGTCAAAATTTTATGCTATCATAATGGGAAGTGATGGTTGTGTGAGAGACTGATCAGTTTTCTATCAGCACGACAAATCATTGTGTTTTTCTTTGGATCCATAAGGGACTTGTTAGGAGAACATGATATATGTGGAAATAAAAGTGGCACATAAAGCATTGGTTCATGGCTTCTTGGTAAAGGGTCACAATGTGGTAGTGAGTTCAGTTGGAAATCCCACTTGAGTTGTAGTGGTCGGGTGTCAATGAATGGTTGGTGGGAAGGGAATCCTAATACGTTCAAAAGGATAAGGTGTCTCCATGGTAGAATGTGATGTCAGTGTTGGATAGTTTTTAGTAGAGTTTGTTAATGACTTCTTAAAATACTTGTAGATAGTGATGATCATGTCCAATATCTTAGCATCACCCTAGGTACGTTGATAGTGTTTTGGGTTATGCATAGATACCTAAATTTGATTTTTATGGTAATGGAGTCTATTGGAATAAATTAACATGGATATATGTATGTAGAGTTGGATGGTAGGAATTGAACCATTGACCACATATGGGATAGGTTTTGGGATGTATCAGATGTCAAAAAATGCCATGGGTTCCATTCTCGAAAGTCAAAAATCAGTAGTGGGGGAATTTTGGTTTGTTTTTTAGTTTAATATTGATGTATCTTTCCAATTTTTATGAATCAAATTATGATTGTGGAATGATCCATGGTGGTTGGACATTTCTTGAGGAAACTGATGATAATGGAACTCCTAATGTGGGGAGTAGTTGGTAGGTTAGTGAGGTGTAGGGAAAATTATGAGGTGGATATGGTGGAACTGCGGTTCTTAAGAAAAACCTCTGTCGTGCATGATATGGTTACTCTTGAAAGGCTAGGTGGGCCTTGGTGGTGCTTTATGATTGAGCCAAACATTGGCTTTGGGCTTGGGGTGGTGAAAAAATGAATTTGATATTCATGTGTTAGAGACACAATGGTTGCAGTGAAGCATGATGTTGACTTGGAAGGGTAGTGGATAACTTATTTCAGGAGTTTTACCAAATTTTTTGGAATGACACTGGTAAGTGTGTCAGATGATGGTGGCACACCTTATGTATGAAGGTGCCATTAGTTGGTGAAGAAGGGTATCATGAAAATAGTTTAATATGGGTGTGTTGGAAAACATTATCCCCAGATGTTTTGATTGGGTATAGTGAAATGTAATAGATTTGGTGGATAATAAACTACCTTCAGTTGATTCTCTATGTATTAATTGTGTTTTAGTTTTGTCAGCAAGCCTAAGAAAACTTGAATTGTTCTTGGTTTTTGTATGGGTAGAGAATGTGTGTCAATTCTAGGTGGTTAAAATAGTAAGCATGGATACCAATAGTGTAGGGTTTTTTCATGGATGTTTAGGCATGGTGTGTAAGAAAATGTTTTTGTTCATGTTACGGAAGTTGAGTAGTGGTTCTGGTGGACTTTTCGACAATATAGGTGTCAAACACTGGAATATGGGGGTGGTGTGGTAAAGAATATATTTGGGAGAACCATAATTGGTAAACAACCAATTGATTTTGTGTCCTCTATTTAAGGATTGAATGCGCTTGGGTAAGATTTATCTTGGTGTTTGGTTTGGGTTATAGGAGTCAACTGATGTTTCAAATGGTTGAGTACCTTTAGGTTAAGGTTATGCTCCAATTTTTTTTGATGCGGGTTGAAACCATGTTCATTGAGTTATGGACCAACTTTGGTCAGAGATTGTGGTTGGAAAACCATATGATACTTTAGATAACACAAGGGTTGTTTCCCTATTAGAACATTGAATTAAGTGTGTAAAATGGTGCATAATTATTTTGACCCTGAATTGTGGATTGGATCATACTGAGTGTGTTTTAACATGTTATCCAAGGGTAGTGTTGTTCTTTTTTGTATCCTTATATACAATGGTTCTGTGGTGTTACCTATACCATTATCATGTGTTTGTTTTGGTAAACCTAGGATTTAGGTTGATGCATCTATGGGGGTCATTGAGTAATTAATTATGGATCATTGTGGGGAAAATGTATTTGGGGTAGTATTGTTCATTAGATAGAGTGTTGTGATGGAAAGGCCAGTTTTAGATGGAAACTTTGGATATTAGGATTGGTTTGTTGAACCCTTCACCAAAACATTATGGTAATGAAGGCTCATTATGTTTTGTAGGAATGTCTCGAGGACGAGCCACTATAAAGCAGGGAAGTTGTAATATTTTGACCCTTCATGAAGGTACTTCATTGTAATTTTTTTTAATTATCCTTCCATTTTTTTCACTAATGAAGTGTTTCTTGGGTGTTTGAGGAGTTTCTCGGGCGTCATGGGGGTTGAATGCATAAAAGGACCGAAAAATAGGCTAAACAGTGTGCAAAACATAGATGACACATAGTTAGTACTAACGGTGCTCCGAGCTAAGAGAAACTGATAATTAAAGTCGCATATCATATAGATGTTGGTTCATGGGCTCTAAAAAAATATGAAACTAGAGGGGTTATTCTAGAAAACTATATTTCCAAACCATGTGGCCCTTTAATATTGGGAGATTCTAGTATTTCCCTCTTAATCTTTAAGCGTTTTATCTTTAATATCTCCAATTTCCTCCTCTAATAGCTTGGGTGATGATCCAAACCCATCTAGACAAAAAAGGGATCATTCTCCTTTGATTCATGGACATTTTGAGAGAATTTAGGTGAGAATTAAGGATAATAGAGAGTCTAATACTCCTCTCCCATCCTTTTTTTGGATTAGGGCTTATAGAATCTCTCATCACCTTCCAAATCCTTAAGACACTTCTTTTACACTGGGTTCTCAATTAGGGATTTAAATATGGTTTTTTTTTTCTAAACTAAGGTTGTATTCGAGCATGTTTTTTTCTCTTGAATTGTGATTGGTGGACTAAGAGATTTAACCTATAGTCTCTTTGTTATATATGTGTATGTGGTTGTTCTAATGTACATCCTTATTGTGTTTTAATATTTTATTTTTGAGAGTGATTTGGGCCTTCGATAGAAGTGTGTGACCCTTTAAGGACCTCATAGGTTTCATCGGTGATGTGAGACGAAACCTATGATGAACTGAGTGTGTCCCTAACCCTTGAAAATGGTGAAATAAATTTGTGAATATTGATATATGGGAACTATTTTTGTGAAAATGTTATAAATTGTAATCCAGTATATGTCCTTGTCTAATATATAAATTGAATCGATTATATGTTGGATTTTCTGAAATTCCCAAGAGTCTTTTGAAATATTTTAAATAATTTGTTTTATATTTTGTTCTGTTTGAGGATCTAAAAAGGGAATATGATTTTTTGAAAGTGGGAAATGTAAAAAATATGGGCTTTACTTAAGGTGATTTAGAATGGGGTATTCCTTATAGAATTCAAATTATTATTTTAAATTTGGGTGTGTTTTCCTCTTTTTTGTGAAAGTTCATAATGATTGTTCTAAATGGTTGGAAACAGAAATAAAATTCGTAGGGGTGTTTTAGTTTTATTCAAATAGGAAGACCCATGTATTAAAATGGGGTGGCTTTAAGATGATTTCTAATGAGTATTTTGAATTGTTTTTAATCCAACTATGTAGTTTTGAAGTTCTGTTGGACTATTATATTTGAAATGAGTTTTGGGTTAGTGAGATGTAATCTATTAAAATTATTTTGGCCTGTTAAAATACTTATCAATTTACTAAATAAGGAATTTTCATAGTTGATGACATATAATAAACGGAAGTTTGGAATAATGATATATGTGTTAACTTGTTATTTATTGTATGTAAGATATGAATACTGGGTTTTGATTATAAATTATAATTGTGTTGAATGGTTATGGTTTATGTTTGGTAATTTGATTTTTTGCTTAAATAATCACGTGCACATGGCTAGATGGTATTGTTGGGTATTATATAAGAGGACCTATACCGACATGATGAGTTATAATGAGGCTATATATCCCAAACCTATAATGAATGGGTTATGGAGTCAGACCGAGGCTCTATTCCCATAAAGTATTCCTATAAGGAGACTACTTAGAAATATACTACAACATTAGTGAAGTGTATTGTTGAGTTAGGATGTCATACTTAAGATCTATAATTAAAAAAATCCGACCATGTAATGCGTTGGGATGTCATATAACATGATTACTGAACTAAGGATCTATGTTATGTTGATAAACACTGATTAGTTAATTCCCCATTGTTAATTTAAATTATATTATCCCTTATGATATTGTCTAGGACTTCTTTTTGACTAAAACTATCTTAATTGGTTTGCTACTTGTAGATAACTAAATGGTTAAAATGGTTATTTGGTAATTTATCGACCATGATATATATAAATATATTCCTTTAGTTTATTTCCTTGTCTATTTACTATCTTGGGGTTATCTCTATACAATATTTTATAGTTTGGTTATTGCTTTAGACTGCATTGGTGGAGACCTACTCAGTTTTACTCACACACTTCTCAGGGTGCCATGGCACTAGGCTACCCGATAAGATGTTACTTTTTTCTAGGAACATTTCTATGATAGGGATCTCGTGATCATTCCACGAATGGACTGCTTGGTTAGATCATGGGATGTTAGGATCATGTTAGAAGTTGGGTCCTCTCTTGGGATCTCTTGGTAGGCTTAGTTTGAGGGAATTTATTTGTAGGACCTACTAAAATTTAGTGGACTCATCATGTTGTTATAGTTTTTGTTACTTGGTTACATGATGTAATTTTTCACATTCTATCCATTTACATATTACTGCTAGTTATTTTATCGTTTGATAATATTTCTACTATGGAATTACTGAAAATAAGGTATAGTCTCCCCAAAAATTCACCATATACTTACACTAGTAATTAGAAACCTCTAGTATATGGGGAGGTGGGCCTGAGGTCATGTGATGACCCGGCTCGAGGAACATGTATTGTGGCCACTAGGTTAGGGACATTACAAATACGTTTTTGGATAAAATTATGGTGTAATGGTTGTGTTTTCTTCCCACATATATTTTTTAATTAATCATTGAAATTTACCCATTCTTGTATCGTACAATTGTTTTTAATCTTATATATTGAATTGAAGAAAAACATTCTCCTGAATTTAATATGTTGCAGAGAGGGATATTGTTATTTATCCATGAATTGTTCACAAAATCGAAAAAATGAGGTATATAGATATTAAAATATAAATTATAAAAATTATTTGTAATAAAATATTATGATGATTTTTAGGTTATAGTTTCTAGACTTTTAAGAATGTAATATTTTGTTTGGATGTAATTTTGGTGAATTCTTTTAATGGAAAATGTCAAAATGTAATATATTTCAATATTATTCATTAAATAATACCTAACTTCTATGGAATGGATTGGGGAATTTGATGATTTAATGATTGAAGTGTATCATATAATTGTTGGAAGAAATATTTAGCTGAATTACACATGTTTTTTACCTAGTCAATTGATCCATCTAACAATACTTTTATCATATGAATTTACCATTTTTACTATAATTTTGGGCCGGATAATAATTTTATAGTTATGTAGTTTCATTCCATAATATATATTTTCTGATACATCATATAATTGTTTTAATTTTTTAATACCACGTTGAGTTATATATTTTCATAATATTTGAGAGATCTATATGTATTCTAGGCATTACCTGGATTATTTTATCTTTTAATGAAAACTATTTGACCTAGAATTATATAAAAATATATTGATTAGATATTGTGCCTTGGTGAAAAATATTATGTTGTGATTTGTTGTATAATTTCTTATTAAATATAATTATTAAATTTAGATATTAGTTACATGATTTGTCTTGATTTAATTATTGTATCTCTTTTGGTGGTTTAAGGGACCTTGTGTTTTTATCATTTCATATCATTCTAAATATTATTGAATATGGATTATGCAGTCATTCCAAATTGACCAAGATAATGATATTTTTGTTTTTTTATCTATCATGATCATTTTGGTACACTATGATATATAATATATATATTTTTTATTTACTATCATACTACTAAAAATAATATGATTCATGAAATAAAAAATTTGTGTTCGTCTAAAACAAGTCAGGATTCAGGCTCAATAGTGAACTTAATATTTTTTAGATTGGAATCCACTGATGAATACAAAGATATATCAATGATTATAGATTTATTTATTTTTTTATTTATATCATTTGGTTTTATATGAAATTATTTTAGGCTTTATAGAATACATTTCATCTCTACCCATCTATTTTTTTGTAATAATTGAACATGATCATGGGTTGCAAGATTAAAACCATTTAACATCGAAGAACATAGAAACAAAATAACATGGGCTTGTAAACCATATAATTCATTCAATATGAGTTGTTTAAAATCAAACACCCTATTTCACTCATCATAATCACCATTATTAACATTATGTTGGAGATCAACAAAGTAATTTTATTTTGGTGAATGATATTCCTAAAATTGAAAAAGAGAGAAATGTTAGTATTGCAATTGGGTAAATGATTTAACCCCATCTCACTCAGTGATTAGGCATCTATATAATAGAAAAATCATCATATTCGTTATATTCATCATTAATTCTTCTAAATATTGTAATTACATTTTATTAAGGCCAATAAAACTTATTTAGAATATTTAGATTCATTTTTTTAATTCATATTTACATAATCTAAGTGTTATAACTTTGAGGACTTGATTCTCCACCTCCAAACAACACTATCATATTTGGGCATGTTATTTGAATATTAACAATTAATATCATATCCTTAGTTATAGATTTTTATTTATTAGATCCTAATCTAGTTTATTGTTCGATGGGAATACATTTCAACTATGGAATAATATTATGAAACACTATTTTTGGCCACATAGAAAATATTAATATATTGATTTCATTTTTTATGTTGCCTCAATATTAACCTCTATAGATTTAAAATTTTATAACAATCAAGATATTATTAGTGATTATAGGGTGGATAATTATCTTAAAGGACCTTTATTTTTCAATATATGAAATTGAAAAATAGAGAATATATAATTTAAACCAACAAATTAAATTATTACTTAAATCCATTAAAGAGATATACATGGTATAAAATATAAAATTTATATACTAAGAAATATACTTGATGTCCTCATAATTTTATCATATTACACCATAGATTAATTTTTAAAGAGGGTGGATGATGGTGTTAGATCTTAGAGTGGTCTTATATATTTCATTTTTAACATTAACATTTAAAAAATAATATCAACAATATAACATTAATTTTTTTTATCTAAATCTCAATAAAATTGATAAAAGTACACAAACCCAATCTATTAGGTAATCTATAGAGGTTGTCAATTTTATATGAATTGTGGTTGAAATAATAAGTTAAAAAGTTATAACTTCAATAGAGGTAATTTTTATAGAATCTATCTATAAATAATCAGAAAATTATGAATTAAAATTATAATATGAAATGATTATGAAATTTCACTCTAGTAGATTGTATATAGTGAAATGGTATGTTCAATGGAATGTTATAAGTAGATTCATTTTTTTATAATGTTATAATATCTTGATACTATATATCCAAATAATTATGATGATTAAGGTGATGTATGTTTTTTATAATGATTGAAAAATGTTATATTCTATAAAAATTTTCTATATAGTTTTAGATAAATTCAAATAGAGGAATAAAATGTAAATAAATACTTTTATAATGAGATGTTGTTAAATAATAATAGAATATAGAATAATTAATATTTTAATTAATAATATCAAGTATAAATTCTCTCTCCATAACATATCATTGAGGTTATCTATGTATATAAAGAGAATTTTATTGGTGTTATTGATTTAGATGTGGAGCTATAGTCTACCATAAAGGATATTGAACATATAAGATGGAAAGTTAAAAGGTTATATGATTTTTATTGGGAATATAAATATGAATTAATAAAAAATGAGAAATAAAATAAATCCATATAGGATGATTGTAAATTAATGAATATTTAAAATAAAAATTTGAGTTTATATTCTTAAAATTTTAATATTTGTATAAAATAAAAATTTATTGATTAAGTAAATAAAATTTCATATGTAATAAGTTTAGGAATTACAGAGGTAAAAATTAATTTTTTGGATACTTATAATTATATTTATGTAGAAATTTAATCACCCAGTTATAAGAAATATCATATGGGTTATATATTAATACATATAAAACATAGACCAAGTGGTATAAATATTATTATTATTATATTGGGTCACTTAAAGGTCAATGATATAATATATTTTAAAAAAGTATTCTTAAATGATCAATTATTTTATAAAAAATAATGATAAAGAAATAATGAGGTTTTTTAAGAAATGAGATTTTAAAGCTAATAAGAAGCCACCTCTAATATTTTTGAAGATTAATATTACTATAACATTGTAAAATTATAGTTGTATATATGTTAATAGTATGAGTGCTATATAGGAATTAAGAATAAATAATATTATAAATGGTTTCAAAAAATAATTGAAAAATTGAGATGAATTAGATTTTACATTTCTTGTGTTTTGTATGGACACAATAAAGCTTTCTATCTAAGATGATTTAAAAAATGAGATAAATATTGATATTATATACTATAAAATCATGTGATATTATAAAACTCTAATAATTTATTTCATGGGACACCAAAAATTTAATGTATTTTTTTTGGAAATAGGTGTTTAAAATTAATGATAGAAAAGTTCTCAATTAAGTTAATCACCTTAAAAATGAAATAATAATTAAGGGACAAGGATCATATAAATTTTATACTCCCAATATATTATATGGAACATTTATATGTATAGGTATTATAAATATATAGTTAATGGACATACAAAATATGGTTATGAAGTGAAATTAAAAGTGATGAGTATATGCAGTATTAATTTTATTGGAAATAGAATTTATTATATATGTCTGTTACAAACCAATTATCTCAATAATTACCTCTTATGTTTCAATTAATTTTTTGAGTAAGGAAATGTTACCATATCTAGTTTAAATAGTAATAATATATATTAAAAAATAATAATAATATTCTAATTAGAGGCAGAATAACTCATGTAAAGTTATATATGTTTACTGGGAATGAAGTTGTTTTCACCAATCCAATGAAGGCTCTTATATTTTAGAGTATGTGAAATTTTACATAAAAAATCAGGGAATTATAATGTACAGAAAAATATAAAATTTTATATTCAGTATTATAGAGTTTCAAAGATATGGGAAGGATATCTATCTTCTATTCCCAAATGGTAATATCAGAAAAATGAGATCAATCATAATAAAAAAGTATTGTGTAAAGTATAATTCTCTGTTAACATTTATGTGCTTAAAAAAATGATCAATAAAGTTACTAAATATGAATTATTTTATCAGTTATTTTTTATTATTATATTAAGATGAGTTTTATTATTCATATCTATCATGATTTTAAGATACGTAACTTATTTTAAATGTATTTTTCATTTAATTTCCATTATTTGTTTTGGGGTTTCCCATGCATTGTTTTGGAAGTGATGCATTTCGAAATTTGGGCCAAACCATGAGCTCATTTCCTGATTTAAAAATAATTTTTTTCTCATATAAATCCTTCATTTTTCAAAATTTTTCATCCATTACAATTCCTAAATATCCTCCCCTGACCTGTTAATACCACCATTTTAATTTTTTCCCTTTAGGAATCTATAATAATGGTGGATTTGGATTTTTATTTAAGTAATTGGGTCAACTTGGAAGCCCATTTCCATTTTTTTATAATTGTTTATTTAATAACTTATTCAATTTTTATTATTTTTCATTTATTATAAGTTTCACCCAAGACCACTGAACCCAGCCGTATTCCCATTATCATTTCCACCTATTTAGATCTTGTATTCATCTCTAATTAGGGTAGAAATTCACAGGGTTTCTCAAATCCCAAGATTTGAAGAGGTAACTTCTTTCTTTCATAACCCTTTATATTATCAATATTTTCTCCCCTTTGCATGAGGTTATTCTCATTATCTTGAAGTAAAAAATTTCCAGAGTGTATGTTTTCTAACCTAGGGTTTAACATTAGTTTTTTTTGAAAACTTCCTGTTGTTTTAGGTTTGATCTAGGTCCCTCTTGGTGTTGTGATGGTGCGATTTGATTTTTGCACAAATATTCAAGGGTTATCTTTAATTTGGTAGGTGATTCCATTTTTATTGAATTTAAATGAATTTTATTTCTCTATTTATGATATTTTAAATTTCATTTTATTTTATTTTCCTGCAAAAAATAGTTTTAGTGGTGTCGGTAATGCAAAGGAATTTTTAATGCCAATGTTAGGCGGAATTGGGGGGTTTTTCTTGGAAGCCTCTTGTTAGTTAATTTGGGGATGAACTATCACTACTTATTTGACTTTATTGGGATTTATTAGGGCGGAAAATACTATTTTTAATGTTTATCCCCTTTGGTTGTTGTGACAAAAGTTGATTTTAATGGTGTTTGTGGTACTTGTGAACATTAAGTGCCATGTTTGTTTAAAAATGACTGTTTTACAGAGATAACATTTCTTAGTTCAAATGGTGCTGACCTAAAATTTATTTTTAGGATTTATTGAAATGTATTGAGATGGATTTTCGGTTTTGGTAACTTACAAGTGTGCACATAGCGTGAATTGTGGTGTTTTCAGGGTGTTTTTAGTGTAGAATTATGCGGGTTTTTGAGAAATTGTATCCTGGAAAATCAAAGTGTTTTTTGTGTGTTTTAAATGGTATAAAGTGTGTATAGCTAATTTATTTACTTTAAGTGACCAGTATTAGTGTTTTTATATAAAAATGGACTCATGTTTCATGCTTATTTTTTTGAGCACAATGTGGGAAGCCCAAGTACCTAGGTGGGGTGGATATGTACTAGTACGACTAGTCAACCAGATGGGTTTTGTCCTTGTTTCACTTAGAATTTGGTTAAAAAAACTCTAAATAAACTATATAGATGATTATTGGGTACCACTAAGTTATGGCTATGGTCCATACTAGTGGCTCATTCACGAGAATAGATTTTGTACTATGGTTTCTTTACAACGAGGTATAAGGTACATGGGGCAAGAGACAATCTAGTGCGTAGGGGTGTTCCCGGTTTTGTTTCACATTAGATTTTTGGTATTTTCCATGGTATTAGGGTGTTTTTGGAAGTATATTACAGAATCTAATAGGGCCATTTAAATTTGTTAACTTTTTGAATGTTTTAGCTTGAAAACTATTTTCTATTGAAAGTTGCATTTCTTGGAATTTATCACCGCTTTTCTTTACATATTAAAACTGCTTGCTTTTTCACCATGTATTGAATGCACTTTCGAATAATTGGGTGGCATCGTATTGGTATTAGGATAACACCCTAATTACTCCCATTGGGTGTAAGGATACTATTTATACTTTACTCAGGTAAATGAATTGTTTTGGGTGATAGCGGTTCAGGGTGTTATTTCCCATCCTTGGTGCAGAGTTATGGAGATGACTTGTGGGTGATGAAACCTTGTCATGTGGAGTCATTTGGGATATTTTGATGATGTTTATTTCTATATTTGGACCTCTAGTATTGTGTTTGAACTTATGTATTCGGTTCTGGATTTTTGTATGAACCTTGTTTGGTATGAATTTTTTAGATTCAGTTTATCAAATGTTTTTGATGTTTTATGTATAAATATTTGGGTAAATAATTCCCAAACCATGATAAATTATACCTGGGATCTTGTTCCAGCACATGGGGATAGGGAACTCCCTTCGGGCCTTGCCACATGCTAGGTTTTTTTCTGGTATTGGTGGCGACCGTATTCGGTTCATGACAATATGTTATCAAAGGTGATTAATATTATTAGGTTATATTACTATTTTGGGATGAGTAGGGATAGACAAGAGCTAGTATTTTCATGGTTTAGGGTTTTTTTCATGAGTAGGGTGCCTGGACCACACCTCTCACGGCTGACCCTGAGTCACCAGGGGACGTTGGAATTGTCTGATTGACTTCACTTCCAGGTGAGACATGTTCACTGCAGACCACATGTGGACATTAGATGGGGTTGAGTTTTTGTTCCTTTTCTTACTATAATGTGTTTAGATTATTTATATTTGATGTATATGATTAAAAGTTCTATAATTGTGGTATTGAATATTTTTTTTGTAACTATTTCATTTTTTAGTAACATTCCTCCCCAGAAACCTCCCATGTTCCAACATGAGGATGCAGGAGAGAGTTCTTCCACACCAATTGATCAGAGGCTTGTCGAGGCTGAGGTCCAGGCTATCCAGGCACTAGGATAAGGACTTTCTCTTGTTCCATCTCCTATTATAGATGATGACATTGGTCCTAGAAAGGGAAAGGCCCGTGAGTTCTTGAAAAATAAGCCTCCGACCATATGAGGCAGCATAGAACCGCAGTAAGTAGAACAATGGCTTGAAAAGATTGAGCACATGTTAATGTTTCTGGATACACCAAAAGAGATTAGGGTGAAGTGTGCCTCCATTCTGTTGTAGGGTCCCAACTGCAGGTGTGGAAATTGGTTCTTCAGAAGAATAATAATGAGAAAATGCACTGGGGAGACTTCAAGCCTGTCTTTAACGAACAGTATTGCCATGAGGTGTTGGATTATTCTAGGTCTTGAGAGTTCTTAGACCTTTCTTAGGATAATCTATCTATGATGGAGTATTCCAACCATTTTGTTGAGTTGGTTTTTTATGCTCCTAAAATCATATTCAATGAGTAAGAGAAGGCCCAGAGGTTTGAAAAAGGCTTGTGACCACAGATATACTCCCAGTTGTTCTTGTTTAAGCTGGGGACATATGCCGAGGCCATTGACCAGACGTGAATGGTGGAGATTGATTGGAAATGTAGGGTTGGATTTTCCAGATTAGTATCCTTAGTGGGTAGTGGGAGCTTCTCATAGAATAAAAGGAAGCGGGAGGAACATGTGGAGAAAGGAGGTGGTAGTTCAGACCACTCTTCCAGGTAGTTTTCGTCAACGACTCTTGATGCATGATCGGTCATGTACCACCAGGGTGGGAAGCCCGGGCACATCTGAATAGAATTACCACTTCTTCTGAATCCTTTATACCAGTGTGGAGGCATGTGGCATTTACAGCGCTTTGGTAGGGTGGTACGTCCACTTCTGATTGCAGTAGGGTTAGTGGCTTCAAGAGGAGTTCCAACACATTCCAAGCCATCAAGGACTGGGGGATCTCAATTCAGTGGTCGTGGTGGTAGGTATGGGTCATCGTCTAGGTAGATCTATTTTAGTTCAAATTCAATGTCTAGTGGTTGTCGTCATCCAGACACCAGACATCTCCATGTGGTGGATCAGGAACCAGTAGGATCAGAGGTGAGATTGTCGACTGTTCGAGGTACTCTTTTGATCGTATCTTCTATAGTTTCTTCTCTTTTTGATACTGGTGCCTCTGTTTCAGTCATTGTTTCTCATTTTTTGGACACTCTAAACTTACCAACTGAGTTGTTGCAATAGAGTTGTTGAAGTTGTGGAGAAAGAAGAAGGAGCAAGGTCTCAGGTTCCCCTCATGTGCGCTTTCCGTGTCAGGGGCTGAGATGGAGTGAGACCTCTTGGTCCTAGATTTGGAGATATTTGACATGATACAAGGAATTTATTGTCTAGTACACTTCTAGGAATATATTGACTTCTACAGACGGTGAGTGGGTTTCATGACACCTAATGGGAGTCGTCAGGTTTTTCGGGTAGAATGGGATCCTTGGTTGGGTCGGACAAGACCTCCACTCATAGAGTTGGGATGTCTTAATTTCTAGTTATAGTCACTCACACTAGTGGAATAGGGTCTTTACTATGAAGGTTCACTACCTAATGTGGTGAAAGCATTTTTGGAGGTATTCCCAGAAGATTTTTTAGGTTTCCCCCTGGAGAAGGATGTGGAGTTTTCGATTGACCTGACACCGGGAACACATGCCATATCTCTTCCATCTTATCACATGGCCCCCAACAAGTTGAGGGAATTAAAGATATAACTAGAAAAATTATAATACCAAGGATTCATTCACCTGAGCGTCTCTCATTGGTATTCTCTTGTGTTGTTCATGAAAAAGGATGATGGATCCCTATGGTAGTGCATTGACTATCTGAATATGAATAAGGTAACAATTAATAAAAAATACCATTTTCCAAAATAGATGATTTGTTTTAATATTTTAAGGGGTTAGCATGGTTCTCAAATATAGACTTCCATTTGGGATATCATCAACTCTAGGTGATGGAGTCAGATATTCCAAAACAGCCTTCCGAAGCAGGTATGACCACTTCGAGTACTTGGTCATGCCCTTTGGATTAAAAAATGCTCTAATTTTCTTTATGGAACTCATGAACCGGGTGTTCCACAAATATCTCAATTTTTTTTGTTTTGGTGTTTTTGGATGGAATTATGGTTTACTCTAGCTCTGAGGAGGAACACGAAGATTAGTTGAGGATCATTTTGGGAACATTGTCAGATCACCTCCTCTAAGTAAAAATTTTTAAAGTTTACTTTCTGGATCAGGGTGTTAAATTTTTTGGGGCATGTGATCTTGGAGTAGGGGGTTTAAGTGGACCTCAAGAAGATCAATGTGGTCATGTCATGGGAGAAATTGAATAATGGTTTTGAGATTAAGATTTTCCTTGGACTGGTTGGTTATTATAGGATATTCTTTCCGGATTTCTCCGGGCTTTCTTCACCAATGACTGCACTCAACCAGAAAGGGGTGAAGTTTGTATGGGGCCAATAATTACAGGAATCCTTTGAGTAGTAGAATTGGTGGTTGACTAGGGCACCTGTGTTTATTTTTCCTGAGGCCAAGAAGGTGTATTTGGTCTATTGTGATGCTTCATGTATGGGTCTTCGGGTGCGTGCTTATGCAGGATGATCTCATGGTGGAGTATGGCTCTCTCCAACTACGAACACACAAAAAAAGTACCCAACCCATGACTTGGTGTTGGTAGTGGTGAGGCATGCTTTGAATACCTAGTGTCACTACCACTTTGGCAAGAATTTTTTGGTCTACTCTGATCACAAAATCATGGGCCATATCTTCCCACAAAAGGACCACTACTTGAGGAAATTTTGCTGGATCGAGTAATTTCAGGGTTTCGACTTTGACATTGTCTATACCCTAGGAAAAGTATATGTGGTGGCTGATTCATTGGGCAGAAGAGTTCCAGTGCAGGCTTTGAGGAATTCTAGTGATGAGTGGGCTTTGAAGGGACTCTTTGCTCAGATGCATGTGGAGACGATGGAGAAAAATGGGGGTGTGTTCTTGGTGAGAATTAAGTTTACTCCTTCTATCATGGAGTGGATTTAGCAAGAACAACCCAGTGATGATCTTTTTTTTGGGGTCAAAGAAGTTTCTTCATGGTCGGGAGACATCTTCTGATTGTTTGTTGTCTCCAAAGGGCTTCATGTGCTTCAAGGGCCATTCAGTAGTTTCCTTGTATCTACGGAAGGTGGTGATGGAGGACAACCACGAGTCTCATGGGATGTCCATATAGGTGCCACCAAGATGTTTTATAATGTCCATCGGCAGTTTTGGTTTCTAGGTATGTGATGAGACATATAAGACTTTGTGTCGAGATACTACACATGCTAGCATGTGAAAGAAGGGCATCAAAGGCCCTGCATTTTCTCTATCCATTACCCATTTCTACTGGGAAGATGGATGAGGTTGCCATGGAATTCGTTGTTGGATTTCCTATTATGCCTCAGGGAAAGAATTCCATTTGGGTGGTAATTGATCATCTGACCAAATCATCACACTTCATTCTGATTGAAGATATAGATAAAGTAGATGAGTTTGGTTGTTTGTATCATCAAAAGGTGGTGGTCATCCATAGTGTTCCATCAGTGGTTGTCTCAGATAGAGACCCTTTTTTTACATCTCGGTTTTGGGTAGTCCTTCAGAAGGCCTTTTGGTGTGAGATTAAGATGAGAACAACATAACATCCTCAGATGGATGGTCAGACAGAGCGGGTGAATCAGATATTGGAGGACATGCTCCGTGCATGTGTCTAAGACTTTTGAGGTTTCTGGGATAGCCATTTAGGATTTGGTGAGTTTTCCTATAATAATAGTTACCAATACTGGATTTGAATGGATCATTTTGAGGTGCTCTATGGTCAGCCTTGTCGGTCCCCCCCTATGTTGGGATGGGGTAGACGATACCTCACTACTGGGGCTGAGTCTGGTGCATGAGACGTCTGAGAAGGTCAAGTTAATCATGCATCATTTATTGACAGCTCAGAGTCTCCATAAATCTTATTCTGACCAAAGGCGTTGAGACCTAGTGTTTGTTTTTTTGAGAAATAGGGTATTCTTGAAAGTGGCCCCTCATCTTGGCCAACATCGATTGCGAAAGCAAGGGAAGCTGATGCTGCTGTATGTAAGATCTTTTGAGATCATCAATTGTATTAGCACAGCTGCATATAGGTTGGACTTTCCTTCTTAGTTGACTTCCATCCATGACATCTTCCATGTCTCCCAGTTGAAGAAATACATCTCAGATCCATACCATGTACTGAAATGGGAGGCATTGGATATCGAGCCTGATTTATCTATTGTTGAGAGGCCGATGCAAATAGTGGACATCCAAGAAAAGGTGATTTAGGGAAAACTTATTCTATTGGTATGAGTTCTTTGGAATCATGGGAATGATACAAATGAGACACCAGAGTAGAAGTCATGGGTTGAGGAAGAGTACCCATTCCTATTTTCTGATCAAGATTATGGTTGACTTTTCGGGATAAAAAGATTTCATCATGGGGAGAATTATCACATAAATAACTTATTTTAAAGGTATTTTTCATTTAATTTCCATTATTTATTTATCTGTGGGATTTCCCATGCATTTTTGTTGAAGTGGTGAATTTTTGAAATTTGGGCCAAACTGTGAGCCCATTTCCAGATTTAAAAATAAATTTTGATTCTTTTATAACTCATTAATTTTTCCTCCATTTCAATTCCTAAATGGCCTCCCTAGACCTGTTAACACCATAATTTCAATTTGGACCCTTTATAAATCCATAATAATATTGGATTTTTGGTTTTTATGTAATGAATTGAGCTATCCCAGAAGCCGATTTCTAGTTAAAAAAATGTTTATTTAATAACTTATTCAATTATTATTATTTTCCCGTGATTCCAAGTGTCACCCAATCCCATAGTACCCATACACGTTCCCATTATCTTTCCCACATCATTGAAGATTGTATGCATCTAAAATTAGGTCATAATTCACGGGGTTTCTCAAACCGTCTAGATTTGAAGTGGTAACTTCTTTCCATCATAACTCTTTTCAATTCTTACTCATTTTCTCCCCTTTCAATGAAGTTTCTTCCCATTATTTTGATGTACCAATGTATAGAGGTTATGTATTTGAACCTATGGTTTAACCATGGATTTTCTTGGTCAATTATTTTTGTTTTAGGTTTGATCTAGGACCCTCTTGTTGTGTCAGTGGGGCTATTAGATTTTGGAACAATGATTCAAGGGTTCTCATTAATTTGGTTGGTGATTCCATGAGTATGTATTTTTTTTAATTGGATTGATATGTTTATGATATTTTAATGTTATTTTTATTTATATTTTCTGATAAAATTAGTTTTAGTGGTGTTTGTAATGCAAATGTTTTTTAATTACAATTTTAGGTGTAATTGGGGTATTTTCATGGAAGTCTCTTGTTGGTTCATTTGGGGATTCCCTAACACTACTTATTTGATTTTATTGGGATTTATTTTGGATGAAAATATTGTTTTGAATTTTAATACCCTTTTTTTGTTGCTGTGAAAGTTGGTTTTAATGGTGTTTGTGGAACTTGTGAACCTTAAGTGTCATGTTTGTTTAAAAATGGATGTTTTACAAAGATAACATTTATTGGTTTACATGGGGCTGCACTAAAATTAATTTTTTGGATTTATTGAAATTTATTGGGATGAATTTTATATATTGGTAACTTACAGGTGTGCACATAGTGTGAAAAGTGGGATTTTCAGAGAGTTTTGGGTGCAAAAACAATGCGGGTTTTTGGGAAATTGTTTCATGAAAAATCAAATTGTTTTGGTGTGTGTTTTAAATAGTATAAAGTGTGTATAGCTGCTGTATTTTTTGTAAGTGAACAGTATTGGTGTTTTTATATAAAAATGGATGTATGTGTGATTATGAATTTTTTTTACAATAAAGGGGGAATCCCGAGTACCATGGTGGGGCAGATATGTACTTGTATGATTAGTGAACCAGATGGGTTTTGTACCTTTATCACTTAGAATTTGGATAAGGAAAACAATAAATAAACTATATAGATTAATATTGGGGGACACTAAGTTATGGGTATGTTCCCTACTTGTGGTTCATGCATGAGAAAATATTTTTACTACGGTTACTTTACACCGAGATACGAGGTACATGGGGCCCGAGACTATCTTGTGTCTAGGGTGTTGTACCTCTCGTACCCCTCGTGGTTTAATTTTCATGATCACAATCACTCTCTTATTTATCTAATCTTGTTTCAAGTGTTTTTGGATGATAGGCATGATTTCAGGTGGCCAAGGAATTGGGCCAAGAAAGCAAGAAGTCAAAAGTGGACTGATTTTCAGTCCACCGACCAACCGGTGGAAGACCACCGGCCAGCCGATGGAGGCCTGGCCAGAAGGCATCCCTCTGTCCAGACCACCGGCCAATCGGTGTCCCACCACCGGCCAGCCGGTGGACCCAGACAGAATAGTGACACCTACTGCCTCAGCACCGGCCAACCGGTGGCCTCCTCACCGGCCAGCTGGTGGTGCCTGAGCCCGAGCCCTCTCCCTTTTTCAAAGCACCGGCCAACCGGTGGCCAAGCACCGGTCAGCCTGTGGAGCCAGTCAAACTAGCTGTTGGGCTTTGACCAGGCTTGTCCACTTGACTCCCAATGGCTCCGAAGGCCTCTCCAACAGCTCCGAAGACCTCCAAAGGCCATATGAGGGTTCCCCCTCTATAAATAAAACACACGGAAGCCCCGGAATAACACGGAAGCCCACAGACACATTTTTGATCATTTGGCGAACCTCCGGCGCATTCCCTCAAGGAACCCTCACTTGCTCCAACATTCTTCCAAATCCAAGGAGCACCACCATAGAAGCTTGGGAGCGCTCTTCATCAACTTCATCAATCCATTGGCGCCCAAGACTTCTCCCATTACGGGTTTTCTTGTTTTATCTATTCTGAGCATAAATTTGGGTTTGTGCCTACAAACCCCTCATTTCTCTCATTCTCTCTTCTTTGGGTTTTCACACCACCTTCAAGGTGTGAAGAGGTTACTCAAGCCTTCCCTTTTAAAAGGCTTGAATCAAAGGTGAGCTAGCCTTCACCTGTAAGAAGGCTAGTGGGTTCTTACTCAACCATTGAAAGCAAGTGGGTTCTTGCATAACCATTAAAATCAAGCTGTAATAGGTTCTAGACTAACCTTAAAGTCTAGTGGGTTTCTTGCTAAAACCATTAAAAAGCAAGCGGTAGTAAATCTCTCAACGGTTGAGTTGGGAGCGGAGACGTAGGCTTTGGTTTAAGCCGAACTCCGTTATCAATTTTGTGTCTTGCCTATTTTATTTCCGCTGCACTTTTACTTTGATTTTAAATTGTTAATATTTTTTTAAAAAGGCAATTCACCCCCCCTCATGCCATCACTTCTCCGTCCAACAATTGGTATCAGAGCGACATTTGAGTAATACCCTAACCGGTTTCAAATTCAAGATCCATTGTGATGGCTTCAACTTCTTTCGCCCCCGAAGGCTATTCATTGGGTCGTGCTCCATTCTTTGATGGAACCGACTGTACCTATTGGAAAACCCGCATGACCACATTTCTTAGAAGTATTGGCTATCCTATTTATAAAATTGTCGTGCATGGTTACTCTCTCTCTTCTCCCGATGAATCCAAATGGACTCAAGCCGATATTAAAAATTTCGAGCTTGATGGCAAAGCCATGAACGCTCTTCATTGCGGCCTTGATCGTAATGAATTCAATCGAGTTTCCACATGCACCTCATCACATGAAATCTGGAAACTATTGGAGGTTACCCATGAGGGGACCAACAAAGTCAAGGATACTCGATTGGATATGTATCGTCAAGACTTTTAAAGTTTCACCATGCACCCACATGAAAATATTTCTGATATGTTTACACGCTTTAATGGCGTTTGCAATGGTAGAAAGTCTCTTGGTGATGATGTTTCTGCAGAAACGATGGTCAAGAAGATCCTTTGGATCCTACCAAGCTCATGGGCACCAAAAGTCACGACAATTCAAGAAGCAAAAGACATCAAGAACATGCTGGTCGAAGAGCTCATCGGATCCCTCATGACCTACGAGATCACCATGAGGAGGCAAGCTGAAAAGGAAGGCCAACCAATCAAAGTTCCAAAGAACATCGCCTTCAAAGTTCAACAAGAAGAAAGCTCATCCTTTTCATCATCTTCCTCTTCAAGCGACGATTCAGAAATGGAGAATCTTGCTCGCAAAATGCACAAATTCATGAAGAAGCACAAGAAGAAGAAATCCTGCAAGGCTCAACCCAATGAAAAATCCGAGCCCGAGGTAACATGTTACGGGTGTGTCAAGAAAGGCCATTACAAGCCCGATTGTCCACTCAACAAGAAAAGGGCCAAGCAAAAGGAAAAGAAGAAGGCTTTCAAGGCCACATGGAGTGATAGCTCCACATCCTCCTCCTCCTCCTCCTCAAGTGACAACGGTAAAAAATGCCTAATGGCATTTCACGAGGTAACCTCTTCCGACTCCTCATCCTCTTGTTCTTCAAATTCTTTCAATCATTTATCTTATGAGGATCTCAAATATTCTAGAGATCAATTGGAGGAAGGTTTTCATGAACTGTCTTCCAAATTTGTTGCTTTAAAAAAGAATTTCAAAAAACTTTCTTTCGAAAAGGAACAACTTCTCAAAGAAAAGGAGGAGTTGTCCCTCAAGGTCCAAAACCTTCCCGATGTTGATTCTATGGAATCAGCAATCAAGGATTTAAGGGAATCCCTAGCTAAGTTCACCGAAGGTGAACATAACCTCTCGAAGCTCCTTGGTTCCCAATGCATATCTAGAACCACCCAAGGGCATGGCTATTCCAAGCAAGCTTCCTCTTCCCATGCTCCAACTATTTTTGTAAGGGGGAGCTCCCAATTTAAATTTTATAATTATTGAAAAAAACCCGGGCACTTAATTTATGAGTGCAATTGCAAAAATTCCTGGTATGGAAGGCCCAAAACCATTTCCCTTAGTGATGAATTTCTTAGGAGAAGACCCGCCTCTAGACAAGTGTGGATTGAAAAAATCCCTTTTAGCGTGTCTCACCGGACCAAAATTTGTCTCGGTTCTAAAATCCGCTCCCCGGTGATTTATTGTTTTTATTTAGGGGGAGTTAGGATCGTTTAAGCCTTTTTGATTTCAATTTCAAAACTTTCATTTCAAAATTTTCGATTCAAAACTTTCAATTCAAAATTCTCAATTCAAAATTTTCAATTCAAAACTTTCAATTCAAATTTCAAAAATTTCAATTGGTTTAAAATCTCAATCTCGTTTTTCAACCTTTCCCTCAATCAAGTTTTATTCCCCGTGCTATTTTGATAATCACAAAGGGGGAGAAATTCTTGGTTGATTGGGGGAGAAATCCTTCTCTCATGCTTTGCTCCTTTCAATCTTTACATTGCTTGTTTTGGTGATTGTGATCATCAAAATAGGGGGATATTGTTGTACCTCTCGTACCCCTCGTGGTTTAATTTTCATGATCACAATCACTCTCTTATTTATCTAATCTTGTTTCAAGTGTTTTTGGATGATAGGCATGATTTCAGGTGGCCAAGGAATTGGGCCAAGAAAGCAAGAAGTCAAAAGTGGACTGATTTTCAGTCCACCGGCCAACCGGTGGAAGTCCACCGGCCAGCCGATGGAGGCCTGGACAGAAGGCATCCCTCTGTCCAGACCACCGGCCAACCGGTGTCCCACAACCAGCCAGCTGGTGGACCCAGACAGAATAGTGACACCTACTGCCTCAGCACCGGCCAACCAATGGCCTCCTCACCGGCCAGCCGGTGGTGCCTGAGCCCGAGCCCTCTCCCTTTTTCAAAGCACCGGCCAACCGGTGGCCAAGCACCGGTCAGCCGGTGGAGCCAGTCAAACTAGCCGTTGGGCTTTGACCAGGCTTGTCCACTTGTCTCCCAATGTCTCCGAAGGCCTCTCCAACGGCTCCGAAGACCTCCAAAGGCCATATGAGGGTTCCCCCTCTATAAATAAAACACACGGAAGCCCCGGAATAACACGGAAGCCCACGGACACATTTTTGATCATTTGGCGAACCTCTGGCGCATTCCCTCAAGGAACCATCACTTGCTCCAACCTTCTTCCACATCCAAGGAGCACCACCATAGAAGCTTGGGAGCGCTCTTCATCATCTTCATCAATCCATTGGCGCCCAAGACATCTCCCATTACGGTTTTTCTTGTTTTATCTATTTTGAGCATAAATTTGGGTTTGTGCCTACAAACCCCTCATTTCTATCATTCTCTCTTCTTTGGGTTCTCACACCACCTTCAAGGTGTGAAGAGGTTAGTCAAGCCTTCCCTTTTAAAAGGATTGAATCAAAGGTGAGCTAGCCTTCACCTGTAAGAAGGATAGTGGGTTATTTCTCAACCATTTAAAGCAAGTGGGTTATTGCATAACCATTAAAAGCAAGCTGTAATAGGTTCTAGACTAACCTTAAAGTCTAGTGGGTTTCTTGCTAAAACCATTAAAAAGCAAGCGGTAGTAAATCTCTCAATGGTTGAGTTGGGAGCGGAGACGTAGGCTTTGGTTTAAGCCGAACTCCGTTATCAATTTTGTGTCTTGCCTATTTTATTTCCGCTGCACTTTTACTTTGATTTTAAATTGTTAATTTTTTTTAAAAAGGCAATTCACCCCCCTCTTGCCATCACTTCTCCGTCCAACATAGGGGTGTTCTCAGTTTTGTTGCTCCTTTGATTTGTGGTATTTTACCTTTTATTAGGGTATGGTTGGAAGTATATTACATTATATAACATTAATATTTAAATTTGTTAACATCATTAGTGATTTATCTTGAAAACTGTTTTCAATTGAAAGTTGCATTTCTTGGAATTTGTCACTGTTTTTCATTGCAAATTAAAACTGCTTGTTTTTTCACAAACTATTGCATGAACATTGGAATCATTGGGTGGTATCATATTTGGATTAGGATCACACCCTACATAAACACCTTGGGTGTAAGTAGACTTTATTATGCATGAATCGCATAAATTAAAGGTTTTGGGTGATGGCGGTTCGGGGTGTTAGTTCTCATCCTTGGTGCGGAGTTGTGGAGATGACTTGTGGGAGATGTACCCTTATCATGTGGAGTCCTTAGTGAAGTTTTTATTATATTTCTTTGTGTCTTTGGACCTATTTTATTGTGTTTGAAATTATATATTTAGTTCTAGATTTTTTTATAAGCCTTGTTTGGTCTGAAATTTTCAGATTCAATTTATCAAATGATATTGAGGTTTTATGTATACATATTCAGTTAAATCATTACCAAACCAAGATAAATGATACCTCAATACTTGTTCCAACCCGTGGGGATAAGGAATTCCCTTTGATACTTTCCATGATCCTAGTTTGGTGCTGTTTTGGGTGAAGACCAGATTTGGTTTGTGACAATAATGTAAAATAATATCATATCATAAGAGGTATAAAAGAATGTTGAAAAACAAGTTAGGATAGAATATCAATGTGTAGAGATTTCATAATGGAGATGAATTCATTTGTCAATAAATAAATAATTTTTTATATGAATATAATATTTTTTTGTGGTTTTATTAAGGATTCCACATAAACATGGCTCAGTTGTGTGGAGAAATATAATAATTAACCACATGGAATGAGAAATGTTATCATTAAATTGTATTTTATGTGAAATTATTAAAGAAATATTTTGGACTAAATTTTAAATTTTTAACTAATGTATTAAATTTCTATCTCAAAATGTGACATAATATGATGTATGGATCAAGAAGAAACCTAATTTGTGGTATTTTTGAGTTCATGGAAGTATGTGGAAAATTTCATATAAGTAAGGTAATCATTGAAAAATTCTAAATAGAGGATATAATATATTATTTAAATGATATTTTTATACTATAAATCATACTATTACTATAATAATCTTATAGAAAATATAATTAAAACACAATATGTGATAGTCTTTGAAGGATAAATATTTTTTTCTAGAAAAGGATATTAATATTTTGAAAATAAACGTCACAATACATTGGGGAAATGACTCACGATTACAATAAATAATCTCAAACATTCAATTATGGTGTCGATGAAAAATTCAATGGAATTTATGATGCACAGTTTTCAAGATTAGGTTACTATAGAAAAAAATGTCTAGGTTCTTCTTTTTGGATGAAAACTTTTAATAGTATTAACATAGATGATAAAAAGAATACCTAAAAGGTTGGTATTATCATTATTTGATCCATGAATGTTAGTTGAAGTAATTAAGAGTGCGAATAAGATTTAATTTTCTGAATGAGGAGATAATCCAAATCATGAACCAAAAATGATAATTGTTTAAAAAAATTAAAATTTAACATTCATGAAAATCAATTTATCAAAATAAAACTTGTAAAATTATATAGATGACAGTTAGCAAGTACAAGTAGGTTTTTAAAATATATGAAGAGACTCGGGGTAAAATTTTTAGGGAAACATTGTCCCCAATATTAATGTTAGAGGATATTACGTTACTTATTTCTACTAATATTGAAGCTATTACCATCCGAAACAATATAAATGAGAACACTACATTTTATCAAGGATTAATTCTTGGGTATGTATAAATTAATCAGAAAAATTATATAAAATAAATGATAAAAGATGTAGAGTATCTTTTTTAGACATAGAATTTAATTTATAGAAATAATAAACATGTTCCTGGTCCTAAAGTCTTGTGTGTTTAATGATATAAATAATTTTCGAAATCTGTTTTTTAGAAAACTATATGATAAGTGATAAATTATTAGGAAAATTATTCTGATATTATAAATTAACAAAATTAAACCTATATAAATAAAAAGATATGTTGATAAAGGTTTAATTTTATTTTATTATTAAGGATTGAGATATTTTTCATTAGATAATGAAATTTATTATTTTTTTTGTAAAATGTAGAGAATATAAAATGGATTTTTATTTTTTAGATAAATTATTCCATGGTTTTTATTTAATGATTTTAGATTAAAGATAGATAAAATATTGGTAAACCCATTGATACTAGATAAAAACAATTGAATGATTTGAATTGGATTTTGTTAAAATTTACTTACTATAAAATTCTATAGATGTCATACAATATTTAACTACAACTGGACCATATATTATTTTTTCAACTATTCATGTTTTTTAAAATAATCTATAGTGATAAAAATTGTAAAAAAATAATAATTCTAAAATAAGTTGAATTCATTGGGGATTATAGATTGTTTTTTTATAAATTATGCTAAAAATGTTTTATATATCATTGATGGAAAATAGGATTGATCAGATTATGAAAATAAATCTACTTCTTTTGGAGAATTATTTATGAGAGGAAATGAGTGAAATGGATATGAATGAAACAAATCACTATATCCTTCAGCATAGGTAAAACATAATTCTTTATTATTAAAAATTCTTATAGATATTTTATATAAAATATATAATAGATTTTTTATTTGGGTGAATATGTTTTTTTAAAATATTTTTTAAGAATGAAATAATGTTCTTACATCAAACTGATTTGACCTAAATTGTCATTTCACAAAATTATGGTTTGAGAAAATTCTTATAAAGATGTTTTATATTTATCATTGTGATAAGGCAGTTCTTATTTTTTAGAAATATGATAAAAATAATATTGCAAAAATAATTGTCTACTTTTGGTTTAAACCCAAGTAATTTTTAATTCATTCAAGGTAACTATTTGCACCATTATATGTTCTTTCTATAATTTATTATCATTGTTGGCCTTGGAGTGTTCAATTTTTGGGGATTCAGTTCCATTAGGGTATGAGTTTTTTAAAATAATATGAAAAACACTGAAAACATAATGAATATACAATTTTACCTACAAAGATAATTATTCCTATAGGATTATGTTATATTATGAGATAATCAAATAAAAATTTCATTTCCAATTCAAGTAATGGTATTTTTTTACTAGTGGAAATTGAATATATTGAAGTATTAACAATACCATTAAAACTTATGTATATTCAAATCAATGTAATGGAGATTAATATTTGGTTTGATTTCTTTATAAATGAATATTAGTTATATTTATTGATAATCAGTGTTATGATGAGTAAATGAATTTTTTTGGATCAATATTGTAGAATATAATTATATGAATAGAATTATAATATTTTAATATTTAACATAATAATATATGATGAGAATATATAATTTTCAAAAAAATCCAAACTTATGAGAATTACTAGGATAACAGCAGCCCTGAACCCAGAAGCATGGAACCGTTGCCAAAATTTATTAAATTGGCATGATTACAAGGAATCAAATCATAAAGGAAAACTCAATTTACTATTTTTAGAAAAATAAATATTTCATAAATGATACCAAAATTACATTGGGAAAAAAAATAATACATAAAAATGTAAAATATCAGCATCCATGAAAAATAAATTTAGAATGAAGTGAATCCATTGATTTTATTATTATTAAAATATAATCGATAATTATAATATCTAAAATGACATAAATTACTAATTATTTGATTTTATATCTCATTAACATGAAATGATCTGGTCTTAAGATCTATCCTCTAGGACATTTAATAATATGGGTAGAAAAACATTAAATTTGGCCAACTAATTTTGCTCATGAGAACCTGTTGATGCATTGAGGGGATATATAATGTCTGAACCCCAACCATCACTTACATCCCAAATAATTACTCATATGTCATGTACTAGATTTAATTAATAAATAGTATGACTTATCAAATATACATATTGGGTAGGGAAGAAAAATGTACCAATATTTTTCCACATAATAACATAACTTTCAAAGATAAAACCATTTGTAAAAATAAAACATGGATTTGAAATAAACAATATCAATCACCCAAGAATGTGAATATATAAGGTAAATACAATTTACAATGAAAAATATTTATTATAATGATATTATTTCATGATGAAGTTAACATTTACAAAATAATGTGAGGTATTAAAAGACAACATTTTCTATAAGGTAATTATCACGTAAAACCCCTTGGATTATATGATTTGAAGTGAAAAATAAAATTCCATAAAGTAGTATAAATAATTATATAAAATAAAAAATTGGTATTATATTCGTCATGTTAAATTCAATTGGTTTATGATAAAAAATAACTCTCAATGGAATATAAATTGATATGAAATACATTATTTTACACTTCATTTTGGTTTAATTCTCTTTACCCGCCTATATAATGATTAGAAGCCTATTATTAACATATAACATACCCATAATCATATTTATAATATCATATATGATTTTTTATAACATTTATAACATGTTTGTTAATAATTATTCAATATTTTCACTCTTTCATGTGTTAATTGCTTAGTTTTTCGAGTACGTTTTAACTAGTTTTTTTTTGTTAGTGAAGAATAAATCATTATTTCAACTAATATAGAATGTAAAATATTATTTATATAAAATATATTTTCATTATATATATGTTTATTTTCATTCATATTTTTAGTTGTATAATTTGAAATGCATCATTCTTGGATATAATTGACCATACATACATATAAATGCTTCTTACATTTTATTTTTGAATAAATAGATAGAAAAATATATTATATATATTTATATTAAATTAATAGTACCCTTTTTATGTCAAATATATCACATATGTTTTTTAAACCCATCCTTAATAAATTCCATGTAATGCCTGAAGGAATCACATCTCTTTAAGGAGGCGGTAGTCCACCCGTCCACAAATGACATTATTGCATTCCTAAAAAATAAAAATCATGGAGTTATGTGTTATATAATAATTTAAGAAGAATAAATAAATTATAAATATAATATATAATAATATATAATATATAAAACAATAATAATTTTGAACCATTAAAGGTGATCATGGAAGAATAAACATCATCGGTTTGGGAGGCGGTAGTTTTCCATACACACGAACAATGATTGCATATCCCATTTGATAGAAGTGTGTACATTTATTGGTTATAAACAAGAAATAATGTAAAATATGTATATTTAAGAGACTAATGTTCTTATATAACCATGATTTAATAGGAATTTAAGGGGTGTCTAAACATTTAAAATGAAAGTTCTTGTAGAAGAACATTACCTCTTCTTATGGTAACACCGTTTGGTTTGTACCAAAAGAATTACTTGGTTTTATTTATTCTTTAAGAGATGGTTTTATTATTGTTATATGATATTTTTGAAAATATTTTTTAATGTTTTTTATTATCCAAATGGTTTTATAGGTGTGAAAAAAGTTAGGGGCTGAGTTCCCTATTATATTGGAGGAGGAGTGACATCCTTGTAAATACCAAAACGTAATCACTATAAAGAGGTCTCCCTTACATCATGTTCCTCAAATAATAAATAAAATTTTATCAAATATTGTATATGGTTGAAATATCTATAACAATTTGATTTTGTAAAAATTACTTTGTAATTTTTCCTCACATTAATAAAGCTTAGTAACATAGAGAACAAATTTTTACTTGAAATGCTATAGTTAATTTTAATTTATTTTGCTATTATTTTTGTTAAAAAACTAAGATGAAATTACTATATATCATTAATTATGATTATTATAAATATTTAATTTTTTTTAAATTCAATTAACATAATTGTAAGAAATTCATTTAAAATTAATCTCATAGATGGGATGACAAAGTGGGGGTTTAAAATGAAAATGTTAAAAAGATCACTATATTTTTATAAGAAAATTCAATATAAAAATGATCCCAATAACCAGAATTAGGTCAATCTATTTATTATAGATCGAATTAATCTTTCTAATCAGATTAATATATATTTTCAACCTAATATTTCTTTAAATTACAATTCTATTTCAATTTTAATTCATTAGATTTCACTATTCATAAAACAATTATACTTCTAAAAAAAAACAAAAAAAATCCTAATAATTTTTTTTAAATTACAGATTAAAAAATTAATTATATTATTTCATAAAAAATATTATAAAATTTACAAAAAAACAAAACAAGTGCACCATTAAAATAATGTAAAACTATCTTTAAAAATATATAGATTTTCATTAGTAAAATAGGATTTTATATTATCATATATTTATCAAATTTATTGTGTGAATATAAAATCTTTTTATTGAATATATAATATATTAATTTAAGTAATATAATTCATTAATAAAAATTAATTTAATTTATTATGATACATCACCATTGGCATTATAAAATACCTATTTATAAAAAACATTTCCTTTCTATTCAATTAGTTTTTATTTTCATTTATAATTAATTGATATCCATTAAAATAAATCATATAGTTTCATAACATATTTAATCCTATTATTTAATTCCAATTTAATGGATACATTATATTTTATTATATAAAATAATAATATTTTAATAATAATATTTTGTTCTATATAACACAGTCTTGCATGTAACACAAGCTATCAATGAAAGTCATTATTTCATGTTATATAATAAAACTCAGTGTTGTGTGAATTTATAGCTATATCATAGATTGAATTTAATTAAAATATTCAATGTATTATGATGTAACAAGATATTATTTTCCTCCACATTCATGGTGTAACATGTCATACACACTATTGAACATGACATTCATATTTTAAAATTTCACGGTGTTACATCCTCCATGCCTTAAATAAATTACACTGTTTCAATTTAAAATTGATCTCTTTAGTAAAGGGTTTTACATTTTGAAATATAATAGTTGAAAATCTACATCATAAAAGGTTTAATAATATATCATCTTAATAATAGAAAAAATGAAGTATGAATGTCATTCAGAATAATCAAATAACTAGGTTTTTAGATCAGAGGTCATAGGTTATTAATGAAAACATGGACATAGAAGAAAATAGTAAATAACTATATTCATTGATCATAAGAAATTAGGTGATCAATATAATGTTAAGGTATTCAAAACCATAAATCTATGATGATCTAAATGTCCCTTTTGTTGGAACCAAGGCCCATAAGGCTGGAAACATAGTGTGGTTTGTGTTTTTTATCAAGTCACACTAGGTTGATCAGGGATATTTCATGGAAGGTGATATTTGTTGGTCGGAGTGGATAATCAAGAGGGGGGTGAATTGAGTTCCAATTAAAATTTCTGTTAAAAATATTTCCTATTTAAAATCCCCCAATTTATAAAATAAGTTAAACTATAGTGAATTTATACAGATTGTAAAAGTTCACTTAGCTTCTCAAAGATTTATTAGGTCTCAGTTAATTTAACCACAAGATTAAACAACTTTTGAAACTAACCTACTAATTTAAAATAAGTGTAAACACATGCTAATTTAACTATCAAAGTAACTTTAAAATAGTTTTGTATTTCAATGTAATATCAAAGGAATAAATAAGATATATGTAGTATACTATAAACTTAAAATAAAGATTCACAACAGATATGAAAAGAGGTTCAATCTCAAGCCGAGACTTAGTCCACTCAAATTTATATAAATTTGATCCACACCCTGGATTGAGGTTAACAACAGTTTACAAAACCGTCCAGGCCACACAGGGACCTATACCACTATTCCTTGTGGGAAAAAAACAAAGACCAGGCCACACAAGGACCTCTTCCACAGTTGACTTGGGTAAATAAGAGATAAGAAATTTGGAGTGAGGATTTTGATATCCTGCAGTTCAATGCATGAGACAGTGCATGTATAAGAAATACAGAGTACACCAAACTGCTCGAAAGTTAGTAAATAAATCACTTAGAGAGATTAGATAAGAGTTTAGAAAGCTCTAGTGATTATCAATGTAGCTCTGGACTCGTTGGATTCCACAGGAATGCTTCTGAGTCCTTCTATGGATTTTCTATTGAAAAACAGAGTGTCATAGTCAGCTTGTCTTCTTCATGAATGAAAATAATCTCTTTATTCATCGTGTGTTCTTCATTGGTGTTGGATTACATTCATGATATTTCTTTGAAAGTCTCGAAATCTCTTTCTTACTCAGGATTGTCCTTCTTATAGTTCTCTTGGTGTATGTAAGTTCTTCTCATTGTATATTCACACTTGCGCACCGCGTCACTACTTGCCCGTGTACTACATCTTAATCTTTCTTATATTCCATGAGTTATGGCAGTAGGAATTATTCTCGTTTCATATGTATGAGATACTGTTTCTTGAAATGCCAATAACTATCATTAAATAACATTAATTGCATTAAGAACATATAATATGACCTTTAGTATTATTTAAGTAATATTGAACAAAAGTTAAGGAACGGTGTCACAGTGATTATGTAAACGGTGTCTTCTTCACGGTATGAGCTTCACGGTATGATCTTCACGGTATGAGCTTCACGGTATTATCTTCACAGTATGAGCTTCACGGTATGAGCTTCACGGTATGAGCTTGTCACGATGTCTGGATCATAGTTTGTCCTTCACGGTGTCTGGGTCACGGTGAGTCCTTCACTGTGTCTGGGTCATGGTGAGTCCTTCACGGTGTTTGGGTCACTGTGAGTCCTTCACGGTGTCTGGGTCACAGTGATTCCTTCACGGTGTTTGGGTCACAGTGAGTCCATACTTAGAAAAATTTCTATATTTGGACTTAGACATAATATGCGGAATATGGATTATGTTTAACCATTAAAGAGTAAGAGAACTTGAATCATAAACATAAAGGCTTGTTAATATATGTGAGATTTGTGATCATGCATAAGACTTGTAAATAATAAAGAAAGTAATTAACATCCATAAGATTTGTTATCATTAAACCATGATATGTAGTTATTATTGAGATTGAAAACCATTATCAAGATGTGCAATGAAGATTGAGATTAATTAATAGTAAAAGGATTTTTGATCATTAAAACATGATTAACACATGAGGAGTCCAACAATCTCCCCCTTTTGATGATCACAAATCAGATATAGTCAGAATATAAATGAAATGTAACATTAAAGATACTAGCATAGAAAAAAACATTATAGAACTTACAATTGTAATTTTTCTCCCCCATTGCACTAGAAAATTTTTCTCCCCCTTTTGGGATTATCAAAAAGTAGAGAAAATGAAATGAAACTTAGCAGTTTTCATTAAACAAAGGGTTCAGAATACAACATACCGGAGAATTACAAAACAGTAAACAAGAAATGACATCCCATCAAAAAGAAAATAGTCTCTAGACACTTCAGGGATCCATCTTTTCCTTGCCTTTATCAGCAGCAGGAGTTGGTGCTGAAGTAGAAGAAGGCATGGATGCAGTCAACAAAGAGGGTAAGGGTAGACCTTAAAAAATGGATGGACCCAAAGTGGGAGTAGAAGAAGATCTAGGCTTAGGTTGGTCAAGAATGACTGGCCGGATCTGAGAAAGAGCTTGGATGACTGACATGGCAGTTGAAGCTAAGGCAGGTAGAGCAGGTCTAAGGGGTGTAGCAGCTGGAGCCACGATAGCAGTACTTCGCACATGAAGATACGACTTCAAAAGATTGATGAAATCAGTAATTATTTCACCACTATATTGAATAGTCTTTTCAAAATCATCCCTATTCTCCAGAAAGTTGTCCAACAATCTAGTGAACTCTGTAAGTTTCTGAACGTGAGTTTTAAAAGATTGAGTCACTGGAGGGATTCTCAAATTTTCCACAAGATATCTAAAGTGATATGTCATATCACTTTTAAAGAAAATCCGGGAGAGATAAAGATCTATTTTCTTGGTGATATCTTGTTGAGAATCATTGGCTATCTTAGAATGAATCCTAACCAAGTCCAATGCTCTATCACTATTCTTAACCACTTCTGTCAAAGAAGATATATCCAAGCCACTGAAGGCACTCTGAATTTCTTCCTTGATTATGGATCTTAGCATAGAATCATCCAAAGAAGATTTGGAGGTTTGACCAGAAGAAGGTGAAGCCTTGACAGCTTCGGTTATAACTTTGAGCTGTTTCAGAACTTTTTGCAGGCATCAAGTGTATTCATATGTAAGCTTATTCAGAGTTTCCACAAGCTCTCTCATGCGTTCCAGCATCATGGTGTGTCTTTTTCCAATCCTTTCATCAAAATAAAGGAGGTATGGATAGACTTCAGACAGAATTTCCCTAGCATGGAAGGAATAAGATGGCCAAGAGAAGTAGCAATTGGTGCAGGAGCAGAAACAGGAGCAGGTTCTGATCTCAAGGATAACTCATTCTGCAAACTTGCTATCATATTTTTCAGATTTTCAACATCAGCACTTAGTAGCTTATTCTCTACTCTGACATCTTGAATTTCTCGGATCATTCTTGGTTGAATATGCAAGATAATATTTTCCAAGAGAATTGATGCATCTTCTTGACTTAACTGAGTTACTAGACGAGGTTGAGTGGAGAAAATTTTCTCAACTCTGGCTAACAAAGTTTCTCCAAAAAATTTCAGATCAACTTTGGTCACAAACGAGTGAAGCTCAGGTAAGGGTGTAGGTAAAGGTAGTGGTTCAGATTCTGGTTGAGGTTCAGAGTCATCTTCAGACTCAGATTCAGATTCGGATTGAGGTTGGGGCTATGGTTCTGGTTCTGGATGAGCTACAAATTTTAGTTGAAACAGATAAGAATGATCCATCCAGTTGTAGACAGTTGCTCTGACTCATTAGCATCAAAAAAGCTTGGGAAAACAAACTGGGTGTGCACAGAGTATGAGACAATAGGTTGAGAAGATTCAGCAGATCCAGCTTCTGTAATCTCAAGATTTTGTGGTTCCTCCCCCTCAAATTGTGCTTCCCTTTCAGATACTTGAGGCTCAGGAACATAGATAAGATCTACAAGATCATCCCTAATCTCTTCAGCAAATTATTGCCTTGCCAGCTGAAGGCAATTTCCATCCTCTCTTCAGCAGAGGGAATTATCTCAGGAACCGATTGTTCCACTGGTTGAACTTCCAGACTTGCTTCTTTCTCAACAGAAAGATCCTCTTCAACAGGATCTGCCTCTAACGTTACCTGCTATTCTGAAACAGGAAAAACCAACTTCCTTGTAGAATTATGATGAGATTCTGGATTTACATCCACACTAGAAGCAGGAGCTTCCTCTTCTCTCAAAACTAACACCAACTTCCCCTTCTTGAGGTATTTCAGCAGGGATAACAACAGGGACAATAGTCCTTTCTTTTTCAATAGGATCTGTTTCCATTTGTTGTATTTCAACTTCTTCTCTTTGAGATACTTCAGCAGTTACTTCCTCTTCTTCTTCTTCTTCTTCTTCTGAATACATAGCCACTTCATCTGGTTCCAAACCAAGATAAGATAGATTTTTCAGCCTTCTTGGATGTTCAACAGGATTAAACTTTTTATACTCTTGATCATTGTCCTCAACCCACTACTTCTTCCAGGGGTTCCAGAAAATCTTCATCCTTCTGATGATAGGCATGGATAGGAAGAAACCAAGGTCCTCTAACATTTCTTCATTCGGTCTAACCATCCCTTTTGCAACTAACATAGCTGAAATCATCCATGAGTAAAACAGGGAGGTGGATTTGGAAGTGACTTTGATCAGATCACAGATATGATTGATAACATACTTTCATAGGTCGATCTTATGGCCATTCTTCAACAGATGATTCAGGAACACATCCTGATACTTCATCATAGCAAAATCTCCATTTCATGGACTAATCAAACTCTGAACAAACTTGAATAGAAATCTAGTCTCCCCCTCTAATTCAGCAGCTATGGCCCTTCGCTTGGTGCCATTTCTAGTCAGGTTTTCCAAAGCAGTCTCCAAGTCAAAGATGTCGGTTGTTGGATGAGGGTTTCTCTGGTAATCCTCACAAACTCCTTCATGGGGAATCCCTAGGCATACACCCCACATCCTCGAAGATAGAGAGAACTTTTGACCATTTATCAATCTCGTCACCATAAATCTCTCTCCAAACTCAAAAGAAAAATTTACATACTGATAAAAGTGAGATACCAATATTGGGAAGATCGGACTATTATGTCTAGTGAACCATCCAAGCCATCCTTGATCTCTTAAAACTTTTAAATCTAAAGATCTCCTAGACATCAACCACTCTACAAAAACCTCTTTTTCAGGTAAAACTGTACGGATTACCTGGTCTGGGTTTAGAGGTCCTTCGAGAGCTATCCTCGGTATCCTGTTCTGTTTCATAGAGCGACGCTTCTCAAACGAGGGTGAATATGGACGCTTCATCCTTGGCATCCACTGAAGGTTCAGGCGAGAGATAATAGAAGGTTTAGGAGATATTTCGAGTAAGGAATCGAATGAAACCCTTAAGTTTTATCATTTGGGAATGTCAAACATCATAAAAAACGTGGGAAATCAAATATCGGTAAAATAAAAATTACGTGATACAGGTTAATATAAATAATCTTCACGGTTAGTCCGTGAGCAGGTGTTATAGTGTGATGAAAACTATTCATCACGGTGAGACAGTTGGTAGTCGTCACAGTGAGACAGTGAGAATTCTGTGTAGTCACGGTGAGACAGTAAGTTGATAGACCGTGAGCATAAAGTCTTAACGGTGAGACCGTGAACATAAAATAGTAATTTAGAAACAGTGACTATGAAACTGTAAAGTAAAATACAAAAAAGTATTAATCATTAAGATCAGTAAGATATTTACTTATGATTAATCATACCAAGATCATGTATTATGTAGTCTAATCTTTTAGAATTTAATGCTTTAGTGAATATATACGCAAGTTGATATTCAGTACTAATGAATTCCAAAGTGATATCACCTTTTTGATAATGATCCCTCAAAAAGTGATGTCTTACATCAATATGGTTTTTCCTAGAATGAGAAACATGATTCGTAGAAATGATAATAATACTTGTGTTGTAACAATTTATTAGGACATGTTTGAATTGATATCCATAGTCTAGTAATGTGTGTTTCATCCACAAAATTTGTGCACAACAACTACCAGCAGCTATGTATTCAACTTCTGCAGTGGATAATGTAACAAAATTTTGTTTCTTACTACACCATGATACTAGCGAATTGCCTAAAAGGTAACATGTTCCAGAGGTGCCTTTTCTATCTAGCTTACATCCAGTAATATCAACATTAGAATAACTAACTAATTCAAATGATTGTCCTTTGGGATAGAACAGTCATAAATTGGGAGTATGCTTGAGGTATTTGAGAATTCTCTTTACAACATTTAAATGCGACTCTTTAGGGTTTTCTTGAAAATGAGCACACATACACACACAAACCATAATATCAGGACGACTAGCAGTTAGGTAGAGTAGACTTCCAATCATTCCTCTATAAGTGGTTTGATCAACAGATTTACCATCTTCATTAAGATCCATCTTACAGGTGGTATTCATGGGAGTGTCACTACTTTATTGTGCTATCCAATCCAAAACGTTTTAAAAGATCTCTAGTATATTCCTATTGAGTTAAAATAATTCCATTATCATTTTGAATGATTTTAAATCCATGAATGAATTTAAGTTCACCCATTAAACTCATTTCAAATTCATTTTGCATTATTTTAGAAAAATCAGTACATAATGTAGTTTTTGAAGATCCAAAAATAATATCAACCACATAAATTTGTATAACTAAAACATCTTTATAAATTCGTTTTATAAATAGAGTAGGATCAACTATCCCTTTTGTATAACTTTTAGAAATTAAAAAAGTACTTAATCTATCATACCAAGCTCTTGGAGATTTCTTTAAACCATATAAAGCATTTATGAATTTGAAAATATGATTTAGAAAATGAGGGTTCGAAAATCCAGGTGGTTTTTCAAAAAAAACATCATCAGCAATATTTCCATTCAAAAATGCACTCTTAACATCCATTTGATATAGTTTAAAATTTAGATGGGCAGAATAATCAAGTAAAATCCTAATAGCTTCTAATCTGGCTACAAGAGAAAAAGCCTCCTCATAGTCAATACCTTCTTCTTGACTATAGCCTCGTGTAACTAGCCTAGCTTTATTTCTAACTATGTTTCTAGATTCATCTACTTTATTTCTAAACACCCATTTAGTGCCTATTGTGAAAGTGTCCTTAGGTCTTTCAACAAGATTCCAAACATTATTTCTTTCAAATTGATTTAGTTCTTCTTGCATAGCAATTACCCAAAATTCATCATTAATAGCATCATCAAAGTTTTTAGGTTCAAGCTGTGACAAGAAGGCTTGATGTTCAACCTGATTTCTATGAGAAGCTCTAGTCTGTGTCCCTCTATCAAGATTTCCTACAACAACATCTAAAGGAGGATTCATTAGAGTTCTATTTGAACTAGTAAAGGTAGGACTAGAAATTTCAGGTTCTTCTATGGGTTCGGGTTCATTAGGAACAGATTTTGGAATATGTCCATAACTGGTTGTCTTTATAGCAGGTTAATTAGAATTTTCATTAAGGTCCAGAACAGATAAATCTTCTTCAAGATTTTCAAGAGAGGTTTTAGGCTCATGTGGATCAGTTTCATCAAACTTGATATGAACAGATTCTTCCACACACTTAGTTCTCTAATTAAAGACTCTATAGGATTTTCTAGTTACAGAATAACCAAGAAAAATTCCTTCATCACTTTTAGAAGAAAACTTATCAAGATTATCTTTTGTGTTGAGAACAAAGACATTGCAGCCAAATACTCTAAAGTGACTAACTTTAGGTTTTCTATTGTTCCAAAACTCATAAGGGGTCTTCTTAAGAACATGTCTAATTAAGACTCTATTAATGATATAACAAGCTGTATTGACAGCTTCATCCCAAAAGTGAATAGGTAGGTCATATTAATTAAGCATAGTTCTAGAAATTTCATTCAGGGTTCTATTTCTTCTTTCTACTACACCATTCTACTGAGGTGTCCTGGGAGGAGAAAAGTTATGACTATAGCCATTGTGTGAGCAATAGGATTCAAATTCATGATTTTCAAACTCACGACCATGATCACTTCTTAGGGTTTTACTCTTAAGTCCACTAAGGTTTTCTACAGATTTGGATTATTTGAAAAAGTAAGAACAAGCTTCACTTTTGTGAGCTAAGAAGTATACCAATGTATATCTAGAAAAGTCATCTACTATGACATAGACATAATGATTCCCATTTAAGCTAGAAACTCTAGATGGTCCAAACAAATCCATGTGAATCAACTCGAGAGGTTGAGAAGTTGAAACTTCTTCCTTTGATTTAAAAGAAACCTTATGTTGCTTTCCCTTTTGACAGGGATTACAAACTTTGTCATTTAGAAACTCAAGTTTAGGTAGGTCTCTAACTAAGTTCTTCCTAGTAAGTTTTCTAAGTGTGTGTATATTGCAGTGTCCTAATCTTCTATGCCATAACCAAGACTATTTATGAAAACCATTTACATAGGTAACATTTTTCTTAGCTAAGGAATTTAAATCAATAGCATAAATATTTTCATTTCTTAAAGAAGAAAAGACTAAACCATTTTTAGAATTAAAAACATTACAAGAATCATTTTCAAATTTGAAATTAAAAACATCATCAAATAATTGAGAAATTCATAACAGATTATATTTAAGTCCATCAACAAATAGAACTTTAGAAATTAATACTGAGTCGGTGTTACCAATCTGGCCTATGCCGATGATCTTTCCTTTAGAATTATCACCAAAGGTTACATGACCTCCATCAAACATTATTAAACTTTTGAAACACGAGTAATCCCTAGACATATGTCTTGAACATCCACCATCCAGATACCATGTCTTCTTGTTGGAACTCTTTAAGCAGGTTTCCTACAAAACATATTTAAATAGGAAATGATTTTGGTACCCAAATCTTCTTGGGTCCAGACAGGTTAGCCAATAAAACTTTATGTACCCAAATTTGTATTAAGGGTCTCATACAATTTACAGAATCAAAATATTTTGAGAGATAAAATCTATTAGATTTATAACTAAGTGAATAACTAGTTTAAGCATATAAATGTCCAAAACTAGATCTTCCAGTATTCTGTCCAGATTTAGGAATAAATCTATTTTTGGTAATCCATCTCTATCCAGGTTAGTATCGTATACCATTAGTGTATCTAGGTGCAATCTTATTACCTAGCATTTTAGTAAGAGTATCTTTTCCATTTGTGAACTTTTCAAAATACTTCCTAAGATTCTAATTTGATAATTTCAGTTTAGTGTTTTCTTTAAGAAACCGAGCATTCTTTTCCATTTCTATGTCAAGATCAGATTTATGTTTAATAGTTTAATCATACTGTTTCTTTAAACCTTTGTATTTGTCTTTCAGATCATTACAGGTTTCCTCCAACATATCACAGTATTCAAATAGTTCATATTTTAACATATTTTCAAAATCAAAATCATCTCCAGAATAATATGTATTTAAAGAAGGAGTTTCAGATGTTACCTCAAAAGTGTTTTTCATAAAAAACATGTTTTCTCTATTTCTGTTTTTAGTCTCAGAAGCTTCAGATTCACTGGAGCTATCCTTAGAAGCACTCCACATAGCCTTCATGGCTTTCTTATACTTATTATCCTTGTAATCATATTTCTTCTTGTATTTCATCTTTGGACAGTCTTCTTTTATATGTACTTTTATTTTGCATTCATAGCAGAAAAATTTATCAAATTTGACATACTTCTTCCAGTCCTTTTTCCAGTGTCCCTTGTTGTCATACTTACCTTTGTAATTTGATTTTCTGAAAAACTTATTCTTCATATAAAACTTCTTAAATCTTCTGGCTATGTGAGCCATTTCTACATCACTGTCAGATGCACTTTCACTTTCATCACATCTTGAGCTATCACTCATGGTCTGAATTTTCTCATTATCCTTATTCTTTGAAGTATTAGTCTTGAAAGCCACTGAATTCATTTTTGTTTCATCTTCTTCTTCTTTGTTTACCTTACGTTATTCTTCATACATCATTAACTTTCCAATAAGTTCCTTGACTGACAGTTTACCAATATCACAAGATTCTTTGATTGAAACAGAAGTGCCCCTCCATCGGTCTGGTAGACATCTCAAGATTCTCATAATTTGTTCCTTTGCTGGAATAGATTTACCAAGTGAATTCATTGTATTGAATATCTCATTGAAACTGAGATACATATCAGAAATAGGTTCATCAGTCTTCATCATAAAATTATCATATTTAATAGTATAAGTATACAATCACATTTCTTTAACATTTGTTGTTCCTTCATGATAAACACCCAAAGTATCCCAAATTTCAAAAGCAGTTTTGCAAGAAGAAATTCTGTTAAACTCCTCATCTCCTAGAGCATATAACAGGGAATTCATAGATTTACAATTGTTATTGTAAGCTATCATTGTAGGTTCATCCCAAGTTATTCTTTCAATTTTTGGAATTTTATATTGATATTCTATAGCAGTCCAGATATTAAAACCCATGATTTCTAAATGAATTTTCATTTTAAGTTTCCATTGAGCATAGTTTGAACCATTGAAAAATGGTGGTCTATTAGTAGCAACACTTTCAAGTCTGTTATCCCTGATAACTAGGTTAAAAAAATTTAAAGAGATAAAAATTTAGAAATAACCGAAATTTTAAGAACTTTAAAAATGAAACTAAAATCACAGTTGAAAAACAGAGTATTTCAGAAAATATTTAAACTCCTCTGATACCAAATGTTGGTCGGAGTGGATACTCAAGAGGGGGGTGAATTGAGTTCAAATTAAAATTTCTGTTAAAAATATTGTCTATTTAAAATCCCCCAATTTATAAAACAAGTTAAACTGTAGTGAATTTATACAGATTGTAAATGTTCACTTAGATTCTCAAAGATTGATTAGGTCTCAGTTAATATAACAACAAGATTAAACTAAATTTTGAAACTAACCTACTGATTTAAAATAAGTGTAAACACTTGCTAATTTAATTATCAAAGTAGCTTTAAAATAGTTTTGTATTTCAATGTAATAGCAGTGGAAGAAATAAGATATAAGTATTATAATATAAACATAAAATAAAGATGCACAACAGATATAACAAGAGGTTCAGTCTCAAGACGAGACTTAGTCCTCTCAAATTTATATAAATTTGATCCACATCATGGATTGGGGTTAACAACAGTTTACAAAACTGTCCAGGCCATGTAGGGACCTGTAACACTGTTCTTCGTGGGAAACAAAACAAAGACCAGACCACGCAAGGACCTCTTCCACAGTTGATGTGGGTAAACAAGAGAAGAAATTTGGAGTGATGTTTTTGATATCCTCCAATTCAGTGCAGGAGACAATGTGTGTATAAGAAATACAGAGTACACCACACTGCTCGAAATTTAATAAATAAATCACTTAGAGAGAGTAGATAAGAGTTTGGAAAGCTCTAGTGATTATCAATGCAGCTCTAGACTCGTTGGATTTAGTAGAAAGGCTTCTGAGTCCTTCTCTGATTTTTCTATTGAAAAACAGAGTGTCGTAGTCTGCTTGTCTTCTTCAAGAATGAAAATGATCTCTTGATTCATCATGTGTTCTCCAGTGGTGTTGGATTTCATTCATGATAGTTCTTTGAAAGTCTGTCAATCTCTTTCTTTCTCAGGATTGTTCTTCTTGTAGTTATCTTGGTGTATGTATGTTCTTCTCATTGTATATTCACACTTGCGCACCGCTTCACTACTTCCCCATGTACTTCATCTTAATCTTTCTTATATTCCTTGAGTTCTGGAAGTTGGAATGATTCCCTTTTCATAAGTACGAGATACGGTTTCCTGACATGCCAAAAACTATCATTAAATAACATTAATTGCATTAAAAACATCAAATGTGACCGATAGTATTATTTAAATAATATTGACAAATGTTAAGGAACAGTATCACAAGGATTATGTAAATGGTGTCTTCTTCACGGTATGAGCTTCACGGTATGAGATTCATATTATGAGCTTCACGGTATGAGCTTCACGGTATGAGCTTCACGATATGAGCTTGTCACGATGTCTGGATCATAGTTTTTCCTTCACGATGTCTAGGTCACGGTGAGTCCTTCACGGTGTCTGGGTCACGGTGAGTCCTTCACAGTGTCTGGGTCACGGTGTGTCCTTCATGGTGTCTGGGTCACGGTGAGTCCTTCACGGTGTCTGGGTCACGGTGAGTGCTTCACGATGTCTGGGTCACAGTGAGTCCATACATAGAAAAATATCTGTATTTGGACTTAGACAGAATATGGAGAATATGGATTAAGTTTAACCATTAGAGAGTAAGAGAACTTGAATCATAAACATAAATACTTGATAATATATGTGAGATTTGTGATCATGTATAAGACTTGTAAATAATAAAGAGAGTAATTAACATCCATATGATTTGTTATCATTAAACCATGATATGTAGTTATTATTGGGATTGAAAACTATTATCAAGATGTGCAATGAAGATTGAGATTAATTAATAGTAAAAGGATTTGTGATCATTAAAACATGATTAACACATGAGGAGTCCAACAATATTAAAATACAAGATTATTATAGTGTTGATGGTAGTATAAATTTATGGTGGTTTCCAATCATTATGGCTCAAAATCTGATGGATGGAGAATTCTTTCTAAAAGGTATCTTTCAAGGATTGGCACTTCTCAAATATGGTAAGGGAATAAGTTTCATGATGTTTTTATTTCAAAACAACTAGGTTTTAAAATAGTTTGAGTTTCAAAAAAGTGTGGAGAATCAAAAATGTGTGATTAACAATCAAACAACTTCATGAATATGAGAATTGGAGCACCACAAATAAGTGATGAAAAATAGTACATCTCGGTGACTATGAGAATAATCAAAAATTGGTTATATGTAATTGGATATTTGTGAATGAATGATCTTCATGAGAATGAATTTTTGGGTTTATTGAAAATTAGTAGGAGGCATGGGATCATCTTGAATAGATGATCTTATAAATTGGATTCTACCACCCAATTCATTTCTGGTGAATAAAATTGGAGAAAGGGCTGAATCACTTTGAATTAGTGAAGGTTAACAACTTTGGGAATCGAGTTTGTATTTTGAGATTGAGTATCCTGAAAAGAAAGTATTTGAGTTAAACAATTCTTAGGTATCCCAGGTAGACGATGCTCTTGACGACTAGTTATTCTGTGATGACATAGTGTTCTCGGAGGGAAAATTTCTTCATGAATGTTGTGAGCTTCATGATGGCGCTTCGTAAAGACCATTATTGAACATCAAATTTATGTGAGAAGTTATTTAAAGTGAATCAACTAGAGACTATTATGTATTAAGAGTCTCATTCTATTGAGTAAAAAATAATTAAATTAAAATCCACTGAAATGACCTCTATTTTAGTGAACTGATTAAGACTTCTCGTAAAGTAGTGTCCAAGGGGAGTCGATTGAAGTGTTCTGAGTGAGGCACCAGGATATACCCAAAATATTGTAAATTCATTGTTCATATAATCGATTAAAAGTTTATAATGTTCTATATTCTACAACTAGTGAAGATTGGTATATTTAGGTATCATAAAAAAAATCAGCATATAGTCCTTAGACAACACCATAGTGGTGAACCAAGGAAAAATGTTGTATTTTCACTATTCATGTAAATGATGAATTATTTAGCATTACCATTAGAAAGTTTAAATAGGTTCCTACCGTTGTGTGAACAAGATCTGTCGGTTTAAGAGAAAAAGTTGAAACCCTGATTCACCCCTCTCATATCGGGTTTTTGGGGTTCTAGATATTTGATTCATAATATGTGAACGTAATAGGATTTTTTTTTATTTTCAGGTCATTTTCCTAGAGTTTTGGAATTATTCCAATCAATAAATATATAAGAAAATATAATTACATTACATTTTTCTTTTCACAAGAACAATATTATACTTTGGTTGTGCTATGAAACATTTCTAATTCATCTCTAAGAATTAGTTTCATCATATGTTGATATAATTCAATAATCTCTATAACCACATACAATGGTCAATATAAACCATTTCATACATGATTAAGCTTAGGAACCTTCAAAATATAATGATCCAAAACATTATAATTACTTCTAAGGTAGTTATTAGTATAAAATTTTAATTATCCATATCAATCATCTATTTATCCAAACATCATTGTCTCAATATCTAAAATCTGTTAGGGGTTATATTTCCATCAAAAATGTGTTTTTGTAAAAAAAATTATATTACTACTAACTCATTTTTCTTGGTACCATTCAACAAATTATCTCAAATAATTAATGAAAATGTACTGTAGTACAATCCTTATATATATCATAATTCATATGATGATAACATCATCAATAAAATATTTTACCACATATTTTATAGATCCAAATAAAGAATCAAATTAATCATCTTACATTAGTTGTATTAATAATATATGCTTTACCTTCGTCCCTAGGCTTATTATGAGTTATATTGCCTTGATGATTGGGGGTTTTTTTTCCATATTTCCCATCTCTTTACATTGGTGACACTGAATAACAATTTTTTTGTTAATCTATAAACATTATTTTTCCTGGTGTAAAGTTTCTATACACTTATAACAAACTCTGATTACCTTCAAGAAAGGAACAACATGTTTCTTTTCATAGATATCACATATTGGAAAATAATTCATTCGCATACACACTTTATATGTTATTTTTACATTAATCCACTTCTTCCATATATTCTATAGAAATTCATAAGAGTTGGATAATTATTTCTCTCTTTTTATAGAATATAAAACTATTTAATCACATGAATAAATAGTTTGAGATACCAATTCCCTTTGGATACCTTGCTTAAGTCCTTCAGGGAAGTGGTCAATCATGAATTCTGTGTTGTATATGATATCAGTAGCATAGATTTCTATCCTTTTAAAGGTATTTTCATACTCTGAAACAATTTCATCATCATTTTTCTTTAAACTAAATAAATTTATCTTAGTTTTAGTTTTTTTCCCATGAGGGAAATATCTTTAGAGTAATTACTCTGTAAAATATTTTAATTCAATGAGTTATTATTCCTTTTACTCCTTAGTATTCTAGAACAATGACCACTGCTGACTAGCATATCTATTGAAACAACACACTTCAAGTGTAACCATTTACTTTCATTTCATACTAATGTCATAAATATCTTCTCCATTGACTTAATCTATTTGTAATGTACCAGACCCAGGTGCCACCCAAAGGTGCCCTGAACCTGGTTGGTTATATAACCTCAAGCGCATTTCCCAAAATGCTTGAGGATGCTGACAAGAAGCGAGGGACATGTTCTGATATAGAGGAAACTATTACTTTACTGGCATAGTGTACACAACCGAAAACAAATATTAAATAAAGAAGAAGCAGTAATACCAAAAAAATTAAACAATAGAAGACTAAAAGTAAATCCAATAGAGGCCACAATATATATATGTGATGGATGGAAAATATATCTAGAAAAGAATCAAATCAAGTAAAAATGGTGGAAAGAAATATAGAAAATAATTTATAAAAGAAAAAAATAAACTGCAGGAGTATCACAAGCCCCAGCTTAGTCTCATGCTATCTATCTCCAATAGTAATCACGTACCCAATGAAGAATGGTGCTTTCCCTTATCTATACATGCAACCATACAATCTGTTTTCATCCAAAACATGAACCAAATAGGGTATGAGAATAATCCTATTAGGCAACCACCAAATTATCCATGCCTAACTGTTAGTGAACATATATAGTTGAAAAAATGAAGAAATAAAGAAATTAAACTAGGAAGTACTCAAAAGTAAATAATTAAACAATTTTCAATTACATTTATTTTCATTTTTTATTCACTCATTGAATCATGTAATCTTAGGATCTATCCTAAGCTCTATATCCCCCTATGTAATAATATCAAAACTAATTCCTCAGAAGGCAATCTAATCAATCAAGTAATATGGAGTCCAATCTTTTGCTTGGTTTCACAATCTCATCGCATTCATTCAATCGCTCATAAACAAAACTCTAGGAAATATCACATGGTATGAACCCTTTATTTTTACATAAAACCAATTAATAAAATATTGACCCTTTGAGAAGCTCTCACAGTGTAACCCCTTTGGTCTAATATAGAAATTATCATTTACAGTCGACCAGCTGGGCAGCTCTCACGGTCAATGCCCCTAGATCAACATGGCATCAATAAATTATAAACGATATCCTAGGTATCTCTCATGGTCAATATTGCTGGGTGAACATAGAATAAGGTAATGAAAATTGACCTCCTGTGTAGCTCTCATGGTCAATACCCCTGGGCTAACATCAACACCCATACTCTCACAGTCCTATATAGAAATGGTGCACATACTATATCAAAGCATGTCATGTATTCTGAAACCACTACACCTCTAATATTTCACAAGTATATCAAATGAATTTCAAATAATTAATCAAACTCCATCCAAATCCAACAAGTAATGGAAAACAAGTCAATACTAATAGGAATCATAGACCAAACGGCCATAAACAATCATACAAGGGAAATTCATCCATAGGTTGTCCTATAACAAGGTATCTATCCTTACACATAAGCAAAAACTATTTTTCCATCAATGAAACCATAGTAGGTAATAAAATGATCTAAATTCCAAATCAAGAAATACCTCAATCATATGAATGTGGCACTTTTTCATATATAATCCAAAGGCAAGCAATGAAAAGCATGACCCATAAACCATGATGTCTTGCGATTAATATACTTGAACATCAACCCTTGAATAAGCCTATATTTGTGTAGATATACAAAATGGTGAAAAATTACAAACGCACTTGAAAATTCCAAATGATGAATACATCATAATGGAGGAGGAATCAAGAAGAAAGGCTCTAGGGGTTTTGATAACTCACTGGGGGGATTCCAATGCACTTGAAAACATCCCAATTGTAGATCAGACGGAGAATCAGGATGGTTTTAGAGTTCTTCAGACACTCCATCACTTTCTTGTATGAACCACAGAGAGAAGGATATGTTTATAGACATAAGAAACAACCTCTCTTTGATATATCAAAAAAAAAATATACAGAGCATGTTCATTAAATGTACTTGTCATATATTAGCCTTAACCAGCCCCAAAATTAAGCAGTTTGTCAGGTCACTACAAGTCCATGTACTCAGCTATTACATAGCTAGTACATGGATGTATGCGATAACTGAGCACATGTAATGTACTCAGAAGAAAATTTATTGTACGTAGAAAAACCCCATTTCTTTCTTTTTCCTAACAATTAACCCAAAATCGAGATCCATAACTTAAATGAGGATCCAATTTCTTACAAACTTCCCCCATAAAGCAATCCATCCCTGAATTTCCATTACAAGGGTGGTGAAGACGAATCTACGAACAACTCCATCCAATATGATCATACGTTGGCCCCCCTCTCCCAAATAACATCTTGCACTTTCCTGTATTTCCATAGCACCCATACCATAGGTACAAACTGGCCATGAAGAACCTTTGTACTATGATCCAGAATCTGAATATGGTGCTCCTCAAAGGATACATCCACCTCTAACTCAACATCCTCAGGTTGAAAAACATGAGAAGGGTCTTAAAAGTTACATCGTAGCTGAGAAACATGACAGACATCGTGCAAAGCCTGGTACCTCTGAGGTAACTACAATCGATAGGCAACTAGCCCGACTCTCTCCAAAACCTCAAATGACCAGATGCATCTCAGTGAAAGCTTCTCCTATCTCCTAATCCTTCTCTATCCCAACCTCGGTGTGACATGTTAGAAAGACTAATCTCCGACCTCGAACTCTAGAGGTCACCTCCAATGATCATCATAAGATTTTTGGATAGATTTTTCAATAGCCATCCTCTTCTAAGTGAACTAAACCTGCTCAGTGGTCTCCTAGAAAAAACGAGTTCCCAGCATAGCTGTCTCTCCTGATTCCAGCCAACATAGGGGTGATAGACATGATATACTATAAAAATTCTCAAAAGGTGCCATCTGAATCATTTACTATAAACCATTATTGTAGTAAAACTCCACTAGGGGTATGTGTCTCTCTTAAGATCCCCCAAAATCCTTGGCACATGCTCAAAACATGTCCTCTAAAACCTGAATTGTTTCCTTGGACAAGGCGTCTTTCAGAGGATGGTAAGCAGTACTACGAAGAAAATGTGTACCAAAATCCCTCTGTAGTACCTTCTAGACATGAGAAGTCATCCTGGTGTCCCTATCTAAAATGGTAGAGTGTGTAACCCCATGGAAATGTACAATCTCTTGGATGTAAAACATTCAAAACTAATCAATAATGAAGGTTTCCTTGATTGGTAGGAAATGTGAAACCATTGTGAGTCCATCAACAATAACACATACAAAATCATTTTTATTGGATGAACTTGGTAAACCCTTCATGAAATCCATCGTGACATAATTTCACTTCCACTAGGGAATGCGTAACGGTTATAGTAGCCATGCGGATCGCTGATGCCCCAACTTCACTTACTGACAAGTGGAACATCACATAACAAAACCAGTTATCCCCCTATTCATGTTTGGCCACCAATATTGATGATGTAGGTCTCGATACATCTTCGTGACACCGGGATGAATTTCCCATACAGAGGCATAAAAACCTCACAAAATCTCTTTGTGTATGTCTGCTGACACCCATACACATCCATGAAAATGAAAAACTACATCCTTACCTATAGTCCACCCAGGAGTAGGGTCCTTGCCTGACATGCTCTCCTGTAAGTCTAGGCCTTCAGAATATGATATCTACCTAATTCACACTCGATCTAGTAGAGTAGAGGTAACAATTATAGAATAATGAAATTTCTTCCCATGTCTGTCGTGAACCTCCAAATGCCTCTTAGAGAACTAATTCATAAGCTTCCTTTCACTAGTGGCCTCCAGAACTATATGTATCTGAGTCCTCCTACTCAATGCATCAACCACTGCGTTACCTTTCCCAGGAGTACATGAAAGATAAATGTCAAAATACTGAAGATAGCCAACCCACCTTCACTGTCTCAAATTTAGATCTCATTGAGTAAATATATACTTGAGGATTTTTTGGTCAGTGTATACCACAAAATGGTTTTCCAAAAGATAATTTCTCCAATAGTGCAAAGCATGAACAACTACAGCCAACTCGAGAACATGTGTAAGGTAATGCCTCTCATGTGGCCTCTATAATACCCCAAGCTTAAACATTACCTAATCTTGAGAGAAGTACAGAATTAGACATTGAGTATCCTTTCCGGTTTAGAGTTTTAGAGAATTATTCCATAACAATCCCATTACATCTACAAAATTACAATGTAGACACTTCTACTCTATCCAATGTTTTCATGAAAATAAAAATCATTAAAATAAAAAATAATTCTTTTCTTAATGTAAATAATATTGAATTATTCTTTTCTCTTACCCTTCCTCATACCCTGTGAAAAACATTTCAAAAATTTTTTATGAGCATAAAAATATCAATAAGGGTTATACAATAATGAACAAAAACATTATCCCATCAATACATACAAATCTAGGAAACAATACTTTTCAATCAAAACATACCACATGAAATCATATGATTTATGAATAACACACATAAATCATTAATCATAAAGGTAACTTGTGTCTTTTGTAAGATACTAACATTGTTTCTTTCACAGCTACATATAGAGTTATGTTTTGAATACCCATCATAGTATATTCCCTAAATCTCTTAGGTGAAACTTTAAAGTTTACCTCTGTCATGTTACCCAATGAATTGGAGTTCTATCTCGGGCTCACCCTCCCTTGGTTTATCACAGAACAACCTGTATACATAAACACTTTCAAATAACCATAACATATTCATTACACATAAAACAAGGATAAAGGAAAGATAACATTTACACATTGCAATCACAATATCTCATTTTGAGATATTAAAATATTAAATGATTTTTCAAAACAATTTTCAATACCAAAAAAAAAGGTTACACGGTTTTACTTTGCTTTTAAAAACATTATGACTTTTTAATAAAGATAAATATAAAATAATGTTCATGGGGGAAGAAAGATCGTTGTCATCGTGTACGTTAAAAAGAAACATTATTTTTTATGTTTAGTAAAACTCTTCATAGAAAAAATATGTAACACCCCAGGTTAATAAATAATATGACATTTTTATATTTATCTATATTTGTGAATAAAATATTAAAATTACTTTAAAGGGGATGATATTCTCTATGGCGTAACCAACATGCAACAATGAGTTTCTTGGGAATCTTACATTGCACTCTAATAATAAAATAGTAATATTTTAAATATTAGATAACGCCTACCCATTGTAATGGCCTGAATGAACAGAACTAAAAACAAAATGATTATATATGTTTGTCAAATATTTTTACTTTTTACAATAAATTTTAGAGGATTAAAAAATGTAAATGAATCCAATTTTATGCGTAAACATTCTAATATTCTTTAAAAGGTCGATTAAACGCCTTTTGATGGCGAACCTCTTTTAAATAAACTTTTTGACAATTTTATGTGTTATATTTAACAAAATAAAATTCATCTTTAGAATCGGGACATCAAAGTTTACTTTGCATAAATTTTGGTATTTTTTTCCAAAAAAGTTCAATTTTTAATGAATAGTGAAAAATGTTGTATTTTAATTCAAAACCTCTTTTAATATAATTTATTTATATGATTATATTATATTTTTAATTGGTTTTAAAGTGAAATTAGAATATTTTTTTTCAATTTAATCTAATAGTGGTCGTTGTATTTAATTTCACTTTGAAATCGGACTTAAACTAGTGTCAATCTTTTGATACATTCTGTTTCATAAAAACACGCTATTTGTTTTGACAGCGGGAATTAATAATTAAATTAATTAATGAATCTTATATTTTCTGAATTTTGTAAAATAGACATCATTTTTGAATTTGGAATATCAAATATAGCTTAGGGTGAACTTTTGGTAATTTTCTGAAAAACTTCAATTTTTGATGAATAGTGAAACCACTAAGTGGTACTTATAAAAACTGATTTTCTGTTTAAATGAAATTTTGGCATCATTGTGTTTTGAATTTCAAAAATCCGACATACATGGTTGTCATTAAGAAGTAAAATGTGGTTAAATAGGATTAAAATAATTTTTTGGTGAATAGAAATTTATTATGTTTTTAATCGCGATTAGAGGTAATTAGTGTAGTTTATGGAAAAAATAATGTTTTAATAAAATTAAATGATCTATACACATGTACTACCCTCATTGTATGTGTCATGTCCGACCAAGACAATCCATGGGTCCACTTGGGGACCCCATGGAGCCACTTTGGTTGGAAAATGACATAAATATCTTTTTATTTAATGTTAAAGTAAAAATGACACAGACATGATATGTTTTACTAAAACAATTTTTACATGGGGTTATACAAGTAATATATTTTACTATAAATATTAATTTGAAAGATAAAAAGATTTAATACATCATATTAGTTTTTTTATAATTTTTAGACATTAAATAAATTAAATTATTTATGATATCATGATGATGCAACGATGACCTCATTATTTAACGATTTAAATAAAATGGAAAGATAATGTAATATATAAGACCTAAAAAAGTACAAAACCTATTGGATAAGTGGATTTAGAACCCTTATCACCTTATCCTTGAAATAAATCAATGTGGGACCTTTAAAATCTGAAACACTTTTTAAAATAAAGTAACATTTTGTAACATTACAAGAGTGCCCCTCCTCTCCTCTTATAAAAGGCCCCCACCTCTACCTCCTTACCCACACACCAAAGCCTTTGGATCTGACAACCCCTACACATTTTGTCTCTACACTTCCCTCTATTACTCCTTGAATCCTCACTTTGGGAAGAAGTCTTCCCAAGGAAGCCTTTGAGTTCAAACCAAAGGGAGTTGCCCGATTTTAAGGTAATGTCTTCACTTGAGTCCTTTTGTTTTATTTTGCCTCTCCATCCCCCTAAACTCTTTTTATTCATTTATTTTGTAAAAACTCCAGTATCTTCAATATACTAGGATTTTTTTATAAGAAGTATTCGAGCTACAATTACACACACCTACATATAATGGTTAAAGAACATACTGTTTCTGTGAATGGAGAATTTCTGCCTCACGAAACGATGATTGTTCAACGCTCATATAACACCTTCAAAGGTGGATATTAAGATGTCACCATATTTATATATGATATATAATATGTTTAAGTTTTACTTAAGCTTATATATTTTTCCTTTATGTCATACCTTTATGGTTTCCATTATGGGTAAATGCGATATCTTCATTTAAGGAAGTGTAGACTACCGCCCTGTCAAAGTGATGTGATTCGTTAACGCCATATGTGGGACGTATAAAGGATGGATTTAAAGTTATTATATATGATGTTATACTTTAATTATAATATACCTCTATATAATTATTATTTCTTTCCATTAATGTATGAGATAGAAATGAAAGTAGCGTTTATGCGTACGTACGGCTTACCGTCTCCATGAACGGTGCATTTCATTTCTTATCCCCAAATGTAATGTACTATTATAAGTACATATTTATAATGGATATATATAATTTATGTTACATATAAATGATTAATATAATTATGGAATTAAAATATACATACCTCTCATTTAGTTTTACTTCCATTAATATGAAAATGAAATGAAAGTAGCGTTCATGCGTACGTAAGGCTTACTGTCTCCATGAACGGTTCATTTCATTTATTACCTCTAAATGATCATGTAATATTATAAATACATGTATATGCTGGATATATATGATATATATGATATCCAAATCATGAATATCATTCTGGATATAATGAACATTTGACCACACAAACAACATGTAATTGTAAGAAGTTCACTTTCGACTTAAGAACCAAATATCGACAAAACAAACATTATTAACTTAAATGATTACATAATGTTTATAAAATATAAATAAGTGATATAAAAGGAATAATGAACATTAAAAAGGTTCTTAAGAAAATATAAATTAACTAAAGTTTATTATTCAGGACGTTAAAGAACGATCGAGTCAAGTCGGACCTGAGGTAAGGGATCCTACTCCTCTCTTTCTTTTTAAGTACACTCTTTTATGTCATTCCTTTTAAAGCTCATCTTTCTTGTTATTGGGATGTTATTTAAATATTACTGTAATTTTTATGTTCATATGATGAGAGACCCTATTCTCTCTCATTAATCCATTTTGGAAGTTTTGAGTGGCGCCGTTAGGCTGCCGAAGTTTCGTAAGAGATCTAACCTCTCTCTTTCTTTTTAAGTACTCTCCTTTATGTCACTTCTTTAAAGCTCCGCTTTGTTATGATGGGGGATGTTATTTTATATTCCTCTTTCTATAAACTTTATGTTAATATGATGAGATACCCTATTTGATCTCATCAATCCATTTTTGTAAGTTCTATGTGGCGCCGTTAGGCTGCCGAGTTTTCGTAAGGGATTTTTCATCTCACTTTTATTCCCATGAGATTTATGCTACATTTTCCACAATTTCCTTTGAGTGGTGTATGTACTGCCCTTTATTTTACTAATTGTGTAATATAATTTTATTTATGAGTATTTACATCAATGTTGTATTGTCCTTCTTTCACGGGGTGTATGTTTCAAAATAAACCCATATCGGTAAGGGAACCTTTCACCCTCCTCTTTTTAAAAGACTTATTTTGTTATGTCTTTTAATTCACATACTATTATGTTGGGATATGTTCTTCTATATCCTTATTTATGTAAATTTTTTGTCCAAGTGATGAGATCCCCTTTATCTCTCTCATCAACCCTTTTTGTAAAATTTTATGTGACGCTGTTAGACTGTCGAATTTTACCAAGTGAACTTCTTAACCCAATTTCGATTTCTTTGGGTTCAACATGTAGTTATTGAATATGTCATCCTCTGAATATGTGTGAATAATATTTGATTGTTTTACACTCTATATCCACTTATATTGGGTGTATTTATATTTGTCACACATAATTATGAGATTGATTTATCCTTAATTTAAGGATATCTTCTTTATAATGGATTTCATCTCATTTTACATTTCTTTTGAGACTTCATTGTTGTTATGCACCAATTCACTCTTATATGGTGTGTATACTGTCCTTTGACATATCATATCATGAATCCCTTTATTCTCATGATATTATAATGTTCAGATGAAATGTTATTCCGCTATTATTTGTATTCAAGAGTCTCTCATTTTGTTAAAAACTATCTAACAAAAATATCATTTTAATAGTTTTAAAGATTTATTATTCTAAATATTTATCTTTAATGTCCATATTTTCAAAATGCTTTTCAGTATTTATTTATATGGAAATTAATGTTTTAAAATTATAATTCCATTAAAAGCTTTAAAGTGGTATGGGACACTTTTATTCAAAAATCTCTTTTAAATGATTTTTGAAAATGGATTGATTAATTCAATAGCTGGGAATTACTTATTGTGATTGCAAATGAAATGTTGTTATTTAAATGTTTATATTTTCAATATTTTATGTGTAATGATGGTACTTGGACATTTTACGGGTGGTTACATGATAAACCATATGACGGGTGGTTCTGTGAATAACAGGATGGGTGGTTACGTTATAACCTACAATGCATTGGGTATGGAAGTCGGCTGTATGGATATTCCATTAAGTATGTATGGAAGTTGGCGGAATGGATATTCCATTAAGTGATATGTGTGGAAGTCGACCTTATGGTTATTCCACTTAAGTATGTTTATGTCTCAAGTGACATTTATATGTTATGTGACCTTTATATGGGTTTTATGGTAATCTTTTGGTTACAGAAGGGTAAGTAATGAACTTATATTCAGTGGAGAGTTTTTTACTACTTCGAAAAGGTGAAAAGTATTACTTTGTTGAAGTATACATGGTTTACTTGTTGTTTTGAAAAACTAACAGTTTTTATTCTTTGTGTATCCCTTACTGAGCTTTTTATGCTCATCCCAATTTTTTGAAATGTTTTTCACAGGACTTAACGTGGAATAGGGTCAAGGATGGGATCAAGGGAAAGTCATGCTGCCTAAAACATGGAACTAGACATGTTTATTTTTAAAAGTTTTTATTTTATGGAAACTTAGTAGAAGTTTCTACTTTGTAATCTTTTGAGATGTAATAGTTATGTTCTAATTCTCTAAAACTCTAAACCTGAAATGATCCTCAATGTGAATTATCCATTTAATTCAATATTAAGAAAGGTTTAAGGCTGGGGCCTTATAGTTGGTATCAGAGGTCGGTTTAGATAACTTTAGAGGTTAGGGTGTTCTTTAAGCATAAGTGACATGACCATAATGGTTAGGATTTCAGAAAGAGTCATAGTTTTTAGATAAAGTGAATGTGTAAGTATATCTTCCTCATTAGTACATGATGGTTTTGTTGTTATACTCACACTGACCCTTTTTGGTTTTAGTAAATGGCTGGATCTAGAAAGAACCAAGGTAACGGTGGATGTGAAGGAAACTGTGACAGTTTTATGAGTGAGAAACTGAATGATATGGGAGCTACAATGAGAACTCTTGTGTTTATCCACAACCAACTATCTGAAGTCATGATTGACCACCTAAACCTTGGTGATTTCTATAAAGCATCATATTTGCGAGAAACAAATCCCTACGGAACTACAGGTAATAATCATAAAGGTAAGTGTGTTCAAAAACCTATGTGTCATAGATGTGTAAAGAAACACCTAGGAAAATGTTTAAATGGGAAAGAAATATGCTATATATGTGGAAATGAAGGTCATAAAGTAAGAACCTGCCATGGAAAAAGGAAGCATCCAGTTGACTCGAGGAAAGGGAAATAAGTTCTTTCTGAGGGATCAATTGAATGTTTTAAATGTGGTGTGCATGGTCATTATGCAAACACATGTCCTATAAAGAAGTTTCGTGAATGGGATCACCAAGATCATACAACTACTCGTCTACCAATACCTAATGCCATTCCGATTGAGGATGAAGAAACTGACAATGACCAATCAAAGCTATAGATTATTTCTTAACTTTTGTTTTCTATTTTGGAATATTAGGATATGATTCATGATTTTGTTTGTAGGAAATAATTATTTCAGAATAAGTTGGAAAGGAATGGATAATGGATCATGAAGAATTTTGAATGAGTAAGAAGTCAACATATAAGGGCTTCAAGAGTTATAGTGAAATTCTTAAGAGTATTAAGTGTATTTTGATGATGGGGTACATTAGAAGACTTTTTATAGTATGTGTAACACTAATGTTTAATATATGAAAATTTTATTCAAGGAATAGTTATCTTTTCTTTTGTGGACATAGTTATAAAGAACCCATTGGGTTTATATGATCCTTACTTTTAAGGTAATTATGGGTTACTATATGTTATGATGGAAGTGAAAGGCTTGAGATAAAATTGAGGTTAAATTATGTTATGGTTATTTTTGATGATTTTATCTCTTTTTGGTGAATGATTTGAGAATTATATAGTTTTTGAAAAAGGACAACACGCAGACCGTGTGACAACCTGTCACGTTGGACAAAGCTGCGGGAATCGAACCCACAACCAAAGTGTGACAGGTATTTATCACCTACCACTGGACTATGTGAAGTCCCTGGTTAGTTTGACTTATTATTTTTAGTTATATTATTTTATGAATTATGAGTAAGTTTATTTTGGGTTATTTATGAAAATTATTAACCTATCATGGAGGATATGTGATTAGGTTAATTACTTTTCAATACGAGACTTTAAGAGTAACTGATGTTATTTGAAGATAGGTGTTAATTTGTACCTTGGAAGACTATGCAACTAAATCTTTCAAATATTTGGGTTTCAATATTAGTTTGGTTTACTTTGAATTATTTTATGGACAATTTGTTTAACGAATATTCCTTGTTGGACATTGGGTTTTGTTGGGAAAATTTTGGAGATTAAGCATAGATTTTCTTTTTAAAGGGTTATCCTTTTCTAGATTATCTGACCTTGTACTAACCTTTTTGGTTTTGGTTTTGGTTAAAGCCTAAAGACATGGGAAGTATATAGTTCTCTTTTGTGGATTAGGTGATTCTCTAGAAGTTGATTATAGTACTCTTAATGCGAACAAGTCTTCCTAAATACTCGTCTTTTGGAAAAAATATGAGTTTGATTAAGGAATCTAGTAAAAGTTGAAAGTCAACATGATAAGTGATTATATTTCCTTATGAATAAATTCCTCAATAAAAAGTAACTTAAAAAAAATGTTGTCTATTAACTTTTTCTACTAGGGAATCGAATACCTTTTAACCCATCACAAGTTTGTGATTTTCTTATTGTTAAATTTCTCCTATACATGTTTACTATCACTCTCCCTCAAGAACATGACCCTTTGCTTTTTCTAACATGTCCATGTTTTCCTACACAGAATCCTATTATGGGTCAACTCGGGTGACCTCTGTACTTTTCTTTCTTTATTTTAATGTGATTGTTTTACCGACTCTTGTTCCGATGTGGGACTTTCAAGGATGTTTCCAAGCTCAATTTTAAAATTACGAGGACGCAATTCCCAAAAGGGGGGAAGGATGTAACACCCCAGGTAAATAAATAATATGACATTTTTATATTTATCCATATTTGTGAATAAAATATTAATATTACTTTAAAGGGGATACTATGCTCGATGGCGTACCCAACACGCAACAACGAGTTTCTTGGGAATCTTACATTGCACTCTAATAATAAAATAATATTATTTTAAATAGTAGTTAATGCCTAGCCGTTGTAATGGCGGTAATGAACAGAACTAACTACAAAATGATTATATATTTTTGTCAAATATTTTTACTTTTTACAATAAATGTTATAGGATTAAAAAATGAAAATGAATCCAATTTTAAGCGTAAACATTCTAATATTCTTTAAAAGGTCGATTAATAGCCTTTTGATGGTAAACCTATTTTAAATCCACTTTTTGACAATTTTATGTGTTATATTTGACAAAATAAAATTCTTCTTTAGAATCGGGACATCAAAGATTACTTTGCGTAAATTTTTGGTATTTTTTTCCAAAAACGTTCAATTTTTAATGAATAGTGAAAAATGTTGTATTTTAATTCAAAAACTCTTTTAATCTAATTTATTTATATGATTATATTATCTTTTTAATTGGTTTTAAAGTGAAATTAGAATATATTTTTACAATTTAATCCAATATTGGTCGTTGGAATTAATTTCACTTTGAAATCAGACTTAAACTAGTGTCAATCTTTTGATACATTTTGTTTCATAAAAACACGCTATTTGTTTTGACATCGGGAATTAATTATTAAATTAATTAATGAAACTTATATGTTCTGAATTTTTTAATATAGACATCATTTTTGAATTCGGAATATCAAATATAGCTTAGGGTGAACTTTTGGTAATTTTCTGAAAAACGTCAATTTTTGATGAATATTGAAACCACTAAGTGGTACTTATAAAAACTGATTTTCCGTTTAAATTAAATTTTTGCCATAATTGTGTTTTTAATTTAAAAAATCCTACATACATGGTTGTCATTAAGAAGTAAAATTTGGTTCAATAGGATTAAAATAATTTTTTGCTGAATAGAAACTTATTATGTTTTTAATCGCGATTAGACGTAATTAGTGTAGTTTAAGGTAAGAATAATGTTTTAATAAAATTAAATGACCTAGAAATATGTCCTACCCTCATTGGACGTGTCATGGCCGACCAATAAAATCCATGGGTCAACTTGGGGACCCCATAGAGCCACTTTGGTTGGAAAATGACATAAATATCTTTTTATTTAATGTTAAAGTAAAAATGACACAAACATGAGATGTTTTACAAAAATAATTTTTACATGGGGTTATACAAGTAAAATGTTTGACTATAAATAGTCATTGGAAATATAAAAATATTTCCTACATCATAGAACTTCTTTTTATAATTTTTCGACATTAAATATATTAAGTTATTTATGACATCATGATGATGCAGTGTTGACCTCATTATTTAACGATTTAAATATAATGTAAAGATAATGTAATATATAAGACATAAAAATTTCCCAAACCAATTGGATAAGTATATTTAGAACCCTTATTACCTTATCCTAGAAATACATCAATGTGGGACCTTTAAAATCCAAAACTCTTTTGAAAATAAAGTAACATTTTGTAACATTTCAAGAGTGCCCCTCCTCTCCTCTTATAAAACGCCCCCACCTCTACCTCCTTACCCACACTCCCAAAGCCTTTGGCTCGGCCAACCCCTGCCCATTTTGTCTCTCCACTTACCTATATTACTCCTTTAAGCCTCACTTTGGTCATAAGTCTTCCCAAGGAAGCCTTTGATCTCAAACCAAAGGGAGTTACCCGATTGTATGGTAATGTCTTCACTTGAGTCCTTTTGTTTTATTTTGCCTCTCCAACCCCCTAAACTCATTTTATTCATTTATTTTGTAACAAATACAGTATATTAAATATACAAGGATGTTTTTATAAGAAGTATTTGAGCTACACTTACACACACATACATCTAATGGTTAAAGAACATACTGTTTCCGTGAATGGCGAATTTCTGCCTCACGAAACGATGATTGTTCAACACTCATATAACACCTTCAAAGGTGGCCATTAATATGTCACTATATTTATATATGATATATAATATGTTTATGTTTTACTTAAACTTATGTATTTTTTATTTATGGCATACCTTTATGGTTTCCATTATGGGTAAACGTGATATCTTCATTTAACGAAGTGCAGACTACCGCCCCCTCAAAGTGATGTGATTCGTTAATCCCATATGTGGGGCGTATTAAAGTTAATATATATGATGTTATAATGGAATTATAATATACCTCTATATCATTATTATTTCTTTCCATTAATTTATGAGATAGAAATGAATGTAGCGTTCATGCGTACGTACGGCTTACCGTCTCCATGAACGGTGCATTTCATTTCTTATCCCCAAATGTAATGTACTATTATAAGTACATATTTATAATGTATATATATAATGTATGTTACATATAAATGATGAATATAATTCGGGAATTAAAATATACATACCTATTATTTAGTTTTAATTCCATTAACATGACAATGAAATGAAAGTAGCATTCATGCGTACGTACGGCTTACCGTCTCCATGAACGGTGCATTTCATTTCTTACCTATAAATGATTATATAATATTATAAATACATGTATATGCTGGATATATATGATATATATGATATCCAAATCATGAATATAATTCTGTATATAATGAACCTTTGACCACACGAACAACATGTAATTGTAAAAAGTTCACTTTCGACTTAAGAACCAAATATCGACAAAACAAACATTATTAACTTAAATGATTACATAATGTTTATAAAATGGAAATAAGTGATATAAAAGGAATAATGTACTTGAAAAAAGTTCTTAAGAAAATATAAATTAACTCAAGTTTATTATTCAGGACGTTAAAGAACGATCGAGTCAAGTCGGACCCGAGGTAAGGGATCCTACTCCTCTCTTTCTTTTTAAGTACACTCTTTTATGTCATTCCTTTTAAAGCTCATCTTTCTTGTTATTGTGATGTTATTTTACTCTTACATTAATTTTTATGTTCATATGATAAGATACCCTATTCTCTCTCATCAATCCATTTTGGAAGTTTAGAGTGGCGCCGTTAGGCTGCCGAATTTTCGTAAGAGATCTAACCTCTCTGTTTCTTTTTAAGTACTCTCCTTTATGTCACTTCTTTTAAGATCCTCTTTGTTATGTTGGGGGATGTTCTTTTATATACCTCTTTATATAAACTTTATGTTAATATGATGAGATACCCTATTTTATCTCATCAATCCATTTTTTTATGTTTTATGTGGCGCCATTAGGCTGCCGAGTTTTCGTAAGGGATTTTTCATCTCACTTTTATTCCCGTGAGAATTATGCTACATTTTCCACAATTTCCTTTGAGTGGTGTATGTGCTGCCCATTATTTTACTAATTGTGTATTATACTTTCATTTATGAGTATTTACATCAATGTTGTATTGTCCTTTATTCATGGGGTGTATGTTTCAAAATATACCCATGTCGGTAAGGGAACCTTTCACCCTCCTCTTTTTAAAAGACTTCTTTTGTTATGTCTTTTAATTCACATACTGTTATGTTAGGATATGTTCTTATTTATCCTTATTTATATAAATTTTATGTCCAAGTGATGATATCCCCTTTATCTCTCTAATCAACCCTTTTTGTAAAATTTTATGTGACGCCGTTAGGCTGTCGAATTTTACCACGTGAACTTCTTAACCCAATTTTGATTTCTTTGGGTTCAACATGTAGTTATTGAATATGTCATCCTCTGAACATGTGTGAATAACCTTTGATTGTTTTACACTTAATATTCACTTATATTGGGTGTATTTATATTTGTCACACATAATTATGAGATTGATTTATCCTTAATTTAAGGATATCTTCATTATCATGGATTTCATCTCATTTTATATTTCTTTTGAGACTTCAATGTTGTTATGCACCAATTCACTCTTATATGGTGTGTATACTGTCCTTTGACATATTATATCATGAATCCCTTTATTCTCATGATATTATAAAGTTAAGATTAAATGTTATTCCGCTATTATTTGTATTCAAGAGTCTCTCATTTTGTTAAAAACAATTTAACAAAAATATCATTTTAAATGTTTTAAAGATTTACTATTCAAAATCATTATATTTAATGTCCATATTTTCAAAATGGTTTTCAGTATTTATTTATATGGACATTAATGTTTTAAAATTATAATTCTATTAAAAGATTCAAAGTGGTATGGGACACTTTGATTCAAAAATCTCTTTTAAATGGTTTTTGAAAATGGATTGATTAATTCAATATCTGGGAATTACTTATTATGATTGAAAATGAAATGTTTTTATTAAAATGTTTATATTTTCAATATTTTATGTGTAATGATGGTACTTGGACATTTTACGGGTGGTTACGTGATAAACCATATGACGGGTGGTTCCGTGAATACCAGGACTGGTGGTTACGTTATAACCTCCAATGCATTGGGTATGGAAGTCGGCCGTATGGCTATTCCATTAAGTATGTATGTAAGTTGGCCGAATGGATATTACATTAAGTGATATGTGTGGAAGTTGACCTTATGGTTATTCCACTTAAGTATGTTTATGTCCCAAGTTACCTTTATATGTTATGTGATCTTTATATGGGTTTTATGGTAATCTTTTGGTTACAGAAGGGTAAGTAATGAACTTATATTCAGTGAAGAGTTTTTTACTACTTAGAAAAGGTGAAAAGTATTACTTTGTTGAAGTATACATGGTTTACTTGTTGTTTTGAAAAACTAACAGTTTTTATTCTTTGTGTATCCATTATTGATCTTTTTATGCTCATCCCTAGTTTTTGAAATGTTTTTCACAGGACTTAACGTGGAATAGGGTCAAGGATGGGATCAAGGTAAAGTCATGCTACCTAAAACATGGAACTAGACATGTTTCTTTTTAAGAGTTTTTATTTTATGGAAACTTAGTAGAAGTTTCTACTTTGTAATATTTTGAGATGTAATAGTTATGTCCTAATTCTCTAAAACTCTAAACCTGAAAAGATCCTCAATGTGAATTATTCAAATAATTCAATATTATGTCAGGTTTAAGGCCGGAGCCTTATAAAATATGCCCTCTGAATAAAATTAAAAGTCAAAGGGGTTTATAAACCATTAAAAGAAAGGTGTTTATAAATCAAAATATGACTCAATAAAAAGAGATTGAGACGAAGTGCCATAACCTGAGTCTGAATCATCACGTATGTTCCTTGTTGTTCCCAAATACTAAACTTAATTTAATTTCTAATTTCTTTATAACCATTTTCATGTTTATTATTCCTTTTATATCTCTTATTACCTTGTTATAAACATTACATAATTATTTATGTTTATATCGGTTATTTTGTTGATATTTGGTACTTGAGTAAAAAATGAACTTGTTATAATTACAAATTCCCCATATGGTCAAAATTCCATTATATCCAGAATGATAATAATGATTTAAATACCATATATATCTAGTATATATATGTATTTATAATATTACAAAATATATGGAGATACGAGATGAAATTCACCATTCGTGGAGAGGGTAAGCTATACATACTCATAAACCCTACTTTCATTTATTTTTAATATTTAAAGGAATAAAAACTAAATGATACTTAAATATATTATTACAATAGTATAATATCACATTTTATATACTTTAAAAAATTTCCTTAACTCCATCCTCTATATGTTCCATGTATGGTATGAACGAGACATATCACTTTGATGGGGTGGTAGTCCACACTTCCACAAATGATATTATTATATTTACACAATATAGAAAGCATAATTTTGTGATTAAATTATAAAAACATAAGAATATAGAAAATATAAATATAATATATGTCATATATAAATATAATTCCATCATAATGGACACCATTATAGGTGGTAGGGTAAATTGAACGATCATCATTTCGTGAGGCAACAGTTCACCGTACACAGAAACCGTATGTTTGTATCCATTAGATAGAGGTGTCTGTAAGTGTAGTTTGAATAATTCTCATAACAATATACTAGTATATTGAGGATACTATAGTTTTTATGTAGTGAAATAATAATAAAATAGTTTTTGTAGAAGGAAAATAAATGAAATGAACTTGAGAGAAGACGTTACCTCTAAATTGGGTAACCCCCTTTGATTAGAGCCAAAAGGTTTTCTTGAATTATCTTATGCATAAGGTATGTCTTTTAGAAGGAAGATATGGATGTATGGAAATTATTTGGGAAGAGGTTGGATGAGACAACGGTCTTGAGAGGTGTGATGAAATGGGTTGGGTGATTCCATTATATAAGAGGGAGGACGGGTTCTTTAGGAATGTTTTAAAGTATTACATTATTCTAAAATTATTTTCAGTTTTAAAAGTCCCAAACTCATTTATATAAAATATAATATTATTTTGCATAGAAAAAATCTCAACCAATAGGTTTTAGAAAAGTCTTTCTAAAAAATTTAACCTTATCTTTTAACTTTAACCTTTAGTTAACTAATTTAACTCTTACCATGTATTCTTGTATATTCATACCATATGGTTAATATAATTACTATAACAATGAAAATAGAACCTAAATTGGTTCATTAATGATATGTTCAACATTATTTAAGTCATTTTTCCGAATTATATATTTTTAAGACAATTATATCATTTAATAAAATAGTATTTTGTTTAAAAAACTCATTTATGTCAATTTTTATACTATTCATATCATGACTTTTTGAAAATCCATAACAACTTGATTATTTCAGAAAAAACTTCATTAATTTAATATAACAATTCAGACTCATCCATAAAATTTTTAGATGGAAAAAAAGTTCCAAAATAATTTATTTTTATTTATTTATAATCTCATTTATTTAAATCATTCATTAATAAGGTAATCACTACATCATCTTTGTGTCATAAATAAATTTATCTATTTGATGTATAAAAATTATAAATAAAATACCATTATTTTGGAAATATTTTTATATTTATAATAACTATTTATAGTTAAAGATATCACTTATATATCCCCATTTAAAAATTATTTTATTAAAAAGGACATGTTTATGTTATATTTTTCATTACATTAAATTATTTCTTATAAAAAGTCATTTTCAAATCCAAGTGGCTCCATGGGGTCCACAAATCGACCCAAGGATGCACATGGTCATAAATATCTCATAAAATAGGATTAAGACATGTGTTAGGGTAGTTTAATATTATTATAATATTATTTTTTACCATTATTTAGTAGATTTACCTTTTTAACCATGGTATATAAAATAATTACTGAACTTAATATTCATAATGTTTAAAAATTAATGGAACCTATTTACACAATTTGAACCTCATGATCATAAATATGGAATCTAGTTTTCCAAATTCAAAACACATAATTTGTAGTAATTAATTGAAAATTAATTCTTATTATCAAAAAAAAAAGCACATTTTTAGGATGTAAAAACTACCAAAAGATTATTATGTATTTATGTTCAATTTCAATGTGAAATTACTTTCAATGACCAGAATTGGATTAAATGATAAAAATATAATCTAATTACACGTTAAAATAAATTAAAAGGACAATATAACTATATAAATAAATTTGATGAAAAGAGTTTTTGAATTAAAATGCAGTATGTTTCACTATTTATTAAAAAAATGATCTTTATTAGAAAATTACAAAAACATTAACCAAAGTTAATCTTGATATCCCATTTCTATAAAATAAGTTCATTTTTTTCAAATATAACATATAAAAGTGAAAAAAACAATATTTAAAAAGGTTTTTCCATCAAAAGGTAGTAAAATAATATTTTAAAAATATTAGAGTATTTTATTGATTAAAATCATATTCATTATTTTTTTAACCCTCTAAAATTTATTGGATAAATATAAATACATTAGAAAAACTTGTGTAATCATATTATAGTTTGTTCTTTTCATTCCCACCAAAACAACAGTTATGTGTTAACTACCATTTAAGATAATAATTATATTATTTTATTTTATTGGTATAACTGAAAGTTGTGTGCAATGTATGAATTCAAGGATACCTGTTGTTTCATGATGATTAAGCTATAGGAAAAATAATCCTATTTAATAAAAAAATAATATCTTATTCATAAATATTAATATAAATGAAAAAGTATTATTCTATAAATACATGGGTTGTTACATCCTTCCACCTTTTGGAAATTATGTCCCCGAAATTCTATTAACTTATCAAATAAGGGGGGGTATTTATCCCGCATAGAATTTTCAAATTTCCTTATTTCCTCTTCAACCATATAGGTTTTCTACAAAACCGTTACATGATAGATTACCTTATTCCGCAACACTTTCTCTCTAAGGTCAATAATCTGGACTGGTTGTTCCTCATAAGAAAGATTCTCTTCCAACTGAATTACCTTTGGACTGAAAAATGATATGGATCTGACATATACTTTATCAACATTGAAACATGAAAAAAATTGTGTGCCTGGGATAAACATGGAGGTAACGCCACTCTATAGGAAACTGTTCCAACTTTTTATAGGATTTCTTAGGTTCCAATGAACCTCAGTGTCAACTTTCCCATCTTAACAAAACACATCACTGTTTTTACATGGAGAAACTTTGAAAAAATATATGATCACCTACCTCGAAAGAAAAATCCATCCTCTAGATATCTGCATAAATTTTCTCCCTACTATAAGCAGTTCTCGTGAGCTTCTGAATAAACTAAAGTTTTTCAGCCATCTATTCTACCAATTGAGGTCCAATCAACATTATTTCATATAATTCATCTCAAAAAGATAGAGTTTGAAACAACTTTCTATATAATTTATCAAATGGTTCCATCTGTATAATGGAATGAAAACTCTTATTATAAGAAAACTCAACCAAAGAAATATGTTGATCGCAAATTCCCAAGTAATCCATTGAAGAAGAACACATCATTTGATCCAATGTATGAATTCTTCATTCAAACTATCTATCTGATTGAGGATTAAAGCTATTCTAAAATTGAATTCAGTTCCTATTGACTTCTAAAGGCCCTTCCTAAAGTTAAATGTGAACATAAGACCACAATCAGATAAAATGGAGAGGGGAACTCCATGTAACCTGAATATTACATTAATATTCAATTGAGAAAGATGATCTGGAGACAGAGAATCTTTTAAAGGAAAAAAATGGGTAGATTTAGTCAATCGATCAACTATGACCCATATTTCATTGTTACCTCGAGAAGTCTTTGGTAATCCCAATATGAAATCCATGGAAAAAATTTCCCATTTCCAATCTAGCACTAGAAAAGGATGAATAATCTCTTTCAATAACTACCATTCTGCTTTAAACTATTGAAAAGTTAAACACTTCAAAATGAAGTTAGTAATATCTCACTTCTCTCTATCCCACTTATAATAATCTTGAAGATCTCTATACATTTTAGTACTACTCGGATGAACTAAAAATTGGGAATTTTGATCTTCACATAACAAATCTTTCTTCAACTATGAATCATAAGGCACACATAACCTATTTCCAAATCTCAAAACACAATCTTTATCAATGTTATATTTAGGTAACTTACCATTCTGAACCAATTCTATCTTTTTCTGTAAATAACTATCTTCTTTCTGTGCTGGGTTAATTTAGTATGATAGAGATGATTTCACTGTGACCTAGAACAAAACAGAGGAATTATATGTATAAAAAATATCCAATCCAAAATTCATCAAATAAAAAACCAAATAATATCGTTCCAAATGTATAATGGTTAATATAGAATTACTCTTTAAGTAAAAAGAATAAGCCACTTTATTTGCCTTTCCTAGATGGTAATGGATCATACAATCATAATCCTTGATAAATTATCGCTATCTCTTCTGTATCATGCTTAATTATTTATAAGTGAATATATATTTGAACCTTTTGTGATCAATATATATTTCACACTTTACTCCATACAAATGATGCCTCCAAATTTTTAATGCCAAAAAATAGCATCTAATTCCAAATCATGAGTAGAGTAATTTAACTCATTAGGTTTCAACTCATGTGAAGCATAATAGATTACCAAATCATTTTTTATAAGGAAACAACCATGTCCTTTCACCAAACAATCACTATAGATAACAAATTTACCATTTCTCGAAGACAGTGCCTAAATTGGAGCATTCACCAATCTTAGCTTCAATTCTTGAAAACATTCATCACATTCTTTTTACTAGAATAACTTAAAACATTTTCAAGTATAATTAGTCAGTGGGATAGATAACCATGCAAAATTTTCCACAAAAATATGGTAATACTGTGATAAACTAAGATAACCACAAACCTTGGTAATATTTTTGGGTCTTGGCCATTCATTAAAAACTTTTGTTTTAGCACGATCAATAGTTATGACATATTTTGAAACAATGTGACCAAGTAATGAAATTGTTTTAACCAATACTCACATTTGATGAATTTACCTTAAAGTTTATTTTATTTTAAGGTTTTCCAGACAACTCTTAAATGAATTTCATGATCCTCTTTACTTTTAAAATATACCAAAATAACATCTATAAACACAAACACCATTTATCACCTGAGTCAATTGATCCATCACTGCAAAAAACTATTCAATTCTGATTCCAACCAACACAGGATATTGATTTGGAAGTTCATTTCCCTTTATATGACTTCTGAGCATAGCTACCCTATTTCCTCTAAGAAAACCCATTCTGAACTAACATATCTTAGATAGAGCAACATGGTAATCTTCAAAGGCTATATCATTATAATATGACCATAAATTAATTTATGTATATTAATTTAACAATATCCTAACACCTAAATTGGCCTAAACCGACCAATGATACCAACTATAAGGCCTTAGCCTTAAAAATTACAAAATATTGTGTTAAGTGAAGAATTATACATCTAGGATCTTTTTAGGTTTAGAGTTTTAGAGAATAAGTCCATAACTGTTACATTATATCTCACGAATTACAAAGTAAAAAATTCTACTCTATCGAACTTTAAAAAAAAGAAACTCTTTAATAAAAAACAAGAATTTTTTTATTGATTTAATTCTTCTTGAATTATTCCTTTCTCTTACCCTTCCTTATACCTTATGAAAAACATTTCAAAATCTTGGGATGAGCATAAAAAGATAAGTAAGGATTATAAAATAAGGAAATAAAACATTATCCCATTAATAAATAAAAATCATTGAAACCATACTTTTAAATCACAACATACCCCATGAAATCATAAGATTTATAAATAACACACAAAAATCAGAAATCATAAATGTAACTTGTCGAATTCATAACACACATACATTGTAGCTTTCATAGCTACATATGGAGTTATGTTTGGAATACCCCTCCTAATATATTCCTTAAACATCTTAAGAGTAACATTAAAGTTTACCTACGTCATGTTAACCAATTCATTGGAGAGCTATATCAGTCTCACCCTCCGTTGGTTTATCACAGAACACACATATGCGTAAACAATTCCCAATAACCATAACATATTCGTTACACAAAAAACAAGTATAAATGAAAGATAACATTTAAAAAATGCAATCAAATTATATAATTTTTATATATTGACATAATCAATGCTTTATCAAAACCATTTTCAATACCAAAATCTGTAAAAAGTTTATATGGTGTTTATTTTCCTTTTAAAAACATTACAGCTTGTTAGGGAAGCCAAATTTTATATAATGCTCGTGGCGGTGGAAAGGTCATTGTCATCGTGTACATTAAAAACAATCATTATTTTTGTAATTTAGTAAAATGATTCATAGAAAAAAAATATTCCATTTGAATAAAATTAAATTCCAAAGGGGGTTATATACCATATACAAAAATTCGTGTATAAATCAAAATATGACTCAATGAAATGAGATTGAGACAAAGTTCCTTATCATAAGTTCGAATCGTCACTTATATTCCTTGTTATTCATGAATAAAAAACATAAGTTAATTTATACATTCTTTAGAACCTTTTCCAAGTTAATTATTTATTTTATATTACTTATTATCAGGTTATAAACATTACATAATTATTTAAGTTAATATCAGTCATTTTGTTGATATTCAGTACTTGTGTCAAAAACGAACTTTTTATAATTACAAATTTTCCATCTAGTAAAAATTACATTATATAGAAAATTATATTAAGGATTTAAATATAATATATATCCAGTATATATATGTATTTACTATAGTACAAAACAGTTGGAAAAAGGAAATAAATGCACCGTTCATGGGGATGGTAACCCGTACGCAAGCAAGAACACCACTTTCATTTCTGTTTGATATTTAATGGAATGAAAAAAATGATAAATATGTATATTATAATTCCATTACAATATCAAATATTATATAAATTATAAAAGTTCATTAACACCATCCTTTATACATTCTATGTATGACATGAACGAGTCATATCACTTTGAGGGGGTTGTAGTCCACACTTCCTCAAATGAATTTTTCATATTTAAAAATTATGGAAAGAAAAAAGGTATGATTTAAATAAAATAATAATAATAGAGACAATATAAATATTATATATATAATATATAAATATAGTTCCATCATAATGGCCAACATGAGAGGTGGTATGGAAAATCAGACAATCGTCATTTCGTGAGGCAGCAGTTCGTCGTACAGAAAAACAGTGTGTTCGTATCCATTAGATGGGGGTGTGTGTAAGTGAAGTTAGAATCCTTGTCATAAATAAATCCTAGTATATTTAGGATAATGGTGTTTTTATTTAATCAAATAATAAGAATAAAATAGGGAGTGGAGAATTAAAATAAAAGAAAATAACTTGAGAGAAGATGTTACCTCTAAATCGGGTAACTCACTTTGATTTGAGCCAAAAGAAATTCCTTAATTGAATTATACCTAAGGTAATTCATATAAGAGTAAGATATGTATTTTTTTTTATCTTTTTTGGGATGATTTCGGATGATCCAAGGGTCTTGATAGGTGTGATGAAATGTGTAAGGGTGATACCCTTTTTAAGAGGGTGGAGGGGCTCTTTTAGAAAGTTTTAAATTATTATTTTACTATAAAATGTTTTTCGGTTTCAAAAGGTCCCAAAGTAATTTAGTTCAAAGATAAGATGATTCGGGGTCTCAAAAATATCAACCAATAGATTTTAGACAAGTCCAGGGCACAAATATGACCTTATCATTTAGCTTTAACCCTTAGACAAATAATTTAACTCTTACCATGTCTTCTTGTATATTCATATTATATGGTTAATATAATTACTATAAAATTACAATAAAAACTCAAGTGGTTAATTGAAGATATTTCAACATTATATAAGTCATTTGGACGAATATTATATTTTTAGGACTACTATATCATTTAATAAAATAGTATTTTTTTAAAAACTCATTTATATCAATTTTTTTACTATTCATATCATTACTTTTTAAAAATTCATAAAAACATGATTATTTCGAAAAAAACTTCATTAATTAAAATATGAAATTTCATAATCACCAATAAAATTCTTTGATGGCATAAAAAGCTTCAAAATAAATAAATTTTAATATTTATAATAACATTTATTTAAATCATTCATTAATAAGGTAATTACTACATCATCATTTTTTCATAAATAAATAAATTTATTTGTAGTCTAAAAATTATAAATAAAATACCATGATGTAGGAAGTCTATTTTTATTTCTAATTATTATTTATAGTCATAGATATCACTTATATAATCCCATATAAAATTGTTTTTAGTAAAAAATACATGTTTATGTTATATTTTTCTTTACTTTAAATTAATTCTCATAAAATGTCATTTTCACATCCATGTGGCTCAATGGGATTCCAAAGTCGACTCATGGATTCCCATGGGAAGAAAAATTTCATAAAATAGTATTAGGAAATGTGTTAGGGTAGTTTAATATTATTATTATATTATTTTTTACCTGTATTTACAAGATATACCCTTTAATCATCGATGAAAATAATAATTACTAAAGTTACTATTCATAATGTCTAAAAATAAAAGGAACCAATTAACACAATTTTAACCTAAAGAATATAAATATGGAATAAATTTTTTCAAATTTAAAACACATAAGTTTTAGTAATTAATTTAAAATTAATTCATGTTGTCAAAACAAAAAAAACGTGCTTTTAAGAAGTAAAAACAACCAAAATATTGCCATGTGTTTATATCCAATTTTAATGTTAAATTACATCCAATAACCAAAATTGGAATAAATAATAAAAATATAATCCAATTACACATGAAAATTAATTAATATAATAATCTAACAATATAATCAAATTAGATGAAAAGACTGTTTTGAACTAAAATGCGGTATTTTTCACTATTCATTAAAAAAATAAAATTTATCATAAAATTACCAAAAATATATCCAAAGTAAATATTTATGTCCCAATTCTATATAAGAAGATTATTTTGTCAAATATAACTTATAAAAGAAGCAAAAATAAGATTTAAAAAGGGTTCTCCATCAAAAGGAGGTAAAATGACCTTTTAAAAATATTACAGTATCTCATGCTTAAAATCAGATTTGTTCTTATTTTAAGCATCTAAAATTTATCAGATAAATATAAATACATTTAACAAACAAGTATAATAATATTGTATTTATTTATTCTATTCACGCTAATACAATGGCTAGACACTAACTACCATTTAAAATATAATAATATTATATTATTTTTCAGTATAACTCAAAGTTGTCTACAACGTATGATTCCAAAGAAACTCATTGTTGCATGTTGAATAAGCTATCAGAAAAAGCATCCACCATAATGAAAAGAATATCTTATTCATACATATTAATAGTAATGAAAAAGTATTATTCTATAAATACCTCGGTTTTTATAGCCTCAACTACCAAGACCGGTACACAATGACTCCTTCCACCTATATAAGAACTACTCCCTTCCTGATAAATGGTGCATCACAGTAAATGGTGTAACTCTTGATCGGATAAAAAAAAGTCACTATTGGTTCTGAATTCTATCTTCCTTTCAGCTCTTGAAAGGATGAATCTTATGAATCAGTCCACAAGTACATCACACCCTTCTTAGTCAGGCCTTTCAGTGGCACTGTTATGCGTGAAAAGTACCGAATAAAGGACCTTTAGTAACTATCCATCTCCAGGAAACTATGTATCTCAACTATTTTCTTCGGCTGCTCTATGTAAACTAATGCTCTTACTTTCTCTAGGTCTACTGATACTCTTGTCTCTGAGATGACTTGAACAAAGAAGGGAATATGTTCCATCCAAAAGTGGTATATTTAGAGCTTAGAATGTAACTTATGATCTCTTAGTGTACTCCATAAGAACTCAAGATTGACGTGTTGGTCATTTTGAGTGTAAGAGTACACCAAGATATCATCCATTAAGACTACCATAAAATAATCAAAGTGTGGATGGAACACTTGGTTCATCAGTTCCATGAAAACTACCAGAACGTTCTTGAGACTGAACTGCATAACCAAATAATCATAAAGACTATACCTTCTCTAAAAGGCTGTATGAGGTATATCTGATGGTATAACATCAAACAGATGATAACCAGATCTCATGTAAATCTACAAGAACCCCCAGGATCCCCAAAGCTGATCAATGAGATCATTAATCCTCAGCAAGGGATATCAGTTCTTGACTGTAAATTGGTTCAACTTATGATAATCCACACAAAGTCTAAGGGTACCATCTGCCTTCTTTGCAAAAAGGAAAAGAAAACCCCAAGGAGAAGTAATGGGTCGGATGAAACAATTTCCTTACAACTCCTCAAACTACTTTATGAACTCTTGTAACTCTGGTGCAGCAATCCTATATGGAGTAATTGACACTAGTGCTTCTCCTGGCACGAGCTCAATAGAGAAATATACCACTAGCTCCAATGGTAGACCTAAAGATTCATTTGGAAATACATATCTGAAATGTTCCATGATTGGAGGAAATTCCATCTATGATGTCTCCTAGTTGTCCAAATATAAACTAGAATTTTGGGTTATAATTCCTCCCAAACCATGATGCTCGTGTCCCGCACTGCTCGCCTGGACATCCCATTCGCCGTTGTGTCAAAAAGACACACCATCTAGTGATGTGAAACTCACCCTACGGAGATAGCCATAAAAAAATTCATAAAAGGAGACCAAACAGTCCATTATAAGAATGACATAAAATCATGTTATCTCTATGACATAGAGTTCTCATAAGAAGTGGCACCCAGAAACCTCAAGAGGGAACTCCTTGCACTGATGTACACTGGTGTTCCTAATCACCAACAGAGTGTTTAACATCATAACATCATCAGGAGTAAATTTACAGAGCCCAAGTCTCCCCACAATGGTAGAATATATAAAGTAATGAGAATCCCCTACATAAGAAGAAGAACAAGCTAAAACTAAGGACACTAGAATCATACCTCTATCCATAGAGGGTCATATATTCTTCTGTTGTTGGGTATATTCCATAGATAAATTATTACCCATATCACAGCCCAGAGACACTAGCTGGCTACCCTGAGCTAATCCACCCTATTGTCACTAATGACCTGTCGTTAGGATACTGTGGTCATGACCACCTCCTCAGCCTGAAAAACCTTATGAACTCCAGTTCTCGGACTGATGAGAAATTGGTGGTTCTAGTCCTAAACATGGAGTCATAACAGATCCCTTATCACTTGCTGTAGGTGATAACATCATGAAAAAAATTGAAGATTACCCATCTTCGCACAAGATCGACACTCTACTACGTCCCTCAGTCAATGTGGTATCTTATTCCCACACTTTAGGCACTAGCAGCACACCACTTGGATACTTGAATAAACATCCCTATGACGCTTCCTACTATTAGTCAAAGGAGTTCCAACCCTTGATGTTGAACTAACTTGGCTCACCGCTCCAAACTCCGTCAGATTATGCTCGGTAATCAACACCCGATTTACTATAGTATTCACCGATTTCAACCCAAAAACATTCATCTAGGATCATATGTCATACATAAGACCATCCTCAAATCACCAAGCATGTGATAAGTCGTCACCCCCCAGAATAGGTGTGAAGGGTTGAAGCACTGTAAAACAAGAATAGTAATCCATTAAGGAAAGAGCTCCCTTCTCTAAATGCATGAACTCATGGGATCAGTCGGCCATCAACATCTCAGGGTAGAAGTAATCATTCAAGGTCCTCCAAAACCCTTCCAATTCCATACCGCTATGATGTCCCATCGGCGAGTTAACATCTCACTATATCTATGTATAATCACGTAGCATGTACATCTCGAGCTACACCCTCATCTTTGTAGGTGTCTCTAGATGCTTCATGATAGAAAGAATGGCCTCCAACCATGATTGTGCAGAATGTGGTCCTCCATCCCCTGAAAATCTAGGAGGCTTCTCCTAGTGGAACACCCGAGTCAGCTTTTCCATAGATGAGGAATGATGGGGTGGTCCATCAAAAGTCGGTATCATCCTCATAATGCCTTCATAGAACAGTGCATTAGCACCTATGTCTGGTATAATAGCTGGTGCCAAGATGGGCACGATGGGAGGATCCGCTAGTAGTACCTGCTCTAAAATTTTCATTCTTTGATCACCACCCTATACCTAGCATACAATTGAGGGATATCTTGGTGGAATGATTCTACAAAGTCAAGATCACACCTCAATTCAAGATTATCAAGGACAACAACTTAAAAGTCTAATAATGTTATAGGAGAAAGAAAGCACTCAGGTTTAACAAAATAGGGTTACACAATGTGTAGATCAACTACACGACATGTTCCCTTTAACCCTTAACATGGGCATGTACCTCTTCCAAATTGGTCGTGCTACAACCCATACACATGACATGTTACATATGAGACATGGCATGTACTTGAATATTCCCTCTGGGCCATGCACATACACAAAACTAAAAATACACGGTCTTGATGGTGTAACACTACATGATTTGTGCACCTTAGACACAATTTGTACTCAAAAGTTTGATCTACCAGGGTCATTAGTCACATGGATGGATACAAAATTGACTACTACATGGATTTTATAAGCTAGACACGGTGTGTACAACCTTTGTTTGATCCAACCATGTCATTAGTCACAGGGTTGGATAAAGGGTCTCTTTCAGCATGGTGTGCACTCCCAATAAACAGCGTGTTCTACCAAACACTTATCAACCCTGTGTCTCTTCTCACACAGTCAATCACATGGTGAAAAATTACATGATGTGTACATACAATACAAAACATGTATATAAGACAAGTCAGTTCTTCCAGAATAGAAGAACACATGGTGTGTTTCCATAACATTACACGCCATCATTTCTGAGGTTATAGATAGTAAACCTCTAAAACTTCTCCAAAACCATTAAAAATTAAAAATATTTCCAAGGAATTCCATGTTCTGATTCTTGAGATTCCATACTCCGCATGAATCAATGTTTCTCATAATTAATCAGATCATATTAATATAATTAAATTAATGTTAAAAAATGATTCACCAAATTCCAATCCATGAGGGTCTATAACACCTCAGGGACTGAATATTGACATACATAAAAATGAAACATTACATATACCAACACCCTATAAAAATAGCACGTATTTCTATCACGACATCTTTCACAACATCATGCATATCTAGTACAACATCTATCACAACAACATGAAATTAATAATGCACCATAAATGGAAGGATAAGAAAACATGACATATGATGTCTAGAAAGTGCCTATATGATGCATGATATAGAATACCCTCATCCTATCAGGATGCAATAGAAATAGAACCAATCATTTAATCATTCATAAAAATCTCTTGGAGGAATATCTCATAGTCAAACCCCTTTTATTTATCCTAGATCCAATTCATAAAATATGAACCATTTGGGAAGATCTCACAATCAATACCCTTTAGTCTAACATAGCAATAATGATTTACAAATGACCACCTTGGTTGCTATCATGACCAATTCCCCTGGATCAAAATGGAATCAATAAATTAAGAATGACCTCTAGGGTAGCTCTCACGGTAATACCCCTAGTTCAACATAACATAAGGTAATGGTAAACTTCCACCTGAGTAGCTCTAAAAATCAATACCCCAGGTCCAATATCTTCCCTAAGGATCTCATAGTCCTATGAAAAAAATAGTGCGCATACTATATCAAAAAAGCTCATGTAATCTGAAAACACGACATGAAAAATCGTTGACAATCATATCACATGAATTTCATATAATCAATAAAACAACATCTTAATCACCCAAGGCATGGAAAATAAGGCAAACCTAATAGGAATCCTAGAACAAACAACCATAAAGAATTAAACAGGGGAAAAGAACCCATGGGGTGTCCTGTAATAAGGTATCTAACCTTACACATAAGCAACAACTCTTTTTCAATCAATCAAACCATAGAAGGTAATAAATATGGTAACATTCCAAATCATTTAGTACCCCAATCATGGGTATGAGACCCATTTTTCAAATATAATCCAAAGATGAAAAAAATATCACAAAACACCCTCCAAAATGTCTCATGATCGATATACTTGAACGCTAACCGTTGAATCAGCCTAGATTGGCATAGATCTTCAAAATGATGAAAAATTCCCAAATTTGAATAAATTATAATTGAGGAGGAATGAGGAATAAAGGCCCTGGTTTTTTTTAAAAATCACCGGAATGAAACCAAAGCACCTGATGGCATCTCAATTGGAGCTTGGAAGGAGAATAATGAGGGGTTCGAAGTTCATCGGCCACTCTATTTCTCTCCCCTATGAACCATGAGGAGAAGATGATGTTTACAAACATAAGACTTGACCCCACTCTGATATGTCCAATAAAAAAATAAATCTAAAGGGAATTATCATTAAATATAAATGTCATGTAGTAGCCTTAACTAGACCCTAAATTAAGTGGGTTTTCATGTTACTACACCTCCATGTACACAACCGTTACACATCCAGTATGTGGATATACATGGAAACCAGGTACATGGTATGTACTCAGAAATACATGGTGTGTACTTAAAAATAAATTCAATTTCTTCCTTTTTTCCCCAAAACAAAAAATATATTGATCCATAAATAAAATGACGATATGGGTTCTTACTCCCTTGCTCAGCATCCATTAGATCAATATTCCAACTAAATGATTGTAATGCCCCGACCCCAGAATCCCAGAGTTGGTGAAATATTACATAACATTGGCATGATCAAAAAAGTTCAAGTCTTGAAAGACCAATTAGTTTAGTAGGCTTGGAAGTCCAAGATACATTTATAATGTTTACATTACATCATAAAATGAAAAAATATGACAAGATTGTTTCCATAGACCACACTCATATCCCCTCAGACTATCCCTACAAGTAAGTCATAAAATACTTCTTCATATCCTGGGAAAACAAAAAACATAGGAAAGGGTGAGCTCAGATGCTCAGTAAGGATAATAATATAGCGGAAAATTTCATAAATAAGAATAAACATTTAAGTCAGTGTATAAGACTAGAACAAAAGCCTTTTAAACTCGAAATTCAGCATAATATGGTATAGATAAAATCAAATAATTCCATTTACTTATTCACATGGATATTCTACTAGTTGAATAATCACATGCAATATCAATAACAACTTTCATAATGATGTAATGCATAATGCCATTCTATCATAACCACACAGTCAAGACCTTGTTCCAAGACTACAAATAAGATTTTGTCAAGGCCTTGTGCCAAGACACTAGTTTGTCTCATGAGGCCTACTGATGCATTGAGGAGCTATAGCGGGCTCCACCCGTTAGATACTAAGTTCAATGCATTCCTTATATGAAAATTTTTAAACATAACATTGACATTCGTATTGAAACTATAATACGAAATTTCAATACTTTATCCACAAACCATGAATGGTAAAAAAAATAACACATCCACAGTCAAACATAACTCATTGAATAAAATATGGAAGATTGTATTGTAACAGATTAACCTCAATCAATAATAATGAAGGATATTGACATATATGAAAATAATAATCAAAACTATTAGAGAGAAATATCCCCCTTTTTCTTGAAATCATTTAAAAGTCACACTATTTGTCACGAAGCCATTTAAAAATAGATTTTTGAATCAAAGTGTCCCATACCACTTTGATAATTTTAAAAGGAATTTTAATTTTTAAACTTTAATGTCCATATAAATAAATCCTTAAAACCTTTTTTAAAACATCGACATTAATGACAAAGATTTAGAGTAATAAATATTTAAAACATTTAAAATGTTATTTCAGATAGAGTTCCTAACCAAAATAGAGACACTTGAATAAAAATAATTGAGGTAATCAAAACTTTGTAATATCATGAGAATAAATGGATTCATGATATACTATGTCAAAGTACATTATATACACCATATAAATGTGATTTTGTGTATAACAACAAATAAGTCTCAATGGAATGTAAATTGAGATGAATTCTCTTATAAATACCATATCCTTAGGTTACGGATAAATCAATGAAAAAATTATGTGTGACAAATATAAATTCACTCACTATGATTTTATATTCAGTGTAAATCAATTATAGGACATTCACACATATTCCTGTAAAACTAACACCAATGAATTGGATATTAAACTCAACAAATAGAGATTGAGTTAAAATTACTCTTATCAAGCTCATATATATGACTTGATAATTTATCAATGGAGTGATTATGTGTATAAAAAGTATATCCACAGAAATGGTAGTTGAAATTATGACATAAGAAAATGAATAGTGATTCCACACATAATCTTGGAGTAAAATAATCAATGAAGTATGCATAAAGTCGAATGAGTGGAAATTGAAATTTTAAATTCCCTTATCGATTAAGTAACTTATGAAACATAAACCCATGAAAGAAGGATCATAAAATGATGTTGTAAATCTCCATAAATTAATGTATATTACACAATTAATACAATCGTAGGCAGTACACACACCACATGCAAAAAATAAGTGGTGAACAATGGAATTCTCACGGAATTAAAAGTGAGATAAGAAACCGCTTAATCTGTACTTTTTTCCTTGGAAGAGGGTAGGTTAACCTCATGTATAATGGTGAAATAATTATTATTGGATTATAAAATAATCATATAAATTAATATGATATGATATATGATCTTGTAACATTGATTTGTTATTAATATCTTAGTATTATCGTCGTTTCGAGTGTTAACAGATTCATTTTCCTTTATATTATTTGTTATGTGAGCCATATTAGTTATGAATGGGGTGTATATTATTCATATCCAGAATGATATCATGTATCTACACATTATTTTTAATCATCAAATGATATTTAGTCTTTAATGGATACTATGGGGAATGAATCTCATTGCGTTCATGGAGACGATAGTCCGTACGTACGCACGGGCGAAAATATCATTCTTTTGATTTTAAAATAATATATAATTGGATGGTATATCATATATACAGAATCATTATCATGTTATATTTATTATTTAAATGATTTACACATCTTATTATACCCATCCAAATAATAATATATTCAATAACAATTACACCACGATGTGGAGACGACAATCCGTACGTACGCACGTATGGTGACATGTCATTCAAAGGATGGATAGAATAATGATCATGGAGATACCATATTTATAATAACATCACAGTATATATAATATACTGGAGTTATTATTTTATAATGGAAATAACAAATAAAGAATAAGTGGAAGAAGAAAAGAACTTGAAAGAGGGTGGTGAAAATTATTACCTATTCTTCAGGTTTTTCCTTTTGATTTAATCAAAATGGCTTCTTAGGTTGGATTTAGAACCAATTTAGGGCATCTAGGCTGAAGTGAGGGATGTTGAGAGGATTTTTGGGTAGGGGTTGGCCAAGCCAAAAGGCTTTGAAAGTGTGAATTAGAGAGAAGGGGGAGTGACCTTTTATAAGAGGGGTGAGGGACACCTTAGGAAAAAGCTTGAAATATTATTTTATAATAAAATAATTTTCAGTTTATAATGGCTCCAAATTATATTATTTAAGTTATAAGGTGGGTATGGGTCTAAAAACACACAACCAATACGTTTTAGACAGGTTTGGGTCACTATATTAACCTTAACTTTTAGATTTAACTCTTAGTTAAATAGTTTGACATTTACCATGTCTCTTTGTATTTTTATATTATATAGTTAATAAACATTCTATAAACTTCCAAGAGACCCCAAGTGGTCCATTAATGGAATAACTATCATTATATAAGTACTTTGGATGAACCATTTTTTTAGGAATATAATATCAATTAATAATATAATATTTGTTTTCAAAAATTCTTTTATGACAATTTTGAAACTATTGGGTATTTTGTTTTTGATAAATTCATAAAAGAATGATTAATTCGGAAAAAATTCATATAATCAATACTAATATGTAATATTAACCTAAAAAATTAGTGTAATTCATAAAAGGTCTCAAATTACATATATTTTGATATTTATAATTTCAATTATTTTAATATTTCATTAATTTGGTAATTACTGCATCGCCATTTTGTCATAAATAAATTATATAATGTCTAAAAATTATAAATAAAATACCATTATGCAGGAAATATTCTTAGATTTCCAATTAATATTTATAGTGACAACTAATAATTATATAACACCATATAAAAATTAATTTCTAAACGTTTTTTGTTTTTGACAATTTTGCCTTTACTTTAAATTAATTAATCTAAAGTGTCATTATCATTCATAAGTGGCTTCATGGGGTCCCAAAATAGACCCAAATATGCCCATGGTTGTTCATGACTCATCCAATAAGGTTAGGACAAGTGTTAAAGTAATTATGAATTATTATAATATTCTTTTTACCTTGAATTACCCTATTTACCTTTAACCGTGGTAAATAAAAGTCAAAAGTTACTAATCACCAAAAATTATTTTCATCTTACTGAACCAAATTTTACTTACCGAGGATAACCGTGTCTCTCAAATTTTTGAAATTACACTCACAGATGCGGTGAAATTGCGTTTTATGTGAATTTGCAAATTTTTCTAGGAGGGGGGTAAAAGACGGTGAAAAGTTCAATAAAATTTTGTATATCTAACATTATTAAAAAATGACTCCAATGCATTAAATTTAACATATATAGATATTATGTATCCATTTTTACCTAAATAAAATTTAAATAAAATAAATGATTATTTAAATAAAAAGTTGGATTTAAATAATAACTCAGTGTTTTTCACTATTCATCAAAAATTGAATGCTTTTAGAAAAATACCAAAAATTCATCCTATGATAATTTTGATATTCAGAATTCAAAAATGAAGTCTGTTTTAACAAATTCAAAACATAGAAGTGGAATTAAATAATTTATAATTAATTCCCATTGGTAAAACAAAGAGCGTGTTTTTAAGAAACAATAACTTTCAAAAGATTGACACTTGATTATGTCCAGTTTAAATGTAAAATTATGTCTAATGACCAAAATTGGATTAAATAGTAAAAATATAATCTAATTATACTTTTAAATCACTCAAATACATAATTTATCTCTATTAATTATTTCGATTAAAAAAGTTGTTTTTAATTAAAATTTAGTAATTTTCACTATTCATCAAAATATGAAAGTTATCAGAAAAGTACAAAAAATTCACCCTAATATAATTTCGATATTACGAATCCAAAAATGAAGTCAATTTTGAAAGTTAAAATGTATAAAATTTCAAAAAGTGGGTTTTACTATTTATAACGGCTAGTTTGATTGGTTGTGGTGTGTTAGAATCTCGAAGTCGTGTACAATGCAAGCCATTACATTATTCAAAAGGAAACGTACCATGGAAGTTTGGGGTGTTACATTCTCCCATCCTTCAATAAATTGCATCCTCCCAATTTTTAAAATTGGTCTTGAGAATATCATGGAACGTCCCACATCAGAAAAAGAGTCAATAAAACTATCACTTTAAAAGAACAAAAGAGATGTATAAAGGTCCCTCAGGATAACCCATAATAGGATTCCATGTTGGAAAACATGGATATGGACGATAAACTAAGTGTCATGTTCGGATGGAGATGGATAGAAAACATGATGAGGAGAAAGTTAACAACAAGAAAACCACAAAGTTGTGTTAGAAAAAACAAGCATTAGTCTCCCAGTATAAAAAGTAAACAGACAACATTTTTTTTTGTTTTAAGTTACATTACATAATTATGAGGAATTCATTTATGATATTGACTAATAAAATAAAGAGATATACTTAATTTTTAAGTATAGTTTCATTCCTTAATAAATTTCTACCACTCAATCATTTTTTGGAACGATGAGTATTCAAGAAGACTTGGTCACACTAGAAGATCTAGAATAAATATCTATAGAATAACATGATCCACATAGGATAAACTATATATTTACCTTGTCTTTAGAGATTAATAAAAACCAAAATGGTTAGTATAGGATCTGATGATCCCCCAAAAGAATATTCCATTAGAGAAATAAACACTAATCCTAATTTCTAAATTGAAACCAACAATCCCCCAAAGTTAAATAAATACCATTCAATAATCAATTGTCCTTAAAATCCTTCAATATAATCCAAACTAACATTGAAACCCAAAAACTTAGAATAATTTGGTTATGTGGTCTTACACATTAAATTGTATCTCCAAATGAAATCAACTACTCTTAAAGTCACATACATAAAAGTAATTAACCTAATCACATATTCTCTATTATAGGTTAATCATTTCCATAAATAACATAAATTACTATAAATACACAGTAAAAGAATAGATAATAATCCACTATTACTCCTCAAATTAATACCCATAGTATTCTATTTTCCTTGGACATATAGTGTTCCCAACAAAGAGAACATATTACAAAATAAAATTTATCACCTAACCAACAAATCATTTTCTTATACTAAGGGTATTCATTTGATAAGACATAAGATCCCAAATCAACTTATTATTGATAAAAAAATCATTAAACTAAAAATAATTAGTCACACTAACCAGGGACTTCACGTAGTCCAGTGGTAGATGATAAATCTCAATCTCACATTTGGTTGTTGGTTCGATTCCCACAGCTTTTTCCGATGCAACGAGTTGTCACACGATCTGGGTGTTTTCCTTTTTCAAAAACTATACTTTATAACATTATCAAAATGAGATAAATTCCTCAAAATAACCATAACATAATTTTTACCAGAAATGTTATCTCATACCTTGCATTTTCATCCCAAAATATAATAAATTGTAATTTTTTCAAACCCAATGATCATATAAAACCAAATGGTTATTTATAACTATATCCACAAGAGAAGAGACAAGTCTTCCTAAAATATCATTATCACATGGAAAACTACAGGGTTATAAATACAAGAGAAAATTATTCCAAAGTAATCCCATCAAAAAGGATAACTAATACTTTTAGACGTTTCTCCAACCATTTATTTCCACATAGCTTCTTCTTTGATCAAGAAAATATCCTAGAGAATAGGGAATTCACTCGGGTAATGGCCAGGTCCCCTACATTTAGGAAAAATGACTATAAATGGATTCTTGGAAGCATTTATATTTTCTTCCATAGTACCCGTCATTTTTCCTCTAAAATTATTTACTTTATGTCCTTCTTTACCACACATAAGCATTTCTTTGTTCCATTGAGACACTTTCCTGGGTGTCTCCTTCCACATTTCCTGCATGATGGAAATTGAGGATTCTTTTTTCCATGGTCTCCACTGCTGGATCTCTTATCATTAACAACCTTTCTCTTCTTTGTTGAGTCTGGGAGTTGGTTAATATATATTTTGTTGATCATATTTTTGGAAAATTGATTTGGCGTGAACACGATATGTTTCATGCCAATCAACATTCCGTTTTGTTTCTCATTTCCACCACCATTCCCACCTTTTACATCATTCTCAATGTTACTAGGACTTCCTTGGAATCCAACCATTGACTAAAACCAAAAAGCATTGTGTGAGAAATAGTAGTCATAAAATCATTTAGAGAATTTCATGACACTATATTTTCAATTTGAAACACCTTAGGATTAACCAAGGTCATTAATTATCATATTATATTAAAATACATCAAATTTGTTTGTAAAGAAAATGTAAATTATCCTAAGCATATCCCCCGGGAGTGTCGTAACCAAGAATACAACAAGACTGATTTTCGTTCACCAGTTCTCGTTCGAGTTTAGCTCAAAGCGGTGTTTTCGGGTTTTACCCCTAGGTACATCTGTGCCAGAGAAACCTCTAACTGCTCGTATCCAGACAGAGACGTATTGCTTGGAAAACTCACAAAATCTATACAATACCAAAATTCTGGGAAGTTCTTCTATACGATTCCTCAAAGTCCATCTTAGGTCTATGTTCTCTAATCAGAGTTTGTCTAAATCTAGCTTCCAAGGATTGTACTAAACATCCTCTGATACCAACTGTAACGCCCAGCCCCAGAAGCCTAGAGTTAGTGAATTATTACATAACATTGGCATGATCACAGAAGATCAAGTCTCGAAAGACTGATTAGTTTAATAGCCTAGGAAGTACGAGATACATTTATAAGGTTTACATTACATCATAAAATGAAAAACTATGACAAAATTGCTTCCGTAGACCACACTCATATCCTCTTATACTATCCCTGCAGGTAAGTCATAAAATACTTCTTCACATCCTGGAAAACAATACATAGTTAGGGGTGAGCTCAGATGTTTAGTAAGGATAACAATATAGCTAAATCTTTCATAAATAATCATAAACATTTATAGTAGTGTATAAGACTAGAACAAAAGCCTTTTAAACATGAAATTCAGCATAATATGGTAGATATAAAATCCGATAATTCCATTTACTTATTCACATGGATATTATAATAATAATGACATGCAATATCAATAACCACTTTCATAATGATGGAATGCATAATGTCAGACTATCATAACCACATAGTCAAGGCCATGTTCCAAGACTACAAATAAGATTTTTTCCAGGCCTTGTTCCAAGAAACTAGTCTTTCTCATGAGACCTACCAATTCATCAAGGAGCTATAGCAGTCTCCACCCTTCACATACTGAGTCCAATGAATTCCTCATATGAAAATTTTTAAACAAAACATAGACATTCCTATTGAAACTAGCATACGAAATGTCAATACTTTATCCACAAAACATGAATGGTAAAAAAAATAACACATCCATAGTCAAACATAACTCATTCAATACAATATAGATGATTTTATTGAAACAGATTAACCTCAATAGAGAATAATGAATGATATTGACATAGATGAAAATAATCATCAAAACCATTAGAGAGAAATATCCCCCTTTTTCTTGAAATCATTTAAAAGTCACACTATTTGTCAAGAAGCCATTTAAAAATAGATTTTTTAATAAAAGTGTCCCATACCACATTGAAACTTTTAAAAGGAATTTTAATTTTTATACTTTAATTTCCATATAAATAAATCCTTAAAACCATTTTTAAAACATGGACATTAATGAGAAATATTTAGAATAATAAATCTTTAAAACATTTAAAATGATATTTTAGATAGAGTTCCTAACCCAAAGAGGGACACTTGAATACAAATAATTGAGGTAATCAAAACTTTTTAATATCATGAGAATAAAGGGATTCATTATATACTATGTCAAAGTACATTATATACACCATATAAATGTGATTTGTTCTATAACAACAAACAAAATCTCAATGGAATGTAAATTGAGATGAATTATCTTATAAAGACCATATCCTTAGGTTAAGGATAATTCAACGACAAAATTATGTGTGATAAATATTTATACAATTTATATGATTTTATATTCAGTCTAAATCAATCAGTGGACATTCACACATATTCCTGTAAAAATAACACCAATGAATTGGATATTTAACTCAACAAATGGAGATTGAGTTAAAATTACTGTTATCAAGTTCATATCGATGACTTGAGAATTTATCAATAGAGTGATTATGTGTATCAAAAGTATACACACAGAAAGGGGTGTGGAAATTATGACATAAGCAAATGAATAGTGATTCCACACATAATCTTTAGTAAAATAATCAATGAAGTATGCATAAAGTCAAATGAGTGGAAATTGAAATTTCAAATTCTCTTATCGATTAAGTAACTTACGAAACATACACCCATGAAAGAAGGATCATAAAATGATGATTTAAATATCCATAAATTAATTTATATGACACAATGAATACAATCATGGGCAGTACACACACCACATGCAATAAATAAGTGGTGAACAATGGGATTCTCATGGAATTAAAAGTGAGATAAGAAACCCCTTACTTTGTACTTTTTCCTTGGTCGAGGGTAGGTTAACCTACTCTATAATGGTGTAATAATTGTTATTTAATTATACAATAATAATATACCTTAATATTATATCATATATGATCTTTTAACACTGATTTGTTAATAATATCTTAGTATTATCATTGTTTCTGGTGTTAACGGATTCATTTTCCATTATATTCGTTGTTATGTGAGACATATTTTTTATGAATGGGGTGTATATTATTCATATCCAGAATGATATCATGTCTCTAAAAATTATTTTTAACCATAAAATGAAATTTAATCTTTAATGGAAACGATGGGGAATTAATCTCATCGCGTTCGTGGAGACGGTAGTCCATACGTACGCACGAGCGACAATATCATTCTTTTGATATTAAAATAATATATAATTGGATGAAATATCATATATACAGATTCATTATCATGTTATATTTATTATTTACATGAGTTACACATAATTATTATACCCATCCAAATAATAATATATTGAATAATAATTACACCACGATGTGGAGACGGTAATCCGTACGTACGCACGTATGATGACATGTCATTCAAAGATTGGATAGAATAATTAAGATAACTGTACCATATTTATAATAACATCACATTATATATAAGATACTGAAGTTATTATTTTATAATGTAAATAACAAAGAAATAATAAGTGGAAGAGGAAAAAAACTTGAAAGAGGGTGGTGAAAATTATTACATCTTCTTGTGGTTCTTTCTTTTGATTTGATCAAAAGGGATCCTTAAGTTGGATTTCTGACCAATGGAGGGCCTCTTGGATGAATTGAAGTATGTTGAGAGGATTTTTGGTCAGGGGTTGGCTGAGCCAAAAGGCTTTGAAAGTGTGAATTAGAGAGAATAGGGAGTTCCATTTTATAAGAGGGGTGAGGGGCACCTTAGGAAAAGAGTGACATATTATTTTATAATAAAATAATTTTTGGTTTCTAATGGCTCAAAAGTAAATTATTTAAAGGTAAGGTGGGGATGGGTCGAAAACCACTCAAAAAATAGGTTTTAGACAGGTTTGGGTCACTATATTAACCTTAACTTTTAGATTTAACTCTTAGTTAAATAGTTTGACATTTACCATGTCTTTTTGTATTTTTATATTATATAGTTAATAAACATAATATAGACATTAAAGAGACCCCAAGTGGTCCATTAATGATTAAAATATAATTATATAAGTACTTTGGCCGATCCTTAGATTTTTAAGAATAGTATATCAATTAATTATATAATATTTGTTTTCAAAAATCCTTTTATGTCAATTTTGACACTATTGGGTATTTTGTTTTTGATAAATTCATAAAAACATTATTACTTCCAAAAAAGTTTGTATAATCAATAGTAATATGTCATAATAACCTAGAAAATTAATGTAATTCATAAAAAGTCTCAAATTACAATTATTTGGATATTTATAATATCAACTATTTTAATATTTTATTAATTAGGTAATTATTGCATCACCATTATGTCATAAATAAATTAAATTATTTAATGTCTCAAAATAATAAATAAAATACAATTATGTAGAAAATCTTCTTATATTTATAATGAATATTTATAGTGAAAAAGATTAATTATAAAACACCATATAAAAATTAATTACTAAAAGATTTTGGTTTTGCTCAATTTTTCCTTTACTTTAAATTAATTAATCTAAAGTGCCATTATCATTCATAAGTGGCTTAATGGGGTCTCAAAATCGACCCAAAGATGCCCATGGTCGTCCATGACTCATCCAATAAGGTTAGGACACGTGTTAAGGTAATTTTGAATTATTATAATATTCTTTTTACCTTGAATTACCCTATTTACCTTTAACCGTGGCAAATAAAAGTCAAAAGTTACTATTCAAAAAAATTATTTTCATCCTATTGAACCAAATTTTACTTAACGAGGTTAATTTTGTCTCTCAGATTTTTGGAATTTCACTCACAGAAGCGGTAAAATTAAGTTTTATGTGAATTTGCAAATTCTCCTATGAGGGGGTAAAAGATGGTGAAAAGTTCAATAAACTTTTGTATGTCTAAAATTATTAGAAAATGACTCCAATGAATTACATTTAACATATAAAGATATTATGTATCTATTTTTACCTAAATAAAATTTAAATAAAATAAATGATTATTTAAATAAAAAGTTGGTTTTAAATAATAACTTAGTGTTTTTCACTATTCATCAAAAATTGAATGTTTTTAGAAAAATACCACAAATTTATCCTAAGCTAATTTTGATATTCAGAATTCAAAAATGAAGTCTATTTTACCAAATTCAAAACATAGAAGTGGCATTAATTAATTTAAAATTAATTCTCGTTGTTAAAACAAAGAGCGTGTTTTTAAGAAACAATAACTATCAAAATATTGACACATGATTACGTCTAGTTTAAATGTGAAATTATGTCCAATAACCAAAATTGGATTAAATAGTAAAAATATAATCTAATTATACCTTAAAACAACTAAAATGAATAATTTATCACTATTAATTATTTTAATTAAAAAAGGTTGTTTTTAATTAAAATTTAGTAATTTTCACTATTCGTCAAAATATGAAAGTTACCAGAAAAGTACAAAAAATTCACCTGAAGATAATTTCGATATTCCAAATCCAAAAATGGTGTCAATTTTGAATGATAAAATTTATAAAATTTCAAAAAGTGGGTATTACTATTTATAACGGTTGGTTTGATTGGTTGTGGTGTGTTAGAATCTTGATGTCACATACAATGCAAGCCATTGCATTATTCAAAGGGAAACATACCGTGGAATCTTGGGGTGTTACGATGATGTTTTCCTATATATCATAATGTGATGTAGTATCGAAGGAAAATATTATAAAAAATGTTAATCCATCTAGGAAAGGTTATGTTTCATAACCTGATTAATCAACCCAAAAATATCCATAAATTTGTCAATTAAAATACCATTCATACTAGTTTCATCATCTCGTAAATCTTCATAATGTCCATAATAGTTTGTACCATTCATCCTTCCAGGATCCATTTCTAATTAATGGAATATACGTGATTAGATCATATAATTTTTAAACACAATTTATAATAAAACAACTAGTGAAATATTGAACATAAAAAAGAAATATTTATTCATATATAATCCCATTATCATAAACATGGTATCATTGGGGTGTTATTATAAAAATATCATCAAATTATTTCATAGGTTTTTTTTATCTAATTTATGTTTTCCTTAATTTATTTATCGTGGTTTCCACTAATCCTCCCTTTGATTCCAATTATAGTGACCCCAACCCCATAAGCCTGAAGATGACTCAAAACATTAAGAAAGTTGCATTATTAAAGGGAATCAAATCTTGAAGGATCCATTAATTTTTCTATTTTGTAAAATCCTATTACATACATGATACCCATATTTTATTCATAAATGAAATTAATTAATAAATGAATAAAATCACTACATCTAGGAAACATATTCCATGATTTTATCGTTATATATTGAGGAATGGAAAACATAAGGGTGAGCTCAAATGCTCTTGTTGGGTTAGATACAGTGGAATCAATAATTAATCGATGAGTATTATCAATATGTAATGATAAATAACTTAACTCACATTCCATTTAAAAAACTAAATATGGAATAATAATATGGTATTGTAAATAACCAAAAACACATTCCATTTAATCAATAAACTAAGAATGAACTGAATCCGTGGAATTTATCATAGTGAAAATATCATGGATAATAATGTTAACTAAAATGGAGGAATTGATTATTTACCTCATTCCACGTCTCATTTACATGACAACCACTACTTTCAAGATCAATCCTCTATATAGTTCAAAACACTTAGTAGAAAACAAGTTAATTTGGCCAAATGATTTGTCTCATGAGAAAATTTTAATGGATCAAGGGGATATATAATGTCGTAGCCCAGCCCATAACTTATAGTCCAAATAATTCCTCATATATAGAGTAATTTATATGAATTATAATCAATACGACTTATCAAATATCCATATTGATTAAATAATAAGGATTTATTAATATTTTTCAATATAATAAAATAAATTTCAAAGTAAACACCATTTTTAAAAATTTGTACATAATTGGAAATAATAATATCCATCACCCTAGAATAATGATATTTATGGAAAATGTAATTTATAATTAACAATTATTACAATAATTTTATATTTTAAAGATAAAGTTAACAATCTAAAAAACTGAGAATGCAAAGATTACCTTTTCCACATTTTAATTTTCAAGTCAAACTAATTGGATGAGATAATTCAAAGTGAAACACAAAATACCATCATGTATTAGTAAATAGTTATATTAAATGAAAAACAGGTAGTACATACTCCATGATAAAGTTAAACGATCCATAATAACAAATAAGTCTTAATGTAATGAAAATAGAGACGAAATCCATTACTTTATAATCCCTTTTGGTTGAACACTCTTTAACCTCATGTATAACGTTTTTAATCATGTTATAAACTTATTAAAAAAATCTTAATAATATTTATAAAATCAAATATATTCATCTTATAATATATAATCACATGTTTGTTAAAATTTTTTCATTATTTTCACTATTCTGAGTGTTAAGGTCATACTTTCTTGAGTAAGTATTAACCTGTAATTTTTCCCTCTTACATAAATCATGATTCTAGAACATCCATAATCAAAAAATTGATTTAAATATCATATATATTTATTATATATGTATAAAATTTAATCTATAATATTTATTGATAGGAGATTAAATGAATCATTCATGGGGATGGTCGGTTATATGTATGCATTAACGATGCTTCCATTTTATTATTGTATCAAAAGAAAGAAATTTATATGATATACATGTATATTATAATTATACTATCATATTTATGTCATATATATCTCAATTTTATTGGATCATCCTCAATACATTATATGTAATGCGTGAATCAATCACATCACTTTGAGGAGGCTGTAGTCCACACATCAAGAAATGATATTATCATATTCCCAAAAAATTTAAAGCATGAAAATATTTATTATACAACAATTATTATATAATAAATAAAATATAAACATAATATATTCCATACATAAAATATAAATCCTACATTATTTCTAACCATGAATTCTGGTAATTGTAACGACCTTTTTATCAGGGAAATTTCCCTTCATTTAATTAAATAATAAATCACATAAAATATCATATGGAACATAATAAAAACTCTATAAATGAATAATAATTGAAATAAGAGTTATTTATAGAAATTTAAGAACCTATATGGATGGAATAGTAACTTGAGCATTAGGAACTGTAATCTGACCAATAAAATATTGAACTCACCTATAAAAATGTAAATAAAATTTTGGTATCATATAAATGAAAATATAATATATTTATATCATTCAATAGGTAAATATTTTTTTTAAAATGATAAATTATGCATTCATTTTTTAACTAAATAGTTTATTTACAATTCTATATTTAATATAATGTTTATAAATTTCAAAATTAATAATTTTTAGTCTTCTAATTATTGGATAATTTTAGAAGACATTAATTAATATTTAAATGTGTTATAAAATAAATTATAATTTTAAAATTGATATTTTTTGTATAAATGATTATTTTATTTAAAATTTAAAATTCATATATCAAAAATTATTTTCCTAAAAGTTATTTTAGTTTTAAATTATAAATTTAGAAAAATAGTTACGGTGAATTTTTTGGGTTTTTATAGAATTTTTGATTTTTTTGTGAATACTAATGTATGATAATTTTACAAATAAGAAAAATAAAACATATTCTAGGTCATTGTTGAAATATAAATTATGTAATAAGCATTATATGAAAAAAATCCTTCAATCATTACTATATTTATTCATGAGAATAAATACTATATCTTTTCTTGATCTAAAATAATAAATAAATGAATTAAATAATATAAAACACTTCTCTCCTCCCATAATAAATACCACCACTCACCAACCCTTCTCCCCATAGTTCCAAATCTTTGTAGCTTGTCCAAATTCTACCCAATCCCCTTCTAAGCCTCTCCCATGACTTATAGTAACCATGTTTCTCAAAAAATGTCCCAAAACAATTTCTATAAGGATGTTCTCATGAAAATACGTCCACGAGGTAAAATCCTCATTCGTTTTTCGATAATTGCTTTCCATTTTATATTATATTCTTATACTATCATCATATAGTGATCCCAATGTGTCTTTATAACTCAATTATATTTCCTATAATGTTATTATTTTAATGTTATATCCTCCATATGTTCTCTTAACTTCCCATTTTGTTCTAAAAAATAATACATCGTGTTTGAGGTGTCGATTCACCACCTTCATGGACACTGATTTTCTATTTTATAATACCACCTTCAATTATAGTCATAAAACTATTATAATGTTTAAAATATATTTAAAAATGTAAAATAAAACTTATTTACTATTCTATAACCATAAAAAAAACATAATATTAAATAATAAAATAAAACTACTTTGTGATGATAAAAAAGACACCAAACTAATCTAAACTGTTATCAATAATATATTATCCAATGATACATCCTAATATCTACAAGAAAATTATATATAAGATCATTTAATCTTATTTATTTTTATTTATAAAATATAATATATATTTAGGATGAAAATTATCATTTTATATGATCTTTCATACATGTTTAAAAGTGAACCAATCATGAGAACAAAAGAAACAAACACTCCCAAACGATGAAATCGTATCTTATAACTCAAAAAAGACCATAAATGATCATAATAAAACTATAATAAATAAAATACATATAGAAAAGGTTAATAATTAATTAATTAATTGATCAAATTTTATTATCCATGACATTAAGTAGAAGTGTAAAATACTTTCAGACATAATGTAAGGGGTACTCACTACTACAAATATGGATCTTATCAGCGCTAAAAATGGCCATTAACAACGCTAGAAAAAGTTCTCTTAATTCCGGAGAAGATAAATGGGGGGTCTCCTTTATCAGTGCTCCAAAAAGCGCTGGTAAAGACCCCTTTTATCAGCACTTTTTTTAGCGGTGATAAAAATAAAAAAAAATAAAAAAATAAATAAAGAAATACTGCCAATCTCGGGGGGGGGGGCATTTTACAGTGCTTGATCCCCCCTTTATCAGTGCTTTCTCGCACCTACAATGCCTGCCCGCACCTCCTACACCGTTTATCAGCGCTAGCCCTTTAAATCAGCCTTGCGCATGCACCCGTGCCTCCACCCGGATTTGATCTCGAGACCTCCCCCTGCACACCTAAAGCAATTGCCACTACCCTGTATTGATTTGTTATCTTATTCATGATATACCTATTTATTTATATATATATTTAGTTATATTTATTCGTATAGTAATATATATTTATATTAATATATATATATATATATATTAATATATATATATATTGTTACATTAATATATACATATAGTTATATTTATATATATAGTTATATTAATATATGTATAGTTATATTAATATATAGTAGTTATATAAATATTTATATATTGTTATTTTAAATAAAATAGATATTAGTTATTATTTAGATAAAGCAACTATATTTTATATGTAAATAGGTTTAATTATTTATTTAAAAAATTTAATTTTTAGGTGTGAATATATAAAAAATATGTAAATATAGTTTTATATTTGATTATAAATAGCAGTGAATTATAAAAAAGGATGAAATTTTAAAGACATAATATCAATATTAATTTAATACCTTGGAATAAATTCATTCCCCACCCAAAAAGCCAATAATACCCCCTTAAACAAGGCTGGAAATCCACAAAATGTTAAAAAATCTCGGTACCTCGACTAAAAACTCAGTTTTAGAGGCCTTATGGGCCTCTTTTGGCCACGAATAACACTTTATTAGGGTCCCCCTGGTCATAGAGACGTAGAGCTCGTCACAGGCTTCGATTTGATATGTGGTAGAGCTCAAACGGACACCCGGATCAAAAGTTATGGCCGTTTGAAGTTCAAGTCGCGTTTTCAACATATTTTGGATCTTTTTTTTTAATTTTTTTAGTCTTCAAATTGTTATTAAATGTCTATTACTCCATAATAATTAGAAAATTATTAATGATTTTTTTTTTAAAATTTTTAAGAAGCCATTTTAACTAAATATCTTATATATTAAATATAATAAGTGTAAATGTACATTTATACTTATCTAAAATATATTTAAAAATTATATATTATATTTATATCTATATAAATATATATAAATATTTATATATTAAATTTTTTTTTGATATTGAACCTTTATCAGCACTTTTAAAAAGGGCGCTGATAAAGCCCCCCCTTATCAGCGCTACTAAACAAGCACTGATAAAGGGGGTCCCTTTATCAGCGCTAAAAAAAAGCGCTGATAAATGGGGGAGGGCCTTTATGAGTGATAAAAAAACACTGATAAAGGGGTCCTTTTATCAGTGCTTTTTTATCTCTGATAAAGGCACCCTTTATCAGCGCTTTTTTGAGCGCTGATAAAGCCCCTCCCCTTATCAGTGCTTTTTCGTTAGCGTAGATAAAGGGTTGGCGCTGGCCTTGCCCAGTTTTGTGGTAGTGACTATCAAAACCCTCATTTTCTCATTGTGTTATTATTTCTCTCTATTAACCCAAATGTTATTATTTTTTCTTCTTATATAATATGATTTTTTTAATATTTTTCTAGACATATTTTTCCCTACAAATTATTATTTATTTATGGTTAAATACATTTTTAATATGGTTTTCATCTCAATTCATCCCCTTATGAAAACCCAATTATAGGGAAAATCCCGATTTCTTAACCATTTTCAAGTGTACTCCATAATCTATTTTGATCCACCCTTTCATTTCTAAAACCAGTCATTTTATCATGAAATAGTATCTTGGTTCATTTCTATTTATATACAAACAAAAATCCATTTTCCTTTTTAAATAATTGTTATTTTTTTATAAACAACACTAAAGTGGATCATTTCTAATATTTCTTAAATAATCTCCTATATGTTTCAAATTCTGTTGGACATAATTTATCCTAATATGTTCAATTTTCCTTTATTATTTTCTATATATTATTTAAATATATTATTTCATAGACACTATTATGATATTATGTTTTTTATGCTTTATGACAATTTTATGAAACACATTTTTTTTTCATTGGTAAGAATTATGTTTATTCAATATGTATAATTCTTTTTATGGAACACATATTCATGAACATGTTATGATGGGTATTCCTAAATAGAAATCAGATGTATTTCTTGATGTTTATTCTCTTGATATGCCAATTTGGGATATGGAGTAAACCCGATTCTTTTATGGTACTTGGTCTACCATGTGCGATGGTCTTGGAAGAAAGCCTTGACTCATGCTCTTCTATGTGTAATGGTATTGGTAGTTAGCCTTGATTCATGCATATTTCATGTTTTATTTCATTCACATTCCTACAATTCTATGATAACATTAATCCAAGTTAAACATGTTATTCTTCAGTATTTTTATTAATGTTCTATGCCTTTTTGTGTCACCATGTTATGCCTTCTAACCCATGTTCTATTCTTTATTCCTCTATTTATTCACTTTTTGGAATTTTTAGGTCATAAATTTCTTCAATTATTCTCAAGGTAACCATATGTACATTTAAGAGGTAAATGGGTGTTTGTAGCTCAATATGGATTTTAAATTAAAAACATCTATTCTTGTTTCATTCTATCTAATTATGTATATAATATTCGAAGGAAACTATATTTACAATCCTTGGCTTTTTAAATTTTTTTAACTATGCTTAAAATAGTGTAATATTATATATAAATGTCTTGGGATATTATATTATGTATTTGTGAATGATCATTTTTTTGGATAGTAGTATTAGACAACATTAGTTAGAACCCTAGTGATAATTCTATCACCATGGATAAACTAGATTGAATCATAGAGAATCACAAGAAATAATATTCGTTTCATTAACATGTATACCCCTTATCTGTTCAAAATTTCCTTTTCTATATGATTATTTGATAAGTATTTAGGACACCCTAAATTTAATTTATTTTTTATAGTTAACAGATGAAAATTGTAGAAATCATGCCAAAAATTAATGGGATATCCAATGTGATGATTTTCCTCATAATATTTCAAATTTGATGTAAATGGGCACTCAAAAAATCATGATAATATTATCACAACTATCTCAAGTTATGATTAATAACATGAATCTTGTGGAATTCCCTCATTCTCCCAAGAAATAACAAGTTGAAACAAATTCACTATTTGTAAAAGGCCTCCAATGTTTAGTAAATATTCTAATCCCATTATCATATAACATTGGATTAAATCCATTAAGAAGACATTCTTTCTAATCCAGTTCATATAAGATGATATATTTATGTTGGTAGTAAGTTGTGTTGGGGAAGCTGATTGGTGGTGGACACATATCAAAAACATGAAGTCCAAGTAGAAAACTGATTCCATGGAATGGTAAGATTTCATGAAAATATTTTTCAACTAATATTTTCCTAAAACTCTCCATATTAAGATGGGGAGGGAGTTACTCAGTATGAAAAAAATGAAAGATGCGACTATCTAGGCATATGAAGCAATCATTACAAGTAATTCACTATACACCTCGACATTTTCATTGGCACTGAAAGAAATGTTAGTAGCTTGTTTAATGGATTAAAGTCAAGTCTATGAAAAGTGTTCATGATTTGAGACTTGGATAACTATGAGGATATTTTCTTTTGTGTCCTTACGAGTGAAATGGACATCATAGACTCTCAATTGTCTTATAGGAAAAGAGATAAAAAGCGAAAATGGATTTTATTATATGAGGATAAAAACATAAATACCATGATGGAAAGAAAACCAAACATAGCACATGTCAATGTTATTGGAAGAATATTCCTCAAAACTATCTAAGGGGACTGAGGAGATGGTTCAAATATTGAAGATAGGGGAATGTGTCTAATAATGGTTGAAGATATATTAAGAGTCCAACTAGCATGGAATAAGAATTGATGGTTTCGATAAACACTCATCCTGTAGAGTAGCATTTCAACTATAATGAACATGGGAATTTTTTGATCCCATAAACTAAGATAATGACTGTCATAGGAAATAAAAAACAAACTCCAAAGTATTATGGAAGGGAACATGTTATCACTACTGTTGAGGTGGAGACAAAAAATTATTTTGTGATATGTAAACTAGTTGATTACTCATTAATAGTAAACATACTATTTTATTATGGTTATACTCATTCATTCATATCATTAATGTCTAGTAGAACTATTCCAACACCACCTAGAAATATACAGTATGAGGTCTTTATGATAATATAAAATGGGGTAATTATTACATCCAAAATATATAACTCGTCCCAAATTAATGCTAGTGGACTCAACCTCCTAGTAAATATTTTGATACTTCCTTTGGGGGAGTTTGGCAGTATATTTTGTATGGATTTTCTATCTTTATATAAAGAAAAAATAAATTGTCTTGAATGGGAGATCATTATTAACATCCGAAAGTATCCTCCAATTCCATAAATAGTGTAAGGACGAGGATAAATCTCTTTCAGAATTATAGTATCATGTTTGGATATTACTACCTTATGAAAAAGCATATCTAACTCAAATAATTTAGAGAAAGAAATAATAATAGTCGAATACATTCTAATTTTGAAGAAATGCATTGATGTTTTCCATAATGAGTTGTCTAGTATTCATCATGGATGAGAGGTTGAGTTCATAATATAACATATTCTCGGATCTATACCTATAACCAATAAACATTATTGGATGTATTTTATTGAGTTATATTATCTAAATAAAAAAGTTACCAGGGAATCTTGACAAGGGTTTTATATGCTTGAGTGCTTTACTGTGGGGTGAGCTAGTCCTCATTTTCAAAAATATAGATAGATAAATATGCATATACATTTATTATAATGAGATCAATAAAATCATGATAAGGAAAAAATATACCCTTCCATGTATAGATGACATATTTGATCAACTATGTGGGGAAAATAATTTCTCTATGTTGGAAAATCAGTTTGGATATAACCATTTAATGGTTAAGAAAAAGATATTCCCAAGACCACATTTAAAATAAGGTATATATGCTATGATTTCATAGTGATGCCCTTAAAACTCATAAATGATCCAGAGATATTTGTGGAGACAATGAATTGATTCATTAGATATTACGTTGAATTTTTTTCAAGTCATTATTAATGATATTTAGATAAACTCCATGATAAAGGAGGAACATGTGGAGCATTTGAATATTTTTCTAAAGGCACTGAAATGGGAGAAAATATATGAAAATTACAGTGAATTTGAGTTCTGGATAGAGGAAGTGTCATTCTTCTAGTATGTTATCCCCATAAAATGAACATCTTTAGGACCTTCTAAGATAAAAGCAATTGAAGAGTGGCCCAATCCAACATAGTTAACAAAAATCCATATTGTCTACATCCTAGAAATTTGTTACCATTTATTTGTGAACAACCTCTCATGATTGTCAAACCCAATAACTAAGCTATCTTAGAAGGGAGAAAATTTTTCTATATCGGTGAATGTTAAGATTGCTTCAAAGAGTTGAAAAAGTGGCTTATCAATGCACCCATACTCACACTTCCAACAAGTGGGAATCCATTTGTGGTATACAATTATGATTACAAGAATGTATTAATTTTTTTACTGATGTACAATGAAAAATTTATACCATACACCTCAAGGAGGATTATAATTAATATAAGGCCCCAGCCTTAAACCTTACTTAATCTTGAGTTATTACAAGATTACACATTGAGGATCTTTTCAGGTTTAGAGTTTTAGAGAATAAGATCATGAAACTTGCATTACATTCCACATTTAAACAAAGTGGTTACATAAAAGACAGTATTCATTCTTCCCATCAACGGAAACATATTTAAAATATAACACAGATTATTTCTTGACACATCCTTGACACTATCATCACATCATGTACCTTTCCCTTGACCTGTGAAAAACATTTCAAAAACTTGGGATGAGCATAAAAAGCTCGGTAAGGGTTATAAAAATATGGAAAGGAAACATGAGTTCATATATACATAAGAATGAAATCATACTTTACCCATAAAACATAGGCATATCAAATCATGAATAAATCATAGAAAACATAAGACATAAAGTTAACTTGAGGCATTCATAACATTCTTACGTAGGGAGTAACCCTCTTGGTTACGTTTGGAATACCCATCACAGTATATTCCCTAAATCTCTTCGGAGAAACCTTAACATTTCACTCCTTCGCGTTACCCAATGCATTGGAGAGCTATATCGGGCTCACCCGCCCTTAGTTTATCACTGAACCACCCATTCTTCATAACAATGCCCAAGAACCATAACATAATCATATCACACAAAACATGAATAAAGGAAACATAACATTTCCACATTTCAATCACAATATAACATTTTAGGATATTGAAATAATGAATCCATTCAAAAAGAAACCATTTCCAAAACCATTTAAAACATTTAATAAAGAGATTTTTGAATCAAAGTGTCCCATACCACCTTGAAGCTTTTAAAATTTTAAACCATTAATATCCATATAAATAAATCCTTAAAACCATTTTGAAAACATGGATATTAATAAGAACAAATAATTAAAACATTTAAAACGATATTTTGGTTAAAGGGGTTTTACCAAAATTAGAGACACTTGAATACAATAATCGAGGAATAACATTTAGTCAGAACTTTATAATATCATGAGAATAAAAGGATTCATGATATAATACTCCAAAGGATAGTATATACACCATATAAGAGTGAATTGGTGCATAACAACAATGAACCCTCAATAGAAATGTCAAATGTGATGAAATCCCTTATAAAGAAGGTATCCTTAAATTAAGGACAAATCAATCTCAAAATATGTGTGACAAATATAAATACACCCAATATAAGTGGATATTAAGTGTAAAACAATAAAAGGTCATTCACACATATTCAATGGATGACATATTCAATGACTACATGTTGAACCCAAAGAAATCGAAATTGGGTTAAGAAGTTCCCTTGACAGCCTAACAACGTCACATCAAAATGAGTTGATGAGAGATAAAAAGAGTATCTCATCACTTGGACATAAAATTTACATCAATAAGGATGTATGATAACATATCCCAACATAAAAATATGTAAATTAAAAGACCCAATAAAAGAAGTCTTTTAAAAAAGAGGAGGGTGAACGGTTCCCTTACCGACTTGGGTATCTTTCAAAACATACACCCCATGAAAGAAAGACAATAGGTCATTGATGTAAATACTCATAAACGAAAGTATATTACCCAAAGAGTAGAATAATGGGCAGTACATACACCACTCAATGGAATTTGTGGCAAATGTAGTATAAATCTCATGGGAATAAAAGTGAGATGAAAAATCTCTTACGAAAACTCGGCAGCCTAACGGCGCCACATAAAACTTCCGAATATGGATTGATGAGATCAAATAGAGTATCCCATCACATTACAATAGATTTTACAGCAAGTGGAATATAAAATAAAATCCCCCAAAATTGCAAGGAGGAGTTTAAAATATGTGACATAAAGGAGAGTACTTAAAAAGAAAGAGAGAGGTTAGATCTCTTACGAAAGTTCGGCAGCCTAACGGCGCCACTCAAAACTTCCAAAATGTATTGATGAGAGAGAATAGGGTCTCTCATCACATGAACATAAAAATTACAGTAAATTTAATATAAAAGATCATCCCAATAACAAGAAAGATGAGCTTTAAAAGGAATGACATAAAAGAGTGTACTTAAAAAGAAAGAGAGGTGTAGGATCCCTTACCTCGGGTCCGACTTGACTCGATCGTTCTTTAATCTCCTGAATAATAAACTTGAGTTAATTTCTAATTCCTTAAGAACCTTTTTCAAGTTCATTATTACTTTTATACCACTTATTACCATGTCATAAACATTATGTAATCATTTAAGTTAATAATATTTGTTTTGTCGATATTTGGTTCTTAAGTCGAGAGTGGACTTCTTACAATTACATGTTGTTCGTGTGGCCAAATGTTTATTATATCCAGAATTGTATTCATTATTTAGATATAATATATGTCATACATATCCAGTACATGCATTAATTTATAACATTACATAATCATTTAGAGGTAAGAAATGAAATGCACCATTCATGGAGACGGTAAGCCGTACGTACGTATGAACGCTACTTTCATTTCTATTTCGTATTTTATAGAATGGAATAATAATGATATAAATGTATATTATAATTCCAGTATAATATCATATATAATATCATAGTTCCATCCTTTATACGTCCCACATATGTTATTTAACGAATCAAATCACTTTGAGGGGGCGGTAGTCCGCACTTCCTTAAATGAAGATATCGTGTTTACCCATAATGGAAACCATAAAGGTATGCCAAAAATGAAAAAAAACAGAAGCTTAAGGAAAACATAAACATATTATATATCATATATAAAAATAGTGACATCATAATGGCCACCTTTGAAGGTGTTAAATGAGGATTGAACAATTATCGTTTCGGGAGGCAGAATTTCGCCATCCACGGAAACCGTATGTTCTTTAACCATTTGATGTAGTTGTGTGAGAGTGTAGCTCGAATAAATCTTATAACAACATCCTAGTATATTTAAGATACTTTTGTTGTTACAAAATAAATAAATAAAAAGATTTTAGGGGGTTGTAGAAGCAAAATAAAACAAATGAACATGAGAGAATGAATTACCTTTAAAAGTGTAACTCCTTTTGATTTGAGACTAAAGGCTTACTTTGAAAGGATTCTGCCGAAAGGGAATCCTCTAGTTTGTGGAGAGGTATGTAGAGAGAGTAAATGGGTAGGGGTTGGCCGAGCCAAAGGCTTGAGGAGTGTGTGAAATGAGGTAGAGGTGGCGGCCTTTTATAAGAGGAGAGGAGGGGCACTTTTGGAAAGTAAAGAAATATTACATTATTTGAAAATGTTTTTCGGTTTCAAAAGGTCCCACATTGATATAATTCGTGGATAAGGAGATAAGTCTTAGAAATCCACTCATTCAATAAGTTTTGGACATGTGTAGTTCATAGAATGTACATTATCTTTCCATTTTATTTAAATCATCAAATAATGATGTCATCGCTGCATCATTATTATGTCATAAATAATTTAATTTATTTAATGTATAAAAATTATAAAAAAAATACTATGATGTAGGAAATCGTTTTAGCTTTCCAATGAATATTTATAATCAAAAATATGACTTGTATAACCCCACTTAAAACTTGTTTTAGTAAAACATATCATGTTTGTGTCATTTTTACTTTTACATTTAATAAAAAGTTATTTATGTCATTTCCCAACCAAAATGTCTCCATGGGGTCCCCAAGTTGACCCATGGATTGTCTTGGTCGGCCATGACACAACCAATAATGTTGGGACATGTTTCTAGGTCATTTCGTATTATTAAAGCATTATTTATACCTTAAACTACACTAATTACCACTAATCGCGATTAAAAACTTAATAAGTTACTATTCACCAAAAAATTATTTTTATCCCATTGAACCACATTTTACTTCTTAATGACAACCATGTATGTCAGATTTTTGAAATTCAAAACACATAAGTGGTAAAATTTCATTTAAATGAAAAATAAGCTTTTATAAGTACCACTTAGTGGTTTCAGTATTCATCAAAAATTGAAGTTTTTCAGAAAAATCCCAAAAATTCACCCTAAGCTATATTTGATATTCCGAATTCAAAAATGAAGTCCGTTTTACAAAATTCAAAACATATTAGTCACATTAATTAATTTAATAATTAATTCCCGCTGTCAGAGCAAATAGCGTGTTTTTATAAAACAATAAGTATCAAAAGATTGACACTAGTTTAAGTCTGATTTCAAAGTGAAATTAATTCCAATGACCACTATTGGATTTAATGGTAAAAATATTTTCTAGTTTCACTTTAAAACCAATTCAAAATATAATCTAATCATATAAATAAAGTAGATTAAAAAGAGGTTTTGAATTAAAATACAACATTTTACACTATTCATTAAAAAATGTACTTTATTGGAAAAATACGAAAAAATTACACAAAGTAAAATTTGATGTCCCGATTCTTAATAAGAGTTTTATTTGGTCCAAAAGAATGTTTAAGATTGAACAAAACTATATTTAATGACATTTCTCCATTAAAAGGCGATAAGTGAACCTTTAGTGAAAACTAGGGCATATACGCCTAAAATTGAATTCTTTCCGTATTTTAAGCCTTTTAGCTTTTATTGGATAAATGTAAAAACATTTAAAAAACATATATAATCATATTTTAGTTATTTCTATCCATTCCCTCCAATACAATGGCTACATGTTAACTACCATTTGAAATAATATTATTTTATTATTAGAGTGCAACGTAAGATTCCCAAGAAACTCGTTGTTGCGTGTTGGGTATGCCATCGAGCATAGCGTCCCCTTTAAAGACATATTAATATTTTATTCACAAATATGGATAAATATGAAAATGTCATATTCTTTATTTACCTGGGGTGTTACATCCTTCCCCCCTTTTGGGAATTGCGTCCTCGCAATTTTAAAAAATTGAGCTTGGAAACATCCTTGAAAGTCCCACATCGGAACAAAAGTCGGTAAAACAAACACTTTAAAATAAAGAGAGATAAGTACAAAGGACACCCAAGTTAACCCGTACTAGGATTCCAAGTATGAAAATATGGACATGGAGGAGAAAACATAGGGTCATGTTCCGATGGAGAGTGATAGAAAACATGTTTAGGAGAAAGTTAACTATAAGAAAATCACAAACTTGTGATGGGTTAAACAGTGTTGGGTTCCCCAGTAGGAAAAGTTAATAGACAAAATTTTTGTTTTAAGTTACTTTTTATTGAGGAATTTATTCATAAGGAAACATAATCACTTATCATATTGACTTTCAACTTTTATTAGATTCCTTACACAAACTCATATTTTCTTCAAAAGACGAGTATTTAGGAAGACTTGTTCACATTAAGAGTACTATAATCAACTTCTAGAGAATCACCTAATCCACAAAATAGAACTATATAATTCCCATGTCTTTAGACTTTAACCAAAACCAAAACCAAAAAGGCTAGTACAAGATCAGATAATCCAGAAAAGGATAACCCTTTATAAAAAGAAAATCTATTCTTAATCTCCAAAATTTGTCCAACAAAACCCAAAGTTCAGCGAGGACCATTCTATAATCAATTTGTCCATAAAATTCTTCAAAGTATACCAATATAAGATTGAAACCCAAATATTTGAAGGATTTAGTCGCATAGTCTTCCAAGATAAATCATAACATTTATCTCCAAACAATATCAGTTGCTCCTAAAGTCTCGTTTTGAAAAGTAATTAACCTAATCACAAATCCTCCATGATAGGTTAATCATTTTCATAAATAACCCAAAATCAACTTACTCTTAATTCATAAAATCATATAACTAGAATGAATCAGCCAAACTAACCAGGGACTTCACGTAGTCCAGTGGTAGGCGATAAATACCAGTCGCACATTGGTTGTGGGTTCGATTCCCGTAGCTTTGTCCGACGCGACGGGATGTCACACGGTCTACGTGTTGTCCTTTTTTCCAAAACTATATAATTCTTAAAACATTCCCCAAAATGAGATAAAATCTTCAAGAATAATCATAACATATTTTAACCTCAAGTTTATCTAATTCCTTTCATTTTCCATCATATCATAGAGTAACCCATAATTACCTAAAAATGAAGTATCATATAAACCCTAATGGTTACCTTAATAATTATTACCTGAATTTCCACATCGAGTTGGCCATCTCGTACATGATGCATTAGAGAACTCACCAAGGTTTAAGTGGTTGATCATGACTCCTTGATATTTGGTTTAGAACAACCACGAGTTTCCTCATTGAATCCTCCATTTTATATAGTATCTTAAACAGAGAACCACCACAGTTTCCTTCAAACCTGTTGTCTCTTTGGTGCCTGCTAGATCCATCCATTCACTAAAAATAGAAATGTCAGTGTGAGTATATCAACAAAACCATCAGGTACTAATGAGGAAGGTAAACACTAAGATACACTTACTCATTCAATTTATCTAAAACTTGGACTCTTTCTGAAATCCTAACCATTATGGTAATGTCACTTATGCTTAAAGAATACCCTAACCTCTAAAGTTATCTAAACCGACCTTTGATACCAACAATAAGGCCCCAGCCTTAAACCTTACTTAATCTTGAGTTATTACAAGATTACACATTGAGGATCTTTTCAGGTTTAGAGTTTAAGAGAATAAGATCATGAAACTTGCATTACATTCCACATTTAAACAAAGTGGTTACATAAAAGACAGTATTCATTCTTCCCATCAACGGAAACATATTTAAAATATAACACAGATTCTTTCTTGACACATCCTTGACACTATCATCACATCATGTACCTTTCCCTTGACCTATAAAAATCATTTCAAAAACTTGGGATGAGCATAAAAAGCTCAGTAAGGGTTATAAAAATATGGAAAGGAAATATGAGTTCATATATACATAAGAATGAAATCATACATTACCCATAAAACATAGGCATATCAAATCATGAATAAATCATAGAAAACATAAGACATAAAGGTAACTTGAGGCATTCATAACATTCTTACGTAGGGAGTAACCCTCTTGGTTACGTTTGGAATACCCATCACAGTATATTCCCTAAATCTCTTCGGAGAAACCTTAACGTTTCACTCCTTCGCGTTACCCAATGCATTGGAGAGCTATATCGGGCTCACCCGCCCTTAGTTTATCACGGAACCACCCGTTCTTCATAACAATGCCCAAGAACCATAACATAATCGTATCACATAAAACACGAATAAAGGAAACATAACATTTCCACATTTCAATCACAATATAACATTTTAGGATATTGAAATAATGAATCCATTCAAAAAGAAACCATTTCCAAAACCATTTAAAACATTTAATAAAGAGATTTTTGAATCAAAGTGTCCCATACCACCTTGAAGCTTTTAAAATTTTAAAACATTAATATCCATATAAATAAATCCTTAAAACCATTTTGAAAACATGGATATTAATAAGAACAAATAATTAAAACATTTAAAACGATATTTTGGTTAAAGGGGTTTTACCAAAATTAGAGACACTTGAATACAATAATCGAGGAATAACATTTAGTCAGAACATTATAATATCATGAGAATAAAAGGATTCATGATATAATACTCCAAAGGACAGTATATACACCATATAAGAGTGTATTAGTGCATAACAACAATGAACCCTCAATAGAAATGTCAAATGTGATGAAATCCGTTATAAAGAAGGTATCCTAAATTAAGGACAAATCAATCTCAAAATATGTGTGACAAATATAAATACACCAAATATAAGTGGATATTAAGTGTAAAAAAATAAAAGGTCATTCACACATATTCAATGGATGACATATTCAATGACCACATGTTGAACCCAAAGAAATCGAAATTGGGTTAAGAAGTTCCCTTGACAGCCTAACGGCGTCACATCAAAATGAGTTGATGAGAGATAAAAAGAGTATCTCATCACTTGGAAATAAAATTTACATCAATAAGGATGTATGATAACATATCCCAACATAAAAAAATGTAAATTAAAATACCCAATAAAATAAGTCTTTTAAAAAAGAGGAGGGTGAAAGGTTCCCTTACCGACTTGGGTATCTTTCAAAACATACACCCCATGAAAGAAAGACAATAGGTCATTGATGTAAATACTCATAAACGAAAGTATATTATCCAAAGAGTAGAATAATGGGCATTACATACACCACTCAATGGAATTTGTGTCAAATGTAGCATAAATCTCACGGGAATAAAAGTGAGATGAAAAATCCCTTACGAAAACTCGGCAGCCTAACGGCGCCACATAAAACTTCCGAATATGGATTGATGAGATCAAATAGAGTATCCCATCATATTACAATAGAATTTACAGCAAGTGGAATATAAAATAAAATCCCCCAACATTGCAAGGAGGAGGTTAAAATAAGTGGCATAAAGGAGAGTACTTAAAAAGAAAGAGAGAGGTTAGATCTCTTACGAAAGTTCGGCAGCCTAACGACGCCACTCAAAACATCCAAAATGGATTGATGAGAGAGAATAGGGTCTCTAATCACATGAACATAAAAATTATAGTAAATTTAATATAAAAGATCATCCCAATAACAAGATAGATGAGCTTTAAAAGGAATGACATAAAAGAGTGTACTTAAAAAGAAAGAGAGGTGTAGGATCCCTTACCTCGGGTCCGACTTGACTCGATCTTTCTTTAATCTCCTGAATAATAAACTTGATTTAATTTCTAATTCCTTAAGAACCTATTTCAAGTTCATTATTACTTTTATACCACTTATTACCATGTCATAAACATTATGTAATCATTTAAGTTAATAATATTTGTTTTGTCGATATTTGGTTCTTAAGTCGAAAGTGGACTTCTTACAATTACATGTTGTTCGTGTGGCCAAATTTTTATTATATACAGAATTGTATTCATTATGTAGATATCATATATGTCATATATATCCAGTACATGCATGAATTTATAACATTACATAATCATTTAGAGGTAAGAAATGAAATGCACCGTTCATGGAGATGGTAAGCCGTACGTACGCATGAACGCTACTTTCATTTCTATTTCGTATTTTATAGAATGGAATAATAATGATATAAATGTATATTATAATTCCAGTATAATATCATATATAATATCATAGTTCCATCCTTTATACATCCCACATATTGTATTTAACGAATCAAATCACTTTGAGGGGGCGGTAGTCCGCACTTCCTTAAATGAAGATATCGTGTTTACCCATAATGGAAACCATAAAGGTATGCCCAAAATGAAAAAAAAAACAGAAGCTTAAGGAAAACATAAACATATTATATATCATATATAAAAATAGTGACATCATAATGGCCTCCTTTGAAGGTGTTAAATGAGTATTGAACAATCATCGTTTCGGGAGGCAGAATTTCGCCATCCACGGAAACCGTATGTTCTTTAACCGTTTGATGTAGTTGTGTGAGAGTGTAGCTCGAATAAATCTTATAAAAACATCCTAGTATATTTAAGATACTTGTTTTGTTACAAAATAAATAAATAAAAAGAGTTTAGGGGGGTCGAGAAGCCAAATAAAACAAATGAACATGAGAGAATGAATTACCTTTAAAAGTGTAACTCCTTTTGATTTGAGCCTAAAGGCTTTATTTGAAAGGATTCTGCCCAAAGGGAATCCTCTAGGATGTGGAGAGGGATGTGGAGAGAGTAAATGGGCAGGGTTTGGCTGAGCCAAAGGCTTGAGGAGTGTGTGAAATGAGGTAGAGGTGGGGGCCTTTTATAAGAGGAGAGGAGGGGCACTTTTGGAAAGTAAAGAATTATTACATTATTTGAAAATGTGTTTCGGTTTCAAAAGGTCCCACATTGATATAATTAGTGGATAAGGAGATAAGGCTTTTAAATACACTCATCCAATAAGTTTTGGACATGTGTAGTTCATATATTTTACATTATCTTTCCATTTTATTTAAATCGTCAAATAATGATGTCATCGCTGCATCATTATTATGTCATAAATAATTTAATTTATTTAATGTCTAAAAATTATAAAAAAAATACTATGATGTAGGAAAGCGTTTTAGCTTTCCAATGAAAATTTATAATCAAAAATATGACTTGTATAACCCCACTTAAAAATTGCTTTAGTAAAACATATCATGTTTGTGTCATTTTTACTTTTACATTAAATAAAAAGTTATTTATGTCATTTCCCAACCAAAATGTCTCCATGGGGTCCCCAAGTTGACCCATGGCTTGTCTTGGTCGGCCATGACACAAAAAATAAGGTTGGGACATGTTTCTAGGTCATTTCATATTATTAAAGCATTATTTATACCTTAAACTACACTAATTACCACTAATCGCGATTAAAAACTTAATAAGTTACTATTCACCAAAAAATTATTTTTATCCCATTGAACCACATTTTACTTCTTAATGACAACCATTTATGTCGGATTTTTGAAATTCAAAACACATAATTGGTAAAATTTCATTTAAACGAAAAATCAGCTTTTATAAGTACCACTTAGTGGTTTCACTATTCATCAAAAATTGACGTTTTTCAGAAAAATCCCAAAAATTCACCCTAAGCTATATTTGATATTCCGAATTCAAAAATGAAGTCCGTTTTACAAAATTCAAAACATATTAGTCACATTAATTAATTTAATAATAAATTCCCGCTGTCAGAGCAAATAGCGTGTTTTTATAAAACAATAAGTATCAAAACATTGACACTAGTTTAAGTCTGATTTCAAATTGAAATTAATTCCAACGACCACTATTGGATTTAATGGTAAAAATATTTTCTAGTTTCACTTTAAAACCAATTCAAAATATAATCTAATCATATAAATAAATTAGATTAAAAAGAGGTTTTGAATTAAAATACAACATTTTACACTATTCATTAAAAAATGAACTTTATCGGAAAAATAGAAAAAAATTACACAAAGTAAAATTTGATGTCCCGATTCTTAATAAGAGTTTTATTTGGTCCAAAAGAATGTTTAAGAGTGAAAAAAACTATATTTAATGACAGTTCTCCATTAAAAGGCGATAAGTGAACCTTTAGTGAAAACTAGGGCATATACGCCTAAAATTGAATTCTTTCCGTATTTTAAGCCTTTTAGCTTTTATTGGATAAATGTAAAAACATTTAAAAAAAATATATAATCATATTTTAGTTATTTCTATCCATTCCCTCCAATACAACGGCTACATGTTAACTACCATTTGAAATAATATTATTTTATTATTAGAGTGCAACGTAAGATTCCCAAGAAACTCGTTGTTGCGTGTTGGGTATGCCATCGAGCATAGCGTCCCCTTTAAAGTCATATTAATATTTTATTCACAAATATGGATAAATATGAAAATGTCATATTCTTTATTTACCTGGGGTGTTACAATTAATGTGTTATAAAATCCCACACGTGATCTGGAATTAGCAGCTCTGATTTTGCATTGAAATTATTGCAGTATTATCTCTATGGGGAGAACTGTGACATATATACTGATCAAAAGAGTCAAAAATATATATTCACATAGAAGGGGATTCATATTCCCCATCGATGAGTGTTAGATCTCAAAGAGTAAAATGACAACTCAATCCAATACCACCCTAGTAAAGAAAATAAGGTATCAAATGCTCAACGTAGAAATGATACTAAAACATTATCAATTTTTAGAATATAGAAGCATCCAATATTCTTATATTTTCAAAATATAGATATGGGAATCCTCAAGGAAGGATTATCATCTATCTTTCTCTTATTTTTTTCTCAGTTATCCCTCATGGATAAAATATATCATTCTGAAGGAAATGGTGTGAATATTCATAGAAAGGTGTCATCTATTAGAAAAGAGAAATCCTCATAGTTCAAGATTAATGAGGAAGGAGTCATAATATATGGAAAAAATTATCTATACTATCAAATAAATTGATAATGAAATATATTTTTAATGATACATATAACTCAATATTATCTATTCACCGAGGGAGGACCAAGAGGTAGCATGATCTTTGAGAAAACTATTGGTCCATAAATATGAAGAAGGGGGTATATGAATATACATCTAAGTTCTAGTTATATCATTAAGTTAATGATTAAAGGAAATAGTCTAAGGGGACGTCTCAATCATTAAACATACTAATAAGAAAATGGGGTAACATCACCATGGACATTGTCACTAGACATCCTAAGGCATCTAGCAGAAACAATGATATATTGGTGGTTGGGGATCATATTACAAAGGCATATCAAAATATCACAATTCAAGAGGAATTCCCACTTGATCAAATTAAATTAATATACATTATAGAAGTGGTAAGGCTGTATGTCATTCCACTATAGATTATTTCCAATCAAGATTTTAGATTCACCTCTAGATATTTTAAAAGATTAAAAAATGACCTAAATAATGAGATGAGATTTAGTATAGCCTATAATCCTCAAATTTATGGCCAATATAACTGAAATATTCAAACACAAGAAGACATGCTGAGAGTTATGTCTACGGAATTCAAGGTAGGATGGCACTAACACCTACCTCAAGTTGAGTTCTTTGAAAAAAATAGAATCTATTTAAGTACAAAAAATGATCTATATGAATCCCTTTATCAGAAAAGATACATGACATAGTTATGGTAGGATTAAGCTTATTAATAAAAGATATTAAGACCTGAAGTGGTCAAACAAATGGCGGAAAAGGGGAACACTATTCATCACCGCATTAAGGTAGCCCAAAGTTGACATTAGAGTTATGTAGAAAATATTTTTGGGACATAGAGTTTATGGGTGGAGACTTGTTATTACTCCACATATCTCTGTGGAAGTGTGTCATGAGATTTGGGAAGGAAGGATACCAATATCCCAGGTACACTGACCCCTTCTAGTATTTAGATCTTATTGGATTTGTGGCCAATTGTCATGATCTTCCACTAAAAAAATCTCAAGTTCATTATTTATTCCAAAAATATATCCTGAAGAAGTTCATACAAGATACCTCACTTTTAGAGAATTTAGAGGTGTTAAAGTTGAAAAATGATCTCTCTTACTAGGATTAAGCAATTATCATATTGGGACATAGTAATAATATTCAACCTAATAAGACTACTCACTTAGTTAATGTAATATGGGAGAACTATAAGTATAAAGAAGAAACATGAGAACCAGATAATGCAATGAAGGATAAGTAACCTCACAAATTTTCCATATAGAATAAAAAAACAAGGGTGAAATTTCATAAGAGGGGATGAATTTAATGACCACAAATTTTATCAATGAAATTACTTTCATAAAATTATTTTATAAATCTTATCAAATCACATATAGAAAACAATATAATCATTAATAATGAATATTGAATGAAATAAGAGGTATTTCTAGAAATTGAACCTACATTGATGGAATTGTAACTTTTTCACACATAGACTGCATTAATAATTTTTATTTTATAATTTTATCTGATGTTGAAATGTTTTGTTGAGGTGCATGCTAACCACTGTGGAATTTCTATGTTTTTGATGATAAATGAGTGGTTTTGGTTTAACAGCATCTAATGCATGAGCAGGGCATGGTCAAAGTCACGTGGAATCACCAAATCATCGTGCGACATGCCTAGTGCATGGTTAACTAATTAATTATCCCTGTGAATGATAAATTCAGAACAAAATAAAATTAAAAAAAAATCAATTAAGTATCATTTTAATGATAATAATATAATTAGTTTTAAAATATATTATGATTTTATTTTTTTAATATTTTATTAGGGAATAATTATTATTATGATTATTATTACTAATTATTAATAATAATAATATTATTATAATTAAATTTAGGTTTTTTTCTATTACTTTCTTTCCCTTTTTTCTCTTTTCCATTCTTTTCTTTATTTTTTGTTTCCTTCACTCTTCCTTCCCCCACTTCTTACATCACATCCCAACCCCTAGTTCATCGAACTATAGTCAACTCCCCTCTTTTTCCATCCATTATCCAACATACTCCCCTCAATCCCTTCTGATATCCCACACTACCCTCTTCGGTGATGCCTCTCACGACTCAGCCTCCCTACGTCGAACCCTATCGCACCTCCCTCCTCTGACTACTCCCTTGGAAACCTCCCTTGATTGCACCCCCATTTCTGAAATACTCTGTCTGATGGATAATCCCTCTGATGACACTCTCATTCGTAACCATATTCCTAGACACGTCACCGTAAGTGCATTCTACTTCGGTAGTTTTTTCTTGCATTTGGTAGGAGTTTTGGTTTGGGATTCATTCTAAGTTGGGTTCTATTTGGACATATTGGGTTATAATTATAGAATTATGGTCTAATTGAGTTTGTTTGCGGTGTGATTGATGTGTGATGGATGTATCGTACTGAATTTTTACGATTTTCTACACCAAGTTAGGTGGTTCTGTGTATAAATATTATTGGCTGAATTAATTTTCCTATTTAATTAATTAATTTTCATGTTGAGAAATTAGTTTTTCTGACGTTTAATATGCGTTTGATTTTTTTAGTAGCATTTTTATATGATATGGATGTGTTTTTAGAAAATCCATATTTAGTTAATTATTAGTGTTTTATTAAATTTTTCAGTTAGTTTATTAATATGTAAAAGTGGTGAAAATTATGTTTTTAATGTTGATTGGTGTGTGTTTGGTCATAAAAGAGGTATTTTAGTCATTTTTGTGGCTAAATCCTATTGTAGTTATTTTTTAAAAAAATTTGCAAACATTTATTTATGGTTTATTAAATTATATGAATCGTGTGAAGGTGTTTTATAAATGATTTTTTGGGGTTTATCAAAAATTTTTTTTGGTAAAGATCACATTATGGAATTATGTTTGAGTGAAAATGATGTTGAAATAAGTTTTGGGTGTATACATAGTGACATTAGTGTGTGTAAGGTCTATTTGGATAGATTTTGGGAATATGGCATTGCTTCTGAACCAGAATTAAGAATGGGAACTAACAGATGGTCGGGTAACTAGGTGGGTGGACTATGACTAGTGTGCAAGTGATACAGAAGTGACATCATCTCAATTTCACATAACTATATTAATGATTACAACTTGAACTAAACATTTGGATGATTATTGGAGACCAGTAGGGTTTTGGATATGTCCCCTACGAGTGGCTTGTCAATGAAAATATTGGTTTTCATAGTTTGTTTACCATGTTTCACCAAGACACAATGTTATAGGGTCCCATCACTAGCTAGTACCCATATGGCCACTACCATTTTTGGTTCTCTTTGATAACTTTACACTCACAGTCGGCATACAGTTGTATTTTTGGGTTACTATAAAATAAAATGTGTTTTTATTTAAATTTTTCATTCCTCAATTTTTTTTTCACTAATGTATTTTTCCTTTAATGTTTTTTCATTAAAACTATTTTCCTTCAAAAAAATCACGTATTGATTTGATCTCACTTATTACACTTGAAATTATATTCATCATTTAATGTTTATGTGTGGAATATTATCTCAGTTAAATCCTACGAGGCATTAGCTAACTCCCTACTTAGCCCTTTGGGTGTAAGTAGATTAGGTAATGTTTGATATAGGTAAGGGTAAAGCTTATTGAAATGGTGGTTTGGTTTGTTAGAGATCTTATGTGGGGGAAGTTTTGTGGAGATGTCTTGAGTGTGGTGTCCTCTTTCTAGGTGGTGGTTTTTAATTGGATTTTGGTCACCGTACTTGTAGTTATTGTTTGGGTTTTGGTTTAAACATGTAACTCAAATTCTATTTTTTGGTTAATGGATTTATTGGTTGTGTCTTATAGATTTGTTTTGTTATATATTGTTTGTTTTTTTAAATTTATATCAATTAGGGTAAATCATTCCCAAACATAAATTTTGATTCTCTGGGCACTTGTTCCAGCCCGCGGGGATTGATAATGCCTTTCGGGCCTTCCAACGGACTAGGTCGAGCCTCAGTTGGATGGAAAACAACATGGTTCATGAAAAAATTAATCAAATCCATGTTATTCACTATGATTCATTTTCTCTGGGATGTGTCTAGATAGATAGAAGCTAGGACTATCCGGGCTTAGAGTTCTGAACGCGAGTAGGTTGTCTGGCCAGTACACCTTCTAATAGATCTTCAGTTTCCATGGGATTTTGGGATTCTTGTTCGAATTATTCTCCAGGTGGGATGTGCAGGCTTCATACTACATGTGGACACTAGGTGAGGGTGAATTAATTTGGATATTTTGTTTCTTCCTCATGTTTTGATGGTTGTTTTTTATTTTTCTTGTGGAATTTTATTTCTCAGACCCTATGTATTTATGATGTTCTTATTGAACTGTGGCATCTTGCATCAGCATGCCTACTTGGAGATCTCCCTCACACCCATGATATGAAATAGAAGATATTTCCCCCTCCATGATTAAACAGAGGTTGGTGGAAGATATGGTCTGGGATATTCAGGATTTAGGGCAAAGAGTGACTCCCACTCATAATCCTTCTCTAATTAGAGAGGATGGATCTAGTCCTAAAAAGAAAAAATCCAAGAATTTTCTCATGAACAACCTCCCTTCGTTATGAGTTACCACAATGACTCAGGAAGAAGTGCAGTGGATTGAGAATATAAAGTAAATATTTGAGTTTCTTGATACCCCTAAGGAGGTTATAGTGAAATGTACCTCATTCCTATTAGTGGGTCCCATTTGAAGGTGTTGGGACTCAATGATATAAGCTGGAAAGTATGTGAAGATGAGATGGAAGGACTTAAATGTGGTCTTCAATGAATATTACTACCCTGAGACGTTATCATGTTCTAGATCCCATGAATTCATGGATCTTGTTAAGGGGGACCATTCAATGATGGAATATGCCAACATATTTTTCCGATTTAGTCCGATATGAACCTAAAATAGTCTCTAATGAACAGATGAAGGCCTAGAGGTTTGAAAAGTTTTTGCAACCAATGATTTATTCTTCAAAATTTCTTTTCAATATGAAGTCTTATGTTTAACTGGTTGACCGTGAATGTATGGTGAAGATTGACCACATGGGAAGGTCTAGTTTTTTTTGTGCTATGTCAGTTTTTTCTAGAGGAAGTTCATCTGAGAAGAAGTGAAAGAGTGATGTGCAAGGGAGGATGACCGGGGGTAGTTAAAGACATCCTTATAGAAAAACTCCATCTATGGCTTTCGGTGCATGATCTATTGTGTATCATCATTGTGGGAAGGCGAGATACATCAAACCCACATGCCTTTAAACCTCTAGTAGTTTCCATCGATATGAAGCTACGTGTAACCTACGATGATTTTATAGAGAGACATGCCCTTATCATAGTGGGGATGGATCTGTGGCTTCTAGTAGAGTGATAGCTCAGTCAGAGATGACCAGGATAGTGAGATCATGGTTTGTTGGTTGTGGTGGTAGAACCGGATTGTCTTATGGGAAGAGGTAGATTAGAGAACAACCATAAGAGAGTGGTAAATCACAAGAAGGTATCAGGAAACCTCATGTTTTAGATTAGTCATAATATTGACTAGATTAAGAAGATTTTACTGTTCATGATACTATTCTGATTTCATCTTCTATAGTAGCAATTTTATTTGATACTGGTGAATCTTCATCTTTTATTTCCACCCGTCTTGTGAATCTATGGAACTTACCAACCGAACTGATGTCTTTTACAATGGGGTTGGTCACACCATTGGGTATGAAGGAGAAATTTATTAGGTTACCTTTTTGTGCTTTTTCTATGTCAGGGGTTGAGATGGAGTGGGACCTTTGGGTATTAGATATGGATCTTTTTGATGTAATCATCAGTATGGATTGACTAGTTCCCTTTCAAGCGCATATCGATATCAATAGGCGATGGGTGAGTTTCATGGCTCCTGATGGGAGTCCTTAGGTATTTTTTGGGGAATGAGATCCTTAATCCGGCCACACAGGACTTCAACTCCTAGATTTGGTTAGTACATACTTTCAATTATATTCTCTCATGTTGGAGGATGATGGGTTTTCTCCCCAAGGTAGATAACTCTGGCAGTGGATGCATTGTTGGTTGTATTTCTAGGTGATTTTTTAGGCTTGCCCCCATAGTGGGACATGGATTTTTCTATTTAATTGGAAATAAGAAAACAACCAATATCTCTTCCCTCATATTGCATGTCCCCTAGTGAATTGAGGGAATTAAATATATAGCTGGATGATTTGGAATACAAAATGATTATTCACCCGAGCATCTCTCCTTGGGACACTTCTATTATATTCATAAATAAGGACGAAGGATCTCTCCGGTTGTGTATCAATTACCGAAATTTGAGTAAGGTAACCACTAAAAATAAATAACCTTTTCTCCAAATTGATGATCTATTGGATGAGCTGAATAGGGAAAAGTAGTTCTATAAGATATACTTTTGTTCGACTGACCTCTATGTCAGGGTGAGGGAGGTGTACATCCCAAAGATATCTTTTCAAAGAAGGTATGACCACTTTGAATATTCGATCATACCTTTTGGATTGAAGAATGCCTCAGAGGTTTTTATGTCTCTCATGAATAGGGTGGTCCACCAGTATGTTGACCTATTTTTTGTGGTATTTTTGTAAGACACTCAATACCTAAGGAATAGTATGGGAATCATTTGTGGATTGTGTTGGGAACTCTTTAGGAACATCGGCTTTATGTGATGCTTTCAAGGTGAACCTTATATTTTATAGAAGTTATGATTTTGTGCCACGTTTTTTTCGTAGCAAGGGGTTTTAATGGATCTTGAAAAGAATAGTGTAGTTTTGTTGTGGGAACAGGGGAAGAATGTGTTAATGTTTAGGAACTTTTTTGGTCTGGAAGGTTGTTTCAGGTAATTTTTTTTGGATTTATAATGGCATGCTTCCTCTATGACCGCACTAACCTAGAATGGGATAAATTTTGAATGGATCATAGTGTTCCACACATCCTTTTAGGAGTGATAGTGGAAGTTTACTACCACAAATGTGTTTATATTTCCAGATATTGGGAAGGGCTATGTGGTTTGTTGTGATGCTTTAGGTATGAGACTTGAGTGTGTCCTCAAGAAGCGTAATCGCGTAGTGGATTATGGTTCTTTCTAACTTAGACTTCATGGGAAGAATTACTCGACCCATGACTTAGAATTGGTTGTAGTGATGGATAAAAAATGACATGGTGTCACTATCATTTTTTGGGAGAAGTTTCTGGTCTATTACTGTCATAAGAGCCTAGCCTAAAAATTCTAAAAAAGGATTTTAGTCTGAGGAATCATAATTCGATCAAGTCTCTATAGGGGATCAACATTGATATCATCTATACCTTAGTAAAGGGTAATGTGGTGGATAATTCCGTGATAAGAAAAGTGTCAGGGTAGGATTTAAAGATGTCTAGTGATGAGTGGACATTGATGGAGCTCTTTGATCAGATAGACTTAGAGACCAAGGAACACAGTACATGTGCATTATTGGAAATCATTCAGTTGACTCCTTCTCTTCTAGAGTTGAATCATTGATATAATCCCATTAATAAGTTGTTTCAGTAGTCTATGTAGTTTATTCATGGTGGGGAGATATTTTTATATTGGACTTCGTCTGCCAAGGGAATCTTGCACTTTAAGGTCCATGCAGTGGTTTCGTTGTCTCTACGGAAGGTGGTGATGTAGGATAGCCACCAGTCATAGTGGTTCATCCACCTAGGTGATACCAATATGTAATATGGTATTCGTAAGAATTTTTGGTTGCCATGATTGATGTGGTACATATATAATTTTGTATCGATGTTTTATACAAGTTAGCAGGTTATAGAAGAGCATTAGAGGCCCTCTGGTATGCTTCAACCACTACCCATTCCTACCTAGAAGTTAAATGATGTCACCATGGACTTAATTATTTTCATTCCCCATAAACCATGAAAAAAGAACACTTTTTGGGTGGTGATTAACCATTTGACCAAATTATCCTAATTTATCCCGATTAGTGATAAAGCTATTGTGGATGAGTTGGGATGATTGTATATTCAAGAGGTGGGAAGACTTTATGGTGTGCTTTTAGTGATTGTTTCTGATAGAGACCAAAACATTAACTCTCAATTCTAGGAAGGCCTTCAGAAGGAATTGGTGTTGGAAATTATGATGATCACAACATACTATCATCAAAAAGATGGTCAGACATAATAGGCACATCCTATTTTAGAGGACATACATCACGCATGTGCATTGGATTTGAGAGGATTGTGGGACAACCATCTGGGACTTGATGAATTTTTATATAATAACAATTACCAATCTTTGATTTTAATGGATCCATTTAAAGCACGTTATGGTCAACCTTGTTTGTCTCCTCTATGTTAGGATGAGTTGGACGAGAACTCACTTTTTAGATTGATCCTTCTGTAGGAGAGGTCTGAGATAGTCATGTTGATCATGTAACAGTTATTAATAGCTTAGAGATACCAAAAATAATATGCAAATTAGAGGCATCGAGATGTCGAGTTTTCTATGGGTGATTTGGTGTTCATTAAGGTGGCACATCTTTTGGTCGACCATCCTTAAAGAATGAAATTAAAACTATTGTTTAGGTATGTAAGGCCTTGTCAAATCACCAAGTAGATTGGCATGGTGGCATAAAAGGTAAGATTTACCTTATCAGTTGATATCGATTCATGAGGTATTTCATGTCTCCCAATTAAATAAGTATAATCTAGATTCATCTCATGTGTTGAATTGGGAAGTGTTGAATATAGATCCATATTTATCATTGAATGAGAAACTAATGCGGATAGTGGATTCCCAAGAGAAGTTGCTCTGTGCTATGTTTATTCCATTGGTTCATATCCTGTTGTATAAGGGGAAAGATGAGCTTTTGACCTTATAGCGGAAGTCATGGGCTAAGCAAGAGTATAATTTTTTGTTCTCCAATATGGATTTGAGTTTTTTTTTCTAGGGGCAGAAAATTTTCATGGAGGGGGGAATAGTTACAACCAAACATCATTATTAATTTTTATTTTACAAATTTATATATCTTTGAAATGTTTTGTCAAGGTGTGATTCATGCCTGGTTTAATTTATTCTTTTTTACTGATTAATGAGAGTTTTTAGCTTAATAGCATCTGGCACATGAGAGGGGAATAATCGAAGCCATGTGGATTTACTAACTCACTGTACAGCCTTTCCAATGCATGGTTAACTAATTAATGAGAAAATTGAATGATAAAGTAATAAAATAAAATTATAAAAAGATAAAATGAAATAAGTATCTTTTTAATGATAATAATAATATTATTATAATTTATGAATATTATTGTTATATTAGTTAATATTTTATTAATCCATTATTATTATTATTGTTATTACTAATTATTAATATTAATTTTTTATTATTGAATTTGGGTTTTCTTCTTTTTATTTTCTTTCCCTATTTTTATCATTTTCTTTATTTTTTGTTCTTTTTTATTTCCCTTCCCCCTTCCGTCCCCCTCTTCTTACATTGTACCTTATCCCCTGGGGCATTTACCCCTAGTTGACTCCCCTCTTTGGCATGCCCTTGCCTAGTGCACTCCCTTTCATCCCTTCTGGTGTCCCATACTACCCTCTCCGGTGATGCCTCCCACCACCCCACCACCCTACCCCGAACCCTAGTGAACATCCCTCTCCTAAATTCTCTCTTGGCCACCTCCCCTTAGCCTCACCCCTTCTAGTAAGACTCCAACTGGCGCATCATCCCTATAGATATAGTCACCTAACACGACTAGATTCCCAAAGCCCTCACTATAGGTGCATTCTACTCCGATAGTTTTTATTTCTTTTGTAGAATTTTAGGTTTGGGTTTCATGTTTTTATGGGTTCTATTTTGATATATTTGGTTTGAATTCTTGAATTAGGCTGTATTTTTAATTGATATGGGGTGGGATTTGGACATGGGATATTTGTGGTTTTCTACACTAATGTAGGTGGTTGCACGTATAAATATTATTTGATGAATTAATTTTCTTATTTAATTAATTTTTCATATTATTTAATTAATATTCATGTAGTAAAATTAGTTTTTTATGTTTAATAAGTTTTTGATTTATTTATTAATATGTTTTATGATATCAGTGTGTTTTTGTTGAAAACAAATATTTAGTCACTTGTTAGGGTCCTATTAAATTGTGCAGTTAGATTATTAATCTATGAAAGTGGTTTTAATTGTGTTTTAGATGTGGGGTTGTGTTTGTTTAGTCATAAAATTTGGTTTTGTGTGGGTTTTATGGCTAAACCCAAGTTTCATTGTATTTGATAATTCGTTTATAATTTTTTATTTATGGTTTATCAAATTATATGAATGGTGTGAAGTTGTTTTATAAATGTTGTAATGGTTTTATCAAACCTTTTTCTATACCGATCACATTTTGGAATTATCATGGAGTGTGAATGATGTTGAAATATGTTTTCAGTGTATATATGGAGATTTTAGTATGTATAGGGTCTGTTCGGATGGCTTTAGGGAATGCGGCATATCCCATTAACCTGAATCATGAATGAGCACTAAGGATGGTTTGGGTAACTAGGTGGGCTGACTAGGACTAGTGTACTAGTGATAAGGAATTGGAATCATACAAATTTCACTTAGCTAGATTGATGACTACATTGATAAATAAACTTTTGGATTATGATTGGATACCACTAGGGTTTTGGGGACTTCCCCAACTAGTAGACCATGCAAAAGTATGCAGGGTGTCATGGTTTTCATATCACTTTTCATCAAGATCTGAGGTTCTAGGGTCCCATCACTATCTATTAACCGTAGATCCTCTCACTTGTTTTGTTCTATTTGACTAATTTACACTCATTTTCAGCATAATGTGTGATTTTTGGGTTACTATAAATGAAAATGTGTTTTTATTTAAAAATATGATTTCCTCTAATGTTGTTTTCACTAAAGAGGATTTCATTTAATGTTATTTAATTAAAACTATTTTCATTAAAATTGCTCTAGCATTTATTTACTCTCAGTTATTAAACTTCAAAGTGTATTTTTCAGTTAATGGTTTTTCTTGGAATATTTTCTCAATCGAATCCTACTAGGCATTATCTCCCACCATACCTACACGTTTGGGTGTAAGTAGATTTGGTAATTTTTTATACAGGTAAGGGTAATGTTTATGGAGATGGAAGTTTACGTTGTTAGCGATCATTCCAGGATGGGTTTGTGGAGAAGTCTTGAGGGTTTTTTCCTCTTGCTTGGTGGTGGTTGTTGAGCTGGTTTTTGGTCACCATACTTTGTAGTTGTTGTTTGGGTTTTTATTAAAACATGTAACATAAATATTGGTTTTTGGTTAAATACATGATTGGTTGGGACTTCCAACATTTTTTTTATTAAATATTTTTTGTTGTTTTATATTTTTTTATATTCGGGTAAAATATTACCAAAAATTACTTTTGATAATTGGGCACTTGTTCCAACCTTTTGGGATTGAGAATGCTCTTTGGGCCTTACTACGAACTGGGTAGGGCACCAATTGGATAGTGACACCACTTGGTTTATCCTAAACATGAAAACTAGGCATAATAATCTAACCAATAGAATCGTAAAATCACCTAGTAAAATGTAAATAAATTTTGTGTATCTTATAAATGAAAATATGATAAATTTATATCATGGTATATTTAAAACATGTTTTAAAAAATGATTAATGATGTATTGATATTTTTTTGTAACATAAATATTTATATAAAATTTTGTAATTAATATAATATTTAAAGAGGAAAATTATTTTCAAACAATATATTAAAGAATTATTATTTTTTCTATTATAATTATATGATAATTGTATGAGACAATCTTTAATTTTTCAAAGCATTATAAAATATGTTATATGTTTTAAATACGTATTTTTTGAATAAACGAAGATTCTATTAAAAATATATTTTTATCATATTTGGAAAATTATATTCATTAAATTAATACAATTTTTTAATTACACACATCAAGAAGTGGTTAATGGAAATTTCTGGTATTTTTCTAAAGTAGTTGAAATTTTTATCAATAGTTAAATACGATAATTTATGAAATATGATAGAAACATGAATATTTGAGAAATTGATGATGTATAGATGATGTAAGAACCAAAATATAAAAATATTCTTCACTATTTACTATATTTTTTAATGGGATTCAATACTATTTCTTTTCAAGATCCAGGATAATAATAAAATATCTAAAATAATAAAAAACACTCCTCTCCACCAACTTTAAATCCCACCCCTAAACACCCATTCTCTTCAAACCTCCAAATCCATAAATATTCCCAAAATTATACCCATTACTATTCCAATAATCTGCCACACATCCATAATTCTTTGGAATCAAAAAATTTCATAACCATTTTCCCTAGGGAGGTTTCCAAGGAGAATACGTTCAAAATGTTAAATCCTCTTTCATTTTGAATTAATTTCTTTTAATTTAATTTTATTTTCATATCCTCTAATCACCTCCCTATAACAAAGTGTCATGAAAAATCTAGTATATTTTATGGAATCTTATTCTTTATTGGTACATCCTCCTTCAATTCAAATCACTTCACCTATTGTTCTAAAAATGAAAACGTCAACCGTGAGGTGGCGATTCACCACCTTCATGGATGAGGAATTTTCTTTTACTAAAACCACATTCATTTATGGTCATAAAACCATTATAATTATTTTCAAATATTTTAAATTGTACAATAATATTTTTTTATTGTTATAGAACTAGTATATATACATAATATTAAACAATGAAACAAAACTAGATCATGATGATCAAAAAGACGAAAAAATAATTGAAACATTTAAAATTAATGTTTTATAAAATGAATCAACCTCATATATAGGAAAAAATTTGATATATAAGATCAATTAATGTTATGTTAGTTTATTAACAAGATATAATTTTTATTCTACATAAATATTATCATTTTACAAGATCATCCATACACATATACACATGAACCGATCATGAAAACCAAGTAAATAAACACTCTAGAATGATGGAATTTCATATTATAACTAATCAAAAAGGCCAGAAATGAACTTAAGAAAATTATAATAAATAAAATATGTATATAAATGGTTATGAATTAATTAATTGATAGATTATGTTTTATTATCCATGACATTAAGTATAAGTGCATAATAATTTTGGACATTTGGTAGGGGGTCTCTCCAAATCTTTATTTTTTTCCCTTCAAGTTACGCTTTCCATCTCTTTACAAAATTTGAATTATTATTTATTATTATTTAATATTACAATGTTCAATATCTATCTTCCAAATATTGTTCCTAGCCCAATTATAATTTCTTTTACATGTAAATACATATTTTATAATGGTGCATTTTTAATTCCTCCTGATTAGAAACCCTGATTAAAGGGAACATCTTTATTTCTTAACAATTTTAAAGTGAAATCAATAAAATAATTTCATATTCCATTATTTTTCAAAAATAACTCATTTTATCATGATAATATTCGTTTTTTCATTTTGGGTTTTATACAACCAAATATGCCTTTTCTATTTTTAAGAATAGTTAAATTTTTCCTTAAATTTCACTAAAGTTGTTAATTTCTAAAGATTCTTAAACAATATTTTTACATGTTTTCAATTAATATAGAAATATTTTTAAATCATGTAAGAATATTTTTCCATTATTAGTATCCATGTATTATTTAATTCCATTGACTTATGAAACTCATAATAATATTCCCTTTGGTTATTCTTTATGACATGGTTATAATATCCATTTAATTCTATGGGTAAACGTTATGTTTATTCCATGTTGTATTAATCATAACGCTGAACGCATATGAATGACTATGTTATAATGAATGCATGTATAGAGACTCCAAGGAATTGGGTAATGTTTCTTCTCATGAGATGTCATGTTCATAGAGGGGGTAAACTTGATTCAATTGTGGGACTTGGTCCGCCATGTGTAATGGTCTTGGAAGTAAGCCTTGACCCATTATCTTCTATGTGAAATGGTTGTAAAAGTTAGACATGAATCATTCTTATGTCGTGGTTTATTTTTTCCACATTACAATGATTCCATGATTCCATGATCCTATGTTTTACATGTTATGCTTTATGATGTCTGTTCATGATCTAGGAATTTTTATTTCAACATATTATGCCTTCTAACACATGTTCTTTGACTTGTTCCTATATTTATAACCTTATTGAGATTTTTATCTATTATCATTTCTCATGTATTATCCATGTTACCCTATGTAGATCTATGAGCTGAAAGGAAGTTCAAAGATCATTATGGTGTTTAAATAAAAGATGTTATTATTTTGGTTTCATGATTTTAATCAATGTATCAAATATTCCAAATTAAGTAGACATATTGATACATGACATGTAATTGAGGGTTAATTGTTCTTAAAATCATGTTATATTGTGTATAAATGTATAGGGGTATTATAATAATGTAAGAATGAACAACATCGGTTCATGTGGTGATAGTCCACTGTAAAAACGAATTATGATTATATATCCAATTTGATATATGTGTGTGAAGTTGTAGGATTTACTATTGATAGAACCATTGTACATTATTTTTAATATACTATGGTAAATATATGAGAATGATATAAAAAAAATTAAGGGGTGCAGAAATAAATAAATCAAATGTCCTCATTGAATAATGTTACCTCTTCATTGGGAAACTCCTTCTGGTTTATATATAAAGTCTTCTGTGGATTTATTTCAGACCAATGTGAGGCATATAAGATGATAAAAATGGATTCATGATGATATATTATAAGCGGATAGATGATAAAAATGTATTGATAGGTGTGATGAAGTGTGGGGGTGAGTTCCCATTTATAGAGGAGGAGGAGTGACATTCTTGTAAATAATAACAGATATACAATATTGGGAGGTCTCCAATAAATAATATACCTCCAATAATGATTAAAATTCTATAAAATACTGGATAAGTTCTAGCTACATATATGTTATTGGCTTTTGAAATGTTTCAAAGTCATTAGTCATATTATGATTAAATTTTAGTCCTATAGAAAAAACTTTTTTACCTTAATCGCTCAAAATAATTTTTATTGTTTTCACCAATTATTTCTGTAAAAAAATTGATGTTACTGTAAATTATAATATTTTATTGATTCCAAATATGGAATCCATTTTCCAAATTAAAATCTTATTAATGGAATATTTTTTTAATTAATCTCATAGACATTATTATAAAGTAGTGTTTTAAAGTCAAAATGTTCCAAAGGGCACTATTTGATTATTTCTAAATTGATTATAAAAGTATTTCTAATGACCTAAATTGGATTTATAAATGTATAATATATCCAATTTTAATCGAAAAATAAAAATAAATTTTATTTAACCCCATAAATTATTTAAATGAAATAATTTTTGAAATTTTTATTTAGTATTTCTCATTATTCATCAAAAAAGGAAAAAATTTATAAAAAAAATTCTCCCTATGATAATATTTAAATTCAAAATTCATAAATGAAATTTATTTTATAAAATAATCTTTATATAATTTCATAAATTAAGTTTTAAAATAAGGTCACCATTAGGAGGCATCAAAACTACATGTATAAATATACATTTTTTATGCGTAAAATTGGATTTGGTCTTATCATATATTTATCAAGAAGACATGATATTTTTTCCACTAACCACTACAAGAGTTAAGTCTGGGTCAGACTGTGTGTTTCACTGTAAAGGTCCTTGTATATAGACTATCAATTAGAAATGTTTATTAGAAAAAATCAATTAATTTTCAATTGTATCCAATTTTAATAGTGGCATTATTTAAATTAGATAATTATCAGCTATTGAATTTACATTATTGACCTGATAGGTGATGTAACATTTTCAATTTATACATGTAAATACTTTTAAATAATAATCTAGTTGTTCATCTAACTAAATCTAAAACATTGCGTTCAATAAAATAATGTAATAGGTAATACAATAATATTTGACTATATAAATCATCATTACCAATATATAGAGGTATGTTCACTCTTTGGATTAGAAATTATGTTCAGGTATCTCAATGAAATTGAAAATTCAGTATATGTAACCTTACTTACATAACCCAAACATGAGATAATTGGTTATGTCTAGTTCTATCATTAATATATACGAGAAAACACTTTTTATGTTAATGGAGACACATTAATAACATGTTATATAATAACCTTTTTACAACATAAGTGTTAGTTTCATAACTAATATATCATTGAATAAACATAAAATAAGTATCATGCAGTTAGGTAATTCACCCTACATGGAAGGTCCTCATGAAAGACATATTGTTCATATAAAGTACCTTACATGATGCATGATTAAATCTTCCTTTCCATACCAAGCCAAGGATAATTTAAAATCCAACATCATAATAATAACAAATGTCATATATCATGTATAGACCCCAACGGTGGAATGAAATTAATTGTAAAGAAAATAAACTAGATCATGGTATCTCAATCCATGATTTTTTTTCATTTGGTGTATTAAGGAAGAAGATCATTTCAATATTTTGAATCATCAGAGTCTCTTCTCTACCATCAAAAATAGCAAGGAAGTGAAAATAAATCATTGTTGCCACTTTTTGAAATACTGATCTGGGATATACTAAATGGTTTCCCATGCTGGTGGGTCACATGAACTCAAAAAAATATGCCCATACACTATAGGTTGTTGAATAAAAGCAAGGGTCCATGGTGGTTTAGTGGGGAGACTACACCATCATGATCAGAGTAGAAAAATATTGTAAAAAATAGATAATTAGTGAATGTAATATTGTGGAAACTAACACTGAAGGGTAATCATACATACGAAGAATAAATAAAAATATCATAAAATATAACATCCAATATCATACACAAAATGATGTAATGTCATGTATCTTTAAAAAGGAAACATTCTTGCATTGTGATGTGCACGAAATACATTACATGTATCAAAAGAACCAAAAGACAAAAAAGACTATCTCAAATAGAATCACAAGACATATCTCTGTCTTTTACATCCAAACTCCAAAGATATAATAAAATCAATCATAAACAACTTGGTTCTCTCCCATGTCCCTAACTTCATACAAGTAATCTGTCTGAGTATAATCAGAGACCAAGATAATGTGTGAGATTAACTTAGTAGGCCACCGAAAAGGTGTCAATAAATATCAAATTAAGGGATATAATATGATAAGTGTGTAGATATAATGGTAATTAGTTATAAAATTTATAAGGGGAAGGATATCATTCCTAAAGGACATCACGATGACCCTACATGCTTTGGTCTATGTTAGAAAACCTCTAAACAAATGTCATCGTTGATATATATGAAAAAGTGTATACATGTGTATATATATGTGAACTATAAATGTAGAGACATATATAGATATATGTACACTAACCTAGTTCTAGGATATACACGATGCATAAATTTAGAATCAATTTCTTGTCACTAGTGTGTCACAATTTGTTACAAAATCCATGCTTGGGTATGAAATGAAGAAGGGATGCAATGCTCGAATATCAAAAGTACAAAGATTCATTTTGTATCTCATGTTAGTATGTATTACATTCTTAGCTATCACAATATAGGGACACCATTCCCAAGTATCATAGTATCAGGACACCATACCTATATCACTTTATAGGGATGGCATTACCATATCATAGTAAAAGGATTCCATGAACATATATCACTGTATAGGGTCCTCATGCCAATTCATCATAGTATATGGACCCCAAGCCCTTACCTCATAGTATACGGTCATTGTGAAAAACATCATAGTTTAGGGCCTCCATGTCCCTATAGAAAACTATAGGGTGAAACATTTCTACATCATAGTATAGGGTCTCAATTCCTATACATCATACTTCATAAGGGGTATATAGCATTAAAATTATTCAGTGGACAATTTTTAATTAAAAAAACATTTCTATTTAATAAACAAGTTACCATTCCTCTAATAAAATATGTGTTATTTTCATACTACACACGTTTAATTTAATATTTCATATTTTGGTATGAGTTTGTACTATTATACACTACTTAATTTATCTACAAACATATATGATATACCATTTTAGAAGTCTAACGAAAAAAACTAATGAGAATTTTGGATATATAATAATGGATGTCGAATATAAAATAAAAGGGAACATCGAGATGGGTGGTACACATTAATGTTGACAACCTCTAATGTAATTTTGGATATAATAGTTTCATTGAATTTTAGGAAAAAAGATACTTATAATAATATTAATTTTTGGATAATGTTTGGTGAATTTGGAATATGACACATCAACACATAGTATAAAACATCTTTGAGAAGAGGGATATTCACTAGATCACCTAGCTTATTATTTTTGAGGAACACTCTTCTAGTATTGACTTCTGGTTTGGTCCATATTAGATGAAAAGATAAAAACATATGAACACCCTAAAAATAGGTCATTCGATGTTGTACCAAAATAGCATCACATATAGGAATACAAATGATGAATAAAGCCTATGATGATGATTCCATGATGGAATGAATCAAATGAGATGATCAGAAGTCGAATTTAAGTTTGAATGTAAGATTTAACCATGAAAATAGGTGGAAGAATGAGGAATCTCAATTGGATAAAATAGAGGGTGCTATGATGAAATAAAAAAACAAAGAATATGGAATAAACTTATAATTCCTTGAGGAATAAATGGAATTTCACCCAACCTAGAGGGGTCAAATGGGTTTTTCACACAGTTGGCCAAAAAATGTTCAAATCAAGAGACAAGCCCTACCTCAATACCCCAATCACATGGTCATGGACCAAAATCAATAAAACCATATATCGAACATGAATTTTCCATCTATTAAATATTGTTGTAAGATCACATGGGTATCTCTTCTAGGTTACACAGTTAGGTTTAACAGTGATATTTCCCTCTTCCCAATGAAACACCCTGCACTATTTGTAGAAATTGTGTGACCCATCAATTTATTCCACCAACTAGGGTTCTGGTTACTAAACAATCCCATGGAACCCTCTTTTCCTATAAATACATAAAATTTATTAACATCATTCTCACACTCTAAAATTAAACAGAAATGTAAAGAATCCATACCCCAAGGAAAAACATAGTTCTTACAAGAAGAATGATCTAATTTATATTCATTTGAAGACCTTTTTCAATTATTCCTGATTTTCAAAATTTTCTATAAAATAGAGAGGATTATTAATATCCTATAACATATAAAATATTTTTTTATCAAAATACTAATGATTTTAGATGAAATGAGTTTACGAATCTTGTACATATCGAATCAATCTACTCTCAAGAACAAAATAATATGAATCAATTTTACGTTCATTGGGATGGGAATAAATATATCAAGGTGACATGGAGTGACATATATGACTATATTAATGACTCATATTATGATTCTAAAGATGAAGAATATTATCCTAAATCTAACATGTTCTCCATGGGAAGAAATGATGAGGTACATTCTGTGTATTACAATTATTTTTAATCATAAGAATATAATTACTCATAAAATAACATTAATCAGAACTTTTCTATATTATAAGGACATTAAGATTAAATTAATAAAAAATAGAATCTATGTAAATAAAATGGTTCTATTTTCAATAGAAATTATTTTTTAAACATATGTTTTATTGAAATCAATGTTAATCTAAATGAGTCTATTGTTTTTGTATATGGTTGTATTATAAAACAACAAGATGATGTAGTTATAGATCTGAAGGATACAACTAGTGTTTCTACAATGATTTAGAGATATATAAAAAAGATCATTTTTATAAAAAAATTAAACACTAAAGAATATTCGATAGGATGTAAGGGATAAATTTTGAAACTATATAAAAATTAATTTAAACATACATTAAAAAAATACAAATGTTCCTAAAATTACCTTCTTTACTTATGGAAAAAATGTGTACTTTTCAAAATATATTTTCTAAAGAAACCCTTTATTTGTTGTTGAATAAATCAGGAATTTATTTTTATAAATATTTAGAGTTTTAATTTTATGAACTCTAGGAAATGAAACTATATTTTTATTCTAAAATATTTTTATCTAACTATTCAATAGAAATGAGATTTTTAATATCATTAATTACGATTTATTAACTTTTTTTCATGAAATGGGAACAAAAAAATGTAAAATAGTGTATCTATAGTGGTTTTTAAACACATTTGTGTTGATATTTTTCTATCTTTAACTCACAATTGAATATGTAAGGAGGAAAACTAACACTCGTGATAATTCTATTAAAATGATTTCTTTTATTGGATTTTTATTTAGATCCTAAAAATACCAATCACAAAATTTCATCATGATAAATACTTAAAGAACAACATGATAACAAATTATCAATATTGTGGTGAGGAATATATAGTTTATTTTTATAATAAATAATGATTTGTTTTATATGATAAATAATTTATCATTAAGGAATCACGAGTTAAAAATATTTGTACATTAGATATTAATTCATTTTGTAGAAAAAGGTTAACTTTTTGAATAAAAAAATATGTTAATACTGAATTTGGTATAGAAGGATTTTACATTATAATGTTTATTCTGTGTGAAATTTATCCAAAGTAATCTGGATTGCTAGATTTACAAACCTTAAATATGAAAAACAGAGAATATGTGATGCATACTAAATGTTAATGAAAAGGAAATGTTTTTTAAACAAATAAAATATTATTCAACTTCTATACCCTTACAAATTATACACATGTGTCTTTTGAGATATGCTATAATAGTATTATTATGAGTAAAATAATTTTTTTATATCCTTATTTATTATTTTTCAAGATTTAAATTGGTCTATTTATGGATACTTAAATTTCAATATTATAGTATCATCATAACTATTTAAAAACATGAAAAATCTTAAATAGATGGAATAATTTTTGAAATCAAGTATTGAAAATGGTGGATAATTTAATGAAAATTAATTTAGTTCTTTTTTTCAAAACATGGAATTAAAAAATCTTTTCTTCCCATAGAAAACCATACATTTTTGATGTTTCTGAAATGAGGAATGGTACCCTATATGAAATTTCTACAAAACATTTATATGAATATTACATGTCCACTAACATCTAAAATGATGTTATTAGCACGACATGTTATGTCATTAAAATTGTTCTAATAAGAACCATATTAATATATACAGCCTATGGGATGTGTAATAAAATATATTTAAATTATGAGTGCATTAATATTACTATGGGGGAATGTGTGTATCATGAACACTAAATAAAATCTTCACATGTTTGATACATACGATGATGGAGGAATATTTGTAGGTTACCATACCACTTGTGATTCATATATAATTTTCAAAAAGAAGTAAAATGTAGTGAATGAATTCACTCTTTCCCCAAGGGGCACAGTTTAGTGGTTATTCCCCCACTGTACTAATGGTGGTTAGTTGATCATGTTCTGGTTTCAAACCTCTATGTCTATAAATTGCTTTTTCATTTGTAATCCACCCTCAGACCTACCATGTAGTGAATGAATATACTCTTGTAAAATCTTTATAATGTTATCCTTTTGACCCAAAATAGTCTCAAATTTATTACTTATGTGATTATATGGAAAATATAGATCATCAAACCCTCATTAATGATAAAAACAAATAAAACATCATAATATAATCAAGAAAAATTCATATAAGAAGGGATTTATTATAATGAACAAAAAGTGTATTGCCTATACATCCTATAAAAGATAAAGAACATCTTATAGAAAATATTATACGAAGCACTGATATCAGTGTTAGGACTAAGGGATGTGTACGAAACCTTTATGAATTTTCTTCCTTCGTCTCCTACATTAAACTAAATACTATAGAAGAATTCCAATGTGATGATAATTAGTTTTTATAAAAAAAGATATAAACCAATTAAAATTGAATAGTTTATGGGAATTAGTTAATAGAAATATCAAAAATAAATTACTCATAATTAAATGGGTATTTTGGAATAAACATGACGATCATGGTGAAATCACTAAGAATAAGGATATTTCAGATAAAAAAATGTTACAAATAATAAGAAAGAGTAGATTTCAAGGAAACATTTCCCACTATTCCAATATTAGATTGTATTAAAATCATGTTTGTATATGCCTATATTATCATTTTTTATTTCATATGGCTGTTAAATAAGATTTTCTAAATTGATTTTAAATGGATGGATATTATGTTGAACAGCCTCCTGATTTTGATGAACCTTATTTGTGAAATTATTTTTCCAAACATACCAAATTGGTTTATGGTATTAATCGAGACCCATTATCAAGGTTTAAAAGATTTTTTTCATCAATCTTATCAAATTGTTTTGATTTTCTACATTAAATCCTCAATATTTTTAAGATAAAATCAATAAATGATACTATAAAAGTATTGATATATGTTGATGACATTATTTTTTGTCCAGAAAATTAAAATATATTTAATTAATTTTCAATGATCTTAAAAAAGTATATTAAATAATGATGATGGGAGAGTTAAATTATTTCAATGGTTTTCGAATGTAGTTAGATTATTTTAGAAATATTTTAAATCAATTAAAATGAATACTTGATTTATATATAATATTATAACATAAAGAAGTAATTCATTTTAAACATCTATGGAATCCCATGTTAAACATGAGTTGGATGAAGATTGAAAACAAGTTGAAATCAATATATATATAAGAATAATTTTGATATTACATTATCTAACTATTAATAGACTTGTTATTATGATTATAGTATTTATTTGTACTTTATTTCATTAAAACCCAAAGGAATCTAATATTATAGCTATAATAATAATTTTTTCATATTTGTAATGAAAATATCCATATATTTTATCTTTTTAAAAACATATGTTTTTAATTTTACTTCTTATTCATTTACTAATTTTACTTTATGTTGTAGATAAAAGAAATGTACCTTAGTGAACTATAATTTTTGGGAAAACCAATAATATCAGGGACCAGTATGAAACATCACTATGTTTCATTATAAAATACAGTAGCTAAATACGTTTTAATAGTAGTTTTTAATATTTATTGCTAAAGAAGAACACCCTGATATATTATAAATTAAATTTTGATCCCATACCAATTAAATTCCATAAATAAAGGGTTATAAATATTTTGAAAAATATAGTAAACCATTAATGAAAAAGGGAATTATATTTAATTAATCACGGGCTACTAAATCATTTATAAAGGGAATATTTCATGTTTGAAGTAATTTATATCAAGAATCAATTTGCATAAATTTTTACTAACAAAGTAGATAGAAATTAAATTTATTTTATCACATTAACATAAAAGTTTTTTTATTTCAACTGATTTGATTACATAAAAATGACTTATGGTATTCTAAGAATAAAACTATTTTTTGTGAATATTTTTTTATTTTTTATTTAGTGTCGTACATTTGGTTCTCATTGTGTAATAATGTGACATGTTGTCTCTTATTATTATAAATGATTATCATGTCACACTATTTTACCTTTCAGCTATCACGTAAGAGATAGACTTGATAAGTTATATTTGAAAAAACATTTAACCTTTGAACAATATAATTAATAATGATTTTTTTCTAAAACCCTACATTCCATCAATCATAGAACAAATATTCATTTTTATCCTTCAAATATGATAAAAAATAATAATTTTTATAGTGATTCTAATATAAACATAAGGACACCAGGGTCATCAAGGAATGCTATTATTAGAAAATCAAACCATATTAGTATGATGTATATGATGGACATGCTCATGAATAAAGTTTCCAATCGTCAATGTTGGGAGTATATTTATGTTGAGAATTGAACATAATTATTTATTTTGAATAAAGTGCATAATTTCTGTGAGAAAGAGGTCATTCATCTCAATAATAATTAATACCACATAACATTAATAATTAATCAATAATATTGTCAATGTCTTTAGTGGAACTATAAATTTTCTTTCAGTATCCTCATAGTGTATTTTTTTATTAAATACCTCACAAGTTATAATTCATGAAGTAAGATGGATGATGATTATTAATTTTATTCTCGGAATTCCATATACAATCATAAATCATAAAATAGATATAGAGCATGAGAAGAAAGTTATCGTTAATTTCATTCAGTCTATTATTACTCTTGGAATGGGTGAGTTCGAGAAGATTTCATTTCATGATTTTATATTGATGTTTTTGTTTCTGATAAGAAATAATGTATATATGGAAATATATATCTAATGATATTTGTTTCTTAATAAGAGTAAGACTTTAAACTTATATCCCATTAGAATTATTAGGATATATGTGTTGGTGAATGGTGGTGCTCATCTAAATGTGGCTATATCTACTCATTTACATGGGTTAAAAATAAAAATTATGGTGTTTTGAATATAATTTGATACTCTAGTAATTTTTATGTTAGGTCTATATTAGTTTAATGATATAAAGAAGATATAAAATTTGACTGAACTCAGGTTAAGGAAGAGAAAAATTGAGTAATTGGCTCTATCAAAAGACTTGAAAAAACTACTTCATGTAATAGTTTTGAGGATCCCATCAATGATATAACTCTTGGTAGTAGTAAAAGTGTCAAACTAGTTATCTCTGATGAGACTAATCCTTCAATTTTTTTAATTTAGGAATCATCTCACGACATGGAATCTATACAACATTAGATTTTATTTCAAATTACCATTATTTGAAAAATATAGAGACCCTCAATTTTTGTACAATAATATTACATCACTTTTTTCAGAATACATTATATATTACACAAATAGAATCCCAATTGAGGTTTTATTCTATTCTAATTGGAAAAATGAAAACATAAACATTATTAAATATGTGAGCTCAATTCTCTCTCACTATGTTCTTCAAGACTATCGCACATCTTATAGACATAATACCTAGTATTCATATACATAACCTAGGGAATTGAAACATAAAAATTGGGGATCTCATATTCATAGTATTGCGAATCATGGGATATATTTAAGCTTAAACATGCACATACGGCTATGAGAACATGGTTATGACATTATATGATCATACCTGTTGGACTCCTCATGTTTTAATAATGTTTTAATTATCATTATTCAAATTAATCTTATTTAATCTATCTCAAATCATGTGTAGAGATGGTTGGTTTCATTACGCTTTAAATAGAATTCCACTAATTCATGATTTATATAAATCAAGTTTGATTATTGAAAACTATATTTAATTTTGTTGCATAATGATTTCATATATTAATGATTTAGACCAATTAATTATGTAAATATTAATTCTTAATATTGTTTATAGATATTTGGCTAAGTCTGAGAAACTGTGAGTCTGTCAATGGTTCTGGTTTTCTAGAAAAGGACTCAATCACTGTAACCTAGACACCATAACCCAAACACCATAAACCCGGCACTGTAACCCAGACACCATAACCCAAACACCGTAAACCAGGAACCGTAACCCATGCACCATAAACCTGACAGAGTGACCCAGACATCGAAACCCATACACTATGATTGAGACACCGTGACCCAGTTCCATGACCCAAACACCATGACAAAAATGCCATTCAATGTTTGGAAAAGGACCAGACCCCGTGATAATAACACCACATCTATGCTATAGATTATTGAGCTCAATAAAAATGTATCATCATGACTATATCACTGCTCAAAGGAAAAAAAGAAGACATCATTTTGTGGTGCAACTGTTTCCAAGTGATACAGTTTCAAGACAAACTGTGACACCGATATTTAATCTGTTTTTTTGTTTTTGATTAAATTTCTAACGATCATATTTGAGTCATTTAAAGGAATCGACATAGTTAGTTTTTTTATAGACATGTCGTCTAAGAGTACGAGGTACAAGGTGCAGAATACATGCATCATGTCGGCTTCAACACATGCACTCTATAACAAAAAGGATATCTTGTAACTATAACAATATGTGTAGTACAGTGAGTGTTTAAAAAGAAAACCAATACATAAAACAAGAAACAACCAAATAACACACAAAGAAATCTCAATTCCCAATGGATGGACTACAATATATCAGATCCAAAAACATCTTCGTAGTATTAACTCTATGAAGAACATGAGTTGGATAGCTTATACCATCAAGCTGGAAACTAGAGCTCTGTTTTACATAAGAGGAATCGATACTTACATCTACTTCATCCTACAAGTTTATAGCTACACATAATTACACTCAGATCACTTCTTACCCATTCTTATCATCCTTGCTCTATTGGGTACTATTTTATTATTTTGAGTACTGTGCATATTTATGTATTGAAACACACACTGTATCCTATATTCAAATGAAGGATACAAGATATAATTCCAATAATCACTTATTACATCTGTTTACTACCACAAACAAGTGTGTAATAGGTCCTTGTTTGACCAGGTATTTTATACCCATGAAGAACAGTGGAAGAGGTCGTGTGACCTAGACAGTCCTATGTACTCTTGTTTACCCTGATCCAGGGTGTGGATCATGTTTATTAATATAAACTTCTTGGTTCTAGGTGATCATCAAGTGGAGAGGATTAGGTCTCGACTTGAGACTGAAACACTTATTGTATCCTTTGTGGCTTTTAATTTAATTTTTCTCCAATTTACTATGTATTTCAGAATACACTAGATTTTACATTCATAGGTAGTCTTGGATAGATGTTATAACTATTTTTCCTCATTATAATAACTTTGAAAGTTGTATCGGTAAATCACATTGATATTATTGAGAATTAATCTATCTTTTGAGAAGCTATTCGAATAGTCAAACTATTATAATAGTATTACGTTGATTGACTAGGATGTATTCAATTTTATTGGGGAATATTTTTATGTGAACTTTTCAACAAAATTTTTTATAGATACTCAATTCACTGCCATCTTGAGTAATCTACTCCAACTAAAATTTGGTATCAAAATATTTTATTCTTATCAGGACTAGGTTATTAATTTTTTTCTCCTGTGATTTATGATGTACTTTAAAGATATGTAAATTTTTTTAATTCTAAATTTCTAGCTATTTAAAATTATTTCTTTATTATGGATAATAAACTTGAAAGTGATGTCATAAACAAACCACCTTTCTTTAATGGAACTCATTACACCCAATGGAAAGTTAAAATGAAAATTCATTTAGAAAGTATGTGTTTTTAAATTTTTTCTTTAATTGTAGATAAGTATAATATTCTTGCTAATGATAGAATTGCTGGGGATAACCCCACCAAGAATGCTTATAACAATAATTGAAAAGCCATGAATTATTTATATTTCACTTTAGGAGATGAAGAATTTAATAGAATATCTGCATGTAAAACAACCCATGAAATTTGGGATACATTGTCTTTTTCACATGAAGAAACATCTTGTGTGAAAGAATTAAGGCTCAATACATATACTATTAAATATGATATCTTTAAAATCAATAATTATGATCCCATTTCCAAAATGTATCTTAGGTTAAATTAAAATTTTAACACAATGATCTATCTTGGAAGAGATGTTATATCCAAAGAATAAATTATGAGGATTCTCAAAAGCCTACCAGATAGATGGAGAGGAACCTTTGTCTCAATTTGAGAGTCATGTGACATCAAAAAATTACAAATAAAAGAACTCTTTGTAAAACAAATTATGTATGAATAAGAGTTTAAATTAAACATGGAAGAGGATGATGGACCCAAAAGAGAATTTGTTGCATTCAAGACCACCGCTTCTAAAAACAAAAAAAGGAGAAACTACATGTTTCTATAACAAGTTTCAGCAGTGAACAATCTTAATCTGACAGTGATGAGGAGATGTCCCAATTAACCATAAAGTTAAAGAAATTTTATAGAAGGAATAACTTCAAAGGATGATATGATTAAAAGGGAATCTAAAAGAAATATTGGAAATGAAATGATAGGTCTGATGAGATAGTATGCTATGAATGTATGAGAAAGGGACATGTAAAGGCAGACTTTCCAAAGATCAAATATAAAAAAATATGAGGACAAATATATAAAGTATAAAAAGGAAATGAAAGAAACTTAGAGTGCTTATGAAGAAATTTCAAGTGACCCAGAGTCTTCACATGATGAACAGACTAACAAATCCAATATGAGTTTTATGACAAACACATCTGAGGTAACCCTAGAATCTCCTATACCAAATTCCTATTATTCTGGGGATGAAAGTGAATTTGAAAATATGTATAAAGAAGAAATGTTTTAGTATTTCAATATACTTAATGATACATGTAATGAAATAAAAGATAAATAATAGTATTTAAAGAAACAATGTCCTCCTACCTCAACTATTAAATCTGTACTTAATATAGAAAGAGAGAAGAATGTTCAATTACTCAAATAATACAATGTATTAAAGATATCTAATTGGTAATTAAAAAAGTACCTATAATTGTTTAATAATGGTAAAGATTCCTTGGTACAAATTCTTGGTATATAGATTTCCCAAAAATATACTACTATTATTGGCTATCAATATGGTTTTTTTAGAAAAACCAATTTTGTTTCTGACATACAGCTTTTCTCCTAGTTTAAGAAAACATTCTGCTAGTTCAAATTATGACACACTCTCTAGTGCTTCTTGTTTTTCTGGTCCAAATAGAGTTTATTTCTCAAATATTTGACATAATTCTTATAGAAACCCTATGAGGTAGATGTGGGTTCCTAAAGCACTAGTTAACAATATTACTGGAACCGAACAAATATGGTACCAAATTCTCTTTATATTGGACTATTTTGTAGGAAAATTGTTTAAAGAGATCCCTTAAAAACTTATGGTACTTGGACAGTGGGTGTTCAAGACACATAACATGAGACTATTCCAGCTTCAAGAGCTTAATAAAAATTAATAGTGGACATGTCTACTTTGGGGACAATGCCAAATGAAAAATCATTGGCCTTAGACAAATCGGTAATTCTAACTTAGTTTTAATTTTGAATGTACATTTTGTTGAGTGACTGAAACATAATCTTCATAGTATTTTACAACTATGTGATGATGGATTTCATGTTAAATTTTAAAATTATTCTTGCAATGTTTTTAATTCTATACATGAATTAGTATTTTCTACATTAATAAATGAAAATGGATATTTTGTTAACTTAGATTCTCTGGTTTCTCAAAAACATTCTTGTTTAAGTGTATTCCAAAAAGAGTCTTGGCTTTGGCATAAAATTATAGGAAACTATAATATTCACTCTCTTATAAAGTTAACTAAAAGGCGTTAGTTATAGATCTACCCAAACCAGAGTTTTCAAACGACAAAGTGTGTAGTCCTTGTCAGAAGGGAAAGAAACAAAAAAATTCCTTCAAACCAAAAAAATAAGTTTCAACCTCTGAACCTCTCTAGTTGGTTCAAATGGATTTTTTTTGGACCATTTATAGTTTCTTGTTTAAATGAGAAGCACCATGTTGATGTTCTTGTATATGACTATTCTAGATATTCATGGACTTTTTTTGTCTCACAAAAGGGAAACATGCACTCATTTCACTGAATATGCTAAAACAATAGGAAATATTAATGGAAATATAATTAAATCATTAAGAAGTGATCATTCCCATGAGTTTGAAAATAAATATTTCAAATATTTTTTCTCACAAAATGGCTATATTCGTAATTTTTCTGCCCCTAGAACACCTCAAAAAATGGTGTTGTAGAATAATGAAATAAGACCTTCTAAGAAATTTCTAGAACTATACTCAGTGAATATGAAATATATATTTATTTTGGGGATGAAGCAGTAAATAAAAAATGATCTATTATTAATAGAGTGTAGACTAGACCTATTCTTAAAATAACTCTATATGAGTTATTGAACAATAGAAAAACCAAATTAAGCTACTTTAAATTAATTGGTTGAAATGTTTATATCCTTAATACTAAGGAAAATCTTGACAAGTTTGAATCCTAGTGTGATGAAGGAATATTTCTAGTATACTAAATCTCTTGTAAAACCTATATTGTTTTTAACAAAATAACTAAATGTGTGGATGAATATGTCCATGTCAAATTTGATAAGACAGATCCACATGAGCCTAAGACCTTGCTAGATCATCTTGAGGAGATATGTTAAACCTAGATATCAATTATAAACCCTACAACTATCCTATAATGGAATATATAAAAACATTAAGTTCAAGTAATTATCCAAATTCATGTCATAATTATTCCAAACCTGTTGAAGAACCTGAAATCACTATCCCCTCTTTTAAAAGAGCTGTTATAGCCCTTAAGAACATTCATCTAGATATTGTTTTAGGATATTTAGATAAAGGAACTCAAAATAGAGATTCTCTTATAAATCAGGTTGAACATCAAGTTTTATTGTCACAACTTAAACCTAAAATATTTAATGATTCTATCAATGATGAATTTTGGGTGATGTATATGCAAGAAGAACATAATCAGTTTGAAAGGAACCAAGTTTGAAAACTTGTTGATAGAACCAAAGACATATTTACCATAGGAACCACATGGGTGTTTAGATATAAGGTAGATGAAGCTTGTAATATAGTTAGAAACAAGGATATATTTGTTCCACAATGATATAGTCAGGAAGAAGGAATTGACTATGAAGAGACATTTACACCTGTTGCTAGACATGAAGCCATCAGAATCCGACTTATTTATGATACACATCTAAATTTCAAACAATATCAAATGGATGTTAGGAGTGCATTCCAAAATAGTTATATATATGAGGATGTATTTTTTGAACAACCCCCAGGTTCCACAAATCCTCAATTTCCAAATAATGTTTTCATATTATCAAAATCATTGTGTGATTTAAAACAAGCTCTAAGATATTGGTATGATATATTAAGTACATCACTAATTTCCAAACATTTTATGAATGGTATAACTAATCCTAATCTTTTTATAAATCGAATTTATAAGAATGTTTTAGTAGTTCAAATTTATATAGATGATATTATTTTTGGATCTTAAAAAAATTCATTATATATTGAGTTTTCGAAAATGTTGTAAAATCAATTTGAAATGAGTTGAATGGGTGAACTAAAATTGTTTCTTGGATTTCAAATCCTTCCAAATAAAGATGGTATTATTTTAAATCAAATCAAATATACTAATGATCTTATAAAAAGTATTGGCTTAGATAGTACAAAAAGTAGTGATACTCCAATTAATACTACTTGTAAGTTGGATCTTGATGAGGATGGAAAATCTGTTGATCAAACCAATTACACAGGAATGATTAGATGCTTACTCTACTTAACTTCTTGCCGACCTGACATTATGTTTATTGTATGTATGTGTTCTCATTTTCAAGAAAACCCTAAGTAATATCATTTAAATGTTGTTAAAAGTATTTTCAAATACCTCAATCATACACCCAATATAGGACTGTTCTATCATAGTGGACAATAATTTGAGTTAGTTAGCTATTCAGATGATGATTTTGGTGGTTGTATGTTAGAGAGAAAAAGCACCTATGGAACATGTCACTTTTTATGCAAGTCTCTAGTATCATGGTGTAGTATAAAACAAAACTATGTTTCACTGTCTGCTATTGAAGATGAATTCATAGTTGTTGGTAGTTGTTGTACACAAATTTTGTGGATGAAACACACATTACTAGATTATGGATATCAATTCAGGCATGTACCTATAAATTGTGACAACACGTGTGCTATTATTATTTCAAAAAATCATTTTTCACTTTCTAGGAAAAAAACATATTGATGTAAGACATCACTTTATGAGATACCAATATCAAAAATTTATTATCACTTTAGAATTCATTGGAACTGAATATCATCTTGCTGATATATTAACCAAACCATTAACTTCTGAATGGATATATTGCATCATACATGAATTATGAATGCTAAATCTCAAGTAGAAAATTTATTGTTTTCAAAAATGTAATTTTTCAGAGCTTACTATTTCACATTCTATGGTTTCATGATTTACGGTTTCAGAAGTCATTTCCTTAGAATTACTATCCCACTCTCATCATTCCATAGGTTACAGTCTTGAAGTTACCATTTCATGTTTACAGTCTCACAGTTACAATCTTGTACTTACTGTTTCAAATGATGTAGTCACACTATTTAGAGACATACCTTAAATATGACACTTTGAAAATCCGTTCCGGTCTCACCATGACATTTTGTTCCAGTCTTACAATTAAAATATGTTCTGGTCTCACAGTGACAATATGTTCTAGTCTCACCATGACAATCTTTTCTGATATCACTTTAATTACACTTTTTTGTTTTATTTGTATTTTTTTACCCTTATGTCTAAGTCGATTATTTTATTGTTTTTATCCCATGTTTTTGAATTTGTAATGATTGAAATCCCCAAATTATAAAAATGAAATATCCTTCACTCTATTCTTCACTCATGCTATTTTCTCTCAAAACTGACACCCCTATTTTTTTTCAAACTGTATGTTCTCCTTTTTCTCTTCATATCTCTCTCGAACCCTCGTTGATTTCCTAGAATGGACTCCCCATCTTCATCAACTCATGAGCTGTGTGGATATAAGAAGAAAGTGAAATGGGCATCGAAGGTAGCACCCGAAGGACCGTTGAACCCGAATCTTGTTGATATAATAGTAGCACCATAAAAAGAAAATATATCCTATGTTTTTTTGTAAATTAAATCATTAGTTTTGAAATTACTGGATGGGCAGGGATGGATGAACTGGTTTACAAAATAGGCAAGGCCAATTTATCCAAAATTTATTTCTCATTTTTATATGTTTGTTTTGTTTTCATTAAATATTGAAGATGGTTTTGTTGTAAGAATATTGATTAATGGTCAATGATGTTAGTTTTCCTTAAGGTTATGGGTTTCATATCTAGGGAAACCACATGAAGTAATTATTGAGGACTACCCGAGAGGTCCTCCTCTCCCTAGTAATGTTTCTGTCTTAGAAGAAGCCTTAGGAAGCTTGACTAAAAATAAACAGAAAAGAAGGGAAGTTACTGGAGAGTTGGATAGGGAATTGAGAATGTTATTTAAGTTTATATAGAATATAATTAGTCCAAGGAAAGGAGACTTTTCTACCCTCAAGTATCAAGATGTATTCATGATATATATTATGAAAAATGGGCACAATAATAAAATGTGTTATTATATTATACTTCACATGTTTTATTTGATTAAGAGAACTTCAATGTCAACCTCTTTATTATATTCAAGGTTAATATCTATAATTTTTTATTCTGAAGGAGTGGTTGGAATGAATGAAGAATTCATCTAAGATAATGAGTTGTGTATCTCAATGGTTATAGTCAAAGGATGAAAATAAGTTGGAATCCTTCGAAAAAGGATTGAGTGGAGGTTAATAAATGGATATATGAACATATAAATCTGATTGAGCATCCTTCAAGACCTAAGAACATATCAGATCCAGGTTTGGAACCAGAGGAAATTATTGACTATCATTTTGATAAAGAAGAAGTGGTAGTTGATTCACCTATGAAAGAAACTACATTAGGAAAATAAGACAGTGGTTTACCTATTTCAGAAAATATGGTTGTGAAGGAAGCACCTATTTCTGAAGAAAATGTTTATTTATAAGAATAACCTACCTCTATAAAAGAATTTGTTGTTAGTGTAAAAGAAAATGTTGTACTTAAGGAGCATCTAGAAGGAGAACTTTCTATTGAGAAATAGGTTGTGGTTGAGTAACATTTAATGGAACAAGATGATCCTGAAACTTTCCTATCTTATGATTAAAGAATTGAACAAGCCTTCTAGCTGGATAGAAAAAAAATAAATGAGGTCATTAAGGATAAAAATTTAGAAAAATATCAATGGGACTAAATCTATTAGTCTTGTAAAATATGAACTTGTTGAGGGAGGGGAGAACCTCATTCTAGAAGGTATTGAAGTTCCTAATCCTATAGATCAAAGCACAGTGGATACCTAGTATAAGTTTTATAGCTAATTTGATGTGGATAATTCCTAGGATGCCTCGGTTAAAGGCATAGACTTGTCTACTGTGTTTCAAATGAAACCAATTTCTACTGTTGTAGTAACCTCTACAAAGGAACCTAAGCCTATCTTAGCTCATGTTCCTGAAACTTCTCAAGAACCTCCTTCTTCTATGAGTCATAGTTTTTGAAATCCTATAGAGATACATTATTAATTAGACCTGAAAATATCATGAACACAGAACCTGATCCTATGACAAATCTTATTGAAAGATATTCTTCCTAGTTTTTAGAGAAAATCTTATGTAAGTTTCAAGAAAAAAAATGAAACATGAAATACAGGAGGTTCGAATTGAAAATAAGAAGTTGAGTAATGAGGTGAAGTCTCTCTAAAATATGGTTTATTATACGAAACATGTATTTCAATCCAGACAAGATGCTATTTCTTATTCGGTTGAGGATGTTAGTGGTCCGATTCCACATAAATTTTCCTATATGATTCAACCAAAAATGACCTCAATATTTGACAAAGTGGATGAGAGAAAAATCTATATAGTCAATGAGATGTGTGAGATTATTTTTGGTCTCAAAAATCTGACTGATGAGTACAAGGGATGTCCATATAATGTTCTCAATCACCTCAAGTCCCTCACTTCTACTGTTACTATCTCTACTACATCAAGACAGTCATCTTAACCCATTGACAATGATACTCTTAGAACTATTGTTAAAGAGGAACTTCAGTCACTGTTCAGTGGTTTTGATAAGTAATGTTTATCTATGTTTGTTAAGAATAGTGATAGATTCCTATAATTAGCAAGGATTCATTCAATGATTGAAAATGATGCTAAGGAAGAAATTACTATTAATGTGAATTTATTCTTTAATAGGATTTTCTCTAAGTATGATATCAAAAATCATTTCCAATATCTAGTAAAGAACTTTAAAATTCCTTCTATCACTCAGGCCTTCAAGAATCAAGTCCAAAAGTTGAAATATTTTACTCCTTTATTAGAAAGGTTCATGGATAATAAATATGATTTCTAGAAAGAAGTTCAGTGTGGTGGTGAGATCATTACTGATTTCATTCAGTTGTTGAAGCCTTATCTTCATGTACAGAGCACTGCAATTGTGGCTCTAGCAGCTACACCTTTTCATCCTGGTTTAACTCCTTCCTCATCCACTAATATTTTCTCTACCTCGATGTTTGTATCTCAGGCTGTGATCCAGATCCGACCTATTATCCTTGACCAAAACATTCCTCGGTCATCCACCAAATCCACTTTGTAACCTTCTATTTTTGAAGGGCTACCTCTTCATTCTCTAACAGTTGTCTCACTCCCTTCCTTAATCTCTACTTCTACTCTTGTGGCTCTTTCTAATGCAGCTACCATGGTAGTGGAAAAGATAGATAGTGCTAAAGAAAAGTGAAGCATGTATATTGATAGGAATGTTTTTACTTTTTCCTACTACTTTTCATGACACATATCATTATATGTAAGGAAATATGAAATATCATTGTCTATTCCCTTCTTTACTATCCCTTTTATTTAAATATTTATTTTTCCTCTAATATTTTTTATAATCCCAAAAAGGGGTGAAAGCCCACTAAGAAAAAAAATCTACCTCCTATAATTTATGATCCTAAAAAAGGGGGAGGTTGTTTTACTCCCCATGTTTTAATCATTTTTTAATGATCACAAATCCTATTTATACTATTTAATATATCTTAAATCATGGGTATAAATGGTTTGTTTATTTATTCTTTAAATACTGTTCCACTAGATCCTGATTCCTATAAATAATGTTTTATTATTGTAAACTATATTTAATTTTTTTTGTATAATAATTTCTTATACGAATGATTAAGTCTAATTCATTATGTGAAGATTATTTCCCAAGAATATTTACAGATATTTGGTTAAGTTTGGGAAACCGGGAGTCTTCCAATGATTCTGGTTTTTTGGAAAAGGTGAAAGACACTATAACCCAGACACCGTATCCCAGACACCGTAACCTAGACAACATAACCCAAGAACCATAACCCAAACACCGTGACCTAGACACCGTAACATTGACACTATGACCCAGACACCGTGACCCAGACACCGTGACCCAGACACCGTGACCTAGAAACCATGACCAAGACACCATTCAAAGTTTGGAAAAGGACCAAAAAATGTGATCCTAACACTAAATATGTGCTTCTAGTTCCCGAGATCAATTAAACTATAGCATCAGGACTATACCACCAATAAAATTAAAAGAAGAAGACACCATTTTGTGGTGTAACCCTTTCCAAGTGATACAATTTCATGAAAAACTGTGACATAATTCTTTAATATTTTTTTTTATTTTAAATTTAATTAATCACAGTCATATTTGAGTCATGTAAATGCATTAAAATAGTTAATGGTTCTTTGTAGACAAGTCACCTAACAGTACAAGGTACGAGGTGCTGAATACATGCAACCTGTTGGCTTCAACACATGCACTCCGTAAAAAAAAGAGAGATTGGAACTAGAACAACATGCAATGTAGGGGGATCATTTGAAAAGTAAACTAATATATGAAATAAGAAACAACTAAATAACACAACAACAATTCTCAATTTTTGAAGGCTATACTTTCATAGATTAGAGCTAAAACCATCATCGTGGTACCAACTCTAAGAATATGATCTTGACATCTTATACCATCGAGCTGGAAAACAGAGCACCTGACTTGTGATACTCAATTTTTCACTATAGGACTCGATACTTGAATCTTCTTTATCTTATAAGTCTAGAGCTACAAATAATGACACTCAGAGCACATAAAACCCTTGTTTGTAATCGTTTCACTATTGTGTACTATTTTTAGCTTTCGAGAAGTGTGTATGTGTTTGTATTGAAACACACATTGTCATTTATATTAAAATGAAGGATATAATATACCCTTACTCTCATCACATCTAACATCCATTTACTCTCACAGATAAGTGTGGAAGAGGTCCTTGTGTGACCTGAGAGTTTATACCCATGGAGAATAGTGGAAGAGGCCGTGTGACCTGGAAAGTCCAATGTACTATTGTTTACCCCAATCCAGGATGTGTATCAAGTTTATTAATATAAACTACTTTGCGGATAGTGATCACCAAGTGGAGTGGGTTAGGACTCATCTTGAGACTGAACCACTTTTTTTATCTACTATGTCTTTTAATTTTGTTTTTATCTACTTTATTATATATCTTAGAAAACACTGGATTTTACATTGATTGTTAGTCTTGGATTGATGTTATAACTATTTATACTCATTATAATAGCTTAAAAAGTTGTATCAATAAATCACATTGATTTTACTTTAAATTTATAAATCCATTGACATGTTATTTGAATAGTAAAACTATTATTATAATATTACATTAATTAACTAGGTTGTATTAATTTTTCTTGGGGAAGCTTTTTATGTTAACTTTTTTACATAAATTCTAATAGATACTCAATTAACCGCATATTTAGTAATCTACTCCTACCAAAAATACCCTCCAAATAAAATATCATAATTATTACTAGTTCAAAATACATGAATCATTATGAAATAAAGAGAATAAACCATAAAAGAATAAATTAATAATAAGAAATTGAATTGTGGTAGACACATAAACATTTAATATCATTCCCTATAAGTCAGGGTGTATTTCCTAACCATAACCTAGAAATTCATGTGGAATAAACCAATTATGTGGGACACAACCCCATCCCAAGTTGCAATCCATTACATATAAGTGATAAGGTTTCCTCATCATCCCATAGTGGATCGGGTTCCCCCATCTTCCCATAATGAATTCGGATTCCCCATTTTCCCATCTACTTGAGCAGTACATGTACTGGGTGGGATACACCACTATCCATAATTGAATTCATTTCCTTATAAGAAAATGGGGTTCCCCATATTCATATTGTGGATCAATCCCATAAACATGATTCTAACCATTTTCTCATGTGATATAAATCTATAATGAATATATTGGATGAAGATATAGGTCCCACCCATCTTATAATGAAATCATATATACATGAGCCCTAAAATAATAAAAAATTATATCATAACCCATGAAATGAAATGTCTATCATAAAAAACTAATTATAAAATAACCATAGAAAAAATATAGGTTTCATAATCATTTCATGAAAATAATTACCCATGATAAGAGTAGGGTTTCAAAATCATATAACCTTTGAAAAAAATAAATGAGTTTCATAAAAATCATTACATAAAAACATAGACCATTGAGAGGAAAAAAATGAATGTAACCTCTGGATGGTTTCCCCAAAAATGAATGGGTTATACCAACAGAAGCCATCTAAGTTGGATATAATTTTGAAATATTTTTTAAAAATATTTTATGAGGAAAATATTATTTCTTTTTTGAAAAATTATATTTAAAACATTAATACTTTTGAAAACTATTATCTTGAAAATAAATTTGAAAACATGTAAATAATTCAGGAAATCAATTTGAAAACCTCTTTTTTTAAACCTGGAAAAACAATATAGAAATATTTAAAACATATTGAAGACCATTTAATTGAAAACACATTATAAAAATATAAATACAGCTTCAAAAAATCTTGAAAATAATTTCTTTGAAAATGATATGAAAATTTAAAAATAATTCATGGAAATATTTTGAAATCCATTTATTTGAACAAAATTTGAAAAATTATGAAGGATTATTAGAAAAAAAATAAATCATTATTAAACCTTATTTCTTTAAAAATTATCTAAAACTATAATATTTTAAAAAAATTGAAAATTTTTTTGAAATTTTTTTTTCTGAAATTCACGACTTGTTTCTCAAAGAAAGCAAATTGAGACAAAAATACTTTTTCTGATTTGGTGACTTTCAAATCATTAACCCCATTATAAAGAGTCCATAAAATGGATATGTATATACCCATATAATTAAAGATAAAAATAAAACAAAATATTTATTGTAGTATATACAACAAATAAATAAATGTGTGGTGTATTATGCTTAAATATCACAGAAAAAATGTGAGACTGGAAACCCCCTTACTCTATGTATTGACTACCGTCTAACTGATTCAAACCTCATGTATAATAAATATAAGTTTATTATAAATATACCACATAAAAATATTTATATATCTGATACCATATATGTCTTCATATTACCCTCTTATGAACACTACCATGTCAAGGTTATGTTTTTTTGTCATATCCACTTTGTTTTTTTCATGTGCTTAAATTTGTAATATTTTCTGAACTCCTACTTATATAATGATTTCCATAATGTAAAACCTGATATAAATATAATTTATAATAATTATATTTTTATTTTTAATAATCAATGAATAATATAAATATTATGTGGGATACACAGTTCATGGAGATGGTAAGCCTTATGTATACAAGAATGAAGTTTTTGTTTAATTATCATATTGAATAAAAGAAAATAAATTAAATGAAATATATATATATATATAATAAATAAAATATAATTATTTTTTCATATATATAATATAAGTTTACTAAAACCATCTGTAATACATTCAACATAGATTCTGAATGAATCACATCCCTTTGAGGAGGCGGTAGTCCACACTTTCCCAAACAAAATTATTGTACTTACACAAAATGGAAAGTATGAAGATATGTGTTACATAATAGTTAGAGAAGAATAAAAAACCATATATATCACATATATAATATTTAAATATAGTTTCTATCATAATTACCTACCATTATATGTTCTAAAAGAAAAACAAACAACATTGATATATGAGTCAGTAGTTCTCCCTACACGAGAAAGGTATGTTTGTTACCCATTAGTTGCATGTGTGTGGAAGTGTAGTTAGAAAAAAATTATAAGAACATATTAGTATATTTAGGATACTAAAACTCTTATTTATTCATAGAATAATTGTAACAGCCCGAGATTTTATGAAAAATATTCTTTTAATTTTATTAATGTCTTGTGTTGTACGCTACACCAAAAGGAGCTTGCACAACACACATCCTTGACTTGCCTTGCATTACACGCAATCACAACCGTCCTCGATAGCGTGTGTAGTACGCAATACTGAGTTTCACGAAACAAAGATATGCTATTAAAATATTATTAAAACTAGCCGTTATGAATAGTAATAACCACTTTTTAAATTTTAGAAATTTTAGCTCTCAAAATGGACTTCATTTTTGGATTCGGAGTATCGAATTTAGCCTAAGGTGAAATTTTGGTACTTTTCGGATAACTTTCATATTCTGATGAATAGTGAAAATTACTAAATTATAATTAAAAACAACTTTTTTAATCGAAATAATTAATAGTGATAAATAATTAATTTGAGCAGTTTTAAAGTATATTTAGAATATATTTTTACAATTTAATACAATGTTGGTCATTGGATGTAATTTCACATTTAAACCAAACATAATCAAGTGTCAATCTTTTGATAGATAGTGTTTCTTAAAAACACGCTATTTGTTTTAACAGCGGGATTTAATTATAAAATTAATTAATGCAACTTCTATGTTATGAATTTGGTAAAATAGACTTCATTTTTGAATTCGGAATATGAAATATAACTTAGTATGAAATTTTGGCATTGTTATGAAAAACATCAATTTTTTATGAATAGTGAAACTACTAAGTGGTAGTTAAAAAAACTGAATTTTTCATAAAACTTAATTTTACCACTTCTGTGAATGGAATTTCAAAAATCCGAGAGACACGGTTGATGGCAGTAAGTAAAATGGGGTTCAATGAGATGAAAATAATTTTTGGTGAATAATAACTTTTTACTTTTATTTATCACGGTTAAAAGTAAATAGGGTAATTAAGGGTAAGAATGATATTAATATTACCCTAACACATGTCTTAATTCTATTGGACAAGTGTATCTCGACCAAAAATAACCTTAAGTGTAAAATATTATTATTTAGGCCCACTTGGATTAGATTAGGACATTTATTATTATTTAATTCAAAGAAGAGTTAAAAGAGTTAAAATCATTGTTTATTTACTAAAATATTTTTAATATAGGGTTGTACATAAGATAAATTCAATTGTAAATATTAATTAGAAATCTAAAACGCTTTCCTACATAATGGTATTTTATTTGTAATTTTTAGACATCAAATAATTTAATTTATTTATGACACAAAGATGATGCAGTAATTATCTTATTAATGAAATATTGACATAATTGATTTTATAAATACCAAGATAAATGTAATTTAAGACTTTTTATGAATTCCACTAATTTTCTAGGTTACTATGATATATTAGTGTTTATTTAATCAACTTGGTTCGAACATATAATTCTGTTATGACTTTCACAAAAATCATATATCAAATAGTGTCAAAATTGACACAAAATAGTTTTTAAATCAAATATTATATTATTAATTGTTATTTTATTCCTAAAAATATAAGGTTCGGCCAAATGACTTATATAAGGATATATATAATAATAATAAACAATTTGGGGTTCGTTTGGCATGTTATATTAAGTGTATTAACCATATAGTGTAAGAAAACAAAAAGACACGGTAAAATTTAAATTATTTAACTTAGAGTTAAATCTAATTGATAAGGTTAAAATAATACCCTAAACTTGTCTAAATCCTATTGGTTGATAGGATTTCGACCCATCCCCACTTTATCTTATAAATAAGACCCTTTGGAACCATTATAAACCGATTTTGACTTTAATATAAAATAATATTTTGAGATATTCCTAAGGAGCCCTTCTCCTCCCTTATAAAAGGGAACCTCCTCCCCCTCCTCCTCACACCAATTTGAGTACTCAAGCTCGGCCGACCCCTGACATTTTCTCTTCTCCACTTCTCTCGAATAATCCTAGAGGTCCTGGTCTTCTTAAAAGACCAATCTTAGTTCCCTAAGTGGAGGATTCAAGGAAGTGTTCCAAAGAAGAGGTAATATCCATTACCGATCTTTGCAATTTCTTTCTTCTTCAACTTCTTCTTCTTTAGTTGTTTCATGATAAAGTAATAACATCAGTATTACTTACATACTGATATGTTATTATAAATATGAAACAACCCTAATTCACCTTCTATCCATCCCACGGAAAAATGAAATCACCGCGCGTGCGTACGTACGGAATACCGTCTCCACGCCGTGGTGTAATCTATTTTCCACCATCACCTTACAAGGATGGGTATAATGGTGTAATGAGTAACTATTTATCATTATTATAAAGTAATATAGATACTAAAATAATATATATATACTCCAATACAATTCCATGATCATTGGAACGATATCATCACTCGTGCGTACGTACGGAATACTGTCTCCACGATGTGATGTGACTCGTTCTACATGATCATCATTACATATTAATTATATAAATGAATTGAATGAATAAATATGATATATGTTACACTAATACCATTCTGGAAATGAAGTATCTATAACCTAAAGATAAGAATAAGAATTTATTCGGAAAAACACGCATAAGAACAAAAGGCAATAAAGATCCGAGTAACAAGTAACAATGAAATATTACTAACATGAAGCTAATAATATGACCATATATGATATCATATCAATATGTATGATTCTGGAATAAGTCAATAACATTATTTAAACCATTATACTGGAGCTTCGGACACGTACAAAGCATATCGAACCTAAGGTAAGGGAAATATCACCATCTCATTTTTATCCGAGATTGTTTATACGTTGGTATTTACTTGGGTGTATTTAATCATCCACATCTATGTTTCCTCAATATGTAATGTTATTTACATCCACCTAAAATTGTTTAAATCCAATTTTACCCTTTGGTGAGTTTTTAGTAAAAGATATCTTTTGTCGTTTTTCGTACGAGGTACTTTTTGACTTTTTCGACAAAAGTACGAAGAATGTTTTTTTAACTTATACGGCGTGAACGGATTTTTACGGTTTCATAACGCCTCATTTTCAAGAAGATTCCTCTACAAGATTGCATGATTATTTTCAACAAAAACCCTTATATTTTAAAATTGCATTGAATTTTGTGAAAAGAAAATGATTTTAAAGAAGAAAGGATATTTTCCTCAAGAATTCATTTCAAGTGTTTTGTCAAAACTATTTTTCATCTAAGATGACATTATTTCATATGTGTATGTTTCAAGTAAAATGCCTCTATGATTTAAATGGTTTAAATTTTTTTATGATGAAATGATATCAATTATTTATGGATTATGATATGATGGCATGATGTTTAAGAATCCCATTTTATTTCATGGGTTATGCTATGATGTATGGTTTATGATTTTGTGGCACACATAAGAATGGTATCATTATGAGATGGGTGGGACCTATATCTCCCTCCTATTCATTGGGTAAAGATTTTATATCTCATGAGATAGACATGGCTGGAACGGTAGGTTATACCGGTTCAGTGAAACAGGACTGGAAGGAGGGTGACTCGGTTCAGAAAGGGACTTTCTCCACTAAGATAGTCTTGGAAATGAGTCATGACTAACAAGAAATGATTTTCCATGATTATGTGTGCATGCCACAAAGTTTCAAGTTTCATGTTATGATTATGGGGATCTCATTTTCACTTCTATGATTTATCCCATGTTAAGATATTATGATCTCTTTTACAGGTTATGATTTTCAAAAAAGATATGATATGATTTTTATTTCCTTTATTTGCCCTTGATGAGAATTTGAGCTCACCCTTTTATATTTTCTTTTCCCCAGGATATAAAGAATGGTTTTAGGTAAAAAAAGGGAAGATCTTTATGGGAGATATTGAAGATCTTTCACCACGATTAGAAGATTACGTTCTGAGTTTCCAAAGACACTAAACTGTTGCGATCCTTGTGTGTGTGTTTTTGTTATGTACTAAGTGTTCCGAAAAAGTAATGTAATGTCCATGTACGTCAAGCTTCGGGTCTCTACAGTTGGTATCAGAGGAAAGGTTTAGTCATCCTTTGGAAACTAGGATGCGAAAACGTTAGTGAGATCCCTAGAGATATTTCTAATGTATGTCTAGGGATGTCCCTAAGGATAAGTATACGTATAGGTTATAGTACTAGAATTACGCTAAAGATCATAGAATTAAACCTAAGATGTTAGATATTGAAGGTAATCCCCCTTTATTATGTTGTTTTCCCTAGCATGATTTTTGCCTCTCACACTATTCTTTTTGGGTTTTAGACGATGGCTGGAACCCGAAGGAACCGTGTTGATCAATGCAATGGACAATGCAATGATTGTCCTCCTGAACAAACAAATGTTATGATGGAGTGAAAAATATTATTGCTATACTTACACAAGCTATGAATCATTCTGGGCATCCAAATGAGCAAAGAAGGGAACAATATTCTATTGAGTCCTTCATGAGGCAACGTCCACCTTCTTTCAGTGGATCTTCTGATCCACTTGTTGCTGAACAGTGGATCAGTACTACTGAAAAGATATTTTCAGTTCTTCAATGTTCTGAACATGATAAAGTCATCTTAGCAGTATATCGTTTGGAAGGTGAAGCTTATCAATGGTGGAATCTTATCAAGAATACGAGGCCAAGAGATGAAATTGAGTCCATGGAATGGGAAGAGTTCAAGAACTTGTTTTTCAGTAAGTACTTCCCTCGTATTCTTCGAACAAAGATGGAAAAGGAGTTTCTTGAACTAAAGAAAAAGGATGATGAATCTTTTGGTATATACGAAGCAAATTTTACAAGGCTTGCAAGGTATGCATCTGGATTTATCATGCAACCTGAAAGTAAAGTTGATCGATTTTTTAGTGGCTTAAAACCAAGTCTTCGAAGGGCATTAGCTATAAGAGACTTCAGTAGCTATGAATAAATTGTGCGTTGTGCTATCAAGGTAGAAATGGAAGTTGGTGTTACATATCCATCTCATGGTTTTGACAAGAAACGAAAGATGGAGTTCAAGGAGAAATCTCAGAATAATGGTGAAAAGAAGATGAATGTTTCCATATGCACAAAGTGTGGAAAGAAGCATGGTGGAGATTGTCTTAAAGGGACTAGAAAATGTTTTAAGTGTGGAAAAGAAGGTCATCGAGCAGCTGAGTGTCGAAGTAATGGAAAAAGGGTTTCTAATGATGTGAATAAAGAAAACACTGCAGAGAACGCACCACCAACACTTCAATGCTTCAAGTGCAAGTAAATGGGGCATTATTCTAATAAATGCCCTAATACAAGGGTTATTGATGATCAACATGAGAAACCACTGAAGGCAAAGGACAAAGGGAAGTCACATGCGATCACTATTGGCGATGTTGAATATGACAACGATGTGGTGGAATGATTAAGTGTTTATGTAATGGGATTCCAAAATAATATTGTATCATGGAGTATTGGAATATTTCTGTATTGGTCTAATGTGGTATTCAAAGTGATTGAGATATTGTTGGAAATAAGATGATATGCGCATAATGAAGGGAAAATGAGGAAAATGAAATATTTAACAGTATTCATGAGCTCATGATTGATATAAGGACTAAGTGATATCATGGTTTGTGTATATAGAATTTTGAGGATTTTGGTATGTGGAAAGTGTTAAATTTTAACTGCATTCATGTTTTCACTAAGGTATTCAAGAGAATACATGATTAAGGACTTTGAATGTTTGGAATGTGACCAACAAAACATATCTTATGATATATGGGGATCGACAATGGTGTTAAATCTCTGGTAATCATTTTCACTATGTTATGAGAGTGGACTGCAGTATTATGGATAAGCCTAGAGATTGGAATGGAATATGTTGGACATAAGTTAGTATTGTTTAAGGATCAAAGTTTTCCCGATATTATTGATGGGATGTTATAGTAATATAGTTTTAGAAAAAGGACAACCTGCAGGACGGGCGACAACCCATCACGTCGGACAAGGATGTGGGAATCGAACCCACAACCGAAGTGCGACTGACCTTTATCGCCTACCACTGGCCTACAGGAAGTCCCTGTTTAGTAGAAACTAGTTTTATTATATTAAGAAGTATGATATATGAAGTATAAGTCAATTTTAGGAACCATATATGATTAATCTCACTATAGATCGACTTATGTATATAATTTTTACTAACCTTTTGTTTGAGACAGATGGAATGACCCGTCATTCTATCACATGATCTGCTAACACTTCACGAATAACAAATTCAACTTCATTTATTTAAGAGATGAAGTGGAAATTGTTAAAGGCACGAACAACAGTGAGATTGTACCAAAATAAAGTAAGTATTTATTCTAATTCAAATTCTTTAACTTTAGGGAAACGATCTTGAAAACCAAAAATGTTGTCCTAGTGATCTTATATCTGATGAATCAGATGGTACCTTAGATCATCACAAATTTATGGCTTTGTGATTGCTAGATTTTCCATATCCATGTTCTCTACCACTCTCCATCAGAACATGATGGTTAGATTTCTCTTCCATATCCATAATTTCACCTATGTGGAAACCTAGTGATTAGTTTGTTTGGGTAACCGTTACGTTTCATACTTTTGTTTTTAAAGATTGGTTTTGATATTCCTTTTTACGATGTGGGTTTCTATTAAAGAAACTTTTGAATAGTAAACCATTTATAACCCCGACGAATTTTGAGGGCGAAATTCACTTTAAGGGTGGTAGAATGTAACAGCCCGAGATTTTATGAAAAATATTCTTTTAATTTTATTAATGTCTTGTGTTGTACGCTACACCAAAAGGAGCTTGCACAACATGCATCCTTGACTTGCCTTGCATTACACGCAATCACAACCTTCCTCGATAGCGTGTGTAGTTCGCAATACTGAGTTTCACGAAACAATGATATGCTATTAAAATATTATTAAAACTAGCCATTATGAATAGTAATAACCACTTTTTAAATTTTAGAAATTTTAGATCTCAAAATGGACTTCATTTTTGGATTTGGAGTATCGAATTTAGCCTAAGGTGAAATTTTGGTACTTTTCGGATAACTTTCATATTCTGATGAATAGTGAAAATTACTAAATTTTAATTAAAAACAACTTTTTTAATTGAAATAATTAATAGTGATAAATCATTAATTTGAGCGGTTTTAAAGTATATTTAGAATATATTTTTATAATTTAATACAATGTTGGTCATTGGATGTAATTTCACATTTAAACCAAACATAATCAAGTGTCAATCTTTTGATAGATATTGTTTCTTAAAAACACGCTATTTGTTTTAACAGCAGGATTTAATTATAAAATTAATTAATGAAACTTCTATGTTATGAATTTGGTAAAATAGACTTCATTTTTTAATTCGAAATATGAAATATAGCTTAGGATGAAATTTTGGCATTGTTCTGAAAAACATCAATTTTTTATGAATACTGAAACTACTAAGTGGTAGTTAAAAAAACTAAATTTTTCATAAAACTTAATTTTACCACTTCTGTGAATGGAATTTCAAAAATCCGAGAGACACGGTTGATGGCAGTAAGTAAAATGTGGTTAAATGAGATGAAAATAATTTTTTGTGAATAGTAACTTTTTTACTTTTATTTATCATGGTTAAAAGTAAATAGGGTAATTAAGGGTAAGAATGATATTAATATTACCCTAACACATGTCCTAATTCTATTGGACAAGTGTATCTCGACCAAAAACAACCTTAAGTGTAAAATATTATCATTTAGGCCCACTTGGATTAGATTAGGACATTTATTATTATTTAATTCAAAGAAGAGTTAAAAGAGTTAAAATCAAAGTTTAGTTACTAATACATTTTTAATATAGGGTTTTACATAAGATAAATTCGATTATAAATATTCATTAGAAAGCTAAAACGATTTCCTATATAATGGTATTTTATTTGTAATTTTTAGACATCAAATAATTTAATTTATTTATGACACAAAGATGATGCAGTAATTATCTTATTAATGAAATATTGACATAATTGATTTTATAAATACCAAAATAAATGTAATTTAAGACTTTTTATGAATTCCACTAATTTTCTACATTACTATGATATATTAGAGTTGATTTAATCAACTTGGTTCGAACATATAATTCTGTTATTACTTTCAAAAAAATCATATATCAAATAGTGTCAAAATTGACACAAAATAGTTTTTAAATCAAATATTATATTATTAATTGTTATTTTATTCCTAAAAATATAAGGTTCGGCAAAATGACTTAGATAAGGATATATATATTAATAATAAACAATTTGGGGTTCGTTTGGCATGTTATAGTAAGTGTATTAACCATATAGTTTAAGAAAACAAAAAGACACGGTAAAAGTTAAATTATTTAACTTAGAGTTAAATCTAATTGATAAGGTTAAAATAATACGCTAAACTTGTCTAAATCATATTGGCTGATAGTATTTCAACCCATCCCCACTTTAGCTTCGAAATAAGACCCTTTGGAACCATTATAAACCGATTTTGACTTTAACATAAAATAATATTTTGAAATATTCCTAAGGTGCCCCTCTCCTCCCTTATAAAAGGGCACCTCCTCCCCCTCCTCCTCACACCAATTTGAGTACTCAAGCTCGGCCAACCCCTGCCATATTCTCTTATCCACTTCCCTAGAATAATCCTAGAGGTCCTGGTCTTCTTCAAAGACCAAGCTTAGTTCCCTAAGTGGATGATTCAAAGAGGCGTTCCAAAGAAGAGGTAATATCCATTACAGACCTTTTCAATTTCTTTCTTCTTCAACATCTTCTTATTTAGTTGTTTCATGATAAAGTAATAACATCAGTATTACTTACATACTGATATGTTATTATAAATATGAAACAACCCTAATTCACCTTCTATCCATCCTACGGAAAAATGAAATCACCGCGCGTGCATACGTACGGAATACCGTCTCCCCGCCGTGGTGTAATCTATTTTCCACCATCACCTTACAAGGATGGGTATAATGGTGTAATGAGTAACTATTTATGATTATTATAAAGTAATATTGATACTGAAATAATATATATATACTCCAATACAATTTCATGATCATAGGAATGATATCATCACTCGTGCGTACGTACGGAATACCGTCTCCACGATGTGATGCGACTCGTTCTACATGATCATCATTACATAGTAATTATATAAATGAATTGAATGAATAAATATGAAATATGTTACACTAATACCATTCTGTAAATGAAGTATCTATAACCTAAAGATAATAATAAGAATTTATTTGGAAAAACACGCATAAGAACAAAAGGCAATAAAGATCCGAGTAACAAGTAACAATGAAATATTACTAACAAGAAGCTAAGAATATGACCATATAAGATATCATATCAATATGTATGATTCTGTAATAAGTCAATAACATTATATAAACCATTATACAGGAGCTTCGGACATGTACAAAGCAAATCAGACCTAAGGTAAGGGAAATATCACAATCTCATTTTTATCCGAGACTGTTTATATGTTGGTATTTACTGGGGTGTATTTTATCATCCACATCTATGCTTCCTCAATATGTAATGTTATTTCCATACACCTACAATTGTTTACATCCAATTTTACCCTTTGGTGAGTTTTTAGTAAAAGATATCTTTTGTCATTTTTTGTACGAGGTACTTTTTGACTTTTTCGACAAAAGTACGAAGAATGTTTTTTTAACTTATACGGCGTGAACGGATTTTTACGGTTTCATAACGCCTCATTTTCAAAAAGATTACTATACAAGATTTCATGATTATTTTCAACAAAAACCCTTATCTTTTAAAATTGCATTGAATTTTGTGAAAAGAAAATGATTTTAAAGAAGAAAGGATATTTTCCTCAAGAATTCATTTCAAGTGTTTTGTCAAAACTATTTTTCATCTATGATGACATTATATCATATGTGTATGTTTCATGTAAAATGAATCTATGATTTAAATGGTTTCAATTTTCTTATGATGACATGATATCAATTATTTATGGATTATGTTATGATGGCATGATGTTTAAGAATCCCATTTTATTTCATGGGTTATGCTATGATGTATGGTTTATGATTTTGTGGCACACATAAGAATGGTATAATTATGAGATGGGTGGGACCTATATCTCCCTCCAATGCATTGGGTAAAGATTTTATATCTCATGAGATAGAAATGGCTGGAACGGTAGGTTATACCGGTTCAGTGAAATAGGACTGGAACGAGGGTGACTCGGTTCAGAAAGGGACTTTGTCCACTAAGATAGTCTTGGAAATGAGTCATGACTAACAAGAAATGATTTTCCATGATTATGTGTGCATGACACAAATTTTCAAGTTTCATGTTATGATTATGGGGATCTCATTTTCACTTCTATGATTTATTCCATGATAAGATATTATGATCTCTTTTGCAGGTTATGATTTTCAAAAAAGATATGATATGATTTTTATTTCCTTTATTTTCCCTTGATGAGAATTTGAGCTCACCCTTTTATGTTTTCTTTTCCCCAGGATATAAAGAAAGGTTTTAGGTAAAAAAAGGGAAGATCTTTATGGGAGATATTGTAGATCTTTCACCACGATTAGAAGATTACGTTCCGAGTTTCCAAAGACACTAAACTATTGCGATCCTTGTGTGTGTATTTTTGTTATGTACTAAGCATTCCGAAAAAGTAATCTAATGTCCATGTACGTCAAGCTTCAGGTATCTACAATAATATTAATTTATGTATCGGAGAAAAAATAAAGGAAATGAGCTCGTGGAAGGATGGCACCTCTTCTTGTTTAACTCATTTTGGTTTGCACCAAACAGCTTCCGTGGTTGTATTTCTGTAAAAAGAGAGGCATCAATTGGTAATTGAAGGTTTTTTTAATGTTAATTTTTAAGATATTGCCTTAACATAAGTGGTTTTATAGGTGTTAAGATGGTGGATATGTGGTGGCCTTTTATAAGGGAGGGATGTGACACACTTGGCATTTTCAAAAACAAGTTAGGTATAACCATGTTTAAAAAAAAATTTATCATAAATGAACATTAATAAATAATTGAACAATTATGGATTAAATAAATATATTAAATTTTATTTTTAAAAGTTTATACATCATTTTTTCCTTGCAGATTATGGTTTAGTCCAATATTAATCTTCATTTTACATTAATCGATGTAATTAATTTTATGAATTTTCACTAATATTTTTGGTAAAAAATTAAGTTGATATTATTATAATATATATATATTATAATTATTAAAACTATTTATATCCAAAATTTAAAATTAAATTCATAGATCCAGAAAAATTAAGATTATTGATAATCTCATTGTCATGGTGAGAAAGCAGGTTTTTAAAATAAGAATGTTCAAAAGTTCATTAAGTTTTTATATCTAAATTCAATATACAAAATTATTCTAATGACCTAAATTGGATATATATATATATATAAATGATATATTTTGACATTAATTCATTCTAAAATGTAGAATATAACTATATTAATAAATATGAAGAAAAATCAGTTTTGAATTAAAATTTAGTATTTTTCACTATTCATCTAAAAATGACGTTTCTAAGAAAAATCCAAAAATTAACCTTATGAAAAAACTGTATATTTTTATAGAAATAATGATATATATTTTATCAAATTAAATTTCGTAAAGTGTCTAAAAATTATTTTTGTCACCACCCACATAAGGACATAAAACACAATTATTTTAAGAAAATAGTATTTTTCAAATTGAGAAAGACTTTACCAATATCACATGTTTTATTATCAAAATGATTTATTTATATAAAAAATTTATAAATAAAATATAAAATTTAGTTATTAATAATTTAATTACTATGTTTAAGGTCTATGTTATAACTATATAGTTTAAATTATTAGAATAAAAAAATGATGTTTCATAAAAACACATTGTTGCATGAAATGCAAGAAAAATATATGTTGTGTATATAGAAAGATTTTCCTAGGGAAGAGTGAATTGAAATTTATACATTGTGTGGTTTTTAACACATAAAATAAATGAAAAATAATTTAATAAAAACAAGTTCACAAAAACTAATGGAGTAATATTGTACCCCTATAAAATGATTTCCTCCCTTGAAATTATTTTTTTAGATAGAAAAAAATGATGATAATTCTTCCTCATAATATCCTCATGTTCCCATATAACCTCCTATAACAGGTGATTTATCCACAAAATGTTGACCATGTGGGTGGTCTTGTTTCATAGAACATTATCTATATGATAAAATTTTCAATTAGTTTTTCTTCATACGAAAGATCCTACTCCACTGGTATGACCTCTGAGTTTAGTACATATGATGTGTTGGGTATTTATTTTTAAAAGAGAAATATATAGAACACATTATGGATATGAGAGAGATTTGTAGGATGTTCCATGTGATATGCTTCCATTCTGATATGATCAAGAATCTCAAAGGGACCAATATACCTAGTGCATAGATTATCCTTTACATAAACCTCCTAACATTCTTCCATGGAGAGATTCATAGAAACACCTTCTCACCAACTTCAAATTCTGGATCACATAGATGGTTATCATCATAATTTTCCTATAAAAAATTTCCTACCTTGATATGTTGCTAAGTGGTTCTAATCTTCTCTACCCATTATTAAGCTATATCAGGTCCCAATGGATTTATTTTTCTATATACAACTCAGCATGAAAGAGATAGACACTAATTCCCATAGAGGGATTCATAAATTTGCATCTAAATTATTTAATTAAAGCTATTTTTCGTATGAAAACTCAACTAAAGGAAGGTTTTGATCATAAAAACCTTTAAAATACAATGAAAAAGATCTCAATGTATCCCATAGGGATTGAATTGTTCTTTCAAACTAGGAATCCATAAGAGGATTATAGGAAGTACTAAAACATAGTTTGTTATACATTTATTTCTGAAGACTTATCCAGAAAATAGAGGTAAACCTCATATTCGAATAAAATACAATAGAATGTTGTACTCAATGAAACCTTATAACTTATTTAATGTATATCCTTGAATGATGATATAGATATAAGTATTCTCTGATACTTATGAAGTGTGATAAAATATTAAGGTGATAGAATACCACACATATACCATTAAACCCTTTACAAGTTTTGGAGAGTCGAATGAAAAACTCCATAGTTATGTTCTACAATTTTCATTCTAGTGTGGGTAATGGACACACCATCCCCTTAGATATTTTCTTTTCTTTTGTAACATTCGAGCATAACAAGAACCGATATTCAAAATATGTGATTTCCCTCTTCATTCCATCCCACTAATAGTATTCTTTCAAATATCAATACATCTTTGTACTCCTAAGATTAATAGAGAATAAAGAACCATGATATTACTCTAACAACTCCTTCAAATATTGTATTTAAGGAACACAAATACGGTTCCCGAATTTTATCATTTTATCTCAATTAATGTAAAACATAGGAATATATCTAACCTTATTTTGTATCATTACATCTTCCTTATACTCACCATTAATCTTCGCAGAGATAGAGGGTTGGAGATTCAATTTAGAAATATATGATTTCTCACCTTCCATCTGGATTTCTTGATCTATCCATTGAAAATATTGAATTATTGGATATTTTCTCATCCTCATTGTGGATAATATACCATTATTATTTCAACTAAAAGCATCATCCACCGTGTTCTCTTTCCCATCCTGGAAATGTATTGAGTAGATAAAATCCTTTATTATATATAACCACCTTCACTAGAGAATGTTCAAATCCAAATGTTATAATATATTTTTTCAAATTTTATGATCAGTACAAATTCCAAAATTTTATCCATATAGATAATTCCTCCTTATCAATAATGAATAAATTACCACAATGAACTCCAAATAATGATTTGGGTAATTTTTCTCGTGGATATTCAACTATCACAAAACTTAAGTGATAAAAATGTTATTTTTCCTAATAAAACATCCCAATACCTTATTTGAATAATAACTATATACTAGAGACCCTTCTCTAGTATAGTGTAATGTAAGATCATGTGCACTTCCTAGACTTCTCTTTAGTTCAATGAAATTTTACACACATTCATCTATCTTGAAGAACATGGAAACCTTATAAGTTATGTTGCTCATAGGATTCGATAGTCATGAGAAATTCAACATACAATTGTGATAATATCCTTATAATGAATGAAAACAATGGATCTAAGTCACTATGGTTAGTATAGGAAAACATTAAATAGACTCTTTGTTTGATGGATCTACCTATACACCATCCATTTAGATTTTGTGTCTCAAAAAATGAAAACTTTTATATAAAAAAACCACACTTTGAAAATTTTTTATATAGCTTCCCCATCATCACGGTCTTTAGTGCAATTCTCAATTAGTCTATACGTTCTTACTTTCGATCTGAAAAGATAATAATATCATTTATAAATATTCCCACAAACTAATCATGGTAATATCCAAAGAATATATTCATAAAATCCATAAATATAGTATGGGAATTAGTAAGACCAAAAGTAATCATTATTTATTAATAGTGTCCACACCTTTTATAGAAATACATTTTAAGTATATCCTCCTTATTAAACCTCAATTGATGATATCCATAATATAAGGTCAAACATGGAAAAGTATTGATCTCTACACAGTTTATCAAGCAAGCCATCAATATGAGGAATAGAATACCTCTTCATGATAATTATCTTGTTCAACAACCGATGATAAATATAGTATCGCATTGAATGATAATTATTTTTCATGAAGAAAACATGTGTACCCCATGGTTACACACTTGTACTAATGAATCGTTTAAAAATGTTTTCTTAGAGTTGCATCTACAATTCCTACTACTCAATTAATGCTATTCAATAGGGATTCTTTGATATTGGTTTGGAACCAAGTATGAGTTCTATCATGAAATCAACATGTCATTATAGTAGAAGACTAAGAATCTATATTAGGAAAACATCCAAACATTCTAAAACAATAGGCATATCATACATGTCAAGTCTCTCCATAACCATTAGAGACAAACATGCCTTCTGAATGGGAATTAGGATCTATACACTAGATAGAATCTCCATAGGATGTTCATATATATCATCACATAAATAGAGGATCCTATGTTTGATTGAAATATCAAACAAAAAATTCATTCCTGAACAATTGATTTTAAAACTATGTAGATAAATCCCATCTATGACAAATATTAAATAAAATTCAACCAAAAGAATAATGACACATTTTTTAGGTAGAAAATTCCCCCAAACACCAATTGGAGACAAATCACAAACATTATATGCTATCATCATTCTTTTGGGGTTTATCACCTATAATTCCACATCTAATAGTTTCAGTGTAATATTAATACCTTCAAAAAATTCATTAGACATGAAATAGTTGGCTGATCTAGAATCAAATAAGACATTTGTTAGGAAAAAATTCCTCAAGGTAACTATGCAGTATTTTTGGGTTGATTGTGTTCGTTGACAAGGAAGGTTTCCATAGAGAATTGTCATGTTCTAGAGAAGTTTTTGACAATCGATGTTGACAAAGAGAGATGAAAAAGGAACAAATGATCTTGAGGTGGTACAAAAGAGCAGTACAAGGGGAAGCCATTTTGTGAGTAAGATTCGCAATAAAGGCGCGAGATAATATTGACGGAACGCTCTGTGATTATGACGATCTCCGCGATCCGAGAATTTCAAAGGTGCTTTGCGATTTTGAGAGAATTCTGGTGGAAACTTAGGAGCTTCGTGATTTGTGATGACATGGAGTTGACTTCGTGCAGAAGGGTCGAGGGTTGGTGGAATTGCCTTTAAATATAGTTCGACCCCCTTGAGATAAGTAGAGAGGATTCTAAGAGAAAATCATTTGTTCTTGGTTTCCGAAGGTGGTTCGCATAGGCAGTGTGCTTCACAAAAGAAGAGCTTCATGGCGGCTAATATAGCTCTGCGAAAGTTGTGAACTCCGCGTTGGCTCAGTGAGCTTCGTGAGGGAAGTCGCTCTGTGACGACTTGAGCTTCGTGAGAGTGCTTCTAAAAAATGCAGGAGCTTCATGATGTCTAGATTGAGCTTCACAAAATTGGGATCCTCATTAAGTAGGGTGCTTTGTGAAGGTACTTTCCAAAGGTAGTTTGCCCGGTGTCTAAGAGGCAAAGGGGTATTTATCAATGGATGAAATTTGGACTTTAACAGAGCATCTATCAACTGTTGAGGATGCATTTATTCATGAAAATGAAGAGACATATAGGTCTATAAACTATGAGTGGATCCTTCCAAGTGCAGTGAGAAAAGGAAGAGGAAGAAGGTAATCCTTTCTACCAGCAGTGACCCAGTGAAAGAGAAACAGGGAGTGACCCATGGGAAAGTAGTGAGCTAACCCTAAACTTTGTAAAGGCAGTGATCCTGGACATAGAAGTGATCTATCCCGAACATTATTGGTAGTGATCCTTAGTGGATTTGGTACAACAGCACATCACCGTTGTATGCTCTTTGGACATATCCCAGTGAGGGTGAACCAAGTAAAAATCTTTGTGTCTACCTAATTGCTTCCATGCATTGCATTAAAAGCATCATCATCAGATAAAAAAGAAAATAAGTGAACACAATAAACACACAAGTGCAAACAAAGTGACCCTTGTAACAAAGAGGTCAAGATCCAGTGGGGAGGAAGAATTTTTGAAAATAATATCCATACCCTGATTCACCCCCCCTCTCAGGGAATATAGGCCCCTATTGGTCCTAACAACATCAGCATTTCTAGAGTGGATGATTAGTGTACCTTTAACCATGTCATTATTTCTCCCCTCATCAGAAAACTAGACCACATTAGATTTACCCATGTCCCTAAATTTAAGAGATTGTCTATGCTGATAATCATCACAAACCCATGGGTTTTGTAATTAGTTAGAAAAATGAACATCCATCATAAAGGAAATGAATTGATGTGTGTGAGGTGCATTAAGTTCATATTTTCATCTACATGAATCATTTTCCAACTTCATTCCATTAGTGTGGTAATAAATTTCCATATTTCTTTGAATTATACACTTAAAAAACTTATTTTATTCCATAAGATAATTCCCACCATGAATATTTATACACTTCAATCATATAGGTAGGATATTCTTCTTTTCATTATGGTTTCTAGGTTTTTCTATTAATTTTATCTTTCTTTTTTTAATAAAACCATCATATTGATATGTAAATACAACATCCATTTCAACATTGTTTGTAAAATTAACATCATATTCTTTGCAACTAATATATATAATGGAAAATTTCCTTATGATACATGGATTTAAGCCATTTAAGAATATAATTTCTTTACTTTTATGTTTGATAAAAATCCAGAAGCATTCCTCACTAGTATTGTAATATTAGACTTGAAGGTACAAAGAGATTCATCATTATTTTTATTGATCTCAAGGATCTCATTTTATATATTTGTACGAAGAACATGAGGAAAGTACTTATTGAAGACTAGGTTCTTGAAATTTTCCTAATATATTGATTCAATTTCATCTTTCTTCCTCATATTCTTGATTAGATTCCACCACTTGTCCACATCATTTTGTAAATAATGAATAGAATGATTCCAATTCTGATTTTCTAAAAAATGGAGTATGGAGAATATTTTTTTAGTGGTACTGGTATTGTATTCAATAACACATGGATCTAAATACCCTAGAAATGAATTTGGATGTTTCCTCATGAATGAATCAACATAAAATTATTCCGTCCATTTCTCTTTTGGAAGCTCATCATGATTCACCTCTTGAGAAAGTTGGGTGACCCTAGAAACTAGATTTTTCAATCCTGATCTGAATGGATTAAAATTATTAGGAGGAAATTTGTTTCATTATCCAATACAATATTCATTATTGTGGTTCTTTTAGGTTACATCCATTGAATAAAACCAAAAAATATATATTAATAAATAGTTTTTATAGTGAGTAACCACATAATCATGAAGAAACACTTACATGATTTCAAAATTATGACAACTTACATAATCTATAAAACCCTATATTGGTTATGGGGTTTTCATAGGAAACATAATTCTAAATCTTTCATGATGGTTCACGGGGAGTTTTTTTATTCTGATATCATATCCCTCAAGAGTGTCAAACTAGGTGTGAAGTAAGGCATGTTTTCATGTAACATGTTATGCTCAATTTAGGAATGACATACCTTTTCAAAGATGTTACTCCTTGGTACATCTATTCTAGAACCGTGTCCACTTATTGTATCTTGATAGGGATATTTTTCTAGGAAATCACTATCTATTCTTTAACAAAAATATTAGAAATTTTCTCATACATTTCTCTATCCATTGACATATCCTTAGAAATTTATTTGACTTTATCACTGTGGTTTTCTCATCCTAGTTTATAAAGAATCACTATAATTTTTCATTGATACTAACTACATCTACCCTCAATTTTTATAATTATAGTTACATCACTTTTCTTTAATACATAATGAATTACACAAATAGAAGTCTAATGATTATATCTATCTGGTGGATTTGGAAACATGGAAACATAAACAATGGTATATAAGCGAGCTTAATTATCTCTCACTAGGTTCTTCGGGACTAGAATCCTTCTTGAAAACAAAATACATAATACATATATTCATAACCTGGGGAATTGAAAAATAAAAATGGGTGAAATTAGATGCTCAGTATGGGTAAATAAGGGAGATATAAAATCATACATGAATCATAAGTGTATCATAATAGGATCCTGACATCATATGACCATTCCATGCGTATCAAAGAATATAAACTTGAATCATGGAATAAATATTAGTAGTTCACATGGCATGAATCAAAAAATAATCAAGAGAATAATTCATAAAATCATAACTTATGAATAATAAATTTAAGTGTGGTATTAACATAAACATGTAATATGATTCCTTATAAATAAGGTCATATTTCCCAAACTGAGTATGAAACTTCTTAGGGACAACACCTCATTGGCAGGACACGCCACCATCCATAGTCACAATCCATTCTTTATAATAGTTTGGGTTTCCCCATCTTTCCATTACAGATCAGGTATCCCCAAATTCCCATAGTGGATCATGTTTACCTATCTTCTCATCTTCATGGGGTCTAAACCTATTGGGTGATACACACCAACATCCCGTGTCGCATTCATTTTCTTATAAGGGGTTGTGTTTCCCTATATTTATATAATATATCAATTCAATATAATTTATTTCCATAATTATCTCATAAGATATAAATGTTAGCCAATGCATTGGGTAGAGATATAGGTCACACCTATCTCATAATGGAATCATACATACATATGACACACATTCACAAACAATCATACCATAACCCATTAAATGAATTGGGTATCATAAACAGGTAATAATGTCATGACCAATTGATAGAAGAGACACATTTCATAATCATTTAAACTAAAGAATAAAGAATAAAAATAAGTGGATTTAAAATATATATAACCCGTAAAAAATAAACAAGTTGAAAAAAAAATCATTCTATCAAAATATGAACCATTCAGATAAAGAAAATGAATGGATCCTTTAGATAAATTCCTCAAAAAGTAATGAGTAACACTGATGGATTCATCATAGGTAGAAAATAATTTAGAAATTTATTTACAGAAAATTCTAGAAAAAAATATTCTTTAATCTTGGAAAAATTATTTTTAAAACACAATTTCTTTTGGAAACAATTTTATTGAAATGAAACATGATGACTTATAAATAATGATTGATTTTTTTTAAAACTATTTGAGTGAAAAAACATTTAAAAGATATACAAAAATATTTAATATGTTATTAAAATCATTTAGTTGAAAAAATTTAAAAAATATGAATAATTCTTGAAACAGTTTTTAAAACAATTTACTTAAAACACATTGAAAACATAGAAAGAAAGCTTCAAAATGTTTAAAAAAAATTATTTGAAAAAATGAATATTTATGTAGGGTTCTTTGAAAAACATAAAAATATTTTTAAAATTAATTTTACATGAAAATTTTCTTTAGGGATGATCATTAAAAACAATTTTCAAAACATCTTTCAAAAAAATGGTTTTTGAAATTTCTGGCATGTTCCACAAAGAAGGAAAACAATGACAAATCTACTTGACTGATTTGGTAAATTTTTTTCATAATCGCTATGAAGGTGAGATCTTAAAATGGAAATGTAAATACCTATATTTTAAAACATAATATTCATATAATATATTCTTGGGTAGTATATACACCATACAAAGAAACGAGTGGTGAGTAAGGTATAAATCTCCTAGAAATAAAAGTAAGACTAGAAATCATGTTATTGTATGTATTTACTCGCATCATATTCATTAAAAAAAATTATATTATAACATTATGTTTATTATTCCACTACCAAATAACCATATTATAATATCCAATACCATTTATGGATTCATATTACATGCTTATTAAAACATCCATGGTATGGTTACATTTCGGGAAATATCTGCATCATTTTTCATATGTGCCTTAATTTGTTACATTTTTTGTTCTCATAATTATGTCATGATTTATCAAATATAAAACATTATATTAATATCCGGTATATTAATTATATATGTAATAACAATAATCTATGAATTATATAATTATTAAATGGAATACACCTTTCATGGAGATGGAAGGCTGTAAGAATAAATTAATGTTATTTCCTTTCAATAATCATATTTAATGAAATAAAGTAAATAAAAAATATATATATATATGTATATATATTCAATAAATTATAATTATTATGTCATATATATTAAAGATATTTACAAATACCATCCATAATTAATTCCATGTAGACTATGAATGAATCACATCATTTTGGGGAGGCAGTAGTCCACATATCCCCAAACGAATTTATATTATTTACAAAAAGTGGAAACCTAAATGTATGTGTTATATAATTTTTAAATAAGAATAAATACATCATATATATCACATATATCATATATAAATATATTTCCATCATAATTTCAGACCATGATAGGTGGTAAATGAAAAATAAAAAACATTATTTCATGAGGCGATAGGTCACCATGCACAAGAATGGTAAGTTCGTTACCCATTAGATAGAAGTTTTTGTAAGTGTTGGTCAAAACATTATCATAATAAATATCAGTATATATCTAATATTGAGTTTATTATGTATGCATGTGATGCTAAAATTTCATTAAGTAGAGAAATAAAATAAATGCAATGACCTTGAGGAAGGAAGTTTCCTCTTCTTTGGGAAACTCCTTTTGGTTTTCATGAAAGGGATTCCTTGGTTGTATTTTTTCCCAAAGGGAGGTATCATGGTTGAAGGGATGGATTTTTTGAAATTAATTGGGTAGATATTTACAAAAATTATTTATTTTGAGAGGATTGAAGAAGGGGGATAGGTGGTGTCCTTTTATAAGGGAGGGATGAGACAGAGTTGGTATTTTTGAGAACAAGTTATTTGTAACCATGTTATTACCTAGAAAAGTAATCCAAAAACCATAAAAAACTTAATAATATATAGCATATGGACTAAATATTTCAATAAAATGGTTTTTTGACATGTTTCTTGGTTAATATGTCCCTTGATTTTTGGTTTCAGTCCCTTGTGAATCTTAATATTAACTTAATCCCTATAATTAAATTTATTAACATGCACTAATAATTTTGATAAAAATTAAGTTGATCATATGTTACAAGAAATATTATATTGGTTATTACAATGTATTTTCATTTTTTTAAATTCAATTCACAGAAGTTGAAGAATTATTTTTAATGTTAATCTCACAGTTATGATGAGAAAGCTAGTTTTTAAAGTGAGAATATCCAAAACATGTTTAAGATTTTATATCTATATTCTATATAAAAAGTTATTTTAATGACTTAAATTGGATTAATATATGTATAACTACAATATTTTTAATTTAAAATTAACTTAAAATATAATTTGACTATAAATAAGTTAGATGAATAATATATTTGTTTTAAAATTCAGTATTTTTCACTTTTCATTGAAAATTATGTTTCTTAGAAAATTCCTACAAATTCAACCTAATAAAATAATGAACATGTGAATTAAAAAATAATGTTTATTTGATCAAATTTTAATTCCATGTTTATAAATTTATATTTATTATTGTTCACATAAGGACATCAAAAGTAGTTCATTTGTGTAAATAGTATTTTCAAACATATAATGACTTTACAAATATGACATTTCTTATTATGAATATGTTTTACTCATATAAAAATATTATAAATAATATTAAAATATAAGTTATTACTATTTACATTATAATTTTTAATGGTTAGGTTATAAATATCTCTTTAAAATAATTATAATAACAAAATGATGATTCATTTAAAATCGTTGTTTCAATTAACCCAGGTGAAGTCGGTGTTGAGTATATCACAAGATTATCCTAATGTAGCATACAATGAATGTTTTTCATATTGTAGTGTGCATTACATGACATCAACGAAAAATAATTTATTTGAAGAAAAAATGATCACAAAAACTAGGGGTCATACAAAAAACCATATATCAAGTCCCTATAGGGAAGAATCTTACAAATCTTGTTCTAGATACAATTCATCCTTTTTTTACAACCATATATGGTTTGTATAACTACATCATGATTATAGTCAGTATTTGTTAGAAAATGACCACTTATAATTTTTTTGGTTTGGATATCTTGTTCTATTTGCCTTGACAGGAAGTGTATAAACAAAGAACCAATGATAAATAATTCAGTTGTTTTTTGAAACATTTGTATGACTATAAATAAGAAGAAAAAGTCCTAATAGTGGAGAATATTGTATTATTATCTATAAAAATGAAAAAAATATACTCATTTGGTCCCTCTTCTATGGATTAAAATAAAGTGGTTCATCTAAATCAATAATTATAACCAAATAGAAATGATACTTCTTCTTTAAGTGATGAGGCTGATCATAGAATCCTATAGGTTAATAATACTGGTGTGGTAATCTATGTAGAATTAATTTTATTTGAGTTCAATAAGTAACTGTATGATTTAAATTCATTGAATGACTATTTAACATAATATTGAGTTGATGTTTAAATTCATAAGTTTAATTTAGTATCCAAATATGCGTAGAATGGTGTTAAGAACATATTGGATTCTATGTTCCATTATATCAAAATAATTAAATCTAATCAACTATAAATAGTCACAGTGACAATTTTTAAATAACTAAATTGCTTGATCCAATATTTTTTGGATTCATATTATAAGACCTGTGATATTAAAACATATAAGGAAGTTACTATGAATCATGTTTCTATAGGATAATAGTTATAAGTAGTTTCAGATTCCCTTGTCAATTTGAATTCATGTATTGATTCCATGCAATATGATTTTATTTCACTAGTCATTCTGCAGACTATAAGAAAAATTTACCAACAAAAATACTAAGTATATATATATTATTTTTCATATAATTATTTACTTTCTATATTAGTTTCTATAGTATATGGGTAATCAATTGAGGGAAATGTTATTTTGTTCAAGGAGACATCAGTCAGGGCTCTAAAAGACACATGTTTTATTCTAATAGTTCATTGGAATATGGTTAGTTAAATTAGAAATAACTTTTCATATATATATGATAAAAAAATGTGTTCCACTCATTGGTTATCAAATTTATGAAATCTCAATATTCTACAGAATAAGAATATTCATTTTCAAAACCATCATTTTATTTTTAAATTTTTGATTCTTTGAATGAATTTGTTTTCTCTAGTTACATTGTTTTCATTTTATCCTTTGTATATATATTTCAAAATTTCATTCCAATATTTTTTCATGTAAACACTTTTAATTAAAATTTTTAATAATTTTTTATATGATGTAGTGAATTTTTTTTCCATACTTTCACAAACCCTTTGGATATCATAAAGTAGTGGAGTAATCATAGTGTATTATAGGAATATTGATGAAATTATTTGTGGACATTTTTTGTGATACAACATGACATTTTAAATTAAAATGTGATTTCAAGTAATATAATTTTGATTCCATATTTTTTGATTTTTTATCATAAAATTGGGGTATATTATTGGACACACTAATAATATTAAGAAAAAGTATTATTTCATATTGTTTGTTTCTAAAAAAATCCACATTTATTTTATTAAATGAATATCAAATGTGTTCCAAGTTCATATTTTAAATTATAATGTTTTTAAAATTCTATTATTTTTCATCATGAAATTTTCATACTTTTTCTTTTATAAATGTTGATGATTTATCTTATAAAAAAATTAAAATTCATACGTATAGTCTAAATTTATATTATTCACTAAAGAATATTATCTTATAAAAAATCGTGGTAAATTTTTTGTCTCACAAAGTAAATAAATTTCTTTTTAGAAATAATTCATTCTTAGAAATATAAATTACATGGGTGAGTATATAAGCATAATATATACTTTTAATTTTGATATATATTATGAAAATTAGCATTGAAAATGAAATATATTTTCTTCTAAATAAATAAAGAATTCATTTATATTTTAAAAGTTTTTTTCTTATGAAACTAGAATTATATTATCAGGATAGTGATTAAAGGTTCTTTCATACATAGAAGGATTTATCTTGTAGAAGATTAATATTTTATTCATAGTGGTAAAATATCATTTGGTGGAACTCTACCATTAAAAAATATTTTGAAAATTCTATATAAGATTTAATGTTTATCCTAAATAAAATTTAATAATTATTAACTCTTCTATATGGATAAAGTATCTTACTTTGAATGATTGGAAAATATCATGAAGAAATTATCTCCAATAATTTGTTTAATGTATTCATGTATTATTTTGAAAAAAGTACACACACTAATTAATATCAAGTATCTTAAATATGAAAATTTGATATTCACTTGACCATTTTGATTATTATGTGTTATTTTTTCAAACGCAAAATAATAAATATCGAGGGACATATTGTGGATACATGAAATAATAACAAAACATGAAACGTTATATAGAACATAGATAAGAGATTAAGAATATTGACGATAAATATAGAGTTTTTCTACTTCATGATCTATTATTAATCATGTTGGTTTTAGTTCTTATTAAACTATACACTACAATAAAAGAACCTATATAGATACTTGTTGAAGGTATTCCTTTCCACTATATGATTCTTCATAATTTTTCCGTTTTGGATTACAACTATGTTCTAAACTGATATCAATATTCATTTTTGTATATGTATCGTTATACACTTAGTGGGATCAAATGTTTAAATATCATTGATATGTATTGTAAATAGTTATTCTAGTATAATGATCTTAGCCCTTTTATTACAAGTAACATGTTCTTCTAATCAACTATTAAACCCCTATAAAAGTGGAATTTATAGTAAAAGTCAGTAAATTCTTGGACTAGGGTTTTAGTAGAGTGGACTATGTGATTAGTATGATTAAAACCAATATAATTACTCAATGTTATATATTTGTATTACTATTTTCCATTTCATTTTTTATATTTTATAAGAGAGGATAATATTCATTAATTCTTTAGGAGTTATGTTTTTCTATGTAATGAAAATTTATAGAGATAAAAGGACCCCCACTCTTGAGTTATTTTGCAACATTTATTCAACCAATACATACCCAGGAATATTACACTATAAATATATTTTATTTATGATTATATTTAAATGTTTATTTAAAGAATATTAGAATTTAATTTTGAAAAATAGAACCTTATTTTTTAATTAATCAAAATGATATAAAAATAATATGATATTTCATGTTTTTCAAAAATTATTTAATTTTATTTTAATAGTGCGCAAAAAATATTTATTAAAAATGTTAAACTTATGAAATTTCAATGAAATATAAAAAAACTAAAACTAAAAGGCCTTTTAATAATGAAATATATATTTATGTAATAAAATAATGTATCTTAATATATTCTTGAATATATAAATATTCTTTCTAATATTTTTATAATTTATTAATGTGTTACATTAATAAATTACTTTTGGGTCCTTTTATTGAATAAATAATTTTAAGGTATAATTATTATATTTCATCCCTTCAATTCCTTATTAATTTTTTATGAAAACATAATTTATATCATTAAAATTAGTGAAAAAATATAAATTTATCATATATATATATAATTTTTAAAAACATTATTTTTTTTAAAAAATATTTTAATGCGATTAAAGGTGTTTTTTAATTAATATTCCAAAAATTTATGAATTTTATTTTATAAATTTATATTAAAATTTTAAATTATGATGATAAAATTTCATTAAAGTATATTCTTTCCCTTTTTTTAAAAAAAATTGATTATATTTTTTAAAAATAATTAACAAGGAGAAGGCAAATTAAGATAAAAGATGAAAATTGAAAATAAAAACTCCTAACTCAATCAGATTCATCTAAAAAAGAAATGTTGAGGTTTCTTTTGACCTAGACCCATGATCAACTTCTATTTTGTTTCATTTTGGGTGCTAACCAATGAATAATATCATTAGATTATTGAAAATATTTTGGTAACTCTCAGAAAAACCCTTATCTAAAGATATAAAATGGTATCGCTTTTACCACTTCTAGACTGGCCTATCCATCTAATTTAATTATGAATCTAAGAAATATTTCTCCTAATAAAACTATAACTCAGGTTAAAATATTTGGTTCTCTGTTAGTTATCACAAGACCTTCATTTCCATGGAATGTTCTAGTCCATTACATGTGCATTATCAACTACTATGCCTTTCCAATTATTTATCATCCTTAAAATTTATTCTAGATAAAATTTTATATTGATATTAATATACATTATATTCATCAATTTTATTATTTTAAGAGTCTAATCATTGTTTTTTCATTTATCCAATCCATTATAAATACAAGTGTTCCTTCTTTGTACATGCAATATGTCGCCACCACAATAAATGGAATTCTTTATTCATCACCAATCAAAATTGTTTGTTCATATAATATTCTAAGGAGGAATTTTTTTATTATATCATCATGGATCTAGTATGTTGAATCTGAGAATGTATAAATGATATAGTAAGTAAATGATAACCATTAATTCAATCTTTTATAATAAGATTACTAAGAGAAAACCAGAAATTAATTTTTATGTATTATATTCACATCCATTTATCCTTTATATAAAACCATTATAATTTTAAGGGTGCAGATCCGCATGGAATAACCCTTTGTGTGTTTTTGAAGATCGATGTTTTTGATGGTGGTTTGAAAGATGTTTGGAGAATTTCAGTTAAGAAAAGTCTAGGAGGAAGGGATTCCACTTTTTGTTACTGCATTACACGACATGAAATCTTGTTTCACATGTTTTTTCACATTGTGAGAGAGGATTTCTGGGCATAATGTATTTTTAGGTTGGAAAAATATATTAAATTTTTCGGTGACACATTTTTCAGTGGAACTTGACGTCAAGGCATTATATGATGTGAAAGGGGATTACACGACTTGTAATGCCTCAATGCTTTATATTTTAAAAACATTTCTGACTACTCATATTTTTCAAACTTATGGATATAGTGGATCACCCTCGACTCCATGTGACCTAACAGCCATCTCCCCACCGTTTTGGGAATTCTTTTATTAAATAATGTTTCCTCACTCCCTTCCTAGTTCTATATCAATCTATCTTTGATATAAGGTATGATATACCTCTATTATTGAGGTTTCTATGATACATTTACACCTATTTCTCTTTTCCATGAGATTTTATGTGATCACTATGTTTTTAAATGAGTTTTTTTATTTTTGGATAGTGTAGTTGTATCACAGCATCCTTGGGTGGATTCAGTTGTTGCGGGAGAGGTGATCATGATCCATTGCTTTTCTCCATTAACGTACGAATAATTTCAATAACCTTTTGATGTAGGGGACTTTACACTTCTCTAATTTGTTATGTAAAATCCTATAGTTAGCATGATTTAGCCATTGGATCACAATTTAATTGAACTAATAATTATTTGAACTGGAATAAAGAAAATTTTCATCTAACATATGTTGTCGCTTTATACCTTGATAATTTTTTGCCTCTTGAGTTCCAAGCTAGTGTGATACCTATTCCTTGCTTGATTTTCCATGTATTTATTAATGTAAATTGGTAAAGAATAGAAAGATTTAATTAATTGAAAATTAATTAGATGAAAGATATGGAGGGATGGTTAATGAATTTGGTTGTTTTCGTTGTAGTAGTTTTATGTTTAAATAATATTGGTTTTTTAATTTGTTGATAATCAAATTGATGAATGTTTGCCTGATTAATAGAATTTGTTGAATAATATTAATCATGTTGACGATTATTGATAGAAGCATTAAAGTCCTATTGAATTATTTGTTTAATTAATTTGGTGATATCCTATGATATCTTATTTCTTAGGTTTCCCATACTTGGAACCTATGAATACTGAATTGGTTAATTCAAGATGGAATAAGAACCGGTTATGTGATAAAGTAATTATTTGTTGGTTTTTAGTTAATGAATTTTGTGTAAAGGCGAAGTGCTTTATTCTTGGAGTTGTGAGAGAATGTTTTTTGTGAAGGTTTAATGCCTCACTCTGTGGCCGAGAATCCAATGTTGTTATTTTTTTCTTGTTTCTTATGTTTTCCTAGTGATATTAAAAATGTGGTTTTGAGGGAAGGGAGGATAGGATGTGACGTGAGCTTGGGCTGACTGATCTTAGAGGGACATTTTAGTATGTGGGGGTAGGGAGGCCTAGTGGTGGTAACATTAGTTGATGCCTAGAGTAGGGAAATGCATCTGTTTATGAATTGGTTTGAGGGAGGAAACTAGATTTAATGAAATGGGTTGAATTTGGGCTTAGCCGTTGATGTAAAAGTGGTTGTGGTTGAATCTATTATTTTTTTATCTTCATTACTTTCCCTACTGCATGAGGAAGATGGTCCTACTTACCCTCCCAGAAGAGGAGAAGACACAGGGGTTACACCACAATATTTCTCTGTTTAGCATCTTGAGGATGGATGGGTTTGTGCTCCTACTATATGTGGAAAAAATTCAATGGATAGCTTATCTACTCACCATGTTGAGCCCCTATCATTTGGTATCTTAGATTAATTTTATAGAATGCCTGGGAATATGGGAAATGTTAATGTTTTTAAATAAATTAATAAATGATGTTTAACCTATGGGGTTAGAGGTGATTGGGATGTTGTACTAAGGTTTTTATTTTTGAGGAGCTGTAATCTTGGTTGGGTTACACTTGGATGGTATGAAACATTGTTGTGATGCTAATGTATTGAAATATGGGAAATCATAATGTTAATTAATGGATAAATAATTAATAACTTAACGTGAATCTAATTAAAAGGTATGAGATGACATTATGTTTCTCTTTAAATGGTTGTGTACTTATAGGATATATAGTCTTAGTCATGTCATTCAGGATTCTGAGAGAGGTTATCTACAGTTGAATCTATGAATTAGTTTTCCAATAGTGTTGTTGTGAGCTATATTAGATCCTTTAAATTTTTAGTTTTGATATTATTGTCCACCCTGTCAGTTTGGGAAACTCACACTCCAAGGATTTTGAGCCTTGGAGGTGTTTTCCCCAACATCCTGATGAGAGGATGGATTGATGACTACCCCCTTTGAACCTACCCCATTCTCCTGGTAGTTACCTGTGATGGTATTCATAGTGGTTAGTTTTCCACTATTATGTGTGTATAGGTTTGTATTATCTTGTGGTTATTCACACACATATATTCTGGATACAGTTTTCTATTGACTACTTTAGGTGTAATGTCAACAGGCCATGATTTCATGAGGATCCTTACTCGGTGTATAGGCTGTGATAGTTTGAAGTATAATACCTGACATATGATACATGTTATATGATCTATAGTGGATTTTGGAAACTACCTGGTTACTTTTGGTTATTTGGATGTGATGGTTGTGTTCTATAAGGTGAATGTTGGGGTGCTTCACCTAAGTGTCATCGGACTAGCCTTTTTTGGGAGAGATTATCAGGATGTACGATGTTAGGGAAAAGTGGTAAAATATTGGGGGAGTGAAAGAAGGATACCCATGATATTATTTATTATACTATATAATCTAGTATGGGATACTTTTTGTGAGTACCCATGGTGATGTTGGGAACATAGTATAACTGTTTAAGTTATGAGTTAGTTTCACTTGTTTTTCATTATGATTTATCATTATTTATTTACATTTATATGATAGGATCATACTGAGTATACTTTTATACTCACCCAACGTTATATAAACTATTTTTGAACTCACTTGGAGCATATTAAAGACCAGGGTTGTTACTACTAGCTTGGGGTTATAGGAGTAGTTCAGGATTTGTGGTCGTTGCCGTCTTTAGATTTTTTTTAGTTTATGAAGTCTTACCTTTTTGATAATTATAGTTCTTGCATGACATTTCATAAGTGTACATGGGATTTATTTTATATTATAGTCTGAGAAGGAGTTGGTTGGTGTCTGTCTTATCTCTCTCTATATATCTTTTAAATGTTTTCTCATAGAGGCTAATGCCTCCCATATGTGTTCTTCATATACCCCCGGTGTTAGCCAGCAACATTAGGCCTACTAGAGGTAGGAATAAGGGGGTTCATTATCGCTCTTCTCACATTTTTTTCCTAGGTGTACTCTTTTTGGGGAGGGGATCCTGATAGAGTGGTATCCAAGGTCTAGTTAAGGGATATGATAGAGTTGGGAGTAAGGCATATGTAAGAGTTCATGGGTTGGTAGGGAAATGATGTCAGTCAAGTTTATCTAGTGTTTTAAACACTTGGGACTAGCTAAGACACATGTATTTTGGGCCCCATTTGATTTGATGCATGGACCATGAAGTTTACAGTGGCTACTAAACAAAGTGATACATGTTGTAGGGTAGATACCTAGGAAATGATCATGCATCGTTCTTGTATGCATTTGTGTTTTAATGGGTAGACATTGGGAGAGGTTAAACTAAACTGAATAAAAGCATACAATTAATCAATGTTAAAGTCTTCCATATTCCAGGTTTAGGATATCTAATTTTTTTTTATTTTGTAGTAATGGCTCGAAGTTGATGTCCTGATCAGGTTCATGTGGATGATGTTCAGTAGGTTGCACCAGCAGATTGCTGCAATGTAGAAGTTGACGACGACAACACTTGGAGGAGGAAGCTCTAAGATATTCCGTACCCGTGTCTATAGAAATACGAGGTCTTTGTTTCAGATGTAGTCATGGATTACTGGTTAGAGGAGGTTGAAGGAGATTTCATTTCGATCCTTGCATATAAGGATCACTGGGTATCATTGGTTGTGATGATGTTTTGTGGGTCAGCGAGGTACTGGTGGTTCATGTTCATCGAGGATTGTGAGGAGTCAGAAGTCTCATGGGAGAATTTCAAGAACATTTTAGATATGAGTTTCATTATTTGATTGTGAAGGTAGACAGTATCTAGGAGATACTTACACTTTGATAGGGGAGCTCCAGTGTGCGACAGTTTTAGATATATTTCAAAAACCTTCATCGATATGCTTCAGACATGTTACCAGATGAGTAGTCCATGTCGAGGCATTTTGGGGGTGATTTAAATCTATAAATCCAATGGCAGGTCTCCCCAATTATGCTAAGTACATATCATGAGGTGCTGGAAATAGAATAGGTCATCAATAAAATGTAATCCAATCTCATATCATTATGAGAGGTTAGTCCCCAGGATTCTTCATGAAGTAGAACTGCGGTACGAGGTTACTGATGTCCAGGGAAGAATAGTTTTTGTTTAGTAAGGGGTAGGTCCCATCCTTAAGTATCTCATTTCTCTGAGGACAGATGATCTCAAACCAATTCCAAGGGATTAATTAAATTTTTATTGTAGGCAATGAGATCATTAGTAGCGAGACTTCATGATCATTCTGACCAGTCATTGTGGGCCAGGAGTTCCACTTCATGTTCCTCTATTTAGGTTGTTCCTACTGAGGCACCAATAGTAGGATGCACCAGTTTCGGATTAGTAGAGAGTAGAATAGGTAGGAATAGGACCACCCCAGGATGCTCTCCTTCCTCAGAGAGCATAGCATGGCCATATAGGTGGTCATCGGTAGGGCCATATAGGCCATGGAGATTGTTGTGTTCTGTTTCATGTGTTAGCATTGCATGCTCAATGTGTTCTAGATATCATCTAGGTAACCTTTTTTTTTGCTACATAGTTACATGCATTGCTTTATTTATGAGAGACACACTCCTTCATATCACCTTCCATTTTCCATGCTTTGGGACTTGTGGTAGAGAGGCTTCCAGTTCCCTTGGCATTGACTAAGCTAGTTGGAAGCCGAGATGACTTATTTGAAGTATGTAGAGACTATGAGCTTGTGCTTGGATATCACCTCTATTGGAGATATTTCCAATGTTTACAGATACAACCATATGATTTAATCCTTGGTTTGGATTAGTTGAATTTGGTGTAGGCTATTGTTAATCACTTCAGAAGGTAGGTGGTGTTCTTCGATACTAATGGAGAGAAAGCATTGTGTTTTTTCGAGTGAGACCCTCGGATGGGTCAAACGCATTTTCCATCCTTGTTATCCTTGATGACTAAGATGATGTTGATCTCATCATATTTTCATCATTTTGAATTTCTCAATGTCGTAGAAGAGTACCCTAATGTTTATATAGAAGTGGTTGCATTGTTACCCTGTCAATGAGAGATCGTGATTAGGATCGTACTATTGTCGGGTATGTATCTTATCTCGATGTCTCTATATATGATTTTACCTTCTGAGTTATGTGAGATGTGAATATAGATCGATGGTATGTCGTAGTTTTGTTTCGTTCGGCCAAGCATGTCACCATGGGGTGCACCGATTTTGCTCGTGAAGAAGGATAACAATAGTTTGTGGCAGTGTACTGATTCTTTTCACTTGAACCAAGTAACAGTGAACAACTAATACCCTATTACAAGGAATGATGATTTATTCGACCAACTGAAGTGTTCAAGTTTGTTCTTGAAGATCGATTTCTAGTCAACATATCATCATATGAAAAAAAGGATTTGTATATCACAAAGAATTCCTTATGTTATCACCATGGGAATTACAAGTTCATTGTGATTTTCTTTAGTGTGACAAATGCTCTAGATATGCTCATGGGGTTAAGAATGATGAGTTCCATGAGTTCCTAGATATGTTCATGATGGTCTTCATTGAAGACATCCTTATGGAATCCACGTCTGAGGATGAGCACTCAGAGTATCTGTATGCCATTTTGGGATTTCTTCATCGATAGCAGTTATTTGGTAAGTAGGCAAAGTGTGAGTTTTGGTTCCAAGAATTCCAATTCATGGGGCAGGTTGTATCCTAGTTGGGAGTACCTGTGGATCTGTCAAATATAGAAGCAATTGGTTCTTGGAAATCCCCCATGTTCGTGACAGAGGTGTGAAGCTTCTATGGTCTCGCAGGCTATTATAAGAGGTTCGTAGCCAATTTTTCTTGGGTTGTGACTCCTCTGAAAACATTGACCATAAAAGATAAGGCGTTCTTATGGATTTATCGGTTTCAAGTAGGTTTTTATTATCTGATGATGAATTTTTTTGGTACTCTAGTTCATTATCTTTCAGGAGAAGAAGTTTAGTTTGAGGTTTTCTGTGACGGATCATGTTTGTGGTAAGGTTGTGTCTGATACTAGAGACACTGTTAGGTCCACTAAGATAGATACCCTGATAGGGTGGGGGTGAATCAGGGTATGATAAATAAAAGAAACTACCCCTTTTGATCTTGTTTTTCTGTTAGAAAAAACCCTCTTGTCTCTCCTTTTCGATGCATAGTGTGAACAAATTTTAAGGCATGCACATGACAGATCGATTTTTACTTGGTTCACCCTCATTGGGCTACGTCCAAGGAGAATACACCGGTAGTGTGCCGATGTACCAATTCCACTATAAGCGCACTACTGTTTACAAGTTCGAAGAGGACTCACTATCCCTCTTGTTTTTCAACCACTCACAGTTTGAGAACTCACTGCTCTTTCAATTGAAGTGAGCTCACTGCTTCTTCTGAAGATCCACTCATAGATTGTAGACCTGTAGGTATCTTAATTTGTATGAAAGAATGCATCCTCAACTATTGATAGATAATCTATTTGAAGTTCAATGTTCATCCACTGATTAATACCCCTTTGCCTCTGAACACTAGGAAACTACCTTTAGAAACACCTTCGCAAAGCACCCTATTTCACAAGGCTCCCAATTTCGTGAAGCTCAATCAAGCCTTCGCAAAGAACCTTCCCTTTCACGAAGCTCACAATTTTTTAGATCTCAGACCATTGCAAAGCTCAAGCCTTCAAAATTATTAGGCTATCGCGGAGCTCAAGTCGTCGCAAAGTGACTTACCTCGCGATGCTCACTGAGCCAACGTGGAGCAAACGGCTTTCACGGAGCTAGAATAGTCACCGTGAAGCTCTCCTTTCACGATGAAAACTGCCTTCGAGAACCACCTTTGTAAAACCAGAGAAAATTATTTTCTTTGAAAGATCTCTACTTCTATTGAGGGGGTCGACCTGTATTTATAGGCAATTCCACCGAACCTCAACCCTTACGCGCGAAGTCAGCGCCACGTCATCGCCAAACGCGAAGCTCTGAAATTTCTGCTGGAATTCTCTCAATATCACGAAGCACCACGACAATTTTTTGATCACAGAGCTCATCGTAATCGCGAAGAATTCCGTCATTTACTTTTCACCTTCACCGCGAAGCTCCCTCGCAATGCTCCTCACCGCCACGATGTGCTTCAACCTATGCCATTCGTGAAGCTTGTCACAATCATGAAGAATCACCGCCATCATTCTTCTGGTCTTCGTAAAATCAAATCCATGAATCCTATCTTCACTAAATTCATTCCATTTCCATATTTAATTACGATATTCATGGATATTATATTTTTGCGATGCTCACCAAACACCAAATTTCGGACCCCAAAAATTTGGCAAACACAGGGAAACGACACCTCCTTATACTGCTCTTTTGTACCCCCTCCAGATCATCGATTCCTTTTTCATCATTCATTTTCAACATAGTTTGTCAAAAAATTCTCTGGAACTCGAAAATTCATCATGGAAACCTTCTTTGTCAAAAAACACAATCAACCCAAAAATATTGCAATGCTACCTTGAGGGATTTTTCCCAACAAATACCAGTCATTACTGATGTTTCTCTTCAGTTACGTCGCCATGAGCTTTACTACTTCACCCATGATCATGAGTTGACAACGGTAGTGTTTTACCTAATGATTTGGAGACATTACCTCATTAGGGAGAATTTTTTAGTCTTGACCAATTGTAATATCTTGAGGTAAGTTTTCTTAAATCACAACTTGAACTTGCGGCATCATTGTTGGATGGAGTTCATACATGAATATGACCTAAAAATTTCATATACACCGATAAAGGGGAATGTTATAGCCGATGCGCTAAGTAAGAAGTCCCATAGTGATACATTTCATGACATGGATGATTAATAGAGTGTAATGGAAGAAGTTTCATCATTTCATCTCGATATGGGAGAAGTTGAGGGTAGAGGTTTTATTCTTCAGATGATAGTGCAGTCATATCTGGAGGGGTTGGTGAAGGAATCCCAGTTGTGGGATCTTGATATGGAGGTCTAGAGAGATTGATTAGTTTATGATGAGGCCCCTGAAGGTTGGTCTGAGGATGAACATCATCGAGGGTTGTTCTAGGGGAGTGTTTGAATTCCTTTGGTGATGCATGATATAGTTATCAAAGAGTTATATATTTATACCTTAGTGATACATCCATGCATGAAAAAGATGTACCTAGATTTTAGGAGTAAGTTTTGGTGGTGTGGGTTGAAGCGTGAAGTTGCAGAGTATGTGTCTAGATGTTTGTTCTTTTAGAAGGATAAAGCTATGCACCGTGTTCCCGGTGGTTTGATCCATCCATTAGTTGTTCCTCAGTGGAAGTGGGAGGACATCTCGATGGAATTAGTTACCGGTTTACCTTGAGCTTAGGGAGTATATAATGCTATATTGTTATTAGTGGGTAATTTGATGAAATCATCCCACTTTATAGTGACCAAGGAATCAAGTTTAATGGATTATTTTTTGATGTAGTATCTAGAGGTGGTGGTAAGGCTCCATAGAGTCCAAAGGATGACCACAGCTAATCAGTATCCCCATTTTACCTATAGGCTGTAGAGAGGTCTCAATCATGATTTTCGTTCTCACCTATTCCTTTGAGCTACTTTTAATCCAATAATGGATGGTTAAATATAGTAGACCATCCATACTATTGAAGACATGTTTCACTGTTGTGTGTGAGATTTTGGAGGTTTGTGGATAAGGAACCTACACATGGTAGAGTTATCATTCAAAAATATTTTTCACTCCACCATTGGTATGGATCCATTGGAAGCCTTGTATGGTCAACCCTACCATTCTAAATTATGTTGCACTGGGGCTGGATAAACATAAATTCTCAAACCATAACTGGTAAAAAAACATGTAAGAGATGGTTTAGGTGATTCATGAGAGGATGAAGGCAGTGTAAGATCACACGAAATCCTATACCGATCATAGGATGAGAACTCTAGAGTAGGGTGTTGTGGATCATGTGTTTCTTAAGGTGAATCCCCATCAGGGGTATTGAATATTTGGAAATGGGGGTAAGAGTTCTCTCCAGTTTTTTGGGCCTTTTGTGGTGTAGGCTCATGTTGGAGTTATGGTGTATTGGGTAGCTCTTTCCCCATAGATGAGCAGGACACATGATTTTTATCACATGTCGTATCTCTGTCGTTATCTTTATGATGAATCTCACATCATTTATTAGGGTGATATTGTCAATGAAATTGAGGGAAACTTCTAGTAGTACCCTATAGAGATCCTACACCACACGGAGAAGGTGTTCTACATGCGTGTTATCCCCTTGGTTCATGTCTTGTGGTGGTATGGTGGCATGGAGGAGAGTACCTAGGAATGAGAGTCATAGAAATTATCTCAGTACCCAGTGTTTTTTGAGGACTAAATTTTCTCTTTTAACATTGTTATTTTTGTGGTTGTAGGCCTCTTTGTTTTGAGGTGGCTTTCTGTTGTTTATTGGGGTGGATTTATCTCTTTTGGGAGTTATCTCTCCCCCTGAGAGTATTTTTGAGTAGTTTTTTTGTTGTGGTGTTGTTTTACGTTTGTTCCTCTAGGGAGGTGGTGAGATCCATTAGTGGCGAGTTCCCTGAGAGGTATCTCATGGGGTGGCTATTCCGACGACCCCATTTTTTCCTCTATAGATTGGTTTTGGATTCATGAGGATGAAATTTTTTTATAGGCATCTGATGTTAGGGATCAGATCCACTTTGATCAACTCTTTTTTTATTTTCAAAGATATAATTTCTCAAAGGTGGATAAGAAGATGTTTGGAGATGTTTTGATGAAAAGGATTACACATCGCGTAACAACATTACATGAAGTGAAAACATATTTCATGGTTTGTTTCACAACATGAAATATGAGTTTATAGCTTGATGTATTTTAGGGTTTGAATAATAAATAACATATTGAGGCAATTCTCATTTCGACAGAACTCGACTTTGAGGCATTACACTATGTGAATGGGGATTACACCTCGTGTAATTCCATGATGTTGTATGTTTGAAAAAAATTCCAACAGATCAGGTTTTTAAAACCAATGGATGTACCATCTCTCCCTTGACACCATGTGACATGGAAGCAATCTCCTCATAATTTTGGAAATTCCTTTATTAAGTAATGATCCATTACTCCCTTATTCGACCCATAATGATATGTCTCTGATATAAGGTATGATATTCCAATGTTCTTTGGGTTTATTTAATCTGTTTCCTCCCATTTCTCTTTTCCATGTGATGGAATGTTATATCCATGTTTCTAATAGTGTTTTTAGGTTATTGGACTGTGAAGTTGTGCCGCGGAATCCTCAGGTGGATGTAGTTGATGTGGGAGAGGGGATTGTGATCCATTTCCTTTATCTGTTCTCCTACAAAGAATGTCAATAACCATTAAAGGAATGAGATTCTAGCTTCTATAATTATTTATGTGTAATCATAGAGTTAGCATAGTTAATCCCTTGGATCACAATGGAATTGACCTAATAATTATTTTTACTAAATTAATGAAATTGTCATCGAATATATGTTGTTTCTTTATACCATGATAACCATTTTCCTCTTGGTTTTCTAAGTAGTTTGATATCTATGACTTGATAGATTTAGCATGTTGTTATTGATATAAATTGGTAAAGAACATAAATACAGAATTAATTTATAATTAATTGGATAAAAGATAAAGAGTCTTGTTTAAAGAATCCAATTTTTATTATTATAAATTTAGGTTTAATAAATCTGGTTGTTTTTGTTGTTGTAATTTGATGATAATCAGATTTAGGAAAGTGACCAGGTTTAATTTAATTGGTTGATGAACCTAAATCATGATGACTGTTTTTGATGAAAGTATTAAACTCATGTTAATTTAATTTTTAATTAATTTTTAGGATAGCTTATGATCACATGTTTATTAGGTTTCCCATAGTTGGAATCTCTGAATAATGAATCTGTTAATTCATTATGGAATAAGAACTAATTGTAAGGTAAAGTAATATCATGTTGGATCTGAGTTACCTTATTTCATGTAAAGGATAAATTCCTTATACTTAGATCCATGAGAGATCATTTTTATTGAAGGCTTAATGCCTTTATTTGGGTCGAAGAGCCCATTGCCATGGTTTTTATAGCTTCAAGTGATGTGCTATGGATACAAGACTTGTGTTTGTGGGGGTAGGGAGGCCTGAATGTGACGTGATGTTGGGATAGATAGGCTTGTAGGGATGTTGTGGTATGTGGGGGAATGTATGCTTAGTTTTTGTGGCATATTTTGATTCCTATAGTGGCGAGATGCATCAGTTAATGAATGGGTGTTGGGGAGGAGCCAGGTGATGATGAAAAGTGTTAATGTTGGGATTACCCATTGATGTGAACTAGGTTATTGTTTAATCTATTATTTGTTTATCTAATTTACATTTCCCACTATTTCAGTCATATGGTCTCACTTACCCTCTTTCCAAATGTGGTGAAGTCATGTCAGGTATGCCAAATTCTTTTCATGTTTAGATTCTTGAGGATGGATGGGTTTATGCTCTAGCTATAAGTGAAAATGACTCAATGGGTAGCTCATCTACTAGCTATGTTGAGACCATTGTATTTGGTTACAAGGAATTGTTTTCTAGAATTCTGGAAAAAATGGAAAATGTTAATGTTGTTAAATAAATGAATAAATGATGTTTAACCCATGAGGTTGGAGATTTCTTGGATGCAGTGCTATGGTTATTGTTTATGAGGAGCCTTGGACTCAGTTTGGTTATGTGGGTAGTGTATGAAACTCTTTTGGTATTATAATGTAATGAAATGTGGGAAATCATAATGGTTAACTAATTTCTAATGATTTAATTAATGTAAAGTGAAATAGATTAAAAGGGATAAGATACCTTAATGTATCTCATTAAATCATTATGTGCTTATAGGATATCTAGTCTTAGCATTGGTAGTCTGGAGTCTAGGATTTGTTAGAAACATTGGATCTAAGACTAGGTTTTACCCATAGTGTGGTTGTGAGCTATATTATATCATTAATTTTATGTTTTTCGATACACTAATCCATCCTATCAGTTTGAGAAACTGACAGCCCTAGGATTCTGAGCCCGAGGGGGGGGGGGGGTTTCCCCACCATCCTGATGGGAGGATGGATGGATGACTACCCCCTTTCCCCCCACTCACATCTCTTGGTAGTTACATGAGCTAGTATGCATGGTGGTTAGTTTTCCTGATATATGTGTGTAGAGGGTTTTAATGGTTCGAGGTTATTCAAACACATATATTCTGGTTATAGTTTCCTATGGACTACTATAGGTGTAATGTGGATTGGATAAAATGTATTGAGGACCCATACTCAGTGTATGTATATTGATGGCTTGTGGTATAATGCCTCACATATGATACACATTATATGATCTATGGTGTCTCCCTAAAACTACCTAGTTACATTTTGTTCTATGGACATGGTGGTTGTGTTGCGTGAGGAGCATGTTGTGGTTCTTCACCTCGGTGTCATTAGGCTAGGCTTCTTTGTGTGACATGCTCAAGACGTTCGATGTTGGGGCAAGGTAGAAAACTAGTGGGGAAGTGGTAATAGGGTACCCTTTATATTTTGTATTATATTATAAACTCTTGTATGAAATACTTGGTTAGAGTATCCATAGTGAGGTTAGGAACTTAGTATACCTATTTAGGTGATGAGTTAGTTTCACTTTTTTTCACTGTGCTTTAGAATTCTTTTTTTACGTATTTACTAGAGGATCTGGTGATGATCCTACTGAGTATATTGTTATACTCACCATACATTACATATTATATTTTTTAGGTTTCTTGGAGTAGGTTGGTGATCTATATGGTTACAACTAGCTTGGGGTTGTGACAGTTTTTTGGGATTCGTGGTCGTTGTCATCTTTACATTTCTTCTAGTACATTTATTTTTCCCTTTTTTTGTAGATATTTCGTGACATTGCATATGTGTACTTGGGATGTATTTTATATTGTAGTATGAGAAGGACTTGGTTGGTGTCTTTATTATCTCTCTCTTTCACATTTTTTCTCTTAGTGGGTAATTTCTCCCATCTATGTGTTTATTATAACCTTGGTTCTAGTTTCCAATACGGGGCATACTATAGGTTGGACTCAAGGGCCATTATATATCTTCTCACGTTGCCTGACCAAGAGGGGTACATGTTGTGGGGAGGGGGTCATGAAAATAATTCTGATATATTTATATAGTATATGTAAATAAATATAATTATTCTTCTAGTATAATAATATTACAATGAAACCACCCAATATCAATCATTAAATCAGGGGATGTTCATGTTTGGGCATGATTAACCATATACATGAACAGTTCTTCGAATTTGTATCATGAATGAATATTGGAATATAGGCACAGGAAAAATATTGAAAGGGTATAAATATTAATTTATTTGAATTTTAGGGATGGTATATTAATATTTATTTCATAAATTTAGAAACCAATATTCAACCAAAAAGAATCTCTAAAACATTAATTTTTTCGATTTTATATTCAATACTAATAACTAATAAACTCATGCATGAAATTTGAAATATAATAAATAATTATAAAAAATTTCTACAACTAATTTTATAGACTTATTAATGATAAAAGTTTGGTGAATAATTAATATTGGCCCTTCAATTATGAAATTATTATAAATAATCATACCTATAAACATTTGATGTGAAAAAAATGATGAATTAATATAGGGGATGGATATTTATAAAGAATATAAATGAAAACGGATAGATGTAATTTTATGTAATAAGTGATTACACTAATATTTTTTGTGATACATGATGCTAAATAACAATTATAGATTTTAGGATAAGAGATATGGGTTTTCCATCCCAAATTCACATCTTCGAGGTATGTTTTGTATTACGAAACTAATTTACATCATGTGGTGTATATAATGAATATTTTAAATGTTATATCAATAAATAAAATTTTTTAGTTTCATTATTAGACCAATATAATCCCTCTATTTAATAAGGTTATGGTTGAATTAATACCCAATCCATAAGTGGGTATGATCATCCCATTTTTAATTCATTGGGACACATGTTATATTCACCACATATTTCTTTTTCTGTAGTGAATAAATTTCATTGAATTAATTTTTACAATATTTATCATGAAATATAATGGATTTAAATTTGTATATTTACATTCCCCTCATAATAATTTTAATTGTGAGATACAGAATCCATAGAAAAAATTTATTCTTTTCCATATGGATAAAACCAATTAATGTTTTGGTAATGAAAGATTTTGGGTAGTTTCATAGAACATAAAACAATTTATGGATATATGAATGTTGATACAGTCATGGATCTATTTCCAAAACGGATAATAAACATGGAAGGGTTTGGTTGGTCATTAAATCAATCATCATTTGTGATTCTGGATGAGTGGGACTAATACTACACATTATTCTAAATACTATCAGGGGAAATGATTTGGAATATTCATACACTCCATATGAACCATGATGAATGATATTTTCTAACACTATCGTGGTTTTATATAAATGTTTAATTTTGAACCAAATTACTATATTCCATGGATACCCATAACATTGGAAGTGTCATACACACTATATTCCTTTTATAAGGTTACTTCCTATTACTCTGATGATACCACACAACTTCTCAAATGATTAAGGACTCTTTTCCTAGACATTCATATTATTCAATAGAAAAAGAAATTATCTAATTAATGTAGCTCTCACTATATGGATATGCATGTTTTTATTCTATAATTGTTTCCTTAATGTATGGTATCAAATAATTTCTAAGTCTTATGATGAATTCATTGGACACAATCCGGTGATGGGTGGGCCAAAAAATTATATATTTCTGCGGAGAATTAATAGGTAACATGGGAAAAAATAGATTGGGTTTTGGTGTACAAATCTCTACAAATTTGTCTCATGTCTTGGGGTTTGGACTTGAGGACATATAGTGATGTATGACATTATGGATTCCATCTATATGAGAGGAATGATTATTGATATCCCCAATATGATTTATTATCATGGATATAGAAAAATATTATTTTCATTTGATTATATATTCAAGTTTTTTATTTATTCATACAATATCACTTATTACATCTTTTGGTTATGATTTATTCTATTTTATGACACTCCTTAATAAGAGGTTGAGATCAAACTTTTTGACATCCTAAATTAATGAACTATATAATAGTAACTATAATGGTTTAAATCATGACATCAAGAATGCCTTCCCATATTATAGAGGCTTCCAAGTCATAGTGGGGGGGGGGGGGGGGTCTATAGTAGTATCATGGGGGGGGGGGGGTTATACCATCTAATAAGAGTTAAAAATACCATATTAAAAAATATATCATATAGTATTGACAATAATTATAGTAAAAAGTATTTAATAAATACCAAAATAAAAAAACAAATAGATAATATTATATTTAAACATTATGAAAAAACTAACGAAAGAAATTAAGTTTCTAGAAATTAATTTCATCAAAACAACTGACTACCAATTAGGATGGTCACTCAAATATATCAAAATAAAATATTCTAATCCAAAGGGATCTAGTACATATATAGGGATAATAACATCTAGTATCCTATAAACATCTAATACAATACTCTATGGTCATGTAAAACTGAATCTAGGTGTTAGAGAAAATCATTACTTTCAATAATCATGTCAAAGGTCCATAGGTAAACATTTGTAGAGGCATCCTAAGAAGGATGTGTGAATAACCCAGTATTCCACCGCCAATGTTATAGAATGAAATATCTAGTCTGATAATAATGTATGTATATATATCATGGAATTAAATACAATACATAAAATAATATTTGTTTTTCAACAACGATTCATTTATTCTCATTATGTCCCTCGAGTCCTAAAGTGATACTTGATCATAAAAAAATAGTTTCATCCAAATCCAATCCTTTAAGTTGTAGGTCCTGGTGTGATTCATACATAAAATAACAAAGTGTATTTCTCATTGTATATTTAGTTCATGGAATCTAGATTCCCCAATCCAAGGAACGTATACCGTCTTTTTTTACCACCAGTTCCTAGAGAGTTAGTCTAACGTTTATCTGATGTATCAAATCAATATTTCCCAATCCCACATTCCAATACATTAACCCTAATAATTGGGCATTATTTCCAATACCATGCACCATAAATGTGATGTTATGTGTCATATACTCTAATCTGTTTACGTGTAACCCCATGTCACATAAACTAATAAAAGGATTTAAAGAACCCTGTCTAACACTATAAATGAGTTATATTGACTTCAAAGACCCATAACTAAAAGAAATGATAGAGACTACAATGTTCTATACCCTAAATAAAAAAAATCCACTGGTTCTCAATTCCATAGTTTGTAATCTAAACCATCCAATCATTTACCCACTACTAATGTTCATCACCATTACCCTTGATATCATTATTAAAACTATGATGGAATTATTTAATCCATAATTAATTACCTAGGTCACAACGGGCCTTTAACACCACATCATCACTTGAATACTGATCCCCTTTCACATACAAAAAACAGAAGTAAAAACATTCTTTGTGCAAAAATCTCTGAAATTCACACATTCATTAAAATTTCATGAAAACATCACTTAAAATATAGGTTCAAATATTTAACATCCCAAACAAGACCAAATACTTAATTTCTATAATGAAATTAAAATAAGTATTACATAATTTTCACAAAAGGTCCACCCCTCTATCCTTTAAAAGAATTTTTTTTAAATTTACCTAAAAACACTCTTCAATTAACATGGAGATCAAACAATCATTTAAAACCAAAATCAACTTTAAAATATTGTTTTAAATTATTAAAATTCAAAATGAAATAAAAAATCTAGATAACATGATTAAAACTATTAATAAATTATTTTAGGCATTTAACAAAACTCAACACATAATAACATTACATTTTAAAGTGGAAGAACACCCTGTCATTAGTCGTATGTTTGGTCTCATAATCCACAACAACTATGAAGAGATCTATAGAAGGTCTAAGGAATAAATTTAATAAATGAAACTATTTTATATGCTAATAAATATGTTGAAAATTCAATGTTCGTATTACATATACAATATGAACATGAATATATATCATCAATACTATGAGAAAATCCAATAGAACACCTTACTCATTATTAGTTTCTTTCTAAATACTCCCCAGGATAGAACACTTTTACTAGGCCCCTTAAATCCTCATCCAATATCTTAAACACCCAAATGAGATAATGTTAATGATATGAACACTAAAATAACAATGAGAAACCAATAATTAATTTATTTAATCAATTAGAATTTCTTTATTTATTTAATTTCAAATTAGAATAATTTATAAAAACTCATTAGGTCATCATGCCATACTATAAAAGAATCCAACCTTATGATAAATACCTTTGAAATAACCCTAACCACATTATTGGCATAATAACCTAGAGGATACAATACTTCCTTGTTTAACTTAATACTAAAATGATGTTGAGATATTGAAAATTTAATTATGGCCAGATAGCTTAATGAAACACTAATGAATGATGTGGAAAAGCCATTTCAAGGACTACTTAATGAATGACCACAATATTCCTCATAAAGAATATCAAATAACATTATTCTTTAGTGAAATCCCCATAAAAACCCTAAGATAAAGAATATAAAAATTAGAGAGGGGAAGATTAAAAGAAATGGAATGTCATATAGGATAGTGTTGCCCTCAAAATGCCAAATAACCACACACAAAATTTCCAAACATGAATGAGGAAACGATAAAATTGAGAGGCCACCATCATGGTATGTGCATGGAATAGGCATAAAGATACAATGTGGAAACTAAATATCATAAGGATGAATTTAAGGTGTTTCCCTATTTTAATGAAATTATGGGAATCAATTTTTTTTCCATATGGTTTTCCCAATTTTTTTAACCATGTCCCCTTTACTTTGCATCAAAAAAATGCCTCACATTGTTTGGATTCATTATTAGAAAACCCATGATCAAAAAAGGTTTCTATTTCATCCTCCATCTTCAAATACTTTCATAGTTTATCTAAAATCATGTTGAATCCATACGGTAACTGTAAACCAGCTCCAAATTCAATTCCCAATATGCATTATTTTTCTAAGATCCCACCACATTTTCCATTAAAATTATATTAACTATTAAGTATAACCATGATCAGTTCAATATGAAATGAAAATTACTATATAATAAACCATAGTTTCTTTTAAATTACCCACAGTATCTAGAAAACTCCAAAACACATGAATCATAACAAAATGATATGGATGATCTCCAGAGAATATGAGATACCATCCGAACTTAATTTATTATATAAAAACGGATTTGAAATATTTTCTCTCTCCAAATATCATTTCAAACCTCAAATAAATGACCATTGCATCAATTAAATAGAAAATTAAAATGCATCATCAATTTAAATACTCATATGAATATAAAATCGTACGATCCCCCCCCCAGATTTTATCTCACATTCAAGATGACTTGATGGTAAATTATTTATATCCCATAATCCACATCAGTCCAATTATAAGGAATCCTACCCTATACAATTTTCAAACATCTTAAACAAAACAAAGTCACTACCATTTACTAAATTTACTCAATCAAACAAAACCTAACACAATTCCTGAAATTAAAATAAAAACCAGGATTTTTTTTAATTGAGCCTAGAAATAAAAAATAGTAATTATTTCATCACCCAAAAGAGTTGTATTTCCCTTTAAAACATGTTATAGTTTATAAAAATTATATCATGATTCTCGGAAACTCAACCATTAGAAAATACCATTAGAAAACTAACCTTTCATTCCCACAATGCATTGTACATTGTTCCAAACATAGCTTGACCAATCATCCATCAAAGATAATACAAGTAATACACATTAATCCTCATCACTAAAAAAAAGAATCATGATTCTCTCCATGAATGAAATACAAAAAAACTTGATTTTACTCAAAATTGGGGTTTCATTTCAAAAGATAAATCGTTATTTACAAAAAATACACAACTGATGTGGTCTTCAACATACCACATAAATATCATATGGTAACCCATGTCAAAATATCCTCAACACACACTTCTCAATTTTTTTGGCTTCCCCTAAAACAATGTCACTAAGTAATTTAAACATGATGCCCTCATTCCCAAAGGCTTTATTAAATCACCTGAAAACACCCACCGATGACTTCATGTGACTTTAAGAAACACATAATAGTTGGTCCTTCAATCATCCATTTACACAATAATACAAAAAATAATAAATTATACCCCATTGTCTTGATCAAATTAATTTCATATCAAACCTTTCTAACCCAATACATACACTCACACTCTATCCAACACCACATTAGAGAAATAAATTTCAATTCAATAAGGAATCCAATTGTATGTAGATCAAATTATTCACCACTCAACTAATGCCACAATGATCTTATATTAATTAGTATCATTACTTTGTGACTCCCCTTACATGAGGGTCACATTACAATGAAAAAAAAACCATTTCCATGAATATGATAATTCATGTCGTATCATTTTAGAACCACTTTCCTATCTGCATAGCCCACTCCATTTTATTAATCAAACATAGTGGCCATGAATTTCCATGATATCTCCCCTAACAGTCTTCCCAAAATGGAAACTAATACTAGAACGTATCCCAATAGGGATTGAATAATGTTTCATAATATGAAAAATAAAAAAAACATTTTACACATTTAAAAAATAGATATTCTAGTCTAAACAACCATGTTCATATTTAACCACTACCCAGAGTATTAAACCTGATGGTCTCTTAACTATAGAAGGGATGACACACATTCTGACCTGTTCTTACTTATCTCATGTAACATACTTTAAAAATATTATATATGTTTCCAAGATCATCAATTACTTCACACATTTCCCCCCATATTCTCATCACTAATCCTAAAACATCATGATTCTTACTACAGAGCTTCAAGACACCATAACTGCAAGATGATCATCACACCCAGATTATTTATCATCTTACTAATGGATCCATAGGTAAATAAATAACCATAAGTATATGAGTCAATAAGGAGTAATCTAAAATTAAAACCACAAAGTTAATCATCATGTGATAATTACAACATGATTCTCTTATCACTAAAATTTTAAACTCTCTTGCATAAAAAAACAAAAAAAAACTATATCTGACTCTAGAGAGTCATATCCCATAAAACATCATCTCACAAAACCTATCCCCAATCCATGAATTTCATGCATTCCTGTATCATGGAGTGCAATAAAACCCATGGTGATTCACAAAAAAACAATGGTAAATAACATAGCCAAAACTATTTGAATGACCACTCAAGAACAAATCAGTATCCAAAAGTTCAACAAGGTTCATAGAATATCTTACTGTATTCCAAAAATTACATCTATTGTATCCAATGCTAGACACACAACATCTCCTACTCTTAGACACCACATAAATTATTGAATCGTCAACAATACCAGTTCTTATCAACTAATGGAAATAATGAATTTACAAATTCAATATAGTAATACCTTTGAGGATGTCCTTATCCATAAGTAATACCTATATAGTCCACATAAAACACACTAGGCTAACTCACATATACAGTCACTTCCCAAAGTAATCCCATGGACCTAAAATCACATACACTCAATCCCCAACTGTGATATAAATATTGATCTTAAAAACTTTTCACATACAACTTACATATCCATCACCTGTTCTAGGAAACATAATGAGAATTCTCCAATGGAAACTAATAATAACACCAAGGAACTAAATAAGTACTTTTACTTCTCTAAAACACAAGTCACCCTATGTACCCAAACATTATTGTAAGAATCTCCCTTCATGAACGTCTTACAAAATACCAACGAATCCACATGTGCCTCTTAGGCCCAATGGACTAAAAAACTTGGATGAACTATCTCATAGTTCACCCTCAAAATTCACTTGTCATAGAATCCCTAAATTAGAATCACATCATAAAGGTTTCAAGGTTATCCAACCTATCATTACTTGTCATGTATCATGTAAATTTACTTGGTCCAACCACCTAGTTATATCCCAAGTTTCAGAAGTCCATAACTCTCAATGGGTCTACTAAACTCCAAATACAACATCAAATTCCACCAGCATTACATGAAAAAAACAATAGTATCTCACGTAAAAGATGTTTCATATGAAAGACCACTAGCCCATGATTTAGGAAATTATCCCCTTACTGAATCTATATATAAAACCAATCCCTTTAATATCAAACAATATATTCTGATTTATATACATAGAAAATTTTCGTATGACAGGATAAAAGATAATGTTTAAACCCCCACTATGTCCCCCACCCGAATTCCCAATATTCATCCCCTTACCAGATAATCTAACTATGGATTCACAATATCTATAATCTGAAGAAAGTACATATACAATTTAAACCAACTAATAAGAATGAAACAAAGAAACAATAAAATTTGTTTTTATATATGTTTTTTTGAAACATTAAATAATTATTCCTTATTAGTTATTTAATTTGATCACTAGAATGCCAATTTTTCATGTGAATTCTATGTGCCAGATATAATTCATGCGATTCCACATTCATCTATAGACAATGACTGAATACAAAATCACGAGCCTCATTACAATAGGACAAAAAACATATATCCATAATAAATCAAAAAATCATTACCAAATGTGCATTTCACATGGGTAAATATTGTAATCTATAACATCAGATACTGGGAAGATAATTTACATCCCATGGTAACCAAGATTTATTACTAGAAAATGTGTTATTGATGCATTGAACTAGTATCCCATACTGGCTCAAAAAAATTCATTAACTCTATTAGATTTTTTGAAATATTTTTATCCACTAAATTTAATTTTTTCTATATTTGGTGTTACTTGAATGATTGATATTGTAATACATTACACGTAATTTTGAGTTAAAATGAATTATTTCATACTATTAAAAATTATCATTTAATATGATAGCTATTTCTAAGAAAATGGCACTAATGGAACAAATATGACGAACAAAATTAGGAAAATATATGATTACACATGTATATAAAATTAATTCTCAAGTGACTAATTAATTAGAAATTAAAATTAAAACTATTTGAAAATAACGGGAATCTTTTTCTCTAAAATTATTTTATGCAATAAATGGGTTTTACCTAAACAAATTTGACAATTAACTTTTAGTGAATGATTTTAGTTAAATGGGAATATTATATATTTAATAAAAAAATCAAAATATAACTTATTTTTCCAAAAAATTGATTGTATTATTTTCAATTTTACACGAAAAATATATTTTTCAAAAAAGTAGATTTTTTTACTTTTTCAGAATTATATGAAAATTAACTTTAGAAAATGTTATTTTAAAAAATAAAAAAAAATTTAAATTATACTATCAAAATTATATTAGGGATAATTGTTTATAATTTCATTACAAGGTAAATTTTTCAATGAATAATAAAAAATACTGGTTTTTATAAGGGATTAACATTTCCTTTTATGAATTTAAATATGTAAAATGTTGTTTTTTTATTTTTATAAAATATTTTTTTAAAAAATATGTATTTTTTAATACAATTGAGGTTATTGGATTCAATTTCCTATTGAATATTGATGTAAAAACATTTTAAACATTCAAACAGTTTATCATTGAATACACTGTTCCTTTGGCATCAGCGAGTTGAACAATAAATTAAATTATTCCACATATGTGAGTTTAATTTTTAGAAATGGATTACACATTTAAAATCTAAATAATTAATAATATCTAATAATCATAATTAATTATTTACCAAAATAAATAGTAAAAAGAGTAAAAATTCATTTTTGTGGTTAAGGTAAAAATGTGATTACTAGGTGTTACAATCAACAGATATGAGTTAAAAATAATCCAAAAAATATACAAATCACATTTTTAGTCTATATATCAACTTAAAGTCTCTTTTTTTCTAGACGAAACCATTTGGAGACATTTTAATTTTAAAAATATTTGTACACCTACTTCTATTCAAAATTTACAAGTGTGACACCCACCTCATATAGGAAAGGCCCCTGAATATCCTCTCCACTTAACAATTAAAAAACCATTTAGATTGGAAGATACCAACACAAATAGCATCCTTCCTTACATAATCTCATCATTGAAACCTTATTTTTTATGAATACGTCCTATTAAGGCTTGATTTATTGTCAGGAACTATCCAGGGTACCTTAGTAAAATGATAACTGAGCTGACCCTGACATAGCCTGAAGGGAATTCTTAATCCCCACAGGCCAACAACTAAAACATGGATAAAACATACTATTGGGAAAAAATTTTATACAAAACATAGCATAATAAATATTAAAAATTCAATATGCATACAAAAGAAACTCCAATAAGAGTAATTTACCTAAATTGAATAAGGACATATTGACTTAATTACTACAACCTAAAAATTAGAATAGGAAAAAACAACCCAATTCTCTAAGGAAAGAACTCACCAAGCCTATTTTTATGTAGTTGAATCCTCCTCCAAAAGTTCCTTCACCAATACTCAAACCTGGGAGGAGATAATCTACAAACTCCTGAAGGCACAAGTAATGTGTGAGCTAAATTGACCAGTATAGTCTCACTAAGGATTCCATATTCGATTCCAATAATAGATTTACCCTTGGAATGTTTTCAATTTTATAACAAACTGGTTTAGAATTTTAAATCATATTTAAATAATCATTCTATACAATTAAACTGAAGGAAAATAATTCTATCAATGCCTTTAAAAGTGAAGGAATATTTCTAAAATAATGGATTAAATAAAAAAATTTATATAAAATAATTTATATAAATCCAAAGGTCATGTAAATAAGTTTTAAAAAAAATTCATACATTTATATCTCAAATATAAATAATGCTTGAGGAACGTGGTTATCATCCAAATCAGTATGAAAATTTTAGACTATAATACTCCACACTCTCTAACTGATGAGGGAAATATGTGTTTACACATGTACCTCTGACACTAGAAAATGTTTACTCATCATTATCCCATCGTAGAAGCGACTTGATTCATTTTTGTTTTAAAATGTTCAAGAGGTGTTTATTGTGTCCAAATTTCTCATACAATATCTAAGTATTTCATGTTATCTTACACCATCAATGATAGGAAATTGATTTTTAAACTACATAAAATAATATATAATCTCATTCATCTCATTTAAAATTCCAATTTTCAATTTATAAACCAAACTATGATTTTATTAAAAAGCATGCCTCTTTAATAAGATAAAACCACATGTTTTCTATAAAAATATCTCAATCCATCTTCAAAAGTTTAAAATCAATTAAAAATAAATTCAATTAATTTCACTATCCATTTCCATAATTAAATTAGACAATTTAATTGAAATATCTTCCAACAAATTTAAAATTTAAATTAAACAATTTTAATCTATCAATTTCCACCAATTCTCCCTAATTAAATGTAATTATAGTTTTCCCCTATTTTCAATCTAAGACTATTTCAAATTATCCAATTCACTAGAATTGAGATTTATAAAATCAATTGGAATATGGTTCGATCATTTTAATTTAGACAATTTTTTTTAAATAAATCAAGATATTCAAGGTTAATCAATTTGGCGGAATGGGATATAACCACATACATTTATCCAGAAAATAAAAGCTCAATTCATCTCCCATAAATGAGAATGATTGGGTAGAAGACATAGAAACTCAAATTAGAAGCTAGATACAATAGTACAGAGAAACTATTCATAAATTTCATGATGATCTATTGGAATACCAATGGAGGAGAAGGAGATAAAGAAGAAGAATAGAGAGAATGATTACCTAAGAATCACCCCACCTACACAACGAAGATCGAATGAAAAATGAGAGGATACATAAGAGTTTTAGATCTTAATGATCACCTAGGTAAGGAATTTAGTCGGGAAGAGTGAAATTGGAGTAGATCCCAAAGTAATAGATATGTTTTTCTTCCTATTTTAATACAATAGTTGGGGTAATACATGTAAAGACCCGAAGCCTGACGTACATGGACATTACATTACATTTGCGGAATACTTAGCACATAACAAAAATACACACACACAAGGATCGTAATAGTTTAGTGTCTTTGGAAACTCGGAACGTAATCCTCTAATCGTGGTGAAAGATCTTCAACATCTCCCATAAAGATCTTCCTTTTTTTTACCTAAAACCTTTCTTTATATCCTGGAGAAAAGAAAACATAAAAGGGTGAGCTCAAATGCTCAGCAAGGGCAAATAAAGGAAATAAAAATCATATCATATCTTTATGAAAATCAAAACCTGCAAAAGAGATCATAATATCTTAACATGGAATAAATCATAGAAGTGAAAATGAGATCCCCATAATCATAACATAAAACTTGAAACATTATGGCATGCACACATAATCATGGAAAATCATTTCTTGTTAGTCATGACTCATTGCCAAGACTATCTTAGTGGACAAAGTCCCTTTCTGAACCGAGTTCACTCCTCGTTTCAGTCCTGTATCACTGAACCGAAATAACCTTCCGTTCCATCCATGTCTATCTCATGAGATATAAAATCTTTACCCAATGCATTGGAGGGAGATATAGGTCCCACCCATCTTATAATGAATCTTTTCTTATGTGTGCCACATAATCATAAAACATACATCATCGCATAACACATGTAACAAAAATGGGATTCTTGAAACATCATGACATCATAAATCAATTCATATAAGATAAAGGAATTCATAAACATAATTCCATCACAACATAGTCAAGTCAATGTAAAAATATGGATAGAAACATAACCCTTTATTATCTTAGATGGAAAATAATTTTGATAAAACACTTGAATTGAATTCTTGAGGAAAATATCCTTTCTTCTTCAAAATTCAATTTCTTTTCACAAAACATCATGCAATTTTAAAAGAAAGAGATTTTATTGAAAATAGTCATGAAATCTTTTAGAGGAAGCTTCATTAAAATAAGGCTTTATAAAACAGTAGAAATCCATTCATGCCGTATAAGTTAAAAAAAACATTCTTCGTACTTTTGTCGGAAAAGTCAAAAAGTACCTCGTACGAAAAATGACAAAAGATTCCTTTCATACGTATTAATAAAAACTCACTGAAGGGTAAAAATGGATTTAAACAATTTTAGGTGGATGGAAATAATATTACATATTGAGTAAACATGGATGTGGATGATAAAATACACCCCAGTAAATACTTACGAATAAACAATCTCGGATAAAAATGAGATTGTGATATTTCCCTTACCTTAGGTCCGATTTGCTTTGTTCGTGTCCGAAGCTCCTGTATAATGGTTTAAATAATGTTATTGACTTATTCCAGAATCATACATATTGATATGATATCATATATGGTCATATTATTAGCTTCTTGTTAGTAATATTTCATTGTTACTTGTTACTCGGGTCTTTATAACTTTTTGTTCTTATGCATGTTTTGTCGAATAAATTCTTATTCTTATCTTTAGGTTATAGATAATTCATTTACAGAATGGTATTAGTGTAGTATATACCATATTAATTCATTCAATTCATTTATATAATCATTATGAAATGAAGATCATGTAGAACGAGTCGCATCACATTGTGGAGACGGTATTCCGTACGTACGCACGAGTGATGATATCGTTCCTATGATTGTGGAATTGTATTGGAGTATATATATATTATTTCAGTATCAATATTACTTCATAATAATCATATATAGTTACTCATTACACCATTATACCCATCCTTGTAAGGTGATGGTGGAAAATAGATTACACCACGGCGTGGAGACGGTATTCCGTACGTACGCACGCGCGGTGATTTCATTTTTCCGTAGGATGGATAGAAGGTGAATTAGGGTTGTTTCATATTTATAATAACATATCAGTATGTAAGTAATACTTATGTTATTACTTTATCATGAAACAACTAAAGAATAAGAAGTTGAAGAAGAAAGAAATTGAAAAGATCGGTAATGGATATTACCTCTTCTTTGGAACGCCTCTTTGAATCCTCCACTTAAGGAACTAAGATTGGTCTTTGGATAAGACCAGGACCTCTAGGATTATTCTAGGGAAGTGGAGAGGAGAAAATGGCAGGGGATGGCCGAGCTTGAGTGCTCAATTTGGTGTGAGGAGGAGGGAGAGGAGGTGCCCTTTTATAAGGGAGGAGAGGGGCACCTTAGGAATATCTCAAAATATTATTTTATATTAAAGTCAAAATCGGTTTATAATGGTTCCAAAGGGTCTTATTTCGAAGCTAAAGTGGGGAAGGGTCGAAATACTATCAACCAATAGGACTTAGACAAGTTTAGGGTATTATTTTAACCTTATCAATTAGATTTAACTCTAAGTTAATTAATTTAACTTTTACCGTGTCTTTTTGTTTTCTTTCACTATATGGTTAATATACTTACTATAACATGCCAAACGAACCCAAAATTGTTTATTATTAATATATATATCCTTAGCTAAGTCATTTGGCCGAACCTTAGATTTTTAAGAATAAAATAACAATTAATAATATAATATTTTATTTAAAAACTATTTTGTGTCAATTTTGACACTATTTGATATATGATTTTTGTGAAAGTCATAACAGAATTATATGTTCGAACCAAGTTGATTAAATCAGCATTAATATATCATAGTAACTTAGAAAATTAGTGTAATTCATAAAAAGTCTCAAATTACATTTATTTTGGTGTTTATAACATCAATTATGTCAATATTTCATTAACAAGATAATTACTGTATCATCTTTGTGTCATAAATAAATTAAATTATTTGATGTCTAAAAATTACAAATAAAATACCATGATGTAGTAAATCTTTTTAGCTTTCTAATGAATATTTACAATCGAATTTATCTTATATATAACCCCATATTAAAAATGATTTACTTATTAAACTTTAATTTTAACTATTTTAACCCTTCTTTAAATAAATTAATAATAAATGTCCTAATCTAATCCAAGTGGGCCTAAATGGTCATATTTTATTCCTAAGTTTGTTTTTGGCCGAAATACACTTGTCCAATAGAATTAGGACATGTGTTAGGGTAATATTGATATCATATTTACCCTTAGTTACCCTATTTACTATTAACCGCGGTAAAAAAAAGTAAAAAGTTACTATTCACCAAAAATTATTTTCATCTCATTGAACCACATTTTAGTCTTTGATATTAACCGTGTCTCTCGGATTTTTGAAATTCCATTCACAGAAGCGGTAAAATTAAGTTTTATGCAAAATTCAGTTTTTAACCTACCACTTAGTAGTTTCACTATTCATCAAAAATTGATGTTTTTCAGAACAATGCCAAAATTTCATCCTAAGATATATTTCATATTCCGAATTCAAAAATGAAGTCTATTTTACCAAATTCATAACATAAAAGTTGCATTAATTAATTTTATAATTAAATCCCACTGTTAAAACAAATAGCGTGTTTTTAAGAAACAATATCTATCAAAAGATTGACACTTGATTATGTCTGGTTTAAATGTGAAATTACAACCAATGACCAACATTGTATTAAATTGTAAAAATATATTCTAAATATACTTTAAAACCACTCAAATTAATAATTTATCACTATTAATTATTTCGATTAAAAAATTTGTTTTTAATTATAATTTAGTAATTTTCACTATTCATCAGAATATGAAAGTTATCCGAAAAGTACCAAAATTTCACCTTAGGCTAAATTCGATACTCCGAATCCAAAAATAAAGTTAATTTTGAAAAATAAGATTTACTGGATTTCAAAAAGTGGTTATTACTATTCATAACGGCTAGTTTTAATAATATTTTTATAGCATATCGTTGTTTAGTGAAACTCGATATTGCGTACTACACACGCTATCGAGGAAGGTCGTGATTGCGTGTAATGCAAGGCAAGTCAAGGATGTGTGTTGTGCAAGCTCCTTTTGGTGTAGCGTACAACACAAGATATCAATGAAATAAAAAGAATATTTTTCATAAAATCTCAGGCTGTTACATTCTACCCCCCTTAAAATGAATTTCGCCCTCGAAATTCGTCGGGGTTATAAATGGTTTACTATTCGAAAGTATCTTTTATAGAAACCCACATCGTAAAAGGGAATACCAAAACTTAGCTTTAAAAACCAAAGTATGAAATGTAACGATTACCCAAATAAACTAATCACTGGGTTTCCACATAGGTGAAAATATGGATATGGAAGAGAAATCTAACCATCATGTTCTGATGGAGAGTGGTAGAGAACATGGCTATGGAAAAGCCAGTAATAACAAATCCCTAGATTTGTGATGATATAAGGTACCATCTGATTCATCAGGTATAAGATCACTAGGACAACATTTTTGGTTTTCAAGATCATTTCCCTAAAGTTGAAAATTTTCTTAGAATAAATACTTACTTTATTTTGGTACAATCTCACTTTTGTTCGTGCCTTGAACAATTTCTACTTCATCTCTTAAATGAAGTTGAATTTGTTATTTGTGAAGTGTTAGAAGATCATGTGATAGAATGACTGTTCATTCCATCTGTCTCAAACAAAAGGTTAGCAAAAGTTATTAAATATACATAAGTCATTCTATAGTGAGATTAATCATATATGGTTCCTAAAATGGAATTATACTTCATATATCATACTGCTTAATATAATAAAACTAGTTTCTACTAAACAGGGACTTCCTGTAGGTCAGTGGTAGGCGATAAAGGCCAGTCGCACTTCGGTTGTGGGTTCGATTCCTACAGCCTTGTCCGAAGCGATGGGTTGTCGCCCGTCCCGCAGGTTGTCCTTTTTCTAAAACTACGTTACTATAACATCCCATCAATAATATTGAAAATCTTCTATCCTTAAACAATACTAACTTATGTCCAACATAATCCAGTCTAATCTTTAGGCTTATACATAATACTGCAGTCCACTCTCATAATATAGTGACAACGATTACCAGAGATTTAATACTGTCGTTGAATCCCACATATCATAAGATATGTCTTGTTGGTCACATTCCAAACATTCAAAGTCCTTAATCGTGTATTCTCTTGAATACCTTAGTGAAAACATGAATGCAGTTAAAAGTTAACACTTTTCACATACCAAAATCCTCAAAATTCTATATACTGAAACTTAGTCCTTATATCAATCATGAGCACATGAATACTATTAAACATTTCATTTTCTCGTCTTCATTATGCGCATATCATCTTATTTCCAAAAAATATCTCAATCACTTTGAATACCACATCAATAAATATTGCAATACTCAATGATACAACATTATTTTGGAATCCCATTACATAAACACTTAATCATTCCACCACATCGTTGTCATATTCAACATTGCCAATAGTGATCGCATGTGATTTCCCTTTGTCCTTTTACTTCAGTGGTTGCTCATGTTGATCATCACTAACCCTTGGATTAGGGCAATTATTAGCATAATGCCCCATTTCCTTTCACTTGAAGCATTGAAGTGTTGGCGGTGCGTTCTCTGCAGTGTTTGCTTTATTCACATCATTAGAAACCCTTTTTTCCATTACTCCGACACTCAGCTGCTCGATGACCTTCTTTTCCACACTTAAAACATTTTCTAGTCCCTTTAAGACAATCTCCACCATGCTTCTTTCCACACTTTGTGCATAAGGAAACATTCATCTTCTTTTCACCATTATTCTGAGATTTCTCCTTGAACTCCATCTTTCGTTTCTTGTCAAAACCATGAGATGGATATGTAACACCAACTTCCATTTCTACCTTGATAGCACAACGCACAATTTCTTCATAGCTACTGAAGTCTCTTATAGCTAATGCCCTTCAAAGACTTGGTTTTAAGCCACTGAAAAATCGATCAACTTTACTTTCAGGTTGGATGATAATTCCAGAAGCATACCTTGAAAGTCTTGTAAAATTTGCTTCATAGGTACCAACAGATTCATCGTCCCTTTGCTTCAGTTCAAGAAACTCTTTCTCCATCTTTGTTCGAAGAATACGAGGGAAGTACTTACTGAAAAAGAAGTTCTTGAACTCGTCCCATTCCATGGACTCAATTTCAACTCTTGGCCTCGTATTCTTGATAAGATTCCACCATTGATCAGCTTCACCTTCCAAACGATATACTGCTAAGATGACTTTATCATGTTTAGAACATTGAAGAACTGAAAATATCTTTTCAGTAGTACTGATCCATTGTTCAGCCACAAGTGGATCAGAAGACCCACTGAAAGAAGGTGGACGTTGCCTCATGAAGGACTCAATAGAATATTGTTCCCTTCTCTGCTCATTTGGAAGTCCAGAATGATTCATAGCTTGTGTAAGTATAGCAATAAGATTTTGCACTCCATCTCCCATAACATTTGTTTGTTCAGGAGAGAAATCATTGCATTGTCCATTGCATTGATCAACACGGTTCCTTCGGGTTCCAGCCATCGTCTAAAACCCAAAAAGAATAGTGTGAGAGGCAAAAATCATGCTAGGGAAAACAACATAATAAAGGGGGAGTACCTTCAATATCCAACATCTTAGGTTTAATTCTATGATCGTTAGCGTAATTCTATTACTATAACCTATACGTATACTTATCCCTAGGGACATCCCTAGACATACCTTAGAAATATCTCTAGGGATCTCACTAACGTTTTCGCATCCTAGTTTCCAAAGGTTGACTAAACCTTTCCTCTGATACCAACTGTAGAGACCCGAAGCCTGACGTACATGGACATTACATTACATTTGCGGAATACTTATCACATAACAAAAATACACACACACAAGGATCGTAATAGTTTAGTGTCTTTGGAAACTCGGAACGTAATCCTCTAATCGTGGTGAAAGAACTTCAACATCTCCCATAAAGATCTTCCTTTTTTTTTACCTAAAACCTTTCTTTATATCCTGGAGAAAAGAAAACATAAAAGGGTGAGCTGAAATGCTCAGCAAGGGCAAATAAAGGAAATAAAAATCATATCATATCTTTATGAAAATCAAAACCTGCAAAAGAGATCATAATATCTTAACATGGAATAAATCATAGAAGTGAAAATGAGATCCCCATAATCATAACATAAAACTTGAAACTTTATGGCATGCACACATAATCATGGAAAATCATTTCTTGTTAGTCATGACTCATTGCCAAGACTATCTTAGTGGACAAAGTCCCTTTCTGAACCGAGTTCACTCCTCGTTTCAGTCCTGTATCACTGAACCGAAATAACCTTCCGTTCCAGCCATGTCTATCTCATGAGATATAAAATCTTTACCCAATGCATTGGAGGGAGATATAGGTCCCACCCATCTTATAATGAATCCTTTCTTATGTGTTCTACATAATCATAAAACATACATCATCGCATAACACATGTAACAAAAATGGGATTCTTGAAACATCATGACATCATAAATCAATTCATATAAGATAAAGGAATTCATAAACATAATTCCATCACAACATAGTCAAGTCAATGTAAAAATATGGATAGAAAGAGAACCCTTTATTATCTTAGATGGAAAATAATTTTGATAAAACACTTGAATTGAATTCTTGAGGAAAATATCCTTTCTTCTCCAAAAATCAATTTCTTTTCACAAAACATCATGCAATTTTAATAGAAAGAGATTTTATTGAAAATAGTCATGAAATCTTTTAGAGGAAGCTTCATTAAAATAAGGCTTTATAAAACAGTAGAAATCCATTCGTGCCGTATAAGTTAAAAAAAACATTCTTCATACTTTTGTCGGAAAAGTCAAAAAGTACCTCATACGAAAAACGACAAAAGATTCCTTTCATACGTATTACTAAAAACTCACTGAAGGGTAAAAATGGATTTAAACAATTTTAGGTGGATGGAAATAATATTACATATTGAGTAAACATGGATGTGGATGATAAAATACACCCCAGTAAATACTTACGAATAAACAATCTCGGATAAAAATGAGATTGTGATATTTCCCTTACCTTAGGTCCGATTTGCTTTGTTCGTGTCCGAAGCTCCTGTATAATGGTTTAAATAATGTTATTGACTTATTCCAGAATCATACATATTGATATGATATCATATATGGTCATATTATTAGCTTCTTGTTAGTAATATTTCATTGTTACTTGTTACTCGGGTCTTTATAACTTTTTGTTCTTATGCGTGTTTTGTCGAATAAATTCTTATTCTTATCTTTAGGTTATAGATAATTCATTTACAGAATGGTATTAGTGTAGTATATACCATATTAATTCATTCAATTCATTTATATAATCATTATGAAATGAAGATCATGTAGAACGAGTCGCATCACATTGTGGAGACGGTATTCTGTACGTACGCACGAGTGATGATATCGTTCCTATGATCGTGGAATTGTATTGGAGTATATATATATTATTTCAGTATCAATATTACTTCATAATAATCATATATAGTTACTCATTACACCATTATACCCATCCTTGTAAGGTGATGGTGGAAAATAGATTACACCACGGCGTGGAGACGGTATTCCGTACGTACGCACGCGCGGTGATTTCATTTTTCCGTAGGATGGATAAAAGGTGAATTAGGGTTGTTTCATATTTATAATAACATATCAGTATGTAAGTAATACTTATGTTATTACTTTATCATGAAACAACTAAATAATAAGAAGTTGAAGAAGAAAGAAATTGAAAAGATCGGTAATGGATATTACCTCTTCTTTGGAACGCCTCTTTGAATCCTCCACTTAAGGAACTAAGATTGGTCTTTGGAGAAGACCAGGACCTCTAGGATTGTTCTAGGGAAGTGTAGAGGAGAAAATGGCAGGGTATGGCCGAGCTTGAGTGCTCAATTTGGTGTGAGGAGGAGGGAGAGGAGGTGCCCTTTTATAAGGGAGGAGAGGGGCACCTTAGGAATATCTCAAAATATTATTTTATATTAAAGTCAAAATCGGTTTATAATGGTTCCAAAGGGTCTTATTTAGAAGCTAAAGTGGGGTAGGGTCGAAAGCCTATCAACCAATAGGACTTATACAAGTTTAGGGTATTATTTTAACCTTATCAATTAGATTTAACTCTAAGTTAATTAATTTAACTTTTACCGTGTCTTTTTTTTTTCTTTCACTATATGGTTAATATACTTACTATAACATGCCAAACGAACCCCAAATTGTTTATTATTAATATATATATCCTTATCTAAGTCATTTGGCCGAACCTTAGATTTTTAGGAATAAAAGAACAATTAATAATATAATATTTTATTTAAAAACTATTTTGTGTCAATTTTGACACTATTGGATATATGATTTTTGTGAAAGTCATAACAGAATTATATGTTCGAACCAAGTTGATTAAATCAACATTAATATATCATAGTAACTTATAAAATTAGTGGAATTCATAAAAAGTCTCAAATTACATTTATTTTGGTGTTTATAACATCAATTATGTCAATATTTCATTAACAAGATAATTACTGTATCATCTTTGTGTCATAAATAAATTAAATTATTTGATGTCTAAAAATTACAAATAAAATACCATCATGTAGTAAATCTTTTTAGCTTTCTAACGAATATTTACAATCGAATTTATCTTATATATAACCCCATATTAAAAATGATTTACTTATTAAACTTTGATTTTAACTATTTTAACCCTTGTTTAAATAAATTAATAATAAATGTCCTAATCTAATCCAAGTGGGCCTAAATGGTCATATTTTATTCCTAAGTTTGTTTTTGGCCGAAATACACTTGTCCAATAGAATTAGGACATGTGTTAGGGTAATATTGATATCATATTTACCCTTAGTTACCCTATTTACTATTAACCGCGGTAAAAAAAAGTAAAAAGTTACTATTCACCAAAAATTATTTTCATCTCATTGAACCACATTTTAGTCCTTGATATTAACCGTGTCTCTCGGATTTTTGAAATTCCATTCACAGAAGCGGTAAAATTATGTTTTATGCAAAATTCAGTTTTTAACCTACCACTTAGTAGTTTCACTATTCATCAAAAATTGATGTTTTTCAGAACAATGCCAAAATTTCATCCTAAGATATATTTCATATTCCGAATTCAAAAATGAAGTCTATTTTACCAAATTCATAACATAAAAGTTGCATTAATTAATTTTATAATTAAATCCCGCTGTTAAAACAAATAGCGTGTTTTTAAGAAACAATATCTATCAAAAGATTGACACTTGATTATGTCTGGTTTAAATTTGAAATTACAACCAATGACCAACATTGTATTAAATTGTAAAAATATATTCTAAATATACTTTAAAACCACTCAAATTAATAATTTATCACTATTAATTATTTCGATTAAAAAAGTTGTTTTTAATTATAATTTAGTAATTTTCACTATTCATCAGAATATGAAAGTTATCCGAAAAGTACCAAAATTTCACCTTAGGCTAAATTCGATACTCCGAATCCAAAAATAAAGTTAATTTTGAAAAATAAGATTTACTGGATTTCAAAAAGTGGTTATTACTATTCATAACAGCTAGTTTTAATAATATTTTTATAGCATATCAATGTTTAGTGAAACTCGGTATTGCGTACTACACACGCTATCGAGGAAGGTCGCGATTGCGTGTAATGCAAGGCAAGTCAAGGATGTGTGTTGTGCAAGCTCCTTTTGGTGTAGCGTACAACACAAGATATCAATGAAATAAAAAGAATATTTTTCATAAAATCTCAGGCTGTTACAATACATGACGAGTAATACCAATTTTATTGAAAAATAGTTATTTTCTGTAACTACTAAAAATTGTGTCATCTTTAATTAAAAACAAGTTCCCAGAATTAAAAATTGATATTAAATTCACTCATTACAAGTAGAGTCTCATAACATCATGCACCCTTTATAGCATGAATCCTTTCATGAATTACATCCAGCTACTTTTACACATCGTGTAACCTAGTCACACAGTGTAACCTAGTCACACAGTGTAACCTAGTTAAATGGAATGTAACCGCCATACCACCCACATAAGAGTCGTTTAAAGATAAGAGTCCAAAAAACATATAAATTCATCATTATATCAATCTTCCCAATTAATTCAAACCCTTCCTAGTCAATGAAAAGTAAAATACATAACAAGGTTAACAAAATACATGTCATTTTGGTAATGGGGTATTACAAACTCCCCACAATTAGAAGTTTCAATCTCTAGAAAGACTATGAATATGTTTCCATGGTAAAAAGATGAGGAACTAATCTCTCATTGGTGCCTTGAATTCACATGTCTCATTATTATCATATCCACGGTGCCATAGAACTCGAACCATAGGTATTTTCTCCCATGAATTACATTGGTCTCAAAATCAATTATCGACATTGGATACTCAGTCAAAGATAAATATGGTTCAATCTCAAGATCACTCCAACTCAAAATGTAAGATGGATCAAAGATATTCTTTCTTATATGTGATACCGGGGTAAAAATTTCAAGAATACCTGATCAGAAACTAAAAACTCAAATGTTATATTGTGAAGATCAGTATAAGAATTATATAGTCCCTATGCCATCAAATTTATATGAATAATTAATTGAACCTTTTTTGTTGTTTCTTCCATCAAACTTTCTCTAACCATGGAAATTTCGCAAATCTCTTACCAACATAATGGAAACTTAAAAGGTCATCCATAAAAGTCCTCCAAAGGAGTTATTTTGAATTTTTATTGATAAATATTGTTATAATAGAACTCAACTAGCCCCAACTGATCGTCCTAGGCCCCACTAAAGTCTAAAACACATGACCAAATCATATACTCAGGGATCATTATAGCATTATATATCTAGCCATCTGTTTGCAGATGATAGGTCTTGCTCAAAAGAACCTAAGATCCCAGTTACTCATAAATGTGTCTCCAAAAGTGAGAAGTAAAACAAGGATCCCTATGAGAGACCATAGAAAATGGAACTCTAGGAAAATGAACATTTTTCTTCATATAAATATTTCCCAACTCTTCAACTTTGGTTGCATCCCAAATGGGTATGATGTGTGCTGACTTGGTTAGCATGTTGATCACAACCTATATAACATTCTTATTTCTCTAGATACATTTCCACCCAACCATACAGTCTATAAAGATATCATCCCTCTTCCATATAGGCACTGGATGTTATGGAATAAAACCTGAAGTTTTATAATTCTCAACCTTAACTTCATGGAATATATCACAACGGAAATAAAAATAAGCAATGCAGCATCTCATACATGTCCACACGAAATGATACCACATGTCATAGCACATCTTAGTGGGTCTTGGGTACATAACTCATTGGGAATTATGAAAATCCCCCACCGCATCCTTCCTTTCCTAATATGTCACAACAAAGATGATGTGATAAAATATAACAGCTTATTTAGAGAATGACTATTGTGAAGCTATCTCCCCCACCATAAATAGATTCGTTGATGTTATAGACTTCATGATCAAGCTATTGATCCGAAAGAATAATCTTAAAAAATGAGGATGATAACTGGATACTAGATAAATAAAGCCTAGACTATGATTCATGGACCCCAATATGAAACTGAGCATAGGGGACCATTAAATTCTACTCGAATGAGTTAGATATGTAATTAGACATTCCAAATTCAAGAATCCATTCATTAATAAATGATAATATATGATTAATCTTAGAATCGTAGAATCTAAAATAAATTTATTGGTTGCTCCCAAGTCATAATAGCCTCCACCTTCTCATGATCAATTGACACACCTTGTTTAGACACCACTTGTCCCATGAATTTCAGATGATAAATCTAGAAACCACACTTCTAAAGATTAGCATAAATTCGGTGATTTCACATCAGACTCATAAACTTTCTTAGGTGGCACACATGACCTTCCTAGAATTTATAGTAAAAAAGGATTTAATAGATAGAGACCATAAAAAGGTATCCAAATACTCATGGAAAATATAATTTATTATTTCTATGAAAACTGTAGGAGAAATTTTTAGACAACAAGGAATTACAATGTATTAATAATGGTCATACCTGATCCAAAAGGCGGTTTTCAGATTCTATATTCTTTTATCCTCCACTAATTGTTACCAGATCAAAGGACAATATTTAAAAACCACTTCACCCCTTTCAATAAGTCAAATAGATTATAAATCCATGAAAACAAATATTTTTTTTTTCTATAACTTGATTGAGCATTCGATACTCCACACATAGGTGAAGAGAACAATCATCTCTCTTAGTGACGAGAACCGGTGCCACCAAAGGACACAGACTCAGGTTTATAGATACTTTTATAAGAATATTGTTCAACTGGGACTTCATCCTATTAATTTGTATTGGATGCATGAGGTAAGAGGGAATATAAACTGGTTGGGTGCTAGGAATTAGTTCAATGTAAATCTCTACAACCCTTAATAAAGGAAATATGTAGACATTAGAAGGAAACAATCTGAGAAACTTGAAACAAACTATAGGGATATCAATACTAAAAGATTTCCTCTCTTGATGAAAATAAAACACCAATATTAGCTTCCCCATATCTATATAATAATGTGTATCTCTTCATGATCATGGGTCTTAATCTACTTGAAAGAAAAGAGACACACCACTAGGTGTAGTAAGGCAGACCTTCCAAAGATAGAAATCAATGCGGGGTTTATTAAAAATGAGTAAATCCATTCTAAAAATTAATTCAAGATGTTTCATGGAGAATACCATAAAACTATAAGCCATCTTAACATCTGATAGAGAATGTACACAAGAGGTTCTATAGAGAACCTAATCTTTCTTCATAACAATGGGTGTAGTAGTATCCATTACAAAAGAAAAATTGATATAGTAAGATTTACCAAATTAACAGTACATGTTTAAATAAATGAATACGGTGCACCAGTATCAAAAAGATAAGTTACTATTGATGAATCTATATAAATGGTTACTATTAAAATCACTAGACCCATTTCATTTTCCTATTGAGACTCTACCACAACATTAATTAGCTTCATTTCTGATTCCGGTGGTTGGAACACTTGTATATGAAAATCATCTAATTTACCTAACAATTTAGGTGGAGATGATGATCAGGTTTTACTATGAGGAGTAGAAATGATATGGAATAATCTCTCTATGTGTATTGACTATCTCTAAGAACTATAGTTCTTGGGTGCCTCAGTTAAAAACCTCTTATAATGTCTCGGTTTTCCGCACTGATAGAATGGTAAAGGACTACTTACTTTCTTTATTGGAGTTATGGAGTGACCCTTTCATTGAGAACTGCTTTGATAATCAACAGGATTCAACTTTCCATTATGGGAATTGACACTTACAATTGGATAAAAAGGAACTCTCATCAACCCTAACTTTCCATCCATGTCTATCTCAACCGTCATCACCCAATCCAGAATATCATCATGTGTTACATGATTTAGAAAGAAAACATAGAAATAAATATCTTATGAATTTACAAAATCAAACCATAAAGACTTAATCATCTCATTATATATTATCTCAGGCACAACTATACAAGATCAACGATGTATTTTGAATACACAGTCATGGTTCTGTCGGTATTAACAAGATTGAAAAAATCAAAATCCTTGGCCAACAACATTGATTCTAGATAGAAATATTTTTGTAAAATAACCATAATGTATTCCCACTATTATACCTCATGTTTATTTTTTACAATATTATGTCCCACCATCTCATTATCGTTATTTCTATCATGCAGGTGGAGCATTTAACCTTGATCTCATTTCGTGTCTCTAAGAACTAAAATAGATGTTCTATCATGCCCAAACATTCATCATCATGTTGAGGATTAGTGGGGCCTTTGAAAATGGATGATTCTGAAGAAGGAACTCTTGATAATGACTCTTAATAACATCCTCTGTAAGGATCCATAGTAGGAGCTGAAAAATTTACTAGAGGTGGTGTCTGTTCGAGAGCATGAATAGTGTGCAGAATCACCTCTACTAAATTTGGGTACACATGAGGATTTTCTCATTTCGGTTCAGTAGTAGCTTCCTCCTGGATTAGTTTTTCATGTCTTATATAAGGCATGATGCTACACAACAACAATATACAACATTTAAAAAATCAAAATAAAACACAAATTGAGAAACAAAGAAAATTAATCCCATCATATAGAACCAAAAATAACTGGATTTCACTATATCCAAAACCCAATAGGGAAATGACTGTAAATAATCAAGAAGATGAATATCACTAACCACCCCTAGTGACATAAGGTTCATTTTGGTGAGATATGGACATGTACATAATCGAAAATACCTCGTAATACTTGACAGGATTTCACAATGAATACTGACATCAAGAAAAAAAGTTCAACAACATCCCCTTGATACCATTTCGTCCTAGACCACCCTGGTTACACTATTAACTCAACAAACGATCCATCCATGACATAGTGTGAAGGGTTTTCATGATCCCAAAGGGTCAGTTACTAGCACCTGACATCATACAACATACCAGTGGGAACATATTTTCCCCAAAACATTATAGAACTAAGACAAACAAGTCAATATACATACAAAAGAAACTCCACTGGGAGTAATGTACCAGAAGTCAACATGTCATAAAAGACCAAATTAATAAAACCCAAAATCCAAAATAAGGAAGAAAAAATGTCCCTATGGACCCAACATACTACCTCCAAGGTTAAATAGATGGATCCTCCTCCAAAAGATCATTTCCCCTACCAGAACCTAAAAGGATATAATAAATGAACACCCGAAGGAAAAAGTGTGGTGTGTGATAAAAAACCATGCAGGGTCTCACCAGGGATTCCTATCTTATTTGAATAATTTATTAACCAATTGAATGATTTAAATTTTATAATAAACATGTTTGGAATTTTTATTCATATTTAAACAAATCATGCAATACAATTCAAATGATGGAGAATAAATTATGAAACAAAATTAAAAGTAATGGAATATTTTTAAAAAATGATTATACAATGATTTAAATAAAATAGTTTTTATATTTTAGAATGATTTTAATTCTATTTTACAACAATGGGATACATTTATATCTTAAAGCTAAATAACAAGAGAGCAACATGGTAATTTGAAAAATAGGTCCATAATTTCTTGGGTATAGGAGTCTGCACTCTCAATGTGATCATTTTAATATGATTATACATATGTCCCTCTAACACTAGAAAATTGTGACTCATAAACATCTAATAAAGTATGTGACCTACTACATTCATGTTTTAGAACATTTTTTAAGTGTAGATTGTGTCCAAATAACTCACAAACTACCTAAGGATTACATGTTCTCTTAAACAATGAATTATGGGAAAAAAAAATTTAGAATCCTTAGAATAAAATTAAATCCCAGTAATCCCATTTCGATATCCAATTGTCCATTTAAAAACCAAAACATGTTAATAATAAATAACATGCATATTTAACAAAATAAAACCACTATGTTTTTGTCAAAACATTTTAATCCATTTTCACAATTTTGAAGTCAATTAAAAATTAATTTTATCACTTTATCACACCATTTCCATAATTAGATTCAAAAATTTAATTGAAATACCTTACATACAATTTAAAATTTAATTTAAATAATTTAAATCAACCAATCTCCACAGATTCTCCCCAATTCAATGGAATTGGGGGTTTTCCCAATTTTCTTGCCAAACCCATTTCAAATCTCCCAATTCACTAGAATTGGGTTTTATCAAATCAATTGAATGAAATTTTGGGTAATTTAATTCAAATAATAAATTTAAATAAATCAAGGAATTCAATGTTAATCAATTTTTCCAAACAGGGTAGAACAACCTACCTATACCACGAAACTCAACACACACAACGACACCAGTCAACGAGAATGAATGTGGATAAACCTCAAAAATCATCCTCGATAAAATATTTATTAATAGAAATAATAGATAAAAATATTTAAAGATTATACATTGAAATCCCAAAATATTATAAAGAGATAAAGAAGAAAAATGAAGAGAACGCTTAGGAAGGAATCACACTTCCAACAAAATGCTGATTGAATGACTAATAAGTGGATTCAAAAGGCATAGAGAGCATGAAGATAGCCTAGGGAAAGAATTGTGCCTATATGAGTGAAATTTGAGAGTATAAAAAAGTAATAGATCATTTTTTCTTCCTTTTTAAAAACCACATTCTGGGTATTACACGTCGTGTAATCTAAATACATGTTATTAAATAGTTAATTTCTATAACTGTAATAAAATATGTCACCTATAATTAAAAACCAGTGATCCAAATTAAAAAGTTATATGTCATTTACTAAATACATATAAATTATCATGACATCGTGTACCCTTCGTAGTGTTAAGCCTTTCATGACTTGAATCCTGTGACTCTTACACATCATTTAATGTTGGTACATAGCATGTAACCCTCCTGTAGCCCCTAGATGACCTTGTTAAAGCTAGGAGTCCAAACATCTATGACATCAACATTATTGGTATCCTGCCAATTCATTCTCAACCCTACCTAGTAAAAAACTAAAAACCACGACAATGTTAAAGATGTACCTTTCAGGTCGGTAATGGCATGTCATAGTTATAAACCTAAAGTGTCTCCCTAATGAAGTGGTACATTTTTTAACATTAATCATTGTTTTATTTATTCATAAAAATCCTTAAATTCTCATTAAAACATGATGATATTATATATTCCATAAATTATATATAATTATCTGGTATTATGTTAATATAAGGACCTATAATCATCTCCCCTTCCCTTAAATGTGATATGAATTCATTATTATTGGGTACGGAGGACAACCACCACATGAACCGATGAAAATTATTTTCTTTCACCACCTCTCATAGTTAGATATAATGATACATTTATTTTTTTATATATTATTTATATGAAATTATAATTATTATTTAATCATTATATCACATATTCCATCCTACATTAAATTATGTGGGTAGACAATAACGTCATTTGTGTGTACAGAGGTCGACCATGTATTAAAGCGATGTATTTTGTTCTCTACAAAGCATTATATGTTTGGAAATAATTATAGGTTCAAATACAAATATGTGATATATATGAAATGAAGTATAAAATTTAATTTTAATATATTATTTACCTTTTTTCATTCAATCTGTTGAGAAAATGGAAACAACATTCATGCATAAGTACAACTAACCATCTCCTTGAATGGTGTTTTTCATTTTATATATATAACTATATTAGATTACTATAAATAAGAATTAATAAAATATATATAATATATATATATTTTTTAAAATTATGTATATGGTTTCATCATGATCAATGTAAGAGAATAATAAATAAAATATCAAAACATAGTTGAAATACAAAGTAGTTATTACCCAAAACATGATTTTTAAAAGGAATTGTTAATAAATAGGTAATGAAAAGTATAAATAAATACTTTATCTCATGACAAAAACAATTATTGATATATAATAGTTTAACACGAAACCATTATTTATTATATAGTTATTTTAAATGTGTAAAAAGTAATTTGTCACTTAAGGTAAGGGACTTCCATCTCTTTTTTTCCATTGATACACATGACATGTAAATCACCTATTTCTATTATGATTTATATACATATCATGAAAAAAATTTATGAGGATTATAATGAGGTATATATGGATTTATTTTTCCATTTTATGACATCTATTTCATGATTTTTAAGCTTTAAATATTACCAATGTCGAAAAATATTTTTTTCTCAAACTTCCTTCTTTGATTCATTTGTTGGGTTATGCACCAATAATTATTTATGATTTGAAAATAAAACTAAATTTTCATGTAATATCATGATAATATTTTTTATAATGATATGTTATGATTAATTTAACTTTGTTCTTTAGTGGGGCATTCAATTCAAATTTACCAATGTGGTGAGGGATTTATTATACAATGTCATGAATTATCAGGATTGATCGTGATTATGCCTCAATGATGAAATATTATAATATATCACATGAGAGACTAAATTATCTTAAAATATTCTAGTTATAATTTATTGATACACATTGCCCATAATTTTACTCTCTTTATACACTAAATTGTTTAATTTTTTAATGAAAAAAGAAATTTTTTATCTTCATTCGAAAACACATTGTCTTGTATGTCTAAGTTTTCTAAATATTTCCTAAAAAAATTATAGTCCCTAAAAAATTTGTTCAAATTAAATATAATCATTTTATTAATTTTTATAAAAAAAATTAAATAGGAATATCTATGTCATTTTCCCCACAAGGCCCATTTTTTTACTAAAATGTAAATGGAGTATTTTGTTTTAAGGTGTACAATATGGTAATAATTTCCTACCTTCATAACTATTAATTGATTTGAAACATAAATTATAATATTCCAGGGTCATATTTTGTGAAAATGAGTTTGAAAATTTATATTCTATATTAATGTATTTTTCAAATTGAATATGTTATTTTACTCAAGAAATGTTCTATATAATCTTTAAAAATCATTTTCAGTATATTATGAAATCCTTTATTGTGACATATTCCTAACAATGGATATGATCCAATGATAACATTTTTACAATTTATCATGATGATTTACGTTTTTAGTGAAAATATATTTATGAAAACTTTTTCAATTACATGGGGTATACAATTACAAAATGCATTTGAAACATGGTTCTCTTTCCATGGGTTATTCATTGATGTAATGAAGAAATGATTATGAAAACTATTATATTTATACTATTAATGATATGATGATATGTTAATGAATCCTATTTCATATAATGGGTACTAATGTGATGAATAATTTGTGATTTTTTGGCACAAAAAATTATGGAATATTCGACAACTTGGACCTATATCTCCCTCCAATGCATTGGTTAATGATTAACGTTTTATGATATTTAATGTTACATAGGAGGTTTTCATAAGTCCAAAAGAGAGAAAAAAGGTGGTTATCAAAATATCAATCAAATATGTATGGGTGGTTATCTGAAGAACAAAAAATGGCACACATCAGGTTCTCACAAGCACAAAATAGGGTACAAATGAAGTTCTCCCATGCCTGAATCAGGTACACATGTGTTTTTTACAATCTAAACATTCTAATAATTAATAGGTCGGTATCCTTGAAATATTATTTTCTATTATTATATGTATTCTTCCAATATATATCCTATTCCAATGCTATGTTCTCAGGGATCTTGTTCTTTGATTATTTTATTATTAATGTCTTACGAACATCCATGATTTATGAAATGAGTTATGTTTATAACCTATGATATTAAGGGTATGTTTTTCAAATGTTATTATCATGTTTTAAAAACCTTATTCTCATTATATGTTGAAATATCCCTAGTTTACCCATATTAAGCATCATAGATTACCCTTTATTATGTTTCCTTCAACTAGTTATGATTAATGGTATTATATATGATTTTTCAACGAAGGGTTCTAGTTGTGAATAACAAAGTGGGAGATGACATAGCTCACATTTAGATCATTGATTCATGTGTCATATATTCCAAAGGTACACTACCTAAATGATTCTAGAATGTATCTATATATCATGATGTGAATATTTGTCTATTAAAATATAATATTTATATATGAGATATTTGTGTCCATAGAGTTCATATTAAATATGTGGTTTAGAAAAATTTTATAAACTAGGATGAGAAAACACCATTATGATCCCTATGTATATTTACAAAGATAAGACTAATGATAATTTTATAGATGAGTTAAAGCATTTGAAAATTTCATTAAAATTTTCTAAAGGGTAGTGTGATTTATTTCCAATAAATTATATCCCTATCTGGATACTGCTAGTAGATGTGGCTCTATAACAGACGTAACAATGATTAATATCACTTAAAAGGAAACGTTGAGATGGAATTGATTTTCACCATTTGCATGACAATTTTCTTTTCTCTACACCAGGTTTGACATTCATGGGGGAAATTTTCGGGGGATTCAAAAAATCTTAATAAAACATCATAAAAAACATGAATAATGGCCATGTATAATTCTAAGGTGTAATAGAAGTTCCATTATTTATATAAACTATATGTTATTTTTCATTAGTATGTGGTTTTTCCCTATTACTATTTATTTCGAAAAAAATATTTGTTGTTTTAAATAATAGAGAGAACTAGAAATAATTGGGATTTCATTGAATTTGGAACATAATGTGTTGATGAGAAAAGAAATAGGTTGACGTCTAGATTGATGTATATTGTGATTATTACATATAATTTATCAAGATATATGTTTAATAACTCTCACCTTAACCAAATCTCAGACCCACCAATGAAGAGAAAGATTGAATTTTCTAATAATTCAGGTGGTAGAGACTATGGAGGAAGGAGTATTTGGTTCTCTTTATGTCATGAATGTGGGAATAATCACTCTAGGTGATTTAAATATGGAATACTAAGATATTTTGAGTGTGAAAAAAACATGAAGAATGTAATTTATGATTAAAAATAAAAAGTTTAAATGAATTCAGTGGATGAGAGTAATGATTTTAATAAGGTACAATGTAATTTCACCAACCCAAATAACACATGGTTTATTTTGTTACGTTATTATGTTGTCATATGATACATGTAATTGTATCATGATGGGATGAATAATCTAGTAGTTTTTAAACATTATACATGAAGGATTCCCATGATATATTTGAAAACAAAAATTTCAATATTTTTTGTCGATAATATAATTATTCTTATAAGAATATTCTTAAATATAATTCTTATAAAAATTCCAAGATTATAGTGAAAGGAAAAATTGTAAGGGGTAGCGTAAATTATGTGTAAGGTTAAATCACAGTGGAACCTATCATAAATCATTTATCATAATCATGGAAATATAAATAATTGAACACTCATTCAATTTACAAAATTTTACTAGTATAATAAATATAGGATGTAAAAACACATATAAAAACAATCAAATTAAAAAACATCATGGATATAATTACTTGATAATGATTAATCAATATGGAATGATGAATAACATAATGTACATGCCATGTAATCAATAAATTATAATTAAATTCATAAAGAGCTAACATCATTAAAAAAATCACGTTGATAATAATAAATGAATTCTTGTTTATTGAAATGATTAATTATTAGATGTCAGGATCTCAGAAACATGATACCACTACTGTCAAGTCCTTTAAAAAACATGTTAATACTTATGGGTATGCAAACACTAGAAACCCAATTATCTATGACTAGGTAACTAATTAATGTCAAGATAATTCTTATGAAATGAGTGGATGTCTATAAATGGGTCCCAAAAGTATATGTATGTCCAATTAATTCCACATATATCATATAATTAATTTAATTCAAGAACAATATGTCTTATCTATAATTTATTTTACTGAGTAAGGAATTCAGATTAATAATAATTTCTCATGTAAATAAAATAACCTTCAATTTTAAAAATATATACATATAAGTGATAAATGGTTTAAGAAATATTCATACCCAAAATATAAAATAAGGATATTTAGGAGAAATTTATTTTCCAATGATTACAAAAAAGTGATTTTTTCAATGAAATGTTAAAAACTACAAAAAACGAAGCCAAAAAAGTGATGTTTAATACATTATTTGGTTTAAATGATCATAAAACATCCATAGAAATAATAATGGTTGAATCAACACAATATATCCTTAGTGTATTGTAAATGAAATAATGTTTTTTTGTCATTTATGAATAAAAAAACCAGAATATGATCTCTAATACCATTTTGAGGGAAATATCATTTTCAATTTGAAAATATCCTTTTAAAAATATAACTTCAAAAAATTGAGAATAGGTTTATTTGAAAATAATATTGGGAACTTATAAAGTATTCTATGAAACATTTATTGCTCATGATAGTAGTAATTTCTATACATGTGATATAAGATAAAAAATAATTCCCTTCAATTTTTTTATGAAATCCAAATGATTTTTTTAGGAAAAGCACGTGGAGGTTCATTTTAGAAAATTTTTCAAAAGTTAAACATGGTAAAAAATTCCTTAATAAATGTGTTTGATAATTTTAAAACGTTTTTTAAAACATTTTTTTGATAACATAGATTTGGAATATTTTTTTTTGATTGTATAGAGAGTTGAAGTTGTCTTGTATTAAAGAAATATGAATAATTTTATTTACAGATAAGTGAAGAAATGATAATATTGTATAAAAAAATCAAGAATAACCATAGAAGAATAAAATTATATTTCTATATCAGTCAATGATCAAATAAATATCTTCAATGTCAATTCAAGAAATAATAGTCCCAATAAAAATTAGATTGTTAAATAAACCCTTATAGAGATCATAACATTGATGTGATAATTAACTAATGATAAGATTATATGTATGAAATTTAAATACAAAAAAATGGAAATAAAATAAAAATTATTAAAAATAAATTACACATAGAATTTAAGAATATAAATGATAATGAAGAAGTAATATAACTCAATGAAAAGAAGTAGAGTTATGAAATTCATTATAACTTTGTAATTTACAACTAAAATACCACTTGATAAAACACCTGGATTTTAAATTTAAAAGAATAAAAATTATGAATTAATCATGATATAATATGTAAAATGGGATTTATTTAACCCATATTAAAGAAATTAGGTGTGCATCAACAAAATATTCCTCAATAATTAGAAATTGAGATGAAGTCCTTTACGTCACATTTCATTTAGGATAAATGAGATTTAAACTCATGTATAATGGTTTTAATAATATTTTTAATTTATAATAGAATCATATTAATATTAATAATATCATATAAGAGACTATTCTACATTTTACCACCAATTTGATAACAATATTTCGTTATTTTCAATATTTCACAGGTTAATTTTAATTTCATGGCATGCATGCTTTGTCATCAAAGTTTTTTAATGTGGGTTTTTATAGTCAGATAATATATATTTATATTAATTATATTATAATTATATTAATTTTTAAAATCATTCAAGAATGTTATACCTGGATGATGAATTTTATAAGATCATGGAGATGGTTGGTCATACACACACACGAGCGATTATATCATTTCATTAATAATTTAATGTGTATCTAAGTGATAGTTATATTAATATTAAAGAATACATATAATTCAGTATATATCACTTATATTCATTAGATTTATGCTTATTATATTCCATATAAACTTTTAGTTTAAAACAAATCACATTGCTTTATGAGGCAGTAGTCCATTGTACCGACATGTAACATTACCTTATTTTAAATTGCATGAAAATTATGATTCAATATGTGATATTGTATTTATATAAGACTAATAAAATACTAAATATAATATAAATGTGTTCAATAAATTACATTATACATCCTTGAATGGTTGTGATGGAAAAAGAATTACATCGGTTCAAGAGATTGTAGTCTTCTATACACACAATCGATAGTTTATTTTCCCATATGATAGATGAGGAGATGAATTTAGTATATTTCATAAAATAATAAGATTTCATTATATTACATATACCAGTTTTATTACATTATCATGATTTAATAATATTTCAGGGGGTACAAGAATAAATAATATGAACTATCATTTAACAATGGTACCTCTTCTCATGAGAATTTATTTTAGTTTCCACCTAAATCCATCAAAGGATAGATTTATGAAAATTAAAAGTGATCTAGGATGTATTCAAAGGAGTAATGAAGATATTTGGGAAGGAAATTTATAACAAATTTTGGATTGGAATTTTAAAAAGAGGGGATAGGGTGTTTCCTTTTTCTTGGGGACATGACACACACTAAATTTATGAAATTATTCAATTTCACCCATGTTTTAACATGAAAATGACTCTAAAGTGGTTTTGATCAAACCTTATTGATGATTATATATATATGGCTATCCAATGGGTGTGGGAAAATTTATCAGGTAATTTTAGAGTTTCAAATTTTATTTTAACAACAACTAAATCAATTTTTACCTTTACCATTGAAATTAATTTTTATTAGTATTAGTATTCATAATAGTCAAAATTATTTTTTACTTATTAAATAATATATATTATTCATAAAATTTATTATCGATATATTATACCAATTTCAATTCAAATAATTTATAGAAAACAATTAAAAATTATACCTAGAGATGAGATAAAATAGAATGTGTATTGATAGTTTTATGAAAAAAAATCCATATGAAATTTATTCTGTAGACCTCAACGTGTAAAAATGTCATATTAATAAAATAATCATTCTTAAAAAAATTAAATATAATTTATCAATGTGATGTATTTAAATTAAAAACCAATATTCAATAAAAATCGACATTTTTCATTATTCCTAAAAAATGTTATATTTCATTGAAATAAAAAAAATACAACATAATATAATTTAGATAATCTTTTTTCTGAAAAAAAAGTTCACTTTAAATTTTTTTCCTTAAAACGGTAAAAAATATTAAATAATGTGTTCAAATAATTATTGTACCTCCATTTTGAATAATAATGTTTTCCAAAAGGTATTTATTTTTATTTCTAATGAAGATTATTTTATTTCGCGTAAATATATATCAAATGAATTTTTTACAAGGATAAACCATATATTTTCATAAGATTGATTTTAATATTCATATAATCAAATTTAAAATATATGTTATAATAGTATACTATATAACTGTTCATTTGGACTCAAGATCATGTCTTCTAAAATCTATTGAAGAGATTAAATTCAATGAAATACATTTTCTATGTTTTTTAATCTCAATGTCATATGTCACATAAACTATCAAATATAATGTTTTTATTTTTAAATTTTTGGGTGTTACAATCTCCATAACATTATTAAACTATTTCATTTAAATGTTATCTTGCACTCATAAATATAGGGCTTCAAATATTAAAATTATCATTCATGAAAACCAGATATCATAAAAATGGTTAAACTTTCTCTTAATAGGAGAGAATGATATGTAAAAAGTTAATATTCAATAACACATAAATAGGATTATTTTCATGATAACACTGGTAGAAAGTTAACATATGGGCAAGGAAGAAAATAATAAAAAAAATTATAAAGAGTTATATAGGTCACTGATCACATTAAATTGAATTATTTGACCAAAAATTTGTTTTATTTTGAACAAAATTTTATTATTTAGATATTAAAGTAATAATAAAACATTTTTTTAAAATAATTTTCCAAATATTGAGGAATTATTTTTACTCTCTAAGAATAAAATGAATTCTAAATTCTAGATTGTTTTATATTTCATAAGAACAATTATATTATTTAGTTATGCTTCAATCAATTTAGACTTCATGAATACCCCAAATTATTTTTTAATCTTGGAGAACTAAAATAAAATTTGATTGGATAATATGATCCATAAAAGTGTAATCTATATGTCCACATGTTTCTAAATATTTCAAAAAATATTGTTAGAAGATGTTATCTAATATAATGCATTAATATTTAAACCTCAATAATAACACCACTTGTTCTTAATTAATATATATTCTTCAAATCATTTAAGTTGATACAATATCATATTAACGAGAGCATCATTATGGCCCGTGGTATACTCTAAACCATTATTTCCCTTAATTTGATGGTTCAATATCCATGGATTTTCCAGAACTTATAGTCTGTCACCCAGTTTGTGGGATTCCAATATCATCCCTGGATTTTAAAAGAAATTTCTTTGTTCGATAGCATACAAGACACAAAACACCAAGATTAATTGAACACCTAAATATTTTCTTTTTGTGACAGATATTAAATAACATTTAATTTTTTTAAAATGATTAGTATTAAATAAATTATGAAATATAAAATAGTACAACATATTGATAGTTTATTATGTAATTATTATAAAATTAACACCATAATTCTAGTAGATTCATTTTATTCATCAAATACAATTTCCTTAAGTATGATTTATATTACTTTATGGAGAAAAGTATTTCCGAAACATTTATAAATTTAGTTTAATTAAATTTATATAATAGTATCAATAATAAAACTAAAATTATCCTATGGTGAAATTATAAGAATTTTCTTTAAAGTTTTTTTTCAATTAATAGGGAATAATAATTTTTTTTAAAAAATTATATATTTTATTCAAGTATTTAAAAAATAAAATAATATATGAGATTATAACTAATTTTTTTTAATTTTATTTAACATAATCCAATTATTTCATTAAATATATATGATAATTGAATTTTTTATAAAATAATTTTATGTTTAAAAATATCATTTTTCTTAAGAATTTATTATTGAGTTTTGACGATTGAGTTTTAAATTAAATTATACAACTAATGTGTTTTTAATTATTATAAATTTATTCCATATTTGTAATCATAACGTAAAAATTTAGTAAATAGGGGACTTTTATTTTTTGAAAAATATAAATTGGGACCTTGGAAAGTTTTAGGACAAAATAAATGTGTAATTCTTATAGTTAAGGGTAAAATTAAAATGAAAATGGCTTTAAAATAACACTATCACATACCCAAATTTTATTACATTATTAATATTCGAAAATATTCATTACATATCCATTTATATAACTATTTATGGTAACATAAATTATATTATTACATTTATAATATTTATGTAAAGAAATGTAAATTATATCACATTCTTTTTTTAATAATTTTTAAATTTTTAGGATAGTTTTATCAAGAGGATTTGTTTGACTATAAAATAATTTTTTAATTATAATATGTTTTTATTCAATGTGGTTATTTATTTTTAATTTTTATTGTAGAAAATAATTATCTTAAATGCCTGTAGAACACTGGTGTAGTTATTATTTAATTAAAGGAAAACTGAAATAAATGATATTAAAAATATTAATATTAATATAATATTAGAAAATTAATGTAATAAAAAAATTATATATGAATTTTACGTGTTGGATATGTATTATATTTCCTCTATGTCATCTTGTTGTGTTAATATTTTTAAAAGGCACATTAATGTATTGTGTCAAAATTAAAATTATTGATTTTTTAAAATACAAAATATTTTGTGAAAAGAAATATAACTACTACAAATATTAAATTTGATGAAGTGGTTAGGGTAATATATAAATTATCATCACTTATAAAATTAGAATCCATTTTTCATTTTATTGGAAAAATATTGATCCTCAATTATTAAAATCAATGTTGTCATGGTTAGAGTTAAACGGGTTAAATATTGGTAAAAAGTAAATGATAAGGATATGAAGTTGATCTAAATAGATTTGAATGCTATTTTCTAAGAGGGTGTCGAATATAAAATATATTATATTTTAAGTAACTCACTGTGGTTCTATTTGTAATTAATAATTATTTCATATTAATTTAATATATTATTAAATTCCAAAATTGCCCCTCCCATATCTTATAAAATGAAACCCATTCCTATCATTTCTTTAAAATGAAAAACCCTTTTGTAACATCCAAATCATGAATAATACATTCTTTTAATCCCTACCATAATTCTAGTGGCCTTATTTTAGTCATAACACCAACCTTAATGGTCTTATAGTGTTATGAAAATGAGGTATTTCAAAGAAGATGTATAATTATTATTCGCCTATTTGAGGTTTTCTTCCCACATCTGCCAAAGCATCATAAATCATGCCAAAATAATAAATATAGTATAAAAAATAAAATGGTATTTTATTGTGTTGGGGGAATGAACCATATCAATATCCTCTTCCATATAATGAGAAAATAATTCATAATTCGTATGTATGATGGACTACTAGCTTCCGAACTGAAGTAATTCATTTTTCATCATCATCTATCATGAATGGTTATAATGATTGAATTAAGGTATGGTATATTATTTTCATGACAAATTCATCATTATAAAAAGATAAAATATTTCTAAAATTCATATATTTTCATTTATAGAAAAATGATAACATTGTTTATGGGTACATGTAGACTATGAACTCTATGAAGTGTTGAGATTCATTATCATCGACACATCACATGAATGTTATACATATATTAATTTAAATAATTAATATCATATTTAATATATTATTATTATTTTTAAATATAAAATTATAGTTACCTTCTTTCCAAAATTATTGTTGAAAAATGAAAATTTTTCACATGCAAACGTATGGTCTACAATCTCTATGATCGTAAGAAATATCATTTTTCATAAAAATATTTAATTATGTTATTTAAAACTAAAATTTAGGTATTAAAATGATAAATATTTATTAAATATTATTTTTAATTTCATGTAATTATGACATATTTTACCATAGTCGATTTACCAATGATAATTTGGAGTTAATTAATTAATATTTGACAAAACATCCAATGTGAACTTGAATGAATAAGTAGTCATATATGACAAAGAAGTGAGATACTTAAAAGGAATAAAAATCATTAAAATGGTTCTAATTAAGGTAGAAATTATCTTGAGTTTATTATTCCCATAGATAATAAATATATATGATGATTCATACTTAAGGTAATGGTTTTATTAACTAGAAAACATCATTCTAAATTTATTAATGATTTATTTTTTAAATAATTATCATTCATGTATACATTTTAAAATTATTTTGATGTATTAAATTATATTCAAATTAATGTGATAAAAATATAATTTTATAATTTCTCAAAAAAAATCAAGAGAGAATACTTTTATGGTTTCTGTATGGGGCTTTATTTTAAAAATATTCATTTAAGGTTTCTTTTTAAAATGTAAAAATTTATTTTTTTTAACTTACATGGAATGATCAGATTTTTCCACCATAATTATTTCCTAATTATTTAATGTTTTTATAAGAATTTTAATAGTTCATTATTATATAATATGTTTTATATTAAATGTGGTCTTATTTTTTTAAAATGAAATATTTTCAAAATGGAAACCTTATTTTACCCAAGAATGTTTTTAATGTTTTGTCTTCAATGAAAACACACCTTTACATTATTCTTGGAATTTTTGTTTTCAAAATTAGGTATTAAAATAAATGGGTATTTTCATATGCAAATGTGCTTTTCATATGGGTTTTCAATAATTATTATAAAGTATTATGATTAAATGTACAAGAATAAAATATTTTAAAAATGATTTGGTATATAGTGATTTTATAGGAATCATGTGAGACCAATATAACTTATATGATGGGTTGAACCCAATTATATATCATGGGTGATATATATATATATATATTATATGAAGAGATGAACCCCATAGATTATGTAAAATGGGTGATCATGATACATCCTATATTAAGGGCGAGAACAATTATATCTCTCGAATTCATTGGGTGATGATTACGTTTATAAAGAATTATATTTAATGTAGGATATAACGTTAATCTAATTCCATGATTTTTAAATGGATTTATGAATTTGATTATCTATGAATAAAAAATGGGGTTTTAATTATCTTATTATTAGTTTTAGAGGTTTTATTTGAATTTATAGTGTCTGTATTTTTCTATGGAAATGAGTTGTTTCCTTTGATCAAATAACATTAAATGTGTTATCAGGTTATTTAGCAGACTAACTATTTTTTTTATCTATGTCCCATTCTAAAATTTTCGTGAGAACCCCACATTTTGAATTCTTTTTCAATGTTTCTATTAATGATTATGGTCATGGAAGATTTAAATAACATCATAGGGATGTTTTGGCATGAAAAAAATAATGTTTTATTTTAAGGGGACTATTTTGACATAAAAATATGTTATTGAGTATTAGTTTCAACTTATAATGTATTTTTTTACTATGTAATATTTTTTCTTTATTGTATACAACTACAAACCTAAAAAATATGGAAAAGGAAGGGATTTCCTATTTTAAAATTTCTTGAATATTTATTATTTAAGGTGTGATAATTATAGCTGTTATGAGAGTAAGGTATTGATAACATTGGAGATTAGGATATTTTTATGTGAGAGTTTCATAAGAGTTATATGTATAATCATAGGTATATAAGTATGTGGAAGATCATATGTTCAAAGACTTAAGAACCCCTATGTTGTGTTTTTAAGTAATGGATATACATTTGGAGTCATTTATAATGTTTTTATAATTATATTATATACATTTAACCCTTAATATTTTGATATGAAATATGTTATTTGAGGAAAAATTCCTTTTTTTGGACATCATTTATAAGTTATAGATTAACTTTATGGTGTATATGATCTTTTTGTTTAAGGTAATTATGGGAATCATTATAAAATGAATGAGATAATCCTTGATATAACAAAATTTCCTTCATGTTGAGTATAATAATATTCTTTATAGAAATTATTTATATTCATTAATATTATTTTATTTAGGAAATTTAATTTTTGATATGATATATTCTAATTGATTGATGTTATTTTGGGAGAAAAATGATAAATTTATGTTGTTTAACAATGTGATAAAATAAATCAAAATTTTAGGATCCAATAATTGTTTCAACTATTTTTTAATTTATTTGAGAATTATTTATCTAATGATATATGTTAACGTTTGGGTATTAAAATTAAATTTTGGAGATTAATTTACTTTTTCATCATTTGATGGTTTATTATTTTTTGGGATTTATCTTTTCTTACCCTTAGTATTTTGGTATTTGTTAATGACTAAAGTTATTTGGAATAGAATTTCATTCTTTTGTGGATATAGATATTTATTGAAGATGATTCTAATGCTACAGGAAAGATAAATTCACCTTAAATTGTCATCATTTAGAGAAAAAGATAAGATTGAGGTATAAATTTATAATAGTAAAAAATACTTTTTCTAGGCATATATACAAATTTTATTAAAAAGGTAAGTAAAGTAATTTATCAACTCTATGAAGAGTGTCATTAAAGAGAAACTTTATCTAATAAATTTTATTGTCATGATATCAATGACCATTTAACCAATCATAGATTTATGGTTTTGTGATTGTTTATATTATATTGATGATGTTCTATATCAATATATATATATCAGTACATGGGTTTTATCATTTCTAATCCATTTCCATGTTTTTATGCATATAACCCTAGTTAAGAGTTCTTCTAGATAACCTTCATACTTCAATTCCAATCATTTAATGTGTATGCTCTATTAGTCCATTTTTTGTTTTGGGAATTCCAAATGAGATATTAATAAAAGTGAAAATTTCATTACTAAGGACAAATTCAAAATTGAAAGGATTAATTTCTCAATGGGGGATGTATTATCACGAGTTTTTAAAAGGGAATAATATGTTCAATATCAAACACGATTCACAACATCAATCATAAATGAACAACTAAATATTGTTATTATGTGACTATTAGAAACTAGACCTTAGATTACAGATAATTACTGGTATTAACTAAATTATGAAATTTAAAATTACTCAATTCCTTAATAATGTAGTAATTAGATCACATAAAATTGAGAAAATAATATTAGTAAATTCATTTTAGTCTTAAAATACACTTTCTTCAAGAATTATTTTTATTATTTTCTGAGAGAAAAAAATAATTATTTTGACTAACTTTTATAAATTCTATTTTACAAAATAAATGTAACTTTTCAAATAATTATATTATAATTACCTTATGGAGAAATTATAATAATTTTTTTATAATACTGAAATTTTTATTAATAGTGAAAAATACATTTTTTTACTAAGAATTTTATTTACCTTTCATGTAAATAAAAATAAAAAATTTATTTTAAATTTTATTTAGATGTTATTTTTTTAATTTTTTGGACTAATATAATTGATTTTTAAATTTATTTTCTACATGAAATTAGTTTAAAAACATTTTATGTTTAAAAACAGAATTTTTCAGAAACATCACTTTTCCATTGCATTTTGACAATTTGATTTTAAATTAAATGCTGGAATTTCAGGGATTAAAATATTTAAAAATAGATTCCATATTTTTAATCAAGAGTTCTAAATTTATTAAATATTTGATTTTTATTTTTTGCCAGTATGAATAGTAATGTTAGTAATTTTTCTTTTCAACATAAAAAGTAAGTCTAGAAATTAAGGGTAAAAATGTATAAGGACTTTAAAATTACCCTATAACATTAATAAATATTATTTTATGAGTTATATGCATCCCTAATAATTCATTGTTCAGTTATATGACCATTTATGGTAACTCAAATTATATTAGGTCATATATAATATTTTATTTTAAGAAGTGTCAAAGATGTCACATTCTTGTTTTAAAAAAGTGTTATATTTTTAATATATTATAATCCGAAGGATATTTTAAATTAAAAAAATTAGATATAATATATTTATTTTCATCATTGAAATTTTTTTATATTTTTAGTGATGAAATAATAATTATAAATGCATGTAAAACACTGATTCAATAATTAATTAAATAATGGAAGAATAAAATAATTGATATATGAAATAATAAAATGAAAATAATATATAATAATTAATGAAATTCAATAAAACTATAGACTAATATGAATTTTCATGGATGTATTAATTTTTTTGGTTTGAAGTTATATTATTGTATTAATTTTTTAAAATTCAATGTAATGAATAGTAGTGGAATTGATATTAACGACATTTTCAAATAAATAATATATTATTTATTGATTTTAAATTACTTAAAATATTATCCTATTTAAAGTTATTATTATATGGTTTAAAATATCATCAATTATCTAAGTTTTGGTGTTTTTTCATTTAATAATAATAATGCAGACCCTTAATGAGTAATGAATGATTAGGGTAATAAAGTAGTAAAAACATATCTAAAGAATATAATATGAGAGGATTGAAAACCATATTCATACTATCATAGATAGGACTCACTATATAACCACTTTTAATTACAAATTAAATTATATTAATTTATTATTTTGAAAAATTTCAAGACTGCCAATCCAATCTCTTATAAAATGGTACATCTTCTTTTAATTCATCAACACTCCAAAGCCCATTTTTTACCAACCTCTGGCCAAGTCCATTAATTGAATCCATACCCTCATCATATAGTTCTTATATTGTGTATAACACAAACCTTAACAGTCTTAAGGTTTTAAGTAGAGGATTATCTACTTTATTTAGTTTTGTTTACTCTTTCACATCCTCAAAGTTATATTGAAACATAATAAAATATTAAATTATATATCCAAAATATACTATTATTTTATTATGTTATTGTAATAATCTATCTCCATCTCTACTTCAAACAAATAGGAAAATAATTCATCATTCGTGTGTAAAGCAGACTACCACATCCTGAACCGATTAATTTGTTTTACATAACCATCTCCCATGATAGGTTATAATGATGGTATTTATTTTTATACATTATATTAATGAAATTTAAATAGTTATGAAATGATAATATATCACCACTCTAATCATAGAAAAATGATGACGTTTTCCATGCGTACATATAGACTAACACCTCCATGAAGCGATGTGGTTTGTTTTCATCTCCACATAACATAAATGATATATATAATTATATTGAAAGAATTAATATATTATTAGATGTATTATAGTCATTTTTAATGAAAAAATTATACTTACCTTCTTACCATATTGATAATTGAATAATAGAAATGTTACTCATGCGTACATATTGCCTACAGTCCCCATTATTGTAACATAGTTCATTTATTATTACCAAATTTAATGGATTTATTTAAAATTATAGTTGACGTATAAAATTATAAGTATTTCATGAATATTATTCTATATAAGATGGAATGATTACCTATTTGACCATAATTAGATTACCCAACCTATTTTGGAGATAAGTATCAAATATCATCAAAACAACTGATATAAAGGTAGATGATTATGTAATTATATATAACATATAAATTAGTTATTAAAAATAAATGATAAATATGAAAACGGTTTTTAAGAATGTATAAATTAAAATAAATTTGATTATTAAGCAAGTTAGGTAACATACATAATGATACAAAGTCAAGGTAATGGACTCTTTAACTAAAATCCCCCAGTTTAAATGTTTTATAGATTTATTTTATAAATCCTTCCCTTTCATATAAATGATCATAAAAATATTTCAAGTAATGTTTTTATATGGACATGAATATTTTAAAAGGATAAATTTATAATTTCTATCGAATTTTCTCAAAAAGGAATATTTTTATGTTTTATGTTCCAAACATTATTTTATAAATATAATGTTAAAGTTCCTTTTTACAAAAGTCAAATGGATTTTTTAACTTATAAAGAATGAGTTGTCTTTAACATTTACATGAAATCTAAATGACATCGATTTTAAATCACATGTTTACAATTTTATTTTCAAATAAAATTTTTTCATTTAAATTTTCATATCATTTTGAAAAAATGAAACGATTTCCAAATAGAAACATTATTTTCATCAAGAATGTATTTAATGATTTTTCAACAATGAAAAATCACATTTACCATATTCTTGGAATTTTGGTAATTAAAATGATTTTTTTTAAAAAAGGTATTTTTATATCTGATAGTCTTTTTCAAATGTCGTTTAATTACCTTTCCAAATGTTATTTGATGAAAATTTAATTCATAAAAGTCTTTATCATGAATTTGTACATGAGATTTATATGGGAAATAGGTGATCCCAATATAGGTTATATGAGGATTTGATCCCCATTAGGCTCACATGTGAGCCCGATATATCTTATATAAATTATGGAATCCCTTTAAAGCTCTCCAATGAATTGGGTAATAATTCTTTTCTTTAGAGAAATATATTGTATGAGGGTCGTATGGTTAGAAAAAATTCAGGTGTTTAGAATGGGATTCATGAATTTTATGCTCTATGTTTCCTAAAATAGATTTTCATTTTCATGTAATGGGTTTTAATAGTTTGATTTTAACAAAATGTGTGTATGTTTTTTCATGCAGAAATGATATGTACCATTTTCTCAACGAATAATAATGGGGTTATCTTATTTTTCATTAGACTAACATATTTTTTTATTTATGTCCCCTATAATTTTTTTTGTAACAATCCCACATATTAAAATTTAATTTTCAAGAATTTAAAGAATATTAGGTACATGAATGTGGTCAAAATAAATTTTTGAAGATATGTCCAGAAAATAAATCTGTTTTTATTTTAAAAGGGTTTCCTTTGATGGAAAAATTTATCATGTGTACAAGTCTCCATGTGTAATGTATGGGTTTACTATGTAAGTGTTTTTGATAATTATATAAAAAACTGAATATATATTTAAGATATTTAATATATTTATCATATTAAAATAAATTGAATATTTATTATTTATGTTCTGGTCCTTACATAGTTCATTTTCTAAAACAATATTAATATAATTACAATAACATTCAAAAACATTATGTCCCTGAATTACTACAACCTCAAATATAATATAATCCTTAATGGAAACCAATACCTTGAATATTACTTCAATAAAAATGTAATCACATTCTCCCCTAAATAAATCATTCATATTCTAAACCCTTATGTTCTTTTATAGAAAATTATTTCCAAAAATATCCTTAAACATGTGACATTCATACCATAAAATCAATTAAAAGGTGTTTTTAAGACATTAATAATATTATCAACCCTACACTCATAAACCCATGATGGTATCTATAACACTCATATTAATGAAGACAAATATGTTCATAAAATTTAACATAACCCTTAAATGTTTCATAATTTTTATCACCAAAATAGCATTGTTAGAAAAATATATGCAGTCAAATTCTTGAATGGAAATACATAAATACATCATCAATTTTATTTAAACATAATCCAGCCCCTAGTATAAGGATTACGATTTATAAGTGACAATTCACATATAAAGTAAATTGGTTTTCCATATTTAATCAAACGAATTATAAATAGATCCCTAGGATTAGATTGTTTTTCTTCCATTATACTCTTAATTTTTTACAAAAAAATTAATCACATTATTTATATATTTTAAACACATAAACCATATTCACATTCTAGGGTTTACCTTTCAATATTTTTTACATAAAATAAATAGATCATTATTTTCTCCAAGGTCTCTATCACTCATGCTCTTAGCTATCTTCATCCTTCTCTTATTTGGTGAGTTTGAGAGGTGGAAAAGGTGTAGGATGTTACTAATATTTTATGTTAACACATTATATTTAATATGGAAATAATTAACCCTTATTGTCATCCCATAATTAGTCTCATATTCACCATGTTTCTTATCAATTTAAATGCCAACATGATTTATTAACATTCTATCAATTTAATAAAACTAAAAGAATATTATACGAAAAAAATCATATTGGGAAAACCATTTAATAATTTAGAGTATTTATAAACCATTATAATTAATTTTCTAAACAATAATCCTTATAACTAACCCAGGTTACTAATTTTCATAATCTATTAAAATAATTCATAATGGATTTTAAATAAAATGTCAGTAATTCTAAGAATGTACAATTGGAGGTGCATATCAAGTTCAATGTAAGGCCAGTTTTTGTGCACAATGTGAAGATGGAGTGAATCTCAATGCATTATTTTCAATATTATTACCACTAGTTAAATATGTTCCAAAACTAAATCCACATATAGAAATTAGGATAGGGGGTTTTTCTTTGAAAACCATCACAATCTCTACCTTACCAAAATATTAATAAGTTTTTATATACTTATCCTTGATGTCCATTATAGGGTTATGCTCAATAATTTTTTTTAAATCTAGTTTCCATGGAATCTCCTAAACATCATTTGATACTAACTACAACAAACGAAACCGACTAACCTGGAGTTGATGTATTACTCTATTAAATTAGCATAAGATACAAGGAATCACATTTAAAAAAACAAAATTGTTTATCAGTCTTGGTAAACTAGATACAAACATGATTCCCATATTACATATGAAATAATAAAATTACAACATTTTTTAGAATAACATTAATTCCTCTACCATATCAATTAATATATTTCTTAGCAAACTTCCTGGATTCATGTGAAAGTAAAGAAATAAAGGGTGTGCTCAATTTATCATTAAGGGTTAAATATAATGTAAGCTATGATGAATCAATAAGAATAATCAAGCCAATGTAAATAACAGAACATCCATTATATTAAAATAATTTTACTAATATAATCAATATGAAAAGGTAAATACTAGAAAACAATATAATTTAATTAAATTATGATATTAATAACTAGAAAAAGATTAATAAATATAGAAAGTCAAATAACTATAAAGAAAATCTATTTAAACAATAAAAATTGAAATAAATGAATCCATAGATAAAGACATAGTTAAAATATAATTGATAATAATAACAGGATTCTAGATGAAGGTAATTTTTAATTTTTGGAAATCATACCCTCATGCACATGATACCAATGATGTCAAGACCATTCATACGATAGTTTAAATATTATGGGTGGGCACAGACCAAATATTTTTTTACTAAGGCTAGAAAAATGATTTGTCTTATTAGACTACTTATGCATCGAGGGGATATCTATAATAAATCCCCTACCATATTTTAATTTCAAAATCATTCTTCATATATCAAATTTTAAATTTAATTCATGGATAACATGTCTTATAAAAAATTATAGAATTAAATAATGAATATAGATTAAAAAAATTTCCATAGTTAATCAAATAACATCCAATATAAGACACCATATACAAATATTTTATACATTTAAGTAAATAATTATATCCATGAGAAATAATATTATTATTTTGGATAAATTTAATTTTCTATAATCACATGAAAGTAAGTATTTCATGGAAAAGACAATGAGTATTAAATATGAAGTCAATAAAGTGAATGTATATAATTTACTTGGTAAAAATAATTTTAAATAACCCATATAATGAATTTGAATGGTATCAATACAATATATAACTAGTGAAATATGACTAAAATAATGGGCTTTTTCTTTGAGGAATAGAAAAACCATAAAATTTTAATTAAAAAAATTGTAAAAATATACGTTTCATTTATAAAAAGTAACCTTTTAAAACTAAATATTCAAAAAACAATATGATTAAATTTTTTATTGAAAATAATTTTATGAACCGGTAAAATATTCAATAAAACATTGAGTGGTTCGATGGTTGGACATTTTATACATTTAGTATAAGATAAAAATATATTCCTTTTATAATTTTAGTAAAATCCATATGGGATATGTTTGGAAAATGAAATGAAGATTCCTTATATAAAATTAACATGTAAAACACGAGTAAAAATAATATAATAAAACATTTTGAGAAGGTTGAATTTTTTTATAAAAAATATATTTTGATGAAAATTTATTATTTACCAAAGAGTGAAATAAAGTCTCATATTAAAAAAACATTTTCTTAATCAATTTATGAACAAAAGATTGGAAATTATATAATTACATAAAAAATTCAGGAATTATCATATGAGTGTAAGAATAAATTGGTTTAATTTAAAATTTTTAATACATTTCCCATAATGAAAATTCTACCATAAAAAGCCTAATTAATATGAGATTGTTAAATAAATGCTTACAAAGATCTTAACATTGAACTGAATGTTTAACAATGAATCAATTATATATATGAAATTTAAATCAATTTTAAAAAGTAGAAATAAAATTAATATATTATAATTTCATTACACACTTAACCTAAGAATATCAAACACAATGAACAAGTAATATAACCCAATAAAAATAAATTGTCTTATAAAATTTAGTACAAACATTTTAATTTTAATCTAAAATAACATTGGTTGAAGTAATTTTATTGAAAAATAAAATTAAGTTATTTATGAATGAATCATAATATTACATGTTAAATGGGCAGTATTTACACCGCATAAAATAAATTAGGTTCACAACATTAAAATATGCCTACATGAAGAGAAATTGAGATGAAGTCTCTTAACTCATACTTCTATTTGATTGAATGGTAATTAGAACTATATTCAATTGTATTACGAATGTTATTATTTTTTTCCAAAAATATATTCACATTTATAATATAATATATGATCCTCTTATTAGAAATTATAACTTTTTGGTTAGTAATATTTCATTATTTTCATTGATTCAGGAGTTAATTGCCTTTTTTTTCAAATGGGTTTTTCATAAAAGATATTTTTTGAAGATAATAAATAGTTATATCAAGTATTAGGTGATTTTATTTATGAAATATTATATTTAATCATTATATACATTTTTATAATCTCTATTGATGGATTTACATGGATGATGAATCACATTGCTTCACAAAGATGGTAGGACATATGTATGCACGAGTGATGATATCATTCCATTAATGAATGAAATGATGAATTTTTTTGATATATTTATCATTAAGAATAAAAAATTTCACATATATAACATATATTAATTAAAATTACCCTAATCACATTCCTTTTAAATAGAATGTTAAAAACAAAACACATTGATTCATGAGGTGGTAGTCCACCATACACATGAGGACATTATAATATTTTATACAGAAGAAAAACAAAGATGTTATATATTATATTAAAATTTCATAAGTATAATTATATCATAAAAAATAATATAAATGTTTTAAATACACCATTATATATACCCTTGAAAGGTTGTGATGGGAAATTATTTACATAAGTTTGTGAGGCGATAGTGAAATATACACATGATCAATGATTTATTTTCCCATCGTATAGAATAGGAGATGGATATAGGTTATTTCATTAATAATATAAAATATATTAATACATGATATAATTGTGTTATTATATTATCATCATTAAATAAAATTTTTGGTAGGTGAAATGATAAATAAAATTAAAATACTTGTCTAAGGATGTTACCTCTTCTTTGAGGAACTTCTTTTGATTTTCAACAAAATAAATCCTGTTATAGCTTTAGGATAAATAAAAGGCTTCCTGTATTTTTTTGAGGGAATTAAATATGTTATATGGTTATTTATTGGCTGATCCAAAAATTAATTGTTATTGTTAATATGGTAGGAGAGAGGGTGTTATATTATAAGTGGTGGAGATGATAGACTTGACATCATTTCAATAAATCAATTACGCTGATCATTTTATCTTGAAAATAGCCTCAAAAATAAGAATTTATACACCCATAGATGATTTAAGGTCTAAATATTTCCATTAAATTGTTTTGAAAAAGCTGGTATATAATCTTAACTAGTATCATTTTAGTTCAACCATCTATTAAATCAGTTTTTACCTTAATCAAGTTCATTATTTATTTAATGTTTTTTAAATTAATAATGGTAACAACATATGATTAACATATTATACAATTAAATTTATAATGATTCCAAATACAGAATCAAGTTTTTCAAATTTAATTAATAGATGTTTTATAATCCAATTTTAAATTATACATGTATATGTGATGATAAATTTGGTTTTCCGATAGAATTCTATTAACATTAGAAGGTTTTAATACGAAAAATAAATATGATAAATATTCTAATAACATAAAATTGTTAAATAGTGATATATTTGTTGTAATTTTAATTTACACCCAATTTAACTTGTAATTTTACCTTATGAATTATATAAATTAAAATACAGTTTTCAATGAAAATTGGTATTTTTTCCAATTCGTCGGAAAAATGAAACATTTAATAAAAATAAAAAATTGATAAAAATATAAATATTATTTCAATATTTAAAAATAAAACTAATTTATAAAATAAATTATATAAATTTTGGTAAAATATTTTTTAAATTATTTTGGAAAATCTCAACAAAACAATCCATTGAAATAATATAATTTTTAGAAATAATTTCTTATTATTTATAATGACTCCTATTCTATTTATAATAAATTGATAAATAATAACTTCTTTGGTTTTTTTAAACCATATAATTTCATAATTTACTATTTACTATTCATACCAACTAAATTAATATCTAGATTATAATTGTATAATATACAACCAATTCATTTAGACATATGGTTTGATGTGCCACAAGGCTCGAAGATATTGCATGTAATGAAATATATTTCATAGTTTTTGTCAGGTCATTTTTGCATTTCTCACATGTTATCAAATAGAGTGTTATTATTTTAGAGGTTTAGGTTGTTACCAATAATCAACAACTGAATGTTATAAATTTGGAATGGTTTGGGAATTATACAAATTGATGTCCTAGGGGGGAGGCTTATGAAAAAATCATCAATGTGGTATGTGTAATAGTTATACTACTGATGATCAAGATAAGAAAAATTATATATGAAATGTATGGGATTCTATAATTGTATTTCTTATTTTCAATTTGAGGAGAATTATAAAATTTATGTTGATAAATTTTAAGAATTGATTAATATTTCATATTTTATGAAATATATATAATGAATAATGATTATAAAGCCTAGTTAATGATTCAAAAATAATGTTGAATGATTGATATTTATATTTTATAGAATTAAAAACTTATGTTTCATGAATCCTACAAAATATAATGATTTTTATATTGATTTTTTTCATTAAGGTTCTCCAAGTATATGCTGAATAATAATAATGACATAGAAAGGTGATTTAATTGAATTGTTATATTTTCTGGAAAAAATCATGTTTAAGGGAAGATAACACATAACATGTTATTGATATTTATAAAATGGTGTCTCATTTGGATAATAAGTATAATTATATGGATAATTAGAATTGTATATTGTTGATGAACTTAAAAAAGATAATTTATTTAATGGAAAAGTTTTTCAGGTCATCCTAGATGGAGTTTAAAATATAATTAGATTTGCAAAATCTATTAAAAAACTATTTCTTTATTTAATGAATGATAAATCATGTATTTTTTCTTTGATTTTATATAGTACTTCTACTTATTACCATGATTAATGAGAATTTATTACCATGGAATTCACTTATTTGACATGTGAGCAATAAGAACTAGTTAATGATATTTTGAGGAACAATTTAATGTTTTTTTTAAAAAATTCAATGGCCACGTTTTTATATTTATAAATTTGAAAGGTTCATTAGGTTAGAAATTTTTGGATTGATTTAAGTGAAATATTTATTGTGGTATTAGATATTAATTTATTACATATCTATATTTATATATATTTATTCAGGATGATAGCCAAACATAAAAATTGTTTTCTTTAGGTGATAACTAGGGACACGAGGAATGTATTATCATTATATTATGGATCATTTAATCCATTAGTTCGTCTGGCATAAAAAATTCCTCTTCATTTATTTGAGTACATGATTTCATGGTAGTTGAATAATATAAAAACAAAGTCTGAAATTGTTCTTATGATATAAAGCAAATCTGATCCCTAATCATATTGGAACCTTTGATCTTCTTGATCGTATTGGTTTATTATCATATCAACTAGAACATCCTAAAAACCTCTATCAGGTTCATGATGTGTTCATGTATCCTTCTTGGATAAGTACACATGCCATCAAACCCTTGTACTAAAGTCATAGGTTATTAAATCAGGGGTTGATATTTATTATAAAGAATAATCTGTGTAGATTTTGGATTAGATAAATTTCTATTAAACTGCACCACTCAGTAGGTCACTAATTTATAGAAAATCCACTATCATTGGGAATTAACATGGGAACATAAGTATGTAATGATGTATAATTATCCTCAAATATTGATACCCGTGTAAATAATTTAGAGGAAAAATTGTAGATTTTAACACAGTGATACATTGTGCAATATTTTATTCAATTCAATTTAATTTATTTGATATTTTTTGTCACACACAAAAATGAATTTAGTATCCATTACATATAACACACAATTTATACAAAATGTGAGATACAATTAAAATACTATTATTTAACATGATATTTATTGACTGGAAGTTTTAATTTTTGGTATAAATTAGATTGGATATTTATGATAATATATGGTTAATTTGTTTTTTAAAGTGGAATATTCTTTGACCCATTAAATACAAATTAAAATAAATACTATCTAAAAAATAAAGGAAATCATTTTATGAAAAAAAATTATATAAAGATAAACATGTTTTACCTTTATAAATTTAAAAAATAAAATTTTGGAGAATTATATTAATTAAATTTATATATTATATTTTCTATATAATTTTTTTACAATCATCTAATGTGTTTTTTACAAAAGAGATAAGGGTAAATCCAATTTCGTTTTTAATAATATATTGTTTAAAATGATGTTTTGTATCAAATTTCAGACTTACATTAGTATTAATTTAATCCATTTATAAAATAATTATTTTGAAATGTGAAATTATTTTTTAAAACTAATATTTCAATATCATATCTGGTTTTTTTATAGATTGTTGTGCTAAGATAAATTTTTTAATGAATAGTTAAACGTACTTGTTTATGTTAAGAAAGTTAATTTGTTCTAAAGAACTTAAAAAATATAAAATGTTTTGAATTGTTTCTAAAATTAATATTACTTCAATTACATATCTACTAATAAATTTTTGTCATTACAGTAAATTCCATATTTAATGTTGATATAATTTTTTTATATTTTTAAACATTTTCTTTTGAAAACACATTTTTTCATAACATATGTTTGTTTAAATTCAAATTATATTCGTCCAAAAATGGTTCTTGAATGTATAATAAAGTATTTTTTTAATTTTAATTACCATAATATATGTTATAAGATTTTTTAATTAATTTTTGGCAACAATTAATATTAAAAAATCTTAAAATTGTTTCCTGAGGTAAATGTAAAGATCATTTTACCACAGGTTAACCAAAAATATAAGGGCAAAAAATTACCCAAAACTTGTCTAAACCCCATTTTATAGACATACATTAAGATAATATATTGTATGATCTATTGTTTTGAATTATGGATCCTTATGTAATTGATAGATTCATGATTATGTTTTCTTTTCAAAAATTACTAGTGCACCATGCACGTCAAATATAAAAGGCTACCCTCTCTTATATTCTACATGCTTCCAAAACCCATTGGTTCATCCAATACCATCAAAAATAAATTATTTAATTTAATCATCTATCATAGTAGACTTAATTTTGTTTGGAATACCTCCAACGAGGTCATTATGTATAATCCTAAAGAAGCACTATGAATAATAAATAAATTCTTAAACATCGATTTTTATATTTTTTGCCCCACCACCTCCATCAGTAATGATAAAAAAATTTAATTATAATATCCTTAGTAACTTCCATATATCTATATATAGTATTGATATTGTCAAGACCTACTACAATCATGACTTCTGTTAAATGGGATATGAAATCATCATTCATGTGTGTAGGGTGGTCTTCATCCTAATAAACTGATATAATTTGATTCGAATCACTACCTCCAATAGTGATATATAGAGATGGATTTATTATATTTATATTTATATTATGATATTATTATTAGTTTTTAATTATTATATCACCCATTGATTCATACATTCTGTTCTATAGGAATATAATAAAATAGTTTATGTGAATAGTGGACTACAGCCTCACGAAGCGATGAGATCCATTTATCACACACACATTAAATGGAATTTACTAAGGAAATGTTAAAAATTTTTATAGATATATAATAAAAGTGATTATGTAATTGTAATATAATATTTTTCATTCTTTACTTAAATATATTGAGAAAATTGATAAATCATTCATGTGTATGTACATCCTACCATCTTCATGAACATTATATTTCATTTTCCATCTCCAAATATTATCCATCAATCTAAATGATTATATAGTGAATAAATAAAATATTTATATCAAGGTAAAAATTAAAAAGATTAATGAACCTTGATATATTTAATATGATGGAAAAAGAAAACTCAAAAGATAAAATAAAAAATGGATTTATTATCTGAAATTTGATTTAAAAAAGAATTTTTAATAAAAATATAATGATAATTCAGAACTAAATCCAATTTTTATGAGAAACATGAGCATGGATTATTTAATATTTTAAAAAAACATATATTTATAACATGATATGTTCAAAAATGAACAATGTATGTTGAGGAATAATGTAAGGGATTTCTATCTAGCATTTTACTTTTCTAGGACCCAATAAATATACACCACCTATTTATTTTATGAGATGTATACAGATCTCTTGAATATATATTATGTTAATTTAACTAATAATTAATTATATTTACTTATTCATTTGAGGAATCTCTCTTTTAGGGGTGTTATATTTAAAAATATACCGAAGCAGTAAGATATTTCGGTCTCAATTTACCTTTTTTGAGACATATGTTGTATGATGATAAAATATTGTTTTATGTGGTGTATATATAGACCCTTTTAAATTTAATATCATGAAATTATTTATTTTCATGATATTTTTGTTTTTATTTATTTTAAATTATTCATGGGTCTTATAGTTAAATATTACCAAAGTTGCAAGGGTTCTATGATGCAATCTCATAGTTTATCGTGATTATTAATGATTATATTACCTATGATGAAATATTATGATACACCTCTCATGAAACTCATGAATTTTATTCATTTTTTCTTATTTATGAATAATTCATGTTTCCTCTTTTTATTAATATCTTTATACACCCATTACTTCCAAATTTTTTTAAAGAAAATGGAATTCATTTCCTTCTTCGTCTAAAAACACCTTTTTTTCATGTTCATGTTATCTAAAACTATTTTAAAAAATGTTCAAAATTTCATAAACGATTTCTTATATTCATTTTTACCCTTTTATTATTTTTTTAAATTTTTTGAAAATTAATATTTATGTTGTTTTCCAAATAAGGCCAACTATGATCTTATCAAAAATGTGAAAAGGATCATTGTGTTAATATATATGACCTGAATGGAATTTATCTTTTTCATGGAAATTATTTTAATTACTACTTAATTTATAATATTTTAATGATATATTCAAATAAAATTATTTTGAATTTTTTTTATATTTTATAAACATAATTTTCAATGTGGAAATTTTGTTTCCTTATAAAATGTCACGTGTAATCATTCAAAAATAATTTTCAATATATGATGAAATCCTTTGATGTATCCTATTATTTACAATGGATGTGATCCAAGGATAAAATTATTATTTTTTATCAGTATAGTTTTTATATATGATGAAAATTTATTTATGAAACATGTTTCCCTTACATAGTTTATACCATGATAACATGATTATGAGACCCACTTCATTTTACATGGTTTGGGAGGTAATGAAATGATGAATTGATTATGAAACCACTTTATATTTTATAGGTTATGTAATGTGGAAATTTTAAAGAAACAAATTTTGTTTCTTGGGTTCTGATATAGTGAATGTTTTATGATATTGTATCACACAAAATATATGAATTATGAGATGGGTAGAACGTATATCTCTCTATAATTCATTGGGTATGGACTAATTTAATATGAGATCGAAGGTTACATGGGAGGTTATTTGAACCCTATAAGAGGGTAAACATGAGTTTATCCCAATGATGAAAGATATTACACAAGTGGTTATCCCAAATTTGAAAGAGGGTACAAGATAGATTATCTAAAGATCGAAGAAGGTACATGGGTGGCTATCCAAATCCTAATATTTTACAAATGTCTTTGTGGGATTCCAAGACATTAAATTTTCAACAATTATGTTAATGCCACAAATATATGTCTTATACCTATATTATGCTATCATGGGTCATGTTGTTTAATTCATTTATGATTCATGCCTTATGAACTAACATAATTTATCCCATAAGCCAAGTATATGACATTTGATATACAAGATATGTTTTTTGAATTATATACTCATGTTATCATGCCCTTATTATCATGATATATTGATATCTCCCTTGTACAACATTATTATGGATATGATCTCACACTTTTTTTCCGTTACAATTTTATGATCAATGGTATCATGTTTTATATGTCAATAGTGGTAGTGAGGTATATAGAACACATCAGTAGATGACATAATACACATTTGAATCATTTGTTTATGTGTCCTTTTTTTCAAATGTTATAGGCCTTAAGTATTTTAGCATGGGTTATTATGATATGTAATTAATATTCATCAATTAATTTGTAATATTTATGAATTTATTTTTTGGATCTTTAATGTTAGTATCAGAGAAAAGGTTTTGTTAGCCTTTGGAAAATAGGATATGTAATTAGTAGTGAGATACCTATGAAAATTCTTAAGGATATGTCCACATATTAGTACAATGAAGTTTTAATGTATATTGAAATATACTACAATATTAGTAGAGGATAAATTTGGTGGTTATCAATCTATTAAATATTTTTTAGGATACTAAAAGTAGTTGCGCCTCTTGAACAGAGGTACCTAGGGGTAAAAACTCCAAAAAACATTCATTGGTCACTACTCAATGAGAAACTAGTGCACATAAATGGTCCTTTCTCGAGGCATGGATTGAAACTCCCTAGGGGCATTCTCTTAGAATTATAAATTTATTTATGAATTGTCATGGTTTATTTGAATAATTACATATGATAAACCAAAGGTTTTATATTAGGTGACATGATATAGAGATCCAATAAATTATTTTTCCATGATTATGTTTTTTCAAACTATGATAATTTTTGATAACATGTTGTTTTTATGGTTTTTTTCAATGGTGAGAACCAGATGTCAGTAAGTTAACATTTAATGTAGTAAAAAGTATGTTGATGAGAATCAAAATAGTATGGTGACTATAGCGAATGATATTGTGATTATTACAAATTAGTTATCATAATATATGATTAATATTATGCACCTCAACCAACTCTTAGATTCAATAAATTAGAGAATGATAGAGTTATCCAATATCATTGGTGGTGGATACCATAGAAGAAAGAAGATTCAGCTTCCTATTTTTTAGGATTATTGGAAGAATATAATTATCGAAGATTCTCATACTTGAATATTTTATATCTTTTTGATAAATATTCAATACATTACAAAAAAAACACATGAGGACTATAATAATTTAGTGTATTTGGTTCCTAGGTAAAAAGTATTCTTAATTCATTAATGATGATAAATATCTTCCATAAATATCTCTCACATTAGTAATCTTCACAATCATGCTATATTCAGAACAATTCCTAAAAATCTCCAGAAAGGAATCATAAGAACAAGTGAGATCAGATGCTCATTTTGGATATACAAGGGAGACACATATTCATTATATGAATATAAGGTCATCAGATATGGGAATAAAATTTTCAAACCATAGCCTACATATCAAGGATAATAATCACTAGTCTTCACATAATCATTTTCATTTTATAATACATGAATCATAAGGTAATCAATGAACGTAAACAATGAGAGCATAATATATGAATAATATATATATATATATATATTTTCAGAACACAAATCAGATTATAAGATTGTGAAAATTTATAAATAGAGACAAAATCAATCATTATGTTATGGACATGAAATCAGGCACCCGAGTAAACATAAGGAACCAGAACTATGTCCACAGATCACATTATCGACATAAAATATAGCTCCATACAAAACATTATGGACATGAAATATTGGTATATTAATAACATTGTGAACTATTAATTAGGCTCACATATAATATTTTTAAAACATAATAATGTTGGGGTATAACATTTTGAACATAAAATTAGGTTCGAGCATATCATATTTACTAAAACACTATCCATATATATCCAATTAATTGTAGGGAGATATTGGTCCCACATTTCATTAGACATAACTTAAACACCATCATTAGTTATAAAGTTACCACCTTCATTAGTTATAATGTAACCACCATCACATAATTAAAATTATACATATGTGTAAAATAATAACATAATACATTTTCAATATTTTAAAACCTAAAATAATATTTTTTTCATAGATTTTTCATCATAATATAACATTTGTAAAATAGATAAGATTCATAATATTTTCATCATTTCATCAATGAAAAAACCCACAAAAAGGATCTATTTTCATCATCATTGAAAATGATATAACAGTTATAAATGAATAGGTTTCATAAGCATAACATCATCATCAACATACACCATTCATAGAAATAATAATAATGATATCCTTGGATCATATCCCCAGTTGTCACATCCGAACCTGGGTGACACACAATAGTTCCCTGAGTTGGTCAGTCACATGACCTCAAGCACGCCTCCTCGTACTCTCTAATATTCCTACTAGAACTGAGATATTATTACCAATCATGGGGAGACTATATATTTTTTATAAATGTATCAAAATAATAGAAATAAATAAACTATATCCAAATGATATAACCAATAAACAGCCCAGACTATGTAACCTAATTACTAAAGCAGGAATAAAATAACAAAAACTAGACAGTAGATATTCCATACCAAACCACATGTCATGTGTCATATTTATGTATAGAATAAAGAAAAACTAACACTCACAATAGGGTCCCAACACAATGTTTTGTTCCCTTATCCATGGTCCATCTTCACTCATTCATTTAATATTGGTCTCTTTCCCTTATCATTCCCTTTTAACATGAATTCTATTCGGGTATTGATTAGGCATCCTAAGTAGGGTGTCAGTACAACTCAGTAGGCCACAACCAATAATCTATAAACAATATATAGTAAATAAAAGTGTATTTAGTTTTATAAATAGAAAATTACAATTCATAAGTTAATAGTTATCACATTTATTTCTCTTTAAAAATAACCATATAACCATTCTAGTTCCTGAGGACACCAAAACCACAAATACCTAATTCGTCATGTTCCAGAGTATAAATCATATCACATATTCAATTCAAAATTATTTATAAAACAAGGTCTTTTATTATCTATTTCATTTAAATTCACATTATGGGTAATCATAAATTTGTCCCAATGAAAATATTTTGTGTCTATATCACCATGTCTAGCACCCCATGGGTATTTAAAGCAGCGGTCTGTGACCCATAACACTTTTATCAAACATTCACAAGAGTGGAAAATTTAAGTAGAAATATATGTCCCACACTCACTTGTCACAATGGGATTTAGATTTTTTAGACCATATCCCACACTAATTTATCACTATGGGATTTTGATGTAGTAAACCATTTCCTATGTACATATAAAAAATAATAAAATATATCACAATTTCACATGAATTAAAATATCACATGTACCACAATATCACATGTATCACAACATTCCATTAATTAATTATTCAATTAATTAATCCAATTCTACAATTATATAATCAAATCATTCTATTAATTAATTCAAAAATTAATTGATCTATTTCAACAATCATAACATTCCATCCATTAATTAATTAACCGATTAACTAATACATTACCAAAATCATACCATTTTATCTATTAATTAATTCCAAGATTAATTAATCCAATTCCAAAATCATAACATCCCATCCATCAATTAATTCACCAATTAATCAATACAACCCCAAAATCATAAAAATTCATTAATTAAATACCAAATTAATTAGTCCACGTTAATTTACCAATTAATCAATCCTTTAATTTACCATTTCAAAAACCCATTAATCAAAAATTGCACAATACCTTAATTAATTAACTAACCAAATTAATTAATTCAATTTAAGAATCTAAATTGAAAAATGTACAATTTAAATTCAATGATTACATGCATGTAAGTAAAATTCAATAATATGGAATTTGTATTTACACCACCAAACTGAAATCATTGACAATTATCAATATTGGACATCCCCAAATTAAGTAGAATCATAAAGAACATGAAAATAAATAATTTCTAGATATGAAACCTAGATACAAGATAATAATAATCAATAAATATTAAACCGTGATTTATACCCTTTCTAACAGTCGATAAAACATCCATCTTGTATCCAAACAGAGGATTGAATAGAGAGATTTCTAATCGGGAAGAAATCACATAACTGAAGAGGTGTAGATCTGTAAATAGATCATTGATTCGATATTAATGAAAGTTGGAAATCATTATAATTCATCCATAACTTCAAGAAAATAGTGGAAATTATTTAGGGTGAATCATGGGGTTTTAGGGATAAATGAAAAGGGGTTTAAAAAATTTTAAGTGATTTTTTGGGGTATTTAATTTCCACATGCATGATTTTCGGGGAATGGGTGCTAAGTTTTCCCATCAATGCATTGTATCCATGTTCATCATCTAGATGGGTTTCATGATTACTCCATAGAGGTCACACATTTTTATAAACCATCCTACAACCATAAGATTATCCTCTTAATTGGTTCGTTGGGTTTTCTAGGTTGGGCACATAGTTTGGGGAAATAGTGCACTAACCATGAAAAACCCCTCTTCCTTCCATGATTATCCAACTTCAACCAAAAACTGCATATGTTTAACCCCCAAAAATGTGTACTCAAAATAAGGGAAAAGTACCTATAAATGCACTAAATACATTCTAGACAAGAGAATTATCTTAAAATCCCCCCACATTATAATAGCTCATATTTTAGTTATACTCCCAAGAACCTTGAGGAATCCAAGTCAAAGAGATTAGGACACATAGCTAGTATATCCTTTTCTCTTCCCAAGTTTCTTCATGAAAACATCCTTATTTCCATAATACATGAACTATCTACATAACCATTTTCTACAAAACAACATCATTTTGATCCAACACACATGTTGAATGCTCCTATGAGAACTCATCATTCCCAAGATCAACATCATCCATATCGATCACATGTGAAGGGTTGGGGTGATACAACTAATGTTTTGAAACATAAATTTAATCATGCATATATCTATATCTATTTTGAAGATCTAATTGGTATGCCAAAGACTTAATTATATCCACAACATCCAATGGTCCAATAACCATGGGTTATATATTGAATTGTCTTCATGTCCTTTGGTGGCCCAATCTAGGTGAAAACAAAACAGAAACATGATCAACTCTAAAAATTCTTGGATTCATCATCATTAATCAATAGAATAAATATTTTTTGCTCTGATCAATAGTCATATTCCTTTTAATTGGTTAATCATACTCTGATGTCACATTCACAAGACACATTCCCCATAGTTCTGACTCTGATTCATCCATCTAACAAAGTGGAGATCTACACGGCCTGCCACAAAGAGACTCATATGGTTCCATATGAACAGTTTCCTAACAAATATTTTTATAGGAGAACTCAATGGGTGATATGTGATTCTCCCAGGACCCAGAAAGATCAATGACACAAACCTATATAATATCATAAAGAAACTACATAGTACCCTCTTATTTCCCAATAGTCCACTGGTAGAAATATACACTCTGTAAAACCTATATACCAAGATCCTTCTACAGGCCCAACTATAATCCTGAAGTAAATCCTAAGTCCTAGTTTGAAACAATACAATATGGAATCCCATGTGGATAGACTATTTCACAAACATACATGTCTCCTATTATATACATTATGAAAGTCTCTTTATTAAGAATGAATTATCATACCTTTTTCAAATTTTCCATAATCACTAAAATAGAATCATTATTCTGAAGCTTCTTCAGGAGACCATAAAAATGTCTATTTTAATGCCATTACACATCCATTCTAGAATGGTTAAGGTATATATAAATTTTCTAGTTTTTTGATTCTCAATGTTTCCTTTTTGATAGGTGTAGTATCCTATCATAAACCATGAAATATAACTTTTCATGCATGGCCATTAAACTATAATTGTGGGTCACAATATATTTTGTTCACACTTAAATTTACTGACCACATCAATGTATGAAATTTATTTATATGGTTCCTCTACATGATATTATGCACAAAAACATTTCCTTGGAAATATATAATCTCATCCTCATCTATTATCTAGTCGGAAGGTGGCTCCTCACATTCCAAGCATTCAATCAAGGAAAACATTATGGATCCACATTTTTCTTGTCTCTAATCTAATTCAAATGTGTAAAATCTACTAAAAATGATACAAGATACTTCTGATCTAGAATATCTTGACCCCCAACATGAATTTCATTGAGCTAAGTCATCATATTCCACTCTTCACTAGACTCCTAAAATGTCTCAGTTCAATTTTTCATACTTAATGTCTAAGAAACACTATTTCCATTCCATGGTTAAAATTCTTGATCAAAATAAAATTCCTACATATACTCAACCCATATTAACATCCAGATATTAGAATCTTGTTGCAGAATAATAAAATTTGAAATCTTATTATCAGTATACATTGTAAACTTTATCCCTAATAGATAATTCAACCAACACATGAATGAATAAACCATTGTAGCTAATTCAAGGGAAGGTATCTGGTAGTTCCTTTAATTTGGCATCAAATGATGAGTACCATATTCCACAACTCAATATCCATACATTTGTACTACCCCATAACCTACCTCAAAAGTGTAAATAAATGTATGCTCCTCACTTGTCGGGGATAGTATCAACATTGGTGTAATTTTAATGTGCTTATTAAAAAAATGGAAAAAATTATCACATTATTCCAACCATTTAAACTTTATCCCCATCTTGTTCAAGCCCGAAATAGGTTCTTACAATTGGGAAAAGTTTTTATGAACCACTAATGATATAAAGATAATCATATAAAGTTATAGATATCGAAAAAATTATCCTGTTTCTCCCAAGAAACAACTTCTTTAAATTTCATTGTGTCCACCAAGACACCTTCGTCTGAGATAATGTGACCCAATACGTGTACTAGATCATTCCAATAATGGAACATAGATATCTTGGTGCATATCCAATGCTCTCTATGTCTCTCAAGATGATGTAAAAATGTTGAGAATGATTATCATGATCCTTGGATTGCACCAAGATGTCACCCAAAAATACTACCACTAACTATTCAAGGCACGACCGGAAGATTTTTTTAATCAAGGATATAAACACATATCATGCGTTCATTATCCACAAAGGAATTACAACGAACTCATAAATTCCATAAATGCTTTTAAAAGTAGTCCTCTGTGTATCAGAAGGTGGAACTCTCAACTAACTATTCAACAATCTCATGTTGACCATGGAGAATAAATAATATCCCTTAAAAGGGTCAAAAAGGTTATCGATACATGGAAGCGATTAATTTCTCTTCTTTCATATAGATCATCTAATGGTATTCAATAAATAATATTAGAGTCTCTTCAACCTTCATTGTAATCAAAAATAGAGATCCCCAAGGTGACATACGAACCACTTATCCCTAAAATCTTAAAATTGAGTCTTTAACTCTTGAAGCTATGTTGGCTCATTCCATATAGTTTAATAGAATCTAGATCACCCTATGATACGAGATCATTCATAAATTTGACTTCTTTCTATGTTGGAATGCAAGGTAAATTTTTAGGGAAAAAAATACTCAAATCTATCCACTATGTGTGGAATCATTTCCTCTTTTGCACCTCCATAATATAGAAATGGAGTATACACATGGGTAGTGAGTTCCTTCAGTTCAGATGAACTGGCCCGGCATGACCCTCTTAGATCTCCCATGCTCCACAGTGAATATATTTTTCACCCTTAAGAGATATAAAATTCACTATCATGTGGTAATAATATATATTTTCATGGTATCCAACTAAATAGTATATACCTATAATTATATTATAGCCTGATATATCTAGAATATTAATATACTATAGAAAATGATACTCTCTATCCTTAATAGAACACTCCTTGCACAAGTATATGTCTCTCAACTGTACCCCCAATAGGGTAATCGATTATTATTTCTTCACTCACAAACTCCACTTGCAGAATCAACACATTCAAAATTTGTGTTGATATAAAAGAATAAGAGGCTCTAGATTCAAATAATTAACTATCTAGTGTTAAATATATAAGAATAGCACCACTTACATTTGATCGTTCTACATTGCAATCCACACATGCAGTATGAACTGCATGTAACTTTCAAGTCCCTATTCCATGTGACATGGTCTGAGTCCCATGAGATGCACCACTCTACAAATACGAGTGGTATTTCATATAAGAACATTCTCTACTTCTTCATCCACCATGACAAATAGAATTTTAGATTCCAGATTGACAAGGTGTAGAAGATACCCTTTCTACACTCAGATTCGTCCTATCTTCTCCATCATTACTTATCTATCATGGGTTCTAGAGGAACCTATATAGATGTATTATCCTTCCATAATCTTATAACCCTACTTGTAGTTATGTATAATGCCTAAAAATGTGACCCCTCCTACAACACTAGTGATAGGTCACCTAGGGGAGGTCTTGTTTAACTAAACCTTCCACCTAACTTCCCTTCATTCTATAACCCTATATTGTATTATTATAGAGATGATTCCTTCTCTTGGAGTAAATCCCTTATATTCATCTAGTTGAAATCATTTATACTCCAAAATAATACTTCTTTAGGTTCCCCTTTTTGAATTAGAGACTTATTCCCCCCTTTTCAAAACTTTTGTATCCAGAAGATATTCATCTCGTACATAATTTCACATTAAATCCCATCCTGAAACCTCTTTATGGAATTATCCTTATCCCCCGCCAACGATGTGTCAAAGTGATGAAAATATATAAAGAGTCCATTATAGTCTATATCAGGTGTATTCCATTGATTCAACCTCATGAACATAGATGAAATATCCTATCACTCGATGTGGAATACCATCCAATTATAAAAATACAAATCAATACCAACAATCCCACCATGGGTAAAACTTTTACCCCATAGATGAGTTAGCTACTCCCATGCATGATCTACTAACTATGGACCGACAAATTATATTCCCTTATCTACATTTCATTAATAATAATTAAAAATATAAAAGAAAAGAAAACCATCCTCTGATACCCCGTTATAACATCCCAACCATGGTGACACACTACAGTTCTCCGAGATGGTTGGTCAAATGACCTCAAGTAGACCTCCATATATTCGAAACGTTAATAACTAGCACTAAGAGACACTTATAAATCTTGGAGAGACTATAACCTCTTTATCAATGTATCAAAAATATGGAAATCAATAAAAAAAATCCATATGACATAACCAATAACAAAAAAAACATAATCACATGACAACCGAAGAATGAATACAATAACCCAATCTAAAAATAGATATTATGTGCCAAAATACATGTCATGTGAACAATGAGAGACCAAAACAAAGACAAATTGGTACTCCTATGTTTGTCCTCACACCATGTGTATTTCCATAATTCACGCTCCATCCCGACTCTGCTATCTAAAATATGGCTCTTTCATATATCCTCTCTTAAAAACATGTGGACTATTCAGGTAACGATCAAAAAACCCAAGAATGGTGAGAGTAAAACATTATAAGCAACCTCAAATGATGTTTAAAATAATTTATAGTATATAATTATGTATGAAATTGTTTAAATAATTAAATATAATGCATAAGTAAACAATTACAACATTTATTATTTTTAAAACTAACCAAATAATCCATCAGTTTTCCGAGGACACCCAAGCCAGAAATATCTACTTCATCCTACACCGAAGTTTAAATCACATTGAATATTCAATTCACAATTCATTATATGACATGATATTTCATTATCCATTTCATTTCAATTCACTTTATAAATAATTGGAACCGTGGTCTATTTCCCAAAAAAACTTCTATATTGACATGTCTAGCACCCTCTAGGAATTTATAGTAGTATTCGATGATCCACAACTCATTTATTAAAAAATCACAAAATTGGGATTATGAATTACTAGTGCATGTTCCACAATAATTTATCACTATGGGATTTTGATGAAAGAGATGATATCCCACACTCATTTATCAATATGGTAATTTGATATAGAAGACAATTTTCCACCCATGTATATCACATAATCAAACAAATCAAAATTTCATATCTTTCAAAAAATCACATGTACTATAATATCACATGTATCATAACATTATATTAATTAATTATTTAAATAATTAACTCAATTCAAAAATTGCATAGTCATAAGAATCCATTTATTAGTTTAAAAATTAATTAATCCAATTCAATAATCATAAAATCACATCCATTAATTAATTCACCAATTAATTAAATGTTCCCCAAAAACATAACATTCCATATGTTTTCTAAATCACCAATTAATTGACTCTATTCAACAATCATAACATTACATCCATTAATTAATTAATCGAGTAATTAATAGAGCCCCAAAATCATATTAATTCATTAATTATTTACCCAATAAATTATTCCACATTAATTGATCAATTACACAATCCCTTAATTGACCAATTCTATAACCCCTTTAGTTAAAAAATTCCACAATCCCATAATTATGTAATTAACTGAATTAATTAATTCATTTTAAGAATTGAAATTACTAAATGTACGATATTAATTCTACAATTACATAAACATAATTTAATTTCAATAACATGGCATTCAAAATTATACCTCCCTTGTCAAGGTCATTAACAATGATAAATAATGAAAATCCCCATATTAAGTGAAATAATAAATAACACGGTGAAAAATGAGATCTAAATCTGAAACCAAGATCGAATATCAAAAGAATTAATATCATTTAAACCTTGATCTAATCCTTTACAATAGCATGTAAATAATCCTTATTTTATATAGAAAGAGGAGTGTAATAGATAGATATATAATATGAAAGAATACACATTATCAAGGAGGTGTATTTCAATAAAATAGATATTCGATTCACTATGAATGGTTGTTGGAAAGACTTGGAATTCATCTAGGAACACTGATACATGAGATTAAATGTTTTGGAGTCGATGTATTGTGTCTAGAGATATAAGATGGGGGTTCGATAAATTTTATTTAAATTTTTGGAGGATTTAATTTTTACACGCATGTTTTCCTAGTAAGGGGATCAGGGTTCAACAAACCATGTACCTTAACTCTGTGACTCTTCTGGGGCGGGGTTCATGATTACACCAAAGAGGGAGAACAATTTTAATATAAATTTTAAAAACAATGGACTAGTAGTGTGAATCCCATCTGTATTTTTTACATAGTTTACTGGAACGGGAAAACACATTTTCAGAATCATGAAGCAACTATGAAAATCCCATCTTCCTTCCAAAAATATCCATGTTCACCTAAAAACATATCACGGTTCAGCCCAAAAACGATTTACACGAAACAAGGAAAATAATACCAATAAACATGCTCAATAAATATCAAAAAATTTCAAGGTCTTACACTAGAAAAGTTTCACATACATGACTTATCATAATGTTAAATTTCATTTAATTTCCATTTATTCTTTGTTTTTCGGGTTTCTCAAGCTTTTATGGTGGAATGGGTGAGTTTTCGCGAATTGGGCTAAATCATGAGCCCCATTCCAGATTAAAAAATAAATGTAGTTTCTTTTATAACATTTTAATTTTTTAATATTTTACACCCATTCTAATTCCTAAATGGTCTCCCTTGACCAATTAACACCCCCATTGTAGTTTGGAGCCTTTATAAATTCATAACCAAGGTGTATGTGGGTTTTTATTTAAGGGATTATGCCTACCTGAAATCCCAATTCCAATTTTAAAAATTAAATTTGATTTATATATAACGTATTCAATTTTAAGAATTTTTTGTGATTCCAAGCCTCATACACGCCCATTGAACTGAGACTCATGGAAAATCTCACTCTACCATCTTTGGATCTCTTCTTCATCACGATAGAGTGATTATCGTCTTAAGGTTTTTAAAATATGGAAGATTTTAGGAGGTATGTAATTTCCATCATAACTCTCTCAATTATTACTCTTTTTCCACCCTTCCAGTTCCTAAATAATCTCCTCATCCTTCTTCGAACCTGACTTGATGTTTTTACTATTTTAAATTTCAGATACTAGTGTATTAGGGGAGATTCTTCAAGATCCCTCAAGTAAGTGCGTCTCTTCCACTCCTCTTTCAAATTGCTTAGTGTTCCATTCTATTTTCTTGGGGTTTCTTAATTTTTCATTGTAGTAACAAATGAACAGGAGGTAGGGTTTATAACCTAGGGTTTAACCTTGGGTTTTATTATTCAATTATTTTGGTTTTAGGTTTGATATAAGTCCCTCTTGGTGTGACGGTGGTGTGACTTGATTTCTGCACGGTGATTCAAGGGTTTCATTTGATTTTGTTGGTTATTCCAATGTTGATGCAATCTTTGTGTATTATAAAGTTGTATTTATCATATTTTTAGGTTTATATCATTTTAATATTTCTTCAAAAATTGGTTCTAATGATGTTTCTATTGGAATTGAATTGTAAATGCAAATTTGGTGTGAAATAGGGGGTTTCCAAAGAAATGTTTTATTGGTTTATTTTAGGATGACCTATAAATACTTAGTTGCTTTTATTGACCTTTAATAAGGATAAATATAATTTCTATAATTTTTATCCATTTTGTTTGTTGCTGCAATAATGGGTTTTAATTATGTTTGTAAAAAAGTGAAGTTTTTGTTCCACTTTTGTGTGAAAATGTAGGTTTTACAAAGTTATCACTTCTTTTTTAACATGGGAAGGCCCTAAAATTGATTTTTTGTTTTAATTGAAATTTAATGGTATGACTTTACAGTTTTGGTAACTTAAAAGTGTGGACATAGTGTACAAGTGTGGTTCTTAATGGGTTTTGTGTGCAAAACAACACGAGATTTTGAGAAATTGTTTTATTAAAAATCAATGTGTTTGTTGCGTGTTTTAAGTGGTATAAAATGTGATAGCTACTGTATTTTGTGTATGTGACCAATAGTGTTGTTTTTCATTAAATGGGATATGTGTTACATGCTGAAATAGTTTGAGCACAAAGGGGGAAGCCCGAGTACCTAGGTGGGGTGGATGTGTACCAGTACGGCTAGTGGATCGGATGGGTTTTGACCCTGTTTCACCTAGAATTTGGATAACAACAACACTAACTAAACTATAAGGATGATTATTTGGGACCAATAGGTTATGGGTAATTTCCTTACTAGTGGATAATGCATGATAATGGATTTTACGATGGTTTCTTTACACCGAGGTATGAGGTACATGGGGCCCAAGACTATCTAGTGCCTAAGGGTGTTTCCGATTTTGTTGATCATTGTGTTAGTGTTATTTTCCCATGTATTGGGGTGTTTTTGGTTTTAATTTAAATTATCTAACATTTCTATTTAAATATTTGAACATTCTGAAAACTTTAGCTTGAAAAGTGTTTTCAATTGAATGTTGTATTTCTTAGATTTTATCACTGCTTTTCTTTGTATATTAAAACTGCTTTCTTTTTCACATTGTATTGCATGATATTTGGAGTAATTGGGTAGTATCCTATTGGTATTAGTCTCACACCCTACGTACACCCCTTAGGTGTAAGTATAATTGGTTATGTTTGACTCAGGTAAAGGAAAGGCTAAGGGTGATGGCGGTTTAGGGTGTTAGTCCCCATCCTTCGGGCGGAGTTGTGGAGATGACTTGGGTGTGATGACCCCATGTCATGTGGAGCCCATGGGGCAATTTTTTTGTTGTCATTGTGTCTTTGGACCTTTTTTATTTCTTTTTTAACTTATGTATTCAGTTCTGGACTTGTGTATAAACCTTGTTGGTATGAATTTTTTGGATTCATTTTATCAAATATTTTTGGTGTTTATGTATACATATTCAGGAAAATCATTCCCAATCCAAGATAAATGATACCCAGGAACTTGTTCCAGCCTGTGAGGATAGGGAAATCCCTTCGGTCCTTGTCACGGGCTGGGATTGGTGCTGTTTTTGGTGGTGACCACATTCGGTTCTTGACCAATGGTATCAAAGGAGGATCGCTCTCTTTGGGTCATGTTATTTTGGGAATAGTCGGGATAGTCTGGAGTTAGGATTGTTGGGACATGGCATTCTAGTTATGATTAAGGTGGCTGATCACCACACCTCATGATGGGATTCATGTCTCCAGGGGATGTTGGGATTTATATGAGTCCTTTGGATTTCTTGGATTGATGATGATTAAGGGAAATGAAAAGAGAGTTGGGTTACTGGTCTCGGTGAGCTCGCAGGGTCAGGAAAGCCATGTGGAGCCAGGGATATTTACCTAGAACACTCTCTGTGATGGTGATGTTATTGGCATGTGGCTACCAACCATATGTCCAAGTCACCCAGTGAAACTAGTTTCCTATTGCATTGTATGGTATTCTTTAGTTTTGAAATCTTGGATCTTTGGTTTTAATGTGACTTGGTTTTAAGAAGTTCAAAGTTTTTGTGAAATAATTATCGAATAAAGAGGGAATGGTTATACTTTTGAAAATTCAGAACTGAATTTTTAGAATTTTATTGGAATGAAAAATAGTGTTTTTGCAACTCTTTTGAAAGCATAAACTATGTCGATGTTGGTTTTGAAAAAGTGTTTACAATAGAGTTTTCTAAACTATTGAAAGGTGTTTTAATTGGATGAGAGGTTTTGAAATTGATGTGTATGAATTGAAAGTGAGTTTTCAATTTAATGATTTTTCCTTTCGGAAGAACATGGTTTGATGTAATTTGGGTTTGATTTTGTGGTTAGAGGTTTTGAGAAAAATGAGGTATTGGTTGACTGTTTTTGTTTTGAAAAGTGGAATGCTTTTTTTTTATTTTAACCTTCGGTATTTCCATGAGAGACCACATGAATGGGGTTATATGGGATGATGGATGGATAATGGATTGGATGGATGAGTTTTGGGATGGATATGAGGAGGTTTCCCATTATGGCACAGAAACATGCATGTGTAAGGCCCATGGGGTACCGTTGGTGGATACGCTAACCGCTGAATCGTTTATTTTCGAAAAGATGATTTTAAATTTGAAACATGATGTATTTATGACTAGTTTGGGATGGTTTTTATTATGTGTTTTTTTAATGTTGATGTTGTGGGATGTTTTGAGTCCATGAACCCCACCTGTTTGTATTGTTTTTTGGGTTTGTGTTTGGTCGGTAAGTTGTGTTGAAGATCATGTTAGTGGTCTCTTCGGAGAAATGTTTTGGGATGCTTTTATGGTGTTTCCTTTCATGTGTCTTGATCTAGTTTGTGGTATATCTTGACCAATGGACCATCTTGGTTGGTTTCTTAGGTTTATTCATTGGATAAGGTACGCCCCAGTAAGGGTTAGTGCACAACTAAAGTGCAACCTGGATTGAATCTCCATTCAAGACCCTGCAAATGATCAATATAAGGAATATTTTTCTTGTGATTTTTATTTTGAGTCTACACCCTTTCCTTTCTTGGTTTTGTGTATCCTATTGTAGTGGGAGAGTGGTCATCGAAGGTTGAGATAGACCTTAGCCTCTTAAGTTTCTTGATTTTCCAAAGGTGGAAGTGGTCTGGGGTTGTTATCATGGATGTGTATCTGGATAGTGTCTAAGAGGTCCTCTCGGTCCTTTGTAGCCTCTTCAAAGAAAGAGTTCACAATAAACTACCAGTTTGGGAAATCTGGTCACGAGAGGATACTATGGCCACTTTCTAGAATTGTGTGTTGTTTGGGGATGTTGTATAAGGTCATACTGAATGAGTTTTTTATATCATTTTCAAAGGTCATGTTCGCTGAAGCCTTGTGATTTTGTGAACTCGATTGACTTTAAAGGTGAAAGTCATGCAATCCTCTGAGAGTCTCTTTACGTTGGGAGAATGCATCCCTTGGAAAACCTTCAAAATGTTCAATTTTAGAGGAAGGTGATTATAGGTGTTATTTACTTGTATAGTTTCTCACTCGAAGAAATATGGTGTGATGGGCGTTAATTTTCTATGCTCTTGTTTTAGTGAAATATCGATTTAGGGTAAAGTGAGTTTGGAATGTGTTATGTCTTGGAAATCTTATCAGGGAATTCAGTATAGTTTTTGGTGGCACGGAAAGAATAATTATCATTCAGGGGGACTTCTAAAGCCTACCTGTGAGGTCGAAGATGCTTCAATCACTTGAGGTCAAGCCATAGGTCTCAGAGAGAAGCTGACTCCTAGTCAGGGGAAATCCCAGGGTTATTTAAACCCATGTACAATGTCTTATCCCCAGTATGAAAGATAGTATGAGTTTAAACTTCTAGTGTCATTATATTTCTTCTATTTTTCTCATTCGGTGGAAATAGGTTGAGGGCCTTGTACCCATGTCATCACCTAATGTCATCCCCCCCTTTGGTTTCCATCGAGTCATTAGAGAATGGTTGGAAATTTGGATATACGTTATAAGGACACAATTTGTGTATGATTATTAGTGACCATGTTTTATAAATCCATGAGAAAAGAATGATCTGCACAGTTAGTTCAGAATTTCCTAAAACGTGCGGACTAACCCTGCGCCCTTCCCAAATCTTTAAAAAAATGGGTCTTTCTGTGTCGACCCATGGTGGTCGGTTAAGATGGTTGCTTCTTATGGTTGGGAGACCCACTATGATTATCATATATGTTCCTTTGTAAACTATGAATAGAATTATACCCTTTGTATAAGGGAGTTCATTTAGGACTCCCCCTGTTAGTGTCTTGATTCTCTTTAGGAAAATAATATAGGTTGCCTCTTATGGCGGGGTGCCTATTTGGGTCCCCCCATACCAATAGGTCATATTTATTCATGGTCTTGGATTGGTGGTAGGTAATCTCATTCATAAATATCTAGATACCAACATCTTCCTTGTGTAAATTTTGGGATTAGAGAGCTCCCGATGGTTTAGTTAATGTAAGGTAAATGTAACTTTGTTCGACGTTGTTGTTCGTTTGGGGGAATTTCTTGAGTCTTGTTCGGATAGTGTTTGAGGAGTTTTATTTTGGGATAATGTATGAATGTGATTGATTATTTTAGGAACATAGTGTATGTTTGGTTTGTGAGATTAATCATTCCTTAATTGATCACTGGAGGTGTTTTGGACCATGGGGGCAAAGCTTGGCAAAAAAGTACACCATGGTTTATCGGTTGGGATTGGTTTTGGTATCTGGCCTTGTTGTATCTTTATGAGGATAGAAGTTTTTCATAATGGAGATAATTGTCACATACATGACTTATATTATTGTTAAATTTCATTTAATTTCCATTTATGATTTGTTTTTGGTGTTTCTCTATCTTTTAGGGTAGAATGGTTGAGTTTTTGTGAATAAGGTCAAACTGTTAGCCCAATTCCATATTTAAAAATATATTTTGTTTATTTTATAACATTTTCATTTATTTAATATTTTGAACCTATTAAAATTCCTAAATGTTCTCCCCTGACATATGAACACCCCCATTGTAGTTTGGAGCCTTTAGAAATCCATAACCAAGGTGTATATGGGTTTTTATTTAAGGGATTGAGCCTGCCCGAAAGCTCAATTCCATTTTTTAAAATTAAATTTGATTTATTAATAACTTATTCAATTTTAAGGATTATTTGATGATTATAAGCCTCAAACATGCCCATTGAACCCATCCGCACGTCCAATCTCTCTCTCCCCCTCTTTGGAGCTCTTATTCATCACGATTGAGTGCTGACCTTCTTAGTGTTTTAAAAATCGGGCAGATTTCAGGAGGTAAGTTATTTCCATCATAACTCTCTCAATTATTACTCTTTTTTCTCCATTATAGTTCCTAAATAACCTATTTATCATTCTTCTAACCTTCCTTCATGTTTTGACTGTTTTAAATTTCTAATATAAGTGTATTTGGGGATATTCTTCAAGATCCCTCAAGTAAGTGTATCTCTCCCATTCCTCTTTCAAATTTCATAGGGTTTCTTTCAATTTTATTAGGATTTATTCCCTTTTAATTGAAGTACCAAATTACCAGGAGGTAGGGTTTCTAAACTAGGGTTTAACCTTGGTTTTTATTGGTCAATTATTTTGGTTTTAGGTTCTATATAAGTCCCTCTTGGGGTGACAGTGGTGGGACTTGATTTTCCCACAGTGATTCAAGGGTTTCTTTTGATTTGGTAGGTGAATCCAATGTTGATGAAATATTTGTGTATTATCATGATATATTTATCATATTTTCAGGTTTATATCATTTTATTATTGCTGAAAAAATGGTTCTAATGATTTTTCTATTGCAATTGAATTTTAAATGCCAATTTTGTGTGAAATTGGGGGTTTCCAAAGAAATGATTTATTGGTTTATTTTTGGATGCCCTATAAATACTTAGTTGTTTTTATTAACCTATAATAAGGCTGAAAACGATGTTTAGAATGTTTATATCCTTGTTTGTGGCTTCAATAATGAGTTTTAATTGTGTTTATAAAGAAAGTGAAGTTTTGGTTCCACTTTTGTGTGAAAATGAAGGTTTTACAAAGTTATCACATCTTGTTTAACATGGGGATTCCCTAAAATTGATTTGTTGTTTTAATTTAAATTTATTGGGCTTCCTTTACTATTTTGGTAACTTAAAAGTGTGAACATAGTGTTCAAGTGTGGTTCTTAAGGGGTTTTTTGTGCAAAACAACATGGGATTTTGAGAAATTGTTTTATTAAAAATCAATGTGTTTGTTGCATGTTATAAGTGGAATAAAATGTGATAGCTACTATATTTGGTGTATGTAGCAATTAGTGGTGTTTTAAATTAAAATTTATATGTGTTAAATTGTGAAATTTTTTGAGCAAAAAGGGGGAAGCCCGAGTACCTAGGTGGGGCGGATGTGTACAAGTACGGCATGTGGACCAGATGGGTTTTGTCCCTGTTTCACGTAGAATTTGGATAAAAAAAAGACTAACTAAACTCTGTGGATGATGATTAAATACCACTAGGTTATTGGTATATTTACTACTAGTGTATCGTGCATGAGAACGGATTTTACTATGGTTACTTTATACCGAGGTATGAGGTACATGGGGCCCGACACTATCTAGTGCCTAGGGGTGTTCCCGATTTTGATGCTCATTGTGTTAGTGGTATTTTCCCATGTAATGGGGTGTTTTTGGAAGTAATTTATAGTATCTAAAATTTATATTTAAATGTGTAAACATTATGAAAACTTTAGCTTAAAAAATGTTTTAAATTGAACGTTGAATTTCTTGGATTTTATCACTGCTTTTCTTTGCGAATTAAAACTTCTTTCTTTTTCACATTGTATTGAAAGATCTTGGGAATCATTGGGTGGTATCCTATTGGGATTAGTATCACACCCTACAAACAACCCTTGGGTGTAAGTAGGTTTGGTTTTGTTTGAATCGGGTAAAGGAAAGGCTAATGGTGATGGCGGTTCAGGGTGTTAGTCCCCATCCTTGGGGCGGAGTTATGGAGACGGCTTGGGGGTGATGACCCGATGTCATGTGGAGTCCATGGGGATGTTTTTTCTGTTAAATTGTGTCTTTGGAAATTTTGTATTTCTTTTAAATGTATTTATTCAGTTCTGGATTTTTGTATAAACCTTGTTGCTATGCATTTTTCAGATTCGTTTTATCAAATATTTTTAGTGTTTTATGTATATATATTCATGTAAATCATTCCCAAACAAAGAAAAAGGATACCCGGGCACATATGCCAGCCCATAGGGATAGGGAAAACCCATTAGGGCATGTCACGGGCTGGGTTTGGTGTCGGTTTTGGTGGAGACTAGATTCAATTCTTGAAATAAATCATATATAACCTCAAAGGATTTCAACTTAAATAAAGAATCATTTTGAATATAAAATTAGATTTAATGTTTATTAAAGAAAAACATTCTTTCATTGAATATATAAATTTAATTTAAAACATTATAAAATATTTTTTAAAACTTTTTCTTTGAATATAAGACTTCAAACATATGAAGAAATATTTAAAATTCATTTAAAATATTTCTTGAACCAAGTGTATTTTCAATCCGAAAACCAATTTTTAAAATATAAAACATATTCAACATATATTAAATTAAAAATATCCTTGAAAAAAGGTAAAAGGAGCTTCATATAAAATAATTTTCCTGAGGGAAGAAAATTCAATTCATTCTGCCCAAATTAAAAATAGAATCCTTTCACATTTTCGGTATAATCCAAATGGGATTTTTTTGTAAAATGACATCTATATTCCATTAAAAAAAATTAAAAGTGAAACCTGGGTAGATATGAATATAATAAAAAAATTTAAAATTTTTTTAAAAATATTCTCTAAAAAACTTTTATAAAAAATTGTTATGTAAGAAAACATTTTTCTGAAAAAAATATTTTCCATAAAATTATTCTTTTAGAAATATTTGTTACATAGAGAGGGAAAAATGAAGGGAAAACGGGTATTCCTTTTACATAACCAGAGGATACTAAAATTTAGAAGTTTATTGATACATGGGTCAAAATACATTATCATTAGAGACATAATCCTAAACAATCATAATAATAATTGAGATTGTAACATAAAGTCATTACATCTTTATTAACATTGAATTGTAATCCCCCTGATAGAATAACGCTAAATAAAAAAAACAAAAGGATAAAAAATTAAGGATATAATATGTTAAATTATCTATATATATACCTCATTGAGTAATATATATGCCTAACAAAACATATACCTAAAAGAAGGAATATTAGGACAGAAATCCCTTAATGATTCGGTAACATCTTGATCATAAACCCAATTAATGTATGATCCTAGAATGGAATTGTGAATACCAAAAATTTTATATAGAATAGTAACACAAATCATTCATGTGATTTATATAATCCTTATAAAGAATAAGTGGTTAATATGGAATGTGTCTCATAATAGAAAAAGGTGAGATAAAAATCACTAAACATATGTATCATCATTCTGCATCCTTGATTAATCCTTCTGTAAAATAATTATATGTGTATTATAAATATATATAATAAAAATAATTATATGTCGATATATATATGAATATATATATATATATTTATTTATTTATCATACCATATATGTTTTACTTACAACCTTTTATTAGCCATTTACTATCAATTCCGGGTTAAAATTTTATTTCAAGTGAAAACAACATTGTTTTTTATAAAAGATATTAATCTTAATTTATTATCATCTTTCATTTATAATGTTTCCATTATATAATGATTAATAATCATGAAATAGTTTCTATATTTATACATCTGTTATATTTTTATGACAAATCAGGAATAATTGTGTTGAAATATGAAGTAAGGTATGATCGTGGATACAGTATGTCATATATATGCATGAGTAACATTTCCATTTTTTAGTAGTCTGTATTGAATATAGGTAAGAAATATCAATGAATAACATAATGATAATAATATCATAAATACCATATAATTTTTTTTAAATGTACTTATATATTTCATCCAAGTTATGTGGTGATGAAAAGAGGGTCATGTATCTTCATGAATGATGTAGTCCACATGTACATGAACAATGTTATCATCTTTTATTGAGTGAAAATATAAGAAATAAAATTAAATATTAACTTTTACTAATGATAAATATGTAAATAATATAATAATTATTCTATTTATACCACATATGTAATGACCCAATCATTTATTAAAGAAAATTCACCTTTATCTAATTAAATGTCTTTTTATGTAGAATGGTTATATAAAATATGCACTTGTTTTTATGGATTTAAAAAATATAGTTAAGAATTGTTACTTTTGCTAATAGAGCCATTGAACAATGAAAAATTGATTAGTATTAATATAGGGCTTTAACAAATCCAGTTTACTTAGATTAAGGAAGTGATGGCCTCATCCAGTAGAATTTCTCTGTACGAAGCACACTTGTCAGATCTCAAAAAGGAGGTGGCGTCACTGGGCTTTACTCTTGACCAATCCCATGTTAAGCTTCAACACGTTATAATAGAACAAAACCACATATGGGAGAAGTGGAAGTTGATTGATATTACCACCCAAGAAATGTTATCTAAGCCACCCCAAGAGTCTTTCACCATCACACACCTTACCCTTAGGCCATATGTGGGTGTTATAAGGGGTTATGCAATAATAACCTATAACTATGATTATGTGCATTATTTGCATATAGAATAAAGAATATACAATCATTTTATTATTTTTACTTTGTAAATAGTTTCTAACGAACAAATAGTATTTTTAGTTAATATTCAATTATGAATTATATTTTGAATAATTAATGTATTTTTTAATTAACTAATATTTTAATAAAATATTATTACTAAATTACATTTTATTAAATATAAATGATCGTATAATTTTTATGAATACAATCGTAATTTTGATTTAGGTTTGAAAGTTGTTTTTGTTAAAACCCATGAATATTCGAAAAATTTCAGGTTTTATTTTAGACGTAAAAATTCACATAATTTTAAAACTATTTAGTTAAAATGAATATTACTTTTGGAATCTGGATTTTGAAATTATCTAATGGTGAATTTTTCATAATTTTCTGAGACAGTCGAATTTTTGGGTAAAAATTAAATAATATTTAAATATATAATGTGTTTTATGACATCATAATGACCAAATAGTGATGTAATAAAATACTAAAAATGCGGTGTTTGGAAAATATATGTCTTATCTTTAAAATAATTTTATTTTAGATTTGTTTTATTATTTTTATGGTGCCTTTGTGGACCCTTCAAGAGTTACAAAACATTTTAACCTTTTGAATTGATTTTCTTAAGAGTGTGAATCACATCCACATAACCAAGCATAATATTTTAAGAAGCTAGACCATTGGACTTATAAAATAATTTTTTCCAAACCCCTTTGGATAAAAAACATGGGAAAAACCATTGTTTAGTATGTGGTTTTGATTAGATTAATGTGTGGGGTCCAAATCCAAAATAATAAAGAATTCCCTCTCCTTTCCTATATAATCCCACACAAGCTCCAACTTCCTCTTCACTAAAAGTCTTTAGAGATAGAAAAACCTCTTCCATCATCTATCTATAATTCTCCCAAGATACCCATAGCTCCCAAGAAGCCTCTCTCAAGCCACTCTCAATCCTTTGAGATCACGCTTCCAAGTAAGGGATTTCTTTCTTTCTCATTTGTGTCCAAATTTCCTTATGTTGTTATACCATATTATTTTCAATTAAAAATGTTGGGGTATGATTTTTCCCATCCCCCATACTTCCCTCCTTATGTTTTAATTAATAGAGACCTCTTTGTCTCTCATTAAGGCCTCTCGTGTACACTCGTTACCGAGCCGAAATTCTGTAAGGGATTTCTTCATTTCTCATTTTTGTCCGAATTTATTTATGTTGTTATACCAGTTTAATTTAAATTAATAATGATGGGGTACGATTTTTCTCATCCCCTATACTTTCTTCTTTATGGCTGAATGGTGAGAGACCCCTTTCACTCTCATTAATACCTCCCATGTACTCCTATTACCATGCTGAAATTCTGTTAGATATTTCTCTCTCCTCATTTACATTCTAGAAATAATTTTATATTATGCATCTAAAATACATTACATATGTTAAGAAATGTATATATATGATGCCCTTACTCTCCATTTCATGTACATATTATGAGATACCCCTTTCTCTCTCATAAACCATTTTTATGAATTCTTATGTCACGTTGTTCGGCTGCCGAAATTTCACTACGTGTTTCCAAGCCAAAATCATTGTGCAGTGAAAAAAATACCCATTTCCCTATCAAGGGTATTCACCTTCATGAAAATATACTTATTTAATGATAATTAATTTTATTATTTTACATTATTTAATTGTTTAATATCTTATGATGTTTAATGATTCAATGTTATATGATCAATATGGCACAATTATGCATGAAATGAAATTATTAAGAAGGGTGAACCCTGATAGCACTCCAATGCATTGGGTAAATATTAGTTTCCTGATACATCAAGTTAAATGAGGGTATACACATGATAATTCATGTTTAATGATGTTTTACTCATTTTCCATGTGCAATGAGGCTTGGCTAAATCTAATATCATGTTAAATGTTATTGCCACATTTCCATGTTATGATAATTATGCTATATCATTCATTTATAATCATGTTTCTCTTAAGATCTGTTGATTTTCCTATGGCCTAACATGTACTGTATTTTTCATGTTTATCCTTGTTTACTCCCTTACAAGACTTTATAGCTCACTATTTCTTATGAATGTCCTCATGTTATCCCATTAAATGCAAAGTATGAAGGAGTGTGTGTGGTCATGTAAAGGAAGTTTTCAATAGAGATTTATATTTCATGTTTTAAGTTGTTATGTAATGTTACTAAGCCCCAAAGACACTAGACCTCTCAATCTTCTATGTTGTATGAATTTAAGATTTTATGTAATAAATTATGTTTAATTGTGAAATAAATAATAGGGTTGTTATAGTTTGTATCAGTGGATATGTTTAGTTATTTTTGGGATTAGGATTAGAAGACCCTAGTTAAAGCCTTAAGGATATGGCTAAGTATAATAAAAACATCCCTAAATTTTGGTGAGTATTGAGTAAGTTGTTTAACAAAAAAATACATCCCTGTATAGATATGAGAAGGTAGAGTCAGGTCTGGCACATATGTATCTAGGGGTAAAACCAGAAAACACAACTTTGAGCTAGACTCAAACAAGAATTGGTACACAAAAATGGGCCTTACTATACACTCGGTTATGACACTCTTGGGGGATATGCTTTAGTAAATTCATAAGTATATATGAATAATTTTTAATGGAATACAAAAAATACCCTATAGAATATATGTTGGGAAATATATCATGGATAACATTGATTGAAGATTATAAATTCATAAGTTAAGGAAAAAAATTTAATTTATAAGTCATATATTTTTGTCATCAGATTACCCATTATGTGTTACCCATAACTTTCATTTTATTCCATCCAATGGCTAGTAATAGGAGGAATCAGGCTAACAAACAATTTGAAGATCAATGTGTTGACTATACTAATGTGATGCCCAATCTGATGGGAGAGGGAATTGTGAACATTGTCATGATACTCTCTCAATTGAGTCATGTTTTCAATAGAAATATGAGATAAGAGGAACGTTCAACCCCCACTAAGAAATAACAAGTCACAATCAAGAGCTTCATGAGACAAAGTCCTTATACTTTTAATGGATCATCTAACTTCTCAATTTCGAAACAATTGATCAACTCCATTGAAAAGTTGTTCCCCATCCATAAATGTTCCAAACAAGAGATGGTTCTTATGGATGCTTATCGTATAGGGGGTGAAGCTGATCAATGGTGGACATTGATCAAAAATATGAATCTTGAGGAGGAAATCGAGGCATTGGAATGGAAGGATTTTGGAAAAAAATGATAACTATTTTCCTTGCACCCTATGACTTAAGATGAAAAGGGACTTACTTGACCTCAAGAAAAAAGATGATGAATCTATCAGAGCGTAAAAGGAAAACATTACAAGGGTTGCATGTTACGCCTCTATCTTTGTCGTTACCTCTGAATACAAGGTTGATCGCTTCTTTGGTGGGCTAAAACTGAACCTACAGAAATCCCCAGTGATCCGTGAATTAGATATCTATGAAGAAATTTTCTGATGTTCCCTCAAAGTCTAAATGGAGATTGGTGAATCTCAGGGGTATCATTGGGATAAGAAGAATAAGGTGAACTTTAATTCTAGTGGTCTGATGGATAAATCTGATGGTTCAAAAAAAATCCTACACCCCACATTCCAATTGTACGGAAAGGAGCTCCCCATAAATTGGTTAAAGGGGATGAGAAAATGATTTAGGTGTGAAAGAGAAGGGCACATGGATATTAAATACGGACAAGAAAAACCCATGGATGAAATAGATGATAGGAACACTTCCTTTGACCATAAATGCATTGTCCATTTCTTAAACTGAAAAGAACCAGATAACTTAGAAAAAATGTTCCCTAAGACAAGGGTTTTTGGAGGAAACCAACAACCTCCAAGGAAGTATGGGAAACATTTTTTCACCACTACCACCGAAGTGAGCCCCGAAAATGAAGTGGTGACATGTACGCCAGTTATTTATTCACAAATTGTGAATTTACTTTTTGATTCTGGTTCTCAACATTCTTTTATATCACGAATGTTCAGTAGAACAATCCTAACACCACCAAAAATCATGGAAGTAAAGATGTCAATGAGAACAAAAAATAGGGAAAACATTGCATCCCATAAATATAGCACCTCCCCAGCCCTAATTTGTGGATTGAACTTCCTGGTGATCCTCATCATACTCCCTCTAGTGGAATTTGATGCAATTCTTGGAATGGATTGTCATTCCTTATATAGAGCCAACATAAATTTTCGTGAGAGTGAAATCACTCTCTATATGGCGAATCAACCCCCAATTCTGTAAAAGTACAAGGAGGAGGATGAATCTTCTTTTGAACCATCATCTCAAGAATGGATATTAATTCCCTATGAGCATGCACATCTTACGTAGATGAGTGAGTCTAAGGAAGCAACCATCCTTGGAGAAATTCCTATTGTGAGGGAATTTGTTGAAGGGTTTCCCGAGGAATTACCTAGTCTTCCTCCAAAAAGAGATGTTCAGTTTAAAATTGATCTTATACCTGGGGTGGTGCCAATATCAAAGACTCCATATAGAATGTACATTTTGGAGCTTCAGGATTTGAAGAAACAACTATCTGAGAATCAAAATAAAGGGGTTAAACGCCCAACCACTTCACCATGGTGTGCACCAGTCCTCTTCATAAGGAATAAGGATGGGTCAATGGACATTTGTATAGGTTATTGTGAGCTCAACAATATCACAATGAAGAACAAGTATCCTCTTCCATGAATTGATGACTTGTTTGATCAGCTACATGGAACCCAATACTTCTCCATGGTGGATTTGGGGTTAGGATATTACTGTGTAATGGTGAAGAAGGAGGATATCCCCATGACTACTTTTCATACAGGGCACAAACACTATGAATTCAATGTAATTCCATTTAGACTCACTAATTCTCTAGAAATCATCATTTACTTGATGAATAAAATATTTAGATATTACCTTGACAAATTTTTTATAGTCTTTATAGACTATATTCTAATAAAATCCAAAACCAAGGAGGATAATGAGGAGCATCTAAGTACTATACTAGAGGCCTTGTTTAAGGAGAAGCTCTAATAAATATACAAAAAGTATGAGTTCTAGTGGAAGGAGGTTTCATTCATGGGTCATATCACTAGAAGAAATGGTATATCTGTGGATTCCTCCACGATAGCTACAATAGAGGGATGGTCAAGGACAACATCAATAACAAATATCCATAGCTTATTAGGGTTAGCTGGATATTATTTCCTATTTGTGAAAAATTTCACATGATTGTCCAACCCTCTTATTAAGTTAACATGGAAGGGAGTAAAGTTTTCGGGGAGTGATGAATGTGAAGAGAGCTTCAGGGAGTTGGAAATGAGGCTTATCACTACACCTGTGATAACATTACCCACATGTGGAGAACTTTTTGTGGTATTCAGTGATATATTTAATATGGGCATGGGATGTGTGTTGGTGAAAAATGACAATTTCATTGCCAATGCTTCAAGGTAATTGAATGTTCATGAGAAAAACAATCCAAAATATAATCTGGAGTTGGATGCAATAATTTTCACTTTACAAAATTTGTGGAATTACCAATTTAGGGAGAATTGTGAAATATATATGGACCATAAATGACTCAAGTATATATTCACACAGAAAGAGTTAACTTGCACCAATAATGATGGTTAGATATGATCAAATACAATGACTGTTCAATCCATTACCACATTGGGAAAGTGAACATGGTGGCGGATGCTCTAACAAGAAATGACCCAACAATTCTATCATTGATGAGAATTGAAAAGGATCCAATATTATTTGATTTGATGAATATGGACATGGGAATCCTAAAGAAAGGAACATCATCAATCCTTTCAAAAATTATTTCTCAATCATATCATTATAAATCATAAATGATGATGAAAAAGATGAGTTGGGAATTCAAAATAAAGTGGATCTATCAGAAAAGGGAAACCCTCAGATTTTAATGATAATGAAGAAGGAATTGTGATATTTGGGTCAAGACTATGTGTTCTTTCAAATTTGGTGTTGAAGAAAGAAATTTTGGATGATTCACATTGTTAAAAATAATCCATTCACCCAGAAAACGAAAAGATTTATTGAGATCATCAAGAGTATTATTGGTGGGTTAACTTGAAGAATTATATCGCTGAGTATACATCAAAGTGCCTGGTATGTCAGCAAGTGATGGCTGAGAGGTAAAAATCTAAGGGGAAGATGCATCCATTACCCATTCCTGCAAGGAAACGAGAGAACATCACTGTAGAATTTATTATTGGACATCTGAATACATCCAAAGGAAAAAATGATATATGGGTTGTTATGGATCATTTTACAAGACTACACACATAATTTCAATTCGAGATGATTTATCATTGGATCAACTGGAATAGATATATATTAGAGAAGTGATAAGGATCTAGGGAGTACCACTATCTATTGTATCTGATCGAGATCCAAGATTCACCTCTATGTTCTGGAAGAGTCTTCAACAAGCTTAGAATACTAGGCTGAATTTCAGTATGACTTATCATCCCCAAACTGAAGATCAATCTGAGCAGACTATCAAAACAACTTAGGAAATGTTGAAATCATTCTCAATGTATTTAAAAAGTGGACAGTATGAAAATATTATTTTGGTTGAGTTCTATTACAATAATAGTTTCCACTCAAGTATACTAATGGATCCTTATGAAGCCCTATATTGGAAGAGGAGAAGAAAACCGTCTTGTTGGGATGAAGTTAGGGGAAAAACTCCAAGGTCTGGAAATGGTCTATGAAATGGGGGAGAGGGTTAAGACCATCCAATAGCACATTAAAGCTGCTCAGAGTCGACAAAAGTGCTATGAAAAAAATCATCAATGAGACCTAGAGGTTGATTTCAGAAACATGTTATTACTTCAAATATCACTATAGAATAGAGTTATGAGATTTGGGAAGAATGGAAAGCTTAGTCCAAGGTACATCGACCCTTTCGAGATCTTTGATCGCATTGGAGCAGTGGCCTATTGAATAACACTTCCACCAAACCTATCAAAAGTAAATGATGTCTTTCGTGTAATATTCCTAAAGAAGTATATACCTAACTCATCACATTTACTCAATCCAAAGGTGGTACCATTGAAGAGTGACCTCTCTTGTGAGGATAAGCTAGTGAGGATCTTAAATTATAGGGATAAAGTTCTATGAAATAAGACAACGCCCCTCGTCAAGGAGTGGTGGTGAAAACATAAGTTTTAGGTGTCAATGTGGGAATTGGAGGAAGTGATGAAACAGAGTTACCCTCATCAGTTTTAGTGTAGAAAAATGAAATTTCGAGGGAAAAATTTCTTTAGGGTGGATGATTTTAACGACCCAATATTTTATTAATGAAAATTCCTCTTGATCTAATTAAATGTCCTATTATGTGAAATGTTTATATAAAATATGAACTTACTTGGTTTAATCAATTTCAAAATACCTTTAAGAATTGTTACTGTTGCTAATATAGCCACTGAATAGTGATCAATTAATTAGTATAAATATAGGGCTTTAAAAAACCCAATATACTCAGACAAACAAAACGATAACCACATCATGTAGAATTACTCCGTATGAAGCCCATTTGTCAGAGCGTGGAAAAGAGGTGGCATCAATGAGATTCTCTCTTGACCAAGCCCAAGATGAGCTTCAAGATGTTAAATTCGAACCGAATTACCTATGGAAGAAGTAAATGTAGACATAGACTACCACCCAAGCAATGTTATCTGTGCCACCCTAAGAGTCAATCACCATCACACACATTACCCTTTGGAAATATGTGGGTGTTATAAGGGGTTATGTAACAATACCATAGCACTTTGATTATGTTCATTATTTTTGTATAGAATAAATAATATACTTTCATTTTATTATTAATACTTTGTAAAATTTTTTTAATGCACAAATAGTATTTGTAGTGAATATTCAATTAAAAATTTCTCTCTGATGAATTAATGAATTTATGAATTAAGTAATATTTTAATAAAATATTATTACTAAATTTATTATTATTAAATATAAATGATCGTATAATTTTTATGAATACCATTTTAATTCTTCTTAATGTTTGAAAGTCATTTATGTCAAAACCCATGAATTTTTTATAAATGTCAGTTTTTATTTTAAAAGTGAAAATTCAATTATTTATAGTGAAAGTTTCATAATTTTCTAAGACAATCGAATTTTTTGCTAAAAATTAAATACCGTTTAAATATATAATGTCTGTTATGACATAATAATTACTCAAATATGATATAATAAAATAATATAAATGAGTTTTTTGGTCAATATATGTATTATATTTAAAATAATTTGATTATATATATGTTTTATTAATTTTATGTTGCCTTAGTGGACCCTCCAAGACTTATAAAACATTTCATCCTTTTAAATTGATTTTCTTAAGAGTGAGACTCACCTCCACATAAGAAAGCCTAATATTTTAAGAAGTTTGGATGTTGGACTTATAAAATATTCTTTTTACACTCCACTTTGGAAAAACACATTAGAAAATAACATGGGTTGGTTTGTGGTTTTTAATATTTTAATGTGTGGTGTCGAAAACATAAATAATAAAGAATTCCCAATCATTCTTTATATAAACCCACACAAGCTCCCACTTAATCGTCACTAAAAGAATTTGTAGATCAACCAAACTCTTCCATCCTCTCTCTATAATCCTCACAAGGCTCCCCAATATCCCAAGAAACCTCTCTCAATCCTCTACCAAGCCTTTGGGATAACACTTCCAAGTAAGGGATTTCTTTCATTCCCATCCTGTCCAAATTTAATTATGTTTTTATAACCTTTTATTTTAAATTAAAAGTATTAGGGTATGACTTTTCACCTCCCCCATACTTCCATCCTTATTTCTGAATGACTATAGACCTCTTTCTCTCTCATTAATGCCTCCCTTGTACACTAGTTACCGCGCCAAAATTCTGTAATGGATTTCTTCCTTTTTCATTTTTGTCCAAATTTTTTTAAGTTGTTATGACCTTTTAATTTTAATTAAAAATGTTGGGGTATTATTTCTCACCTCCCATATACATCCCTAGTTTTGTTTTAAAGTATTTATACACCTTTATCTCTCATTAATGATTCCCATGTACACATGTTACCATGCCGAAATTTCATAAGAGGTTTCTTTATACTCATTTACATTCATAAAATTATATAATATTATGAATCTAGATGCCCTTAAATATGTTGGGAAACGTATTTATATGAATAAAATACTATACGCTTCATGTACATATGATGATACACCCCTTACTATCCCAAAAACCATTTTATGAATTCTTATGTCATGTTGTTACGCTGCCAAAATTGCACCATGATTTTCCAAACTAAAATCATTATGCAGTGAAAACCATACCCTTTTCTATATCAATGGTATTCATCTTCACACACATATACATATTTAATGGTAATTACATATTTGTTTTCCACATTATTTAACCGTTGAATAGCTTATGATGTTGAATGATTCCATGTTATATGATCCATGTGGCACACTTATGCACGAAATGAAATGATTAAGAAGGGTGCATACTAATAGCGCTCCAATGCATTGGGTAAAGATTAATATCATGATACTCTATGGGAAATTAGGGTTTAATCAAGCCAATTCAATTTCAATGAGGGTTTACACATGCTCTATGTGCAATGATCCTTGGGTCAAGATAATATCATTTTTAATGTTTTTGTCACATTTCCTTGTTATGATAATCATGCTATATCAGGCATTTATGTTAATGTTTCTCTTATACTCCTTTGATATTCCTATTCCCTAACATGTACTTTATTATTCATGTTATTACTTTTTTACTCCTATACTGGGCTCTATCAATCACCCTTTTCATATGCATATCATTAGGTTATCTCATGCAATGTTAAGTACGAAAGAATGCATGTAGTCATGTAAAAGAAGTTTTTAATAAAGATTTTAATGTCATGTTTTATGTTTTTATGTAATGTTCCTAATCCCTAAATACACTAGACCACTCGATATTCAATGTTGTATCAAGTGAAGATTTTATTTACTAAATTATGTTTAAGTGTGAAATAAAGAGTAGGGTTGTTATAACATATATATATATATATATATATATATATATTACATTCAATTTAAATCATTACTAAAAATAAAATCACATCACTTTCCAAGTTGGTAGTCTGTTGCACACATTAGTGACATAATCGTATCTCCTATAGAATGGAATATAATAACAGTATATATGATATAATGGATATGGAAGTATAAAATGCAATAAATATCATATATATATATATACTTTAAATACATCATCATACCTAACCATGATATGTTATAATGGAAAAATTGATGATATCGGTTCACGAGGTAGTTGTCCGCTGTACACATAAATGATGATTTTATAACACTTTTAACAGAAGTAAATATAGATATAGGGAATGACCTTAACCTAAAAAATATCAATATGATTTGATAAAATGGGGTTATTATATCATCATGTTATAACAAAAATTGTAGGTTTTACGATATGAAAATAATATAGTCATGCCTTTTGATATACATTACCTCGTCTCTGCGTAATATCCTTAGGTGTTAACCAAAATCCATTCTAGTATGTATTTATACCCAAAATAATGCATCTAGGATTATAGGAGGGATCATCTAAAGTATTTAATGTATTAAATTACCTAAAAAAGTTTTTCATAGTATGAATAGGAGTTGAAAGTGGGTAGCCTTTTATAAGTGAGGTGGGTGGAACACTTGAATGTTTTTTAAAGAATGAATTCCACCAAAATTTAATTCATGTAATAAAGATCCTATAATGTAAAATTATTGATACAATAAGATATATGTCAAAAAGTTGTCAATCCATTGGGTGTATTAAATTTTTCATTTATTTTTAACCGTTATTGTTTGAGTTTAACTCCCCCTTAGTAAATCCATTTTTAACTTAAAAACATTAAATAATTTTTACTTTTTTACTATTAATTTTGGTAAAAATTATGTTGAAGATATTAGAATATATAAATTATAATAATTTTAATTATGGAAACAAATCCAAATTAAATTTACCAAATTCGAAAATTTTAATTTAAGATTAATCCCACTAATGCAATGAGAAAGCAGGTGTTTATAGATAAAACATTCAAAAGTTTATAAATATTTTATATTAGAATTCAATAATAAATTGATAAAAATTAATTAAATTAGATTATTTGAGGTATAAGTGAACTAATTATAATATTAAATAATTAAAATATATTTTACCATAATAAATAAATTAAATGAAGTGGAATTTCTTAATTTAAATTTTGTATTTTTAACTATTAATCCGAAATCAAAACTTTTCATACGTGTCCCAAAAATTCAACAAAATATGTATTTGACATGTTGTTTTAAAAATGATGTTTATTTAATGAAATTAACTTTCAATAAAGTGTAAATAATTTATTTTAATAATTTTAAAAAATGAAAATAATTTTTTCTCTATATAGTATTTTCAAATAATATCAATACATTACTTAAAATTAAGTACATTTTTATCAATATATTTCAATAGTATAAATTAATTATATATAATATTTAAAAATTAGTTATTTCTATTAACATTTCTATGTTAAAATTCTAGGTTATAACCATCATATTAAATAATAATTATTTAGTAGCATGTGACAAGTCATTTAAACTCAGTGTTACATGTAACACAAGCTACACATAGTGTTGCATATAATAAAGGATAAAAATAGTGTTTCATGTTTTTAAAAATATCAAAATGATTAAATTTATTGGAAAAATATATATTTCATAGAATATATTGGTGTTTCATTTTATCCCCCATAAAATGAGTTTCTCCAATGAAATTTGACAAATTGGTACAAAAAACTGAGAATAATTCTATATTATTACATCTTCATGTTCCCACATAGTATCCTTATGATGGTAGGTTTTCCTCTACAATTTGACTAGATGTGTTTAATTTTGTTAGAAATTTTTCTATTTTATGAAAGATAAATATCGATTGATCTATAATATAAATATCATTATCTAGTGGTACATCCTATACATCCAGTAGATGTGATGGATAAGGTATGTACTTTCTTGGGAGTGGTACATGGACCAAATTTTGAAACATTGTGATGATTGATGGAAAAATAAAAAAAAAAGACTTTTCCAATATGATCATATATTTCAAAGGGAACGATTTACCTAAGGCCAATATTTTCATTCATATTTTCTATAGAGAAATTCATAGAATTAACTTCTTAGAAACCTCAAATTTTAGGTCTTGTCAATGATTATCCACATAAAATTTGGGTCAACATTGTGTTTCTCTTACATGACTCTAAATGGATTTATACTTCTCTTTTATCTCATCAACATTCATCAGTTCCAATTTATTTCTGTATGTAACTTCATTCTAGTACATTCGTGTTCTAAAAATATTTCTATAATATACATCTGAAGAACAAATCTTAAGGCTATAGTGAAATGTATTTTTTCTAGAAAACATAACCTGGGGAATTTGTAGATACCAAAAACCTTTAAAATACATAGAACTAGATATTAGCATAAAATATATGGTTTCAATTGTTCAGGTATACTAGTCATCTTTCTCAAGAAGAACATTTTTTCTAAAATTCAACTATGTATCAAGATCTCGCTGAAGACTTCATGAAAACATCGAGGTAAACATTTTTTCCTATGAAGAAAAATTAAATGTTTTACCCCATGAATCATTAGGACATCCTTAATTTATATTCTGGAAAGATGATATAGGGAGTAATCTTCTCTGTAAGAATTATGTTTTCTTACTTCTTAAGGTGATCAAATATAACCCCTAAAAACATCATCATCAAATGTAATACAAACCCTACAAGTTACCAATACATTCAATCAAATTTCCATTAAATGTATTCATTATCAAATAACTTTTTCCCAAAAATATATTCTAATACAATGTGTTTTATTTCAATAAATGTCTCTTAAAATATAATTTATCATGATAAACTCCCATCACATAAGACCTCAAAATGGGTGTAAATGTCTTTGAACTTACGATCATCCTTATACTCATAAAACCATGATTATATTCTAAAATTATAAGTTAATATTACCTTGATACAATTACACATATTGTTTTTAATTCACCATTTATTTTCAATATACAATATTTTTATTATATGAACAAAATTCATTAGATGGTTGCGTTCATCATTAAAATAAAATTATGTTAAATGTGACATCATTATTCTAAAATTCAAGTAGATTGAGATACTCACATGAATATTGCATAAATTATGAGCAATAATTTTGTTCATACGGTACATTCATATAATGTAAAACATGAAATTCAAGACCAATGAGGGTTGGATAAGTGTACCCTAATTATCATGATTCCCATTATTAATTATGAATTCATAATATTTCCATTTTGCATTCATCGTCAACGAATGTTGTTGATTATAATCCATAATAGCCACTAGATTGGGGCATTTATTCTCATCTTTCCCAATCAAATTAAATATGAAGCACTGATGTTTGGGTGGCACATTATGTTGTTCCCTATCTCCATTTACTTTATTTATGAGACTATTAATATCACGTCAATATTAGTTTTCATGATGGAATGGATTCCTATACATGAAACAACTTATTTTTCATTTCAGGAACTCACATATGTTCTATTTCCCATAGATTTAGAATGTTTTAATTTGAATAATTTTCTTCCCTCTACATAACATATCATCATATCTTTTATATAACCAAATTTTCCTTCATTATCAACAGATACAAGAGGTTTACAACTTCCGTTTCTGCTTTTAGTACACATCAAATGATTTCTTCATATAATCCCATTTACCTTTTGGATAACACCCTTCAAAAAATTGGATTCAAGACACTGAAAACTTGGTTAACCACAATTTCAAGATGAATCTCAATACCCGAAGATTACTTTACAAGTATTATGAAATTTATATCATAATATTGGACTCATAATCATACATATTAAGATCGATTAATTCCATCTCCACTTTTTCATTATGAATTATGGGAATGTTCTTTTTGAAAAATGGGATTCTAATGTCATCCCACTTCATAAATCCAATTTCATCCTTTTGAATTATATTATTAGTATGAGTCAATCATTTATCCACCTCTCCTTCCAAATGGAAGACATTGAAAATGAATTTTTCATTATCTAAAAACTCGATAATGAAAGATATATTTTCAATTCTATTAATCCATTTCTTACTAACTATTTGATCAGTAAAACCACTAATAGAATGTGGTAGTGGCCTCATAGAGGGCTGAAAAAAAATCTATCATGTGCTCCATTTAATTACATCTTGACTCATATCTAATGAATGGAATGTGAGTATAAAAACAAGGTTTTAAATTTTATCTGAAATAATTTTTTTTATTAGGAGTAAAATTACTTCATTTTATACCACATCCAACATTAACATGGCTTCAACAAGTTACCTTAACTTAATAAATCAAAAATTAATAGTGTAAAAAATAATAATAATAGCATTATAAAAAATAATCATGACAAATCACTAATAGGTTTGTAAATCATGGATCATTTTTTTAATATATAAATCCATTGTTTTAACCCTATAAATTCAGATTCATTATCATTTTAAATCATTCATGTTGGTTCTTAATGAGTTTTTTATTTTCCTATGCATATCACATAGGAGTATTAAACTTGGTGTGAAAAAAATGGCCAATTATCCTACACCTGGTGATGATTGTGTGAATCTCAATACATCCTTTTTAGATCTATCTACCATAGTCACCTCTATATAGGATTTAAAAAGAAAAATCTTTATGTACATGGACATTACATTACTTTTGCAGAATACTTAACACATTACAAAATAAACGCCCAATGACCTTATTAGTTTAGTGTCTTTGGAAACTCGGAACATAATCTTCTAATCATGGTGAATGATCTTCAACATATCACATAAAGATCTTATTTTTTTTACCTAAAACCTTCCTTTATATCCTTGGGAAAAATAACCTAAAAAGGGTGAGATAAAATGCTCAGTAAGGGTAAGCATGGAGAAAATAAAACAACCCATATAAATTTGAACTTAAAAACATGAACATAAAGTTTAAACATCAAAATCATGAGCAATGACATTAAACATGGTTGTACGTAAGGAATAGATCTTAATGGAACATCAATCATGATAAAATAGCATGAGAATAAAACATGTAATTTTGGAAAACAATTAATCACATGATATTATTTCCATAGTATCCAAGGCATTGCTGCCAAGACCATCATAGTGTACAAAGTCCATTACTTAATCGGGTTTACCTGCTGTTCCAGCACTGTATTACTGTACCAGATTTACTTGCCATTACAGCCAAGTCTATCTCAGGAGATATAAATTTTTACCCAATTCATTGGAGGGAGATATAGGTCCCATCCATCTCATAATGAAATCATTCTAACTTGTGCCACAAAATAAACATAAATCATTCATCATAACCTAAAGAATAAAATGGGTTTCATAAATATCATCCCATCAAAACATAATCCATATAAAACAAATGGATATAATTTCATCATAAGAATAATCAAACCATGTATATAATAGATAAATTATACATGAAACATAATCATACAAAATAATGTCATCATATATGGAAAATAGGTTTGACAAAACACATGAAATGAATTCATGAGGAAAATATCCTTTCTTCTTCAAAATCATTTTCTATTCACAAAATGCCATGAAATTTTAAAAGAAAATAATGTTATTGAAAATAATCATGAAATATTGTATAGGAAGCTTCATGGAAATAAGGTATTATGAAACTATAAAAATCCATTCACTCCGTATAAGTTAAAAAAACATTTTCCTCGTACTTTTGCCGGAAAAGTCAAAAAGTTCCTCATATGGTAAACAAAAGAAATATTCTTCCATAACACAATGTAAAAGTATAAGAGGGGTAAACATGAATTTAAACATACTTGTAATAATATTAAACACTTTATGAAAAAACATTTTTTTATGGACATGGATGAAAATATAACCTCAGTAAATACTTATGTATAAACAATCTTGGATAAAAATGAGATTGAAGAATTATCCCTTACCTTAGGTCTGGTATGATTCATAAATATCCAAACCTCCCGTATAATGATTTAAATAATTTCATTTACTTATTACAGAATCATATTCATTGTTATGATATCATATACGGTTCACTTATGACTTTATATTACACGGTCTTTTGTAAATTCCACGTTAGAGCAGCGTTTTGGGTAAAATTGTTTCATTTATCGTACGTGTTTTGACTTGTTGTTCTTGATATTATTACTTATATTAAGATTTGATTAATTCAAGAATTTAAAACATGATTTTTATATAATATATATTCATCATATAAATATATATCATAGATCAATAAACATAATGAAATACATCGTTAATGGAACGTTAGGTCGTACGTATGCATGAACACTGTTTTCATTTCCTTATTGAATTGAATGGAATTATGTAAATGATACATATATGTAAATAAATAAAGTATCATTATTATGTAATATCTTTCATATTATTTATTATATATACTTTATAATCATACTTGAATGATTAATCATGGAAAATGAATCTCATCGCATTCGTGGAGACGGTAGTCCGTACATACGAACGAGCGATGATTTGATTCTTTTGATATTAAAATAGAATATAATTTGATGGTATATCATATAAAAAGAATCATAATAATGTTATATGTATTATTTATATCATTTATTCACATTATTATATCTATCCAAATGCTGAAATGTATAAATAACAAACTACACCATGATGTGGAAACGGTAAGCCGTACCTATGCATTTGTGGTGACTTTTTCATTCATAGGATGGATAAAATAACTAATATGGTTTTACCATTTTTATAATAACATCAAAATATATATAATAAACTGGTGTTATTATTTTAGAATGGGAAAAACAAAGAATGAGGAAGTGGAAGAAGAAAGGAACTTGAAATATGTGGTGAGATATTTACCTCTTCTTCAAGTTTTCCTTTTGACTTGATCAAAAAAACTCCATAGGTTGGGTTTATGACTAAAGTAAGGCCTATAAGATGAATTTAGGACATTTGATAGTGTATTTGGGCAGGGTTTGGCCGATCCAAATGGATTTTGAAGTGTGAATTATAGAGAATGGGGAGTGCCCTTTTATAAGAGGGGTGAGGGGCACCTTAAAAAAAAGTTAAAATATTATTTTATAATAAATTCATATTTGGCTTATAATGGCTCCAAAGTGACTTATTTTGAGGATAGGGTGGAGATGAGTTGAAGGCCACTCAACCAATATGTTTTAGACAAGTTTAGGTTACCATTTTAACCCTATCATTTAGATTTAACTCTAAGTTAAATAATTTAACTTTTATGGTGTCTTCTTGTATTCTTACACTATATGGTTAATAAACTTACTATAAACTTCCAATAGAACCCCATTTCGTTTATTAATGTCATATATATTATTATATAAGTCTTTTGGACGAACCATACATTTTTAGGACCATTATATCAATTAATAATATAATTTTTTTAAACACTCTTTTATGTCAATTTTTACACTATTTGGTATTTTGTCTTCTCTAAATTCATAACAGCATTATTACTTCTAAAACAATTCATATAACCAACCATAATATATTATATTAACCTAAGAAAATATGTTATTTTATAAAACATCTAAATTACATTTATTTGGGTATTTATAATATCAATTATGTTAATATTTTATTAATAAGGTAATTACTGCATCATCATTGTGTCATAAATAAATTAAATTATTTAATGTATAAAATATAAAAATAAAATACCATTATGTAGGAAATGTTTTTATCTTTATAATTAATAATTATAGTCCAAATTTTATTATTTATTACCCTATATTAAAAATGTTTTAGTTATTAAACTTTGATTTTAACTATTTTAACTCTTCTTTATATAAAATAATAATAAATGTCCTGATCTAATCAAAGTGGACCTAAAGGGTAATAATTTACTACTAAGGCTATTTTTGGTCGAATTACACTTATCTAATAGAATTAGGACATGTGGTATGGTAACGATAATATTATTTTACCCTTAATTACCCTATTTACTTTTAACCGTCGTAAATTAAAGTTAAAAGTTACTATTCACCAAAAATTATTTTTATCTTATTGAACCACATTTTACTCCTTCATATTAACCTTGACTCTCATATGTTCTAAATTCTACTCACAGAAGTAGTAAAATTATGTTTTATGTAAATTTGAAAATTCTCCTAGGAGATGGGTAAAATACGATAAAAAGTTCAATAAAAATTATATATATATAAAATTATTATAAAATGAATCCAATGAATTACATTGAACATATATAGGTATTATGTATCTATTTTGACCTAAAATAAATTTAAATAAAATAAATGATTATTTAAATAAAAATTCATTTTTAACCAATAACTCAGTGTTTTCACTATTAATCAAAAATTGAATGTTTTCAGAAAAATACCAAAAATTCACCCTAGTATAATTTCAATATTCTGAATCCAAAAATAAAGCCCATTTTGAAAGATAAAATTTATAAATTTTCAAAAATTGGGTATTAATATTCATAAATCTAGTTTATATAATATTTTCATAACATATCGTTGTTTAGTGAAACTCAGTATTGCGTACAACGCAAGTTATCGAGGAAGTTTTCTCTTGCGTGTAATGCAAGCCAAGTAGAGTTTTGCGTATACTACAAGCCAATACGATGTTGTGTATGGTGCAAGATAATCTTAGTGTAGAGTACAACAAAAGACATTAAAGAAATTAAAAAGAATAATTCTAATAAAATCTCAGTGTGTTACATTCTTCCCCCCTTAAAATGATTTTTTCCCTCAAAATTTGTCGGGGTTATAAATGGATTACTACTTGAATGTTTTATTCATTGAAACCCACATCTTAAAAAGGAATACTAAAACATCATTTTAAAAAGGAAGGTTAGAAACATAACTGATACCCAATGTAACTCATCACTGGGTTTCTACATAAGAGAATATAGGTGAAAATATGGACATGGAAGAGAAATATAAACATCAAGTTCTGAAAGAGAGTGGTAGAGAACATAGCTATGAAAAATCCAAAAATCACAAATCCATAAATTTGTGATGATCTAAAGTACCATCTGATTCATTAGATATGAGGTCACTATGACAAAATTTTTGGTTTTCAAGATCATTTCCCTAATGTTGAAGAATTTTTTAATTAAAAGAAATACTTACTTGATTTTGGTAAAATCTCACTGTTGTTTGTGCCCTGAACAATTTCAACTTCATATCTTAAAGAAATAAAGTTGAATTAGTCTTCCGTGAAGTGTTAGTAGATCATGCGATATAATGATAGGTCATTCCATCTTTCACAAACATAAGGTTAGAAAAATTTATATACATAAGTCCATCTATGGTGAGATTAATAATATATGGTTCCTAAAATGGACTTATACTTCATCTATCATACAACTTAATAAAATAAAACTATTTTTACTAACCAGGGACTTCCTGTAGGCCAGAGGTTGGTGAAAAAGGCATGTCCCACTTCGATTGTGAGTTCAATTCCCGCAACCTTGTCCAACGCGACGGGTTGTCGCCCATCCTGCAGGTTGTCCTTTTTCTAAAACTACACTATTATAACATTACAGAAATAATATCGAAAAAAGTTATAGAATTAAACAATATTAACTGATGTCCAACATAATCCATTCCAATCTTTAGACTTATCCAAAATACTTCTGTCCAAGCTCATTGTATGAAGAAAACAATTATTAGAAATGTCATCTACCGAGCATGTGAATACCATCATTTATCCCCCATATATCATACGTTATATCTTGTTGGTCACATTCCAAACATGTGAATACCTTAATCATGTATTCTCTTGAAAAATGAATACCCATAGAACCTTAGTGAAAACATGAATGATGTCAAAAGTTAACTCTTTCCACATAGCAAAATCCCCAAATTTCTATATACTCAAACCATGATATAACATTGTCCTCATATCAGTCATAAGCTTATTTAATTTTCTCTTTATCCCTTCATTATGCACATATCATCTTCTTTCCAAAATATTTCAATCACGTTTCATGGTTACGAGTACCATTCAACATATAATTTTAAATACTCAAGGAAAAACAATAGTGTAACAATCCTAAGATTTTTCTTTATTCCATAGTACTATACATTATTCTTGATAAACATGCAATCATTCAAAAACATTCTTAAACCATTGACCAAGCATTAAAAATTCCTTCATCTCATATATCATTTATAGTCTTTTCATCATCCTCAACATAAATACTACCCATACGACCATGCTGATAATCATCATGAGATTTTCCATTAGGGAATTGGTTTTCATAATTCCCATACATTCCACATTTACAAAATTTAACCATTTTTGATGTCTTAGAAATACCATTATCCTTGTCCATGGAGTTAACTAAACCTATTATTTTACAATTACTAGCTTTGTGTCCTTCTTTTCCACACCCAAAATAGCTCCCAATTCCTTTGAAACATTCTCCTTGATGCCTCTTCCCACATAATTTACATGATGGAAATTGAAATTTCTTTATTCTATGATCATCATGAAACTTCATCTTTCTCTTATTAGCCGAGTCAGGAAACTTACCAAAGTTGATATTATTGATCATATTATGATTTTGCTGATTCAGCATAATAACGATGTTTGGAAATCCAAATCCCATTTCATTTGGTTGCTCATGAAGAATATCATTCCATTGTCCATCATATTCTCTATTAACATGAATCCTCTTGTTTATTGCCATTTCTTAAAACCCAAAAATAATAGTATGAGAGGAAAAATTCATGCTAGGAAAACAACATAATAAAAAGGGAGTACCTTCAATATACAACATCTTAGGTTTAATTATAAGATCATTACCATAATTCTGGGACTATAACCAATATATATACTAAACCTTATGGACATCCCTAGACATACCTTAGAAATATCCCTAGGGATTTCACTAAATTTTTCGCATCCTAGTTCCCAATGTTTAACTAATCCTTTGCTCTGATACCAACTATAAAGACCCAAAGCTTGACGTACATCGATATTACATTACTTTTGTGGAATACTTGATACATTACAAAACAAACTCCCAATGACCTTATTAGTTTAGTGTCTTCGAAAACTCGGAACATAATCTTCTAATCATGGTGAAAGATCTTCAATATCTCCAATAAAGATCTTCTTTTTTTCTACCTAAAACCTTCCTTTATATCCTGGGGGAAAAGAAAACAAAAAAAGGGTGAGCTCAAATGCTCAGTAATGGTAATAATGGAGAAAATAAAACAACCTATATACATTTGAACTTAAAAACATGAACATAAAGTTTAAACATAAAAATCTTGAGCAATGACATTAAACATGGTAGTACGTAAGGAATAGACCATAATGGAACATCAATCATGATACAATTACATGGTAATAAAACATGTAATTGTGGAAAACAATTAAGCACATGATATGATTTCCATAGTAGCCAAGGCATTGCTACCGAGACCATCATAGTGGACAAAGTCCATTACTGAATCGGGTTTACCTGCCATTCTAGACCTGTATTACTGTACTGGATTTACTTTCCATTACACCCATGTATATCTCATTAGATATAAATCTTTACCCAATGCATTGGATGAAGTTATAGGTCCCAACCATATCATAATTAAATCATTCTTACTTGTGCCACAAAATAAACATAAATCATTCATCATAACCCAAAGAGTAAAATGGTTTTCATAAACATCATCCCATCATAACATAATCCATATAAAAAATGGATATATTTTCATTATAAGAAGAATAAAACCATGTAAATAATAGATACATTATACTTGAAACATAATAATACAAAATAATGTCATCATAGAGGGAAAATAGTTTTGACAAAACACTTGAAATGAATTCCTGAGGAAAATATCCTTTCTTCTTCCAAATCATTTTCTTTTCACAAAATGCCATGAAATTTTAAAAGAAAAGAATTTTGTTTAAAATAATCATGAAATATTATATGGTAATATTCATGGAAATAAGGCATTCTGAAACCATAAAAATCCATTCACGCCATATAATTTAAAAAAACATTCTCCTTGTACTTTTGCCGGAAAATTCAAAAAGTTCCTCATATGGTAAACAAAAGAAAGATTCCTTCCATAAAACAATGTAAAAGTCAAAGAGGGGTAAGAATGACATTAAAAATACATGTAATAATATTAAAAACTTTATTAGAAAACATTTTTTGTGGACATGGATGAAAATATAACCTCAGTAAATACATACGTATAAACAATCTCAGATAAAAATGAGATTGAAAAATTATACCTTACTGTAGGTATGATATGCTTCGTATGGATCAAAACCTCATGTATAATGATTTAAATAATGTCATTGACTTATTACAGAATCATATTCATTGTTATGATATCATATCTGGTTCACTTATGACTTTATATTACCTGTTCTTTTGTAAATTACATGTTAAGGCAGCGTTTTCGGTAAAATCGTTTCATTTATCGTACGTGTTTTGACTTGTTGTTCTTGATATTATTACTTATATCCTGATTTACTTAATTCTAGAATGTAAAACATGATTTATATATAATATATATTCATCTTATAAATATATATGACAGATCAATAAACATAATTAAATACACCATTCATAGAGACTGTAGGCCGTACGTATGCATGAATACTATTTTCATTTCCTTATTGAATTGAATGGAATTCAGTAAATGAAACATATATGTACATAAATTAAATATAATTATTTTTTAATATCTTTCAAGATTATTTATTATATATACTTTATAATCATACTTGAATGGTTAATCATGGACAAGGAATCTCATTGCGTTCGTGGAGACGGTAGTCCGTATGTACGCACGAGCGATGATATCATTATTTTGATATTGAAATCATACATAATTGGATGGTATATAATATATACAAAATCATAATAATGTTATATTTATTATTTATATCATTTATACTCATTATTATACCAATACAAATGATGAAATGTTTGAATAACAAACTACACCACGATGTGGAGATGGTAAGTCGTACGTACGCATGTGTGGTGACTTTTCATTCATAGGATGGATAAAAAAACTAATATGGTTGTACCATTTTTATAATAAAATCACAGTATATAGAAGACACTGAAGTTATTATTTTATAATGGAAACAACAAAGAAGGAGGAAGCGGAAGAAGAATGGAACTTGAAATAGGTGGTGAGATATTTACCTCTTATTCTGGTTATTCCTTTTGATTTGATCAAAAGGGCACCATACGTTGGATTTATGACTAAAGGAAGGCCTCTAGGATGAATTTAGGATAGTTTAGAGGGTATTTGGGAAGGGTTTGGTCGAGAAAAATTGACCAAACGTAAAAGGGGAGGGTATTTGGGAAGGGTTTAGAGGGTATTTTTGGAAGGTTTTGGAAGGGTGAATTAGAGAGAAGGGGGAGTTCCTTTTATAAGAGGGGTGAGGGGAACCTTAAGAAAAACGTAAAATATTATTGTATAATAAATTCATATTCGGTTTATAATGAATCCAATGGGACTTATTTAGAGGCTAGGGTGGGGAGGAGTTGAAATACTCTCAACAAATAGGTCTTAGAAAAGTTTAGGTTACCATTTTAACCATATCATTTAGATTTAACTCTATGTTAAATAATTTAACTTTTACTATGTCTTCTTGTATTATTACACTATATAATTAATAAACATAATATAAACTGCCAATAGAACCCCAATTGGTTCTTTAATGTCATATATATTATTAGATAAGTATTTTGGCCGAACCTTATATTTTTTGGACCATTATATCAATTAATGATATAATATTTGTTTTAAAAACACTTTTATGTCAATTTTGACACTATTTGGTATTTTGTTTTCTCAAAATTCATAATAGCATTATTACTTTGAACAAAATTCATCTAACACATATAAATATTATATATTAACCTAGAAAATTATTTTAATTCATAAAAAGTCTCAAATAACATTTATTTGGGTATTTATAATATCAATTATGTTAATATTTCATTAATAAGGTAATTACTACATCATCATGTTGTCATAAATAAATTAAATTATTTAATGTCTAAAAAATATAAATAAAATATCATTATGTAGTAATTGTCTTTATCTTTCTAATGAATATTTATAGTCAAAATTATATTATGTATAACCCTATATAGAAAATATTTTCGTTATTAAAATTTTATTTTAACTATTTTAACTCTTCTTTAAATAAAATAATAATAAATGTCCTAATCTAATCCTAGGGGTCCTAAAGGGTAATATTTTACTCCTAAGGTCGTTTTTGGTCGAATTAAAATTATCCAATATAATTAGGACATGTGTTAGGGTAATAATAATATCTTTTTATCCTTAATTACCCTATTTACTTTTAACCGTGGTAAATAAAAGTTAAAAGTTACTATTCACCAAAAATTATTTTTATCTTATTGAACCACATTTTACTCATTCATATTATCTATGTCTCTCGGATTCTGGAAATTCAACTCACAGAAGCGGTAAAATTTTGTTTTATGTAAATTTGCGAATTCTCCTAGGAGGTGGGTAAAAGACGGTAAAAAGTTCAATAAAAATTTTATATATCTAAAATTACTATCAAATGACTCCAATGAATTACATAGAAAATATATAGGTATTATGTATATATTTTGAATTAAAATAAATTAAAATAAAATAAAATATTATTTAACTAAAAAGTCGGTTTTGACTAATAACTCAATGCTTTCACTATTCATCAAAAATTAAAAGTTTTCAAAAGATACCAAAAATTCACCCTATGATAATTTCGATATTCTAAATCCAAAAATGAAGTCCATTTTGAACGATAAAATTTATAAAATTTTAAAAAGTGGGTATTACTATTCATAACGACTAGTTTATATAATATTTTAATAACATGTCATTGTTTAGTGAAACTTGGTATTGCGTATAACGCAAGCTATTGAGAAAGGTTGCTCTTGAGTATAATTCAAGCCAAGAATAGTGTTACATATACTACAAGATAATTTGGTGTTTCGTATAGCGCAATATAATCTTGGTGTAGCGTACAACAAAAGACATTAAAGAAATTAAAAAAATAATTCTTATAAAATCTCGGGGTGTCACATTCTACCCCCCTTAAATGAATTTTTCCCATGAAATTCGTCGGGGTTATAAATATATTATTACTTAAAAGTTTCATTCATAGAAACCCACATCGAAAAAAGCAATACTAAAACATCATTTTAAAAAGGAACGTTAGAAACATAACGGATACCCAAAGTAAGTCATCACTGGGTTTCCACATAGGAGAATATAGGTGAAAATATGGATATGGAAGAGAAATCTAACCATCAAGTTCTAATAGAGAGTGGTATAGAACATGGCTATGAAAAAACCAACAATCACAAAGCCATAAATTTGTGATGATCTAAAGTATTATATGATTCATCAGATATGAAGGCACTAGAACAACATTTTTGGTTTTTAAGATCATTTCCATAAATTTAAAGAAATTTTTAATTAAAATAAATACTTACTTGATTTTGGTACAATCTCACTGTTGTGTGTGCTATGAACAGTTTCCACTTCATCTCTTAAATAAATGAAGTTGAATTTGTCTTCTGTGAAGTGTTAGCATATCATGCAATATAATGATAGGTCATTCCATATCTCTCAAACCTAAATTTAGAAAAAGTTATATACATAAGTCCATCTATGATGAGTTTAATCGTTTATGGTTCCTAAAATGGAATTATACTTCATCAATCATACCACTTAATAAAATAAATCTAGTTTTACTAACAAGGGACTTCCTGTAGGCCAGAGGTTGGTGATAAAGGCATGTCCCACTTTGTTTGTGGGTTCGATTCCCACAACCTTGTCCAAAGAGATGGGTTGTCACCCATCCTACAGGTTGTCCTTTTTCTAAAACTACACTATTATGACATTACAAAAATAAAATCAAAAAAATTTATATCCATAAAAATACTATTTGATGTCTAAAATAATCCATTCCAATCTTTATACTTATCCAAAATACTTCATTCCAAGCTCATAGTATGAAGAAAAAAATTACTAGAAACGTCATCTATCGAGCATGTGAATACCATAATTTATCCCATTATATCATACGATATATCTTGTTGGTCACATTCCAAACATTTGAATACCCTAATAATGTATTCTCTTAAAAAATGAATACCTATTGAACCTTAGTGAAAACATGAATGCAGTAAAAAGTTTACTCTTTACACATATCAAAATACCAAAATTTATATATACTCAAACCATGATATAACTTTTTCCTTATATCAGTCTTGAGATCATTTTATTTTATCTTTATCCCTTCATTATTCTCATATCATCTTCTATCCAAAAAAATTTCAATCACTTTTCATGGTTACCAGTACCATTCAACATATACATTTAAATACTCAAGGAAAAACAATAGTGTTACAATCCTTAGATTTTTCTTTAATCCATAGTACCATACATTATTCTTGATAAACAAGCAATCATTCCACTACCTTCTTAAACCATTGACCAAGCTTCAAAACTTTTTTCATCTCATATATCGTTTGTATTCTCTTCATCATCATCAGCATAAATACTACCCATAACACCATGCTGATTCTATTCATGAGACTTTCCCTTAGGTCATTAGTTTGAATAATGCCCATACATTCCACATTTAAAACATTTAACCATTGTTGATGTCTTAGCAATACCATTATCCTTGTCCATGGAGTTAACTGAACCTTTTCTTTTACAATTACTAGATTTGTGTCCTTCTTTTCTACACCCAAACCATCTCCCAGTTACCTTGAAACATTCTCCTTGATGCCTCTTCCCAGATAATTTACATGAGGGAAATTGAACTTTCTTTTCTCTATGATCATCATGAATCTCCATCTTTCTCTTATTATCTGAGTCAGGAAACTTACCAAAGTTTATATTATTGATCATATAATGAGATTGCTGATTAGTTATAATAATGATTTTTGGACATTCAAATCCCATTTAATTTGGTTTCTCATGAAGAATATCATTCCATTGTCAATAATATTCTCCATTAACATGAATCCTCTTGTTTCCTACCATTTCTTAAAACCCAAAAATAATAGTATGAGAGGCAAAAATCATTCAAGGAAAACAACATAATAAAGTGAGAGTACCTTAAATTTATAACATCTTAGGTTTAATTTTAAAATCGTTACCGCAATTTTAGGACTACAACCTATACTTATACTAACCTTTAGGGACATCCCAAGACATACCTTAGAAATATCTATAGGGATTTCACTAAAGCATTCAGATCCTAGTTTCCAAAGGATAAATAAACCTTTTCTCTGATACAAACTGTAAGGACCCAAAGCATGACGTACATAGATATTACATTACTTTTGCGGAATACTTAATACATTAAAAAAATGCCCACTGACTGTATTAGTTTAGTGTCTTTAGAAACTCGGGACATAATCTTCTAATCATGGTGGAAGATCTTCAACATCTCCCATAAAGATCTTCTTGTTTTTCCACCTAAAACCTTCCTTTACATCCTGGGGGAAAAGAAAAAATAAAAATGGTGAGCTCAAAAGCTCAGTAAGGGTAAGCATGGAGAAACTAAAACAACCCATATACATTTGAACATAAAAACATGAACAAAAAGTTTAAACATCAAAATCTTGAGCAATGACATCAAACATGGTTGTACATAAGGAATAGATCATAATGGAACATCAATAATCAAAAAATATCATGGGAATAAAACATTTAATTGTGGAAAACCATTACGCACATGATTTGATTTCTATATTATCCAAGTAATTGCAACCAAGACCATTATATTGGACAAAGTCCATTATTGAATCGGGTTTACCTGCGGTTCCATCCCTGTATTACTGTACTATATTTACTTTCCATTACATCCATGTCTATCACATGATATATAATTCTTCACCCAATTCATTGGAGGGATATATAGGTCCCACCCATCTCATAATGAAATCATTCTTACTTATTCGACAAAATTAACATAAATCATTCATCATAACCCAAAGAATAAAATGTGTTTCAGAAACATCATCCCATCAAAAAATAATCCATATAAAACAAATGGATATCATTTCATCATAAGAATAATCAAACCATGTAAATAATAGATACATTATACTTGAAACATAATCATACCGAATAATGTCATCATAGATGGAAAATAGTTTTGACAAAACACTTGAAATGAATTCTTGAGGAAAATATACTTTCTTCTTCAGAATCATTTTCTTTTCACAAAATGCCATGAAATTTTAAAAGAAAAGAATTTTGTTTAAAATAATCATGAAATATTGTATTGTAATCTTCATGGAAATAAGGCATTATGAAACCGTAAAAATCCATTCACACCATATAAGTTAAAAAACATTCTCCTCATACTTTTGCCCGAAAAGTCAAAAAGTTTCTCATATGGTAATCAAAAGAAAGATTCCTTCCATAACACATTGTAAACATCAAAGAGGGGTAAACATGACTTTAAAAATAAATGTAATAATATTAAAAACTTTATGGGAAAACATTTTTTTATGGACAGGTAAGAAAATATAACCTCATTAAATACTTACGTATAAACAATCTCGGATAAAAATGAGATTGAAAAATTATCCCTTACCTTAGGTCTAATATGCTTTATACATATCTGAAGATCTTGTATAATGATTTAAATAATTTCATTGACTTATTATATAATCATATTCATTGTTATTATATCATATATGGTTCACTTATGACTTTATATTACCCGTTCTTTTGTAAATTCCTTGTTAAAGCAGTGTTTTAGGGAAAATTGTTTCATTTATCGTACGTGTTTAGACTTGTCGTTCTTGATATTATTACTTATATACTAATTTACATAATTCCAGAATTTAAAACATGATTTATATATAATATATATTCATCATATAAATCTATGTGATTAACCGATAAAAGGAATGAAATACACCGTTCAAGGAGACGGTAGATCGTACGTACGCATGAATGATGTTTTCATTTCCTTATTGAATTGAATGGAATTAAGTAAATGAAACATATATTTACATAAATAAAGTATAATCATTATGTAATATCTTTCATGATTATTTATTATATATACTTTATAATAAAACATGAATGGATAATCAAGGAAAATAAATCTCATTGCGTTCGTGGAGACGGTATTCCATACTTACGCACGAGTGATGATATAATTACTTTGATATTAAAATAGAATATAATTGGATGGTATATAATATATAAATAATAATAATGTTATATTTTTTATTTATATCATTTATACTCATTATTATACCGATCAAAATGATGAAATGTTTGAAAAACAAACTACACCACGACGTGGAGACGGTAAGCCGTACGTACGCACGTGTGGTGACTATTTCATTCACATGATGGATAAAATAACTAATATGGTAGTAACAATTTTATAATAACATCACAGTATATATAATATAATGGAGTTATTATTGTATAATAAAAACAACAAAGAAGGAGGAAGTGGAAGAAGAAATAAACTTGAAATAGGTGGTGAGATATTTACCTCTTCTTCGGGTTCTTCCTTTTGATTTGATCAAAAGGGCTCTTTAAGATGGATTTATGACTAAAGGAAGGCCTCAAGGATGAAGGTAGGATAGTGGAGAGTTTATCTGGGTAGGTTTGGCTGAGAAAAATGTCTTTGGAAATGTGAATTAGAGAGAAGGGGGAGTGCCCTTTTATAAGAGGGGTGAGGGGCACCTTAGGAAAAACTTAAAATATTATTTTTATAATAAATTCATATTCGGTTTATAATGGCTCCAAACTGACTTATTTTGAGGATAGGGTGGGGATGGGTCAAAATCTTATCAACCAATAGGGTTTAGAAAAGTTTAGGTTACCATTTTATCCTAATCATTTAGATTTAACTCTAAGTTAAATAATTTAACTTTTACCGTGTCTTCTTGTATTCTTACACTATATGGTTAATAAAAGAACTATAAACAGCCAATCGAACACCAATTGGTTTATTAATGTCATATATGTAATCATATAACAATTTTGGATTAACCTTATATGTTTAGGACCATTATATCAATTAATAATATAATATTTGTTTTAAAAACTCTTTTATGTCAATTTTGACACTATTTGGTATTTTGTTTTCTCTAAATTTATAACAACATTATTACTTAGAAAATAATTCATATAAACAACCCTAATATATTATATTAACCTAGAAAATTAGTTTACTTCATAAAAAGTCTCAAATTACATTTTTTGGGTATTTATAATATCAATTATGTTAATATTTCATTAATAAGATAATTACTACATCATCATTGTGTCAAAAATAAATTAAATTATTTAATGAATGAAAAATAGAAATAAAATACCATTATATAGGTAATGTTTTTAGATTTCAATGAATATTTATAGTCTAAATTGTCTTATGTATAACCCTATATTAAAAATTACTTAGTTATTAAACATTGATTTTAACTATTTTAACTCTTCTTTAAATAAAATAATAATAAATGTCCTAATCTAATCCAAGTGGACCAAAAGGGTAATATTTTACTCCTAAGGATGTTTTTGGTCGAATTACACTTATCCAATAAAATTAGGACATGTTTAGGGTAATAATAATATCATTTTTACCCTTAATTACCCTATTTACTTTTAACCGTGTTAAATAAAAGATAAAATATACTACTCACCAAAAAATATTTTTACCTTATTGAACCAAATGTTACTCCTTGATATTAACCATGTCTCTCGGATTTTCTAAATTCAACTAAAAGAAGAGGTAAAATTATGATTTATGTAAATTTGTAAATTCTCTTAGGAGGTGGGTAAAAGACGGTAAAAAGTTCTATAAAAATTTTATATATCAAATATTATTATAAAATGACACAAATTAATTACATTGAACTTGTATAGGTATTATGAATATATTCTTAATTAAAATAAATTTAAATAAAATAAATGATTATTTAAATAAAAAGTCGGTTTTAACCAATAACTCAGTGTTTTCACTATTCATCAAAAATTGAAAGTTTTCAGAAAAATACAAAAAAATTCACCCTAGGATAATTTCGATATTCCAAATCCAAAAATGAAGTCCATTTTGAAAGATAAAGTTTATAAAATTTCAAAAATTGGGTATTACTATTCATAATGGCTAGTTTATATTATATTTTAATAACATATCGTTGTTTAGTGAAACTCGATATTGCGTACAACACAAGCTATCGAGGAAGGTTGCTCTTGCATGTAATTTAAGCCAAGAATAGTGTTGCATATACTACAAGCTAATACAGTGTTGTGTATAGCGCAAGATAATCTTGGTATAGCGTACAAAAAAAGACATCAAAGAAATTAAAAAGAATAATTCTCATAAAATCTCAGGGTGTTACACAAGAGCCACATCCTCTTATAATATCCCAATAGAGATAAAATTTATTTTAAATCAGTTTCTCTATACATTAAAAAAATTGCATGACATTTTTTGAAACGTTAACTCATAAGTATACTTACCATTATAGAAATACCTATACATTTATGTAGAATAATACATAGTTATATCACCAATTTTATCTCATACGAGATTATAGAGGTCAGCTAAAACATTACACTAATACCCACTATACCAACACAGGCTTCACATTAAAGGATATTACAACTTTGTTTAGATGAATAATCATTACATTACACAAAGATGCTCCTAAAGATGATAATTTTTTAGTTTCCTTTTATAATAGTTAAAAAATATTCATAATTAATGAAATTTCATAAACATATCCTATAAAGATCCACACCATTAATACTCATCAAAAAAATTAACTACATAATACCATTAATCATTACATGGGGAAATGAAACATAATAAAGGTTATACTCAAATTATCAGTGAGGTTAAACAAGGGAGACACATAAGGAATACATGAACATACTGGAATGAGACATGAGTATATAAATTTAAAACAATACCCTATATATCAAGGATAATACTCTTAATTCTTGATATTAAAATTTACAGTAAGATGATATGAATGATAACATAATCAATGAACGTAATGAATAAGAACATAAAATTTATAGAAGCCATATATTTTTCAATACACATTAGCTTATAAGTCATGTATAATTTATAAATATATATATGATAACCCATTTAGTTATGTAAATAATGTTATAAACATGAATATAATTATGGACATGAAATCAGGTCCACTCATAACAACATGGACATGATTTATATGTCTATTCTAGTTATTATAGACATGAAAGATATGAACACACATAACATTGTGAACATGTAATATGGTTCATGAATAATATTTAAAAAATGTATTCAAATTCACGAATTACATTATGAACATGTAATAATGTTCACACATATCATTTTTACTTAGGAGTTATGAATTATTACACAATTCATTATAGGGGGTTATGGGTCCCATCTTTCATTGGTTATAATTTAGCTACCACCATTTTTTATATAATAACCACCATACATGTTTATAAATTATCCACATTTTCATAATGAAAACTATATTTATGTGCACTATAAGATCATAAAACATTCATCCTATTAGATCCATTGAAATGAAATTGGTTACAGAAACATTTTATCCAAATAGAAAAATTGGAAAAAACTGGTTTCATAATCATTTCATCATTTAATAAAAGAAGATACCAAGGAAAAATAATTCGGTATTATAGGATTTTTATCATGGTATATCCCATAGAGGAGAAATATGTTTCATAAACCTCACATTATTATTTACATAAACCATTTATAGAAATAATTAGAATTGTATCCTCAAATCTTATTCCAATGAAATCCTAAAACTCAATAGATGTCATCTTTGAAGGAGAATTAATATGAAATAAATATCACATATATTATTTCTAGAAGAAAATAACCATTCTTTTAAAATTATACTGTAAAACAAAACATTATAAAATTTATTAAAAATCATTTTCATTGAAATTTATCGTGAAAACATATAAAGGACGATCCAAATATCAATTAAAACATTTCTTGAAAAAATATTGTTTTCTCATTGAAAAAGTATTTTTAAAACATAAAACATTTAAAAATAATTTTATTTAAAAATAAATATGAGTAAATATAAATAAATATTCAATTAAAATATTCATTATAAAAGAAGAAACATGTATTCATTCCATACACATTAAAATAATGTTTCTTTTTTCATCTTTAGTAAAATTTATAAAGGAATTGTTTAGAAGATGACATGAAGATTCCTTTAGAATAAATTTGTAAAAATTCAAAAATAGATAAAAATTAATTTAATAAGTTCATTGAGAAATTTTAAAATCATTTTATAAATCTATTTTAGAAAACATTATGCTGTAATTAATTGGTTTTTTGACAAAAAATATGGGTTTTATTAAAAAAACCCCTTTTTTATATCTTGAGTACATGAAGAGAGTCATATTAAAAGGAAAATATGTATTTTTGTGAAATTAAAACATTATTATACGATCCAAGTTATTCCTAATAATTGGTTCATAATTATGCATCCTTCAGATCATAATCATAAACAATCCTAAGAATCAACGAGAAAATAACATAAAATAAATTCAAATTTGGTAACATTAAATATTTATCCCCTTGAATGAATAAAATTAAATAAAACATCAAATATCTAGAGTATAAATAATTTATTTACATTTCATTTAAAATTTTATTTATATAAATCTTTTAATAGAATATAGGTTCATAACATAACATATGTCTCAAATAATGTAAATTGTGTTAAAAATCCCTTATTAATTTGGTAGCTTTTGAATCATAAACCCCATGAAAGATATTTAATGAAATGTATATTTAAATACTAATAATTTTATGTTTAATAATAATTTAATATATTAATGGACAATATATAAACCATATAAATGATAGAAGTTGTGAATATGGATTGTGTCTCCCAGAAGTAAAAAAGTTAAACAAAAATTACATACCTTAAGTCTTGAATTCCATCATACACCTTAAAAACTATATTATAATAACTATATGATTATTATACATCTATTATAAAACCATAAATTTATATATCATCACTTATAAGTTTTACTTTTGACCATTTATGACCCGTTTACATACAACTCCTTGTTAAAATCAAAAATTTTGTAAAACCTATTTGTATTTCTTATAAGTTTTGATTTTTTATTCTAAAAAACTTACTTATATAATCTTATATTATCTTAAGAATAATAATAATGAAATTGTTATAAAATTTATAAATTAATTATTCTTATTATACCAATCTTGTTTGGTTCCATTGTGAAATGAAGTATGTTGTGATCATGGAGAGAATAAGATGTACATTCAGATGAAAAAAATTTAAAATTTTAAATAATAATTATGGAAATAAGGTAAGTAATATAATTTCAAAAAACAACGGTAATAATATAATAAATAAAACATAATTAAATAAAATATACTTATACATATTATCCGTGTTCTCTGGCGATGAAAAATAGATCCATGTCGCTTTATGAAGGTGATAGTTATAATGTACATGGAAGATATTATCACCATTCAGTGAGTGAAAATGCTTGAAAGAAAATGATATATAATGCTTTCATAATGATAAATAGATAAAAATTTAATAATGTTTTGTATATCAAATATATTTATAGTTATTATCTTCCATGTTAAGAGTTAGTTTAAAAAAATCACATAGATTTGTGAGGCGTTAGTACTCTGTACGCATGAGTGATATATCATACCAACATTAATATGTTGTAATTTAAAAACTAATGATATCGGATAGCCAGGAGGTAGTCCACCAAACACGTGAACAATTATTTCATAAACCATTTGGTGGAAGTGTTGAAGGTTATAGGTCATGACCATAACATAACGATATCTTAGTGTGTGGTTGATACTTAAGTTATCATATCCACATGTTATAATAACAATTAAAGGATGTGGATGAAGAAATATAGTAAAAATTACTATTGAATTATAGTTACTCTTCTTCGGGTAACCGCCTTTGAATTGAACCAAAATCCTTCCTATGTCGGGTTTCATCTAGAATAAGGCATATATATTCAGATAAAAGATATTGGTAAGTGGTCAGTTTAGGTCTCGACCAATCCAAAATGGTTTGATGGTGTGAATAAGAGAGTAAATATGGTGGCATTTTATAAGTTTGGTGTGTGGCAGACTTGTGATTTTTTAAAGAAATAATTCGACAAATATTTGATTCATGTAAATATGGTCCCATAATGGACCATTGTTGATCCAATAATAGATAAGGTTTAAATATGAATATGCAAAGGGTGTTGGAATTTTTTTAGGTTTTTTATCTACTATGTTTTATGTTTAACATCCCCACCTTAGTAGACCCATTTTTACCTTAACCGTGACAAATACTTTCTACCATTTTTACTATTCATTAAACTCAAAAATTATGTTTCCCTTATTATGTAATATAAAATTACTGTGATTTTAAATATGGAATCCATTTTTTATAATTCCATTAACATAAGGGAAAAAATTAAATATAAATTTAATCCTTCAGATTTAGTGATAATGTGGGTTTTTTTAGAGAAAGTGAGGCTTAAAATAGAAAATTTTATAATATTCAAAGGTTTTCATATAAAAATTCAAAATGAGATTTATTATAATTACTATAATTGAATTATTTGATGTATAAATTAATAAATTTTACATTTAAAAAAATTTAAATTTTATGATAAATTTAAAAAAAAAATTATTGAAAACACAATATTAAATTAAAATTCTACATCTTTCATTATTTATCATAAAATGATATATTTCAGAAAAAATCCCAAAACATCACCCTGAGATAATATTGAAATAAGTATTTCTCTTCATAGAAAAATTATATTTTTTAAAATAGTATGCTCTATAAGTATAAAATCCTTACCAAAAATTTCATACTTTTTTTTATCAATATGTTAACATTATATAACTCCATTATAATATATTTTTAAAAATTAGTTATTACTACTCATAACACTATGATTAAAAAAATGTTATAATTATGATATTAAATAATTATATTTCAGTAGAAGGTGACATTTCCTTTCAACGTGATGATGCATGTAATGCGTATTGTACGTAGTGTTACATGTAATAGAATACAAATTTAGTTTTTCATGTAATGAATAATAATAAAAATATATTATTTATTTGAAAAAAACATCTCACAATATTTCATTGTATATCATTATACCCCCTTAATTGAATTTATCCGTTTAAATCTATAACTTTTCTACCAACAATAGAGGATATTTCTATGTCATTACATCCTCAGGTTCCCACATAGCTTCCTAAAGTTGGGGTTTTTTTGCACCACGTTTTGACCATGTGATTTTTCTTGTTTCAATGAAATTTTTATATTTTTTCCATAAAAACTATCAGTTTTTTCTCAAATGAAATATAATCCTTTAGTGGTATACCTATTTTTTTTAATTCATGTGATGGATCAATTGATTAATTACTCATTAGATATACATTGAAAATATAATTATCCAGAGAGAGGTTCATTGGATGCACCAAATAATAAGCTCATGTTACAATGCGATCAAGTATTTCAAAGGGACTGATGTACATAGGGCTTCGTTTTCACATATGTTTTCCACATTAAAATTCATAAAAGCATATTCTCAAAAAATTAAATTTATCTTCCACATCTAATACTATCATAATAATATTTTCATCAATATTTTTCTAACCATAAATGTTCCTAAATGGATTTAACCTTCTCTTCCATCTCATTCTCTCTCTCTGGTCCCAATAGATTTATTTATTCAACTTCATTCTAGAACATTGAATTTCTACACTTATTCCTATAGAATTATTTTTATGGATCTATTTTAATTTTTTCGTGAAACATATTTTTCAAGAAAACTAAACATGGGTAATGTGTTTATTCAAAGAACATTGAAATCCATATAAAAGTTTTATATCATATCATTTCGAGTTTGAATTTTCCATATATACTGGTCAACTATCTGAGGATGATTCATAATGCAGAAACACAATGCTATCGGAAGAGTTTCCAAAAGAGTTATCTAAAACATTGAGGTAAAAATTGCGTCTTGAAAATATATAATATAATAATGTACTCCATGAAACCTTTCCACTTATTGTATATTTTTGAAGTATGATCTAGAGAGGAATCTTTTATGGTTATAATGAGGTGTGATGTGTTCATAAAGTTATGAAATACAAACCATAATTACCTAATCATCAAAGATAATATAAACAATATAGGTTTCCTATAACATTACTCATATTTCCATAAAAATCAATTCTTCACTAAATTATAGTGTCATTAAAACATTTACAAAATGAAGGATTTTTATTAAAATAAATATATATTAATATATCCTTAATCTTGATAAAATCTCAAAACATAAATCTTAAAAAAGGGGTTTCAGTGACATTAAATTTTAATCATCCTAAAATTAATTAACTAATGATGGTATAGATTAATTATAGTGATAATATTACATGGAGAAATATACAAATCTGAATGTTAATTCACAATTTATTTGTTATATAAGCTCCTATATTATACAAAAACATTTTCGTTAGATGATTTTTTTTCATCCCAATATTGATATAGTATTTAGTATGATTTCATTATTATAGAATCTATGTATGGGGAGATAATAAAACAAAATTTCAAAAAAGGATGAACAAGAACATTTTAATATGAATCATTCATTTAAAATAGAACATGAAATTCCCAACTAAGGAGGGTACAATATGTGTTCCCCATATATCCTGATTCAAATCATCCATTTTTTTGAATAATATTTCCTTTTTTCTATTTCCTTTATTTGGTTTTGTGTATTATCATTAATATTAGCCCTTGTATTGGGGTATGATTAGAATAATCCCCAAACTCATTTCACTTGAAACATTATAGAGTGGGTTGTGCATTCTATTTAGCTCGATCTCCATTCATTTCATTGAGTAAACTCTTCAAATAATTCTTATGTTATTTTTCTATAGTACATGCTTCCCACAACTGAAACACTTACTTGTCCCTTTTTATAAATCACCTAAGATGTCATTTCCCTAGTTTTATAAATTAGGAGTATGGGAAAATTTGTTCCCTCCACATTTCATGGAATTAATATTTTCTTTGCTACCCCTTTTACATTTTGTATCACCAGAACAAAGAGGGATTCCATCTTCAACTTCAACTTTTAATTTACTTAGAAATATTTTTTATAGCTTCCACTGTAACTTATTTCGAACAAACTTCACATATTTTGATTCTATCCACTAAAAAATTGATTAAAATTAATTTCATTTCATCGTATTATCAGTAAGTTTCCACCCCTGATATGGCTCACATTTCATGTGGTAGACAACCAAAACGAATTAATTATTCATTGAAAACTTGAGAATGGAAAATATATTTTTGGTGCTACTTATTTATTACACAATTACTAGAAGATCGACATAACCACTAAAATAAGGTGGGTATTGACTTATTGATGACATAATAAAACATTATTCCTTTCATTACTCAATTGTAAGTCTGTCATTAGTGTTATCTAATGAATATTGTGTTAGAATAGGAGTGGTGTTTTTTCGATTAAACTCTCGTATCATTCTATTTATCAGGAGTAAAATCATTTAATTATACATTGTATTCATCATTATCAGGGTTCATTTATACTATATCCACATACTAGATCAAAATGAATATATTGAGAGAGAATAACCATACCAGGGAACCACATTCTAACGATGAGTCACTTATAGGGTCTCTAATTCATTCCACTATCTTATTAATCATAAAAACCAAAGGTTTATCCCAGGACATTAATCGACATAATCTATTTAAATCCTTCTTTTTGGTTCAATGTTGTTTGTTAAATTTGATAGAATATTTCCTAGGAGTTTCAAAATGTGTATGTATCAAGGCCCATTTTCATATACAAGTTGATGATAGAGTCTTTCTCCATTATCCCTTTTTGGAGCCAATACCCCTAGGAAGGTGTATGCCAAATCCACATCCATTTATAGTATCTATAAATGGATATAATTTATTGGAAACCACTTTCTATATCCTTTACCAAAATTTGATTAATTTTTTTAAACATTTAATCATCCATATACATATCATAAGACATATCTCTTGAAATAGACTTTGAAAAATCCCTATGGATCTAACTAATGTGATCTGAATTTTTTTTTCACAGGTTAACTAAACCATTCCTCTGATTCCAACAATAGTGAATTTGGATTCCAAAACATGGATATTAAAAAAAAATTATAATAATATTTAATACATTACACAAACACATGCCCAATAAAATTAATAGTATAGTGTATTTGGAGACTAGTTAAAAATATTCTTAATTAATGAAATATCTTAAACATCTCCCATAATGATCTACCTATTTAGTACTCATAAAAAATTTCCCTACATAAAATCATTATTTATAACATAGGGAAAAGAAACATAATAAAGGGTGATCACATATTATAATTATATGAAAACATGTGAGACACTTTATCATAACATGAACATAAAGGGAATGAGACATGAGCATACAATTTGAAATCCATACACTCAATATCAAATATTATAATATTGAGTTAGGAAATAAAGATTTTTTGTTTATAGGATTAGAATAATAAGGTAATCAATGAAAATGACTTATGGGATGATATCTTTGGCATAAGTCTTATATTTCTGGAAAAAAACATAAGATTATAACATTGTGAACTTGTATAAAAAGATATCTTTTCACTTGTTTAAATAAGGACATAAAATCATGTCATGTCATGTCATTTATTTATGGACATGAAACCATGACCAAACATTATATTATATATATGAATTATAGATCCACGCATATCATTATGGAAATAAAGGTAATGTCCATGCATAACATTGTGATAATGTAATTAGGTTCATAGATAATATTGGTAACATGTAATCAGGTTCTCAAATAACATTTAAACATCCAATAAAGGTCACAGATAACATTTTTACTCAATAGTTATCTATCAGTACTTAATGAATTAGAGATATATATAGGTCCCACCTTTCTTTGGCTATAATTTAACCACTCTCCTTAGTTATAATCTAACCATTATCCTTGGTTATTACATATCCAGTATCACATAATGAAAATCAAACATATGTGTCTCATAAGATCATAAAACATTCATCATATTAGAACCCATGAAAATAAATGTGTTTCATAAACATTTCATCATAACATAACCTGTGTTAATAAAGAAATTTTCATAATTATTTCATTATTTCATCAATGAAGAACACATAGAAAAAGGACTAGGTTTCACAGACATGAAATGATGATATATCCCATGGAAGAGAAGCCAGATTTATAAATATCAGGTTATCATAAACATTATCTATTCAGATAAATAATAATATTGGTATTCATGGATCATATCCCTGATAATGCAAAAATTAACTCAAATAATTTCGCCTTATATGGAGAGGGATTAAGAAACCAAAATCACATGAATAATTGTTGTGGAACATAACTATTTTTTGAAAATAATTGTTTAAAACTAAGAATTATAAAATATTTAGTGAATACTTTTCATTAAAAATAATCTTTCAATTTTATAAAGGATTCTTTAAAATCATTTAAAACCCCTCTTTATTGAAATATACATTCTCCATAGAAAAACAATTTAAAACATAAAACATTCTGGAAATAATTTTACATCAAAATATCATTGGTAACATATAAAGGGATCTTCATTGAAAATAATTTTCATCACAAAAAAATTGGTTTATATCATACATGTTGAAACAAAACTTCCTATCACATTTTTGGTAATATCAAAATATGAGTTTTTAGGAAAATATTTTGTTCATAACATTTTATAAAATGTCAAAAATAGTTAAAATTATCATTTTTAAATAATTTTAAATAAAAAATTTTAAAATTATGAAAACTCTTTAATAAAACATGGGTTTTTAGGAAAAAGGGATTTCGATTGAAAAAAATACTTTTATTAAAAATATTTTTTTGAATATTTTAATACATAAAGAATGAAAACTATATGAAAAAACTTTATTCTAGTGAAATAACTAGATGATAATAAAATTAATGAGTTTCTTGAGAGTCAGATCATAATATTTAATGATCTAAAACATAATAATAAATAATCTAAAAAATGAGATTGTAACATAAACTCATTAGCACTTTATTAATTTAAAATTGTAATCCCAATGATTGAATAATATAAACTAAGGAATCACATATCATGAAGATAAATTAATTAATTACATTTTAGGTAAAAGTTTATGCATGTAAACATATTAAAATAATATAGGTGCATAACATAATATATGTCTCAATGTAAGAAAATTGGAGTAAAAATCTCATACTAATTTGATACATTTTGATTCATAAATCCCATTATAAAGATATCCCCAAATGGATTTATAAATAACAATACTATTATATTGAATCATAATTAAATACATTAATTATAAGTATACTCAACCCATAATACAAACAGGTGGTGAATATAGTACTTGTCTCACATAAGTAAAAAATGAGATAGAAATCCCATACCCTAAGTCTCCAGACGATTTATACACATTTGAAAATCCTTTAACATTAATATTTGATTATTATACACATATTAATAGACCATATATATACATATAATACCATATATGGTCTACTTATGACCATTTGTTACCAACTTACTTAAAATAACTTATTAAAATCATGTTTCTGTAATTAACGAAATCATTTTATGTATAAGTTTTATTTTTTTATTTTCAATAATATTACATGGATAATGGTTAAATTATATAAAAAATATTATTCATTAAATAATTATAAAATTTTTATATTAATTATAATTTTAAGATAGTAAATCTATTATGGTTTTTAGAAATGAAGTACGTTACAATCAGGGATATGTTAGTTCGTATGTACGCATAAGTAACATTTTCATTTTTACATGATCACTATGGAAAGGAGGTATGTATTATATTATCATTAAATATTGAAAATAATATTATATATATCCTATTATTTCTTTACATATAATTTACATATTATCCATGTAGTGTGGTGATGAAAAGTGAGTCTCATTATCTCATGAATGTGGTAGTCCACACATACACGAACGATATTTCCACTTTTAGTGAGTGTAAATGTAAGAAGAAAAATTATATACTTTTAATTAATAATGTTAAGTATGTAAAAAATTTTAATTTCTTCATTTATATCACATATATTTATTTTTATTATCAATAATTTTTACCATTAGTGAATTATGTATCACATTATATAATGAGGCGGTAATCAATTATAAAATTGAGTGACATTATTCTATACCTTATTGAATGTAAACTGAAAATTTATATATGATATAATGAACATATGGAGATAATTATGTTTTAATTATCATATATATAATTTATATTCATCATCATACCCAATGGTGATATGAGGTAATGGGAAATATAATGACATCAGTTGGCAAGGTGATAGTTTGATTTACACAAGAACGAGGATTTTTAACCCATTTGATGGAAGTGGAGATAGTCGTAGTATAGTAACATAACAAAAAAACATATTAGTGTATTGAATATACATATACTATTATATCATAGTGATAAAAGTTTATTTTAATAAGGTTTATGATGAAATAAAATAAATACACTCATTGATGCACATTGACACTTCTTTAGGCAACCTCCTTAGGTTTATACCAATAACCATTCTAAGATGATTTCTTTACCAAAATAAGTACTATATGATGATATGGTAGAATTATTAATTTATTTGGGTATGTCATTTCCAAACCAAAATGGTATGACGGTGCAACAAATATTGGATAGGTGGTCTCATTTTACACATGAGGTGAGTGAGACACTTGTAATATTTTGAAACAAGGAACTCCACCCACATAATTTTCAGGTAACAAGGTTCCTACAATAGACCATTATTGAGGATAAAATATTTTTGATAGATATATGTTTAATCAATGGGTTTTTATATGTTTCTATTCATTTCTAACAATTATAATTTGAATTTAAGACATGGTAAACCAATCTTTACAATCACTATGATAATTGATTTTTAGTGTTTTTAATATTTATTTTGGTCAAAAAACATTTTGGTCTTATTAAAAAACATAAATAACTATAATTTAATATATTTAATATATTTTCACAATTCCCATTCACATATGTGGAAAAAAATTATTTAAAAATATTTCCATATACATGATGAGAAAACCTTGTTTTAAAGTGAAAATATTAAAATGTTTACAATGTATTTATATCAAAATTCAATATTAAATTAACTACAACATCCTTAATAAGATTATTTGATATAAAATTTCACAACTTTTATTTTAATAAAAATTTAAAATAAAATTTAACAATATATATAAATTAAACTAAAAATAATTTTTCAAAAAAATCAGTAATTTTATTTATTCATTACAAAATTGAACATTTCAGAAAAAATCCTAAAAACATTAATCTAAATTTAGAATTATTATTTAAAAAACGTTTTTTATTTTATAAAACTAATTATCTATGCATGGAATTAATGAATTTTATTAATTATTTCTAAAAAATTTAAAAAATATTTTTAAGTAAATGTATTTTTGAAACATATAAATCTTTAAAATAATTTCATTAATTGTTAATCAATATGTGTACTTCATATAAAAACAATATTATAAATATTTAAATTAAGTTATTAATATTCATATATCTAATTTTAATGAAAATGTTATAATTATCATATTAAATAATAATCTCTTGGTAGCACGTCGTGTTTCGTGGAAAATCAGTTTTGAATCTAATGAAAGTTTCACCTATTGTTGCATTTAATTAAAAGATAAAATCTTTGTTTTATGTAATGAAAAATCATAAAAAGAATAAATTTAGTTGAAAATGTATTTCACAAAATATCATCATTTTACAAAGAAGTACTGAGGGTAATGTCTTAAAGGAATGGGATGATATTTCGACTGTGGAATATAAGGAAACAAAACTTGTAATTGCCATGGAAAAATTAAAATTTTTCTCCACTAAGTCGATGAGAATAATAGTTTCCAAAAGTCTTAATAAATGGTTGAATGAAATAAATGTTGGGATTTGGGAATTTTATAAATAGATGTCCCTATAAGAGTGATTATGAAGAGAATTTGCATTGCAACATGAGTAATAGTTTTACTACTGATAGTGGAGATTCCATGAATAATATATATTAGTTTTGGAAAAATATAATAGTATTGGTTTTCTTAAATTTTAGAATCAGGATTATAATGATGTTGTATCATTTTAAGTTATGATTCATATTTTATATTTTGGAAATGGTATTATAAAATAGTATGATGAATCCATGTTAATGGTTTTAGAATGAAGTGGAATTATTAAAGTGTTTATGTATTGGAATTATAGAATTATGTTAAATAAATTAGGAAATATATAAGTAATATTCTACATATGTTTTACATTACAGATAGGATAGAATATATTGAATACTACCAATGACCTAGAAATGTGAATTAATAGAATGATAATATTTTATGGAAAACACTTTACTATTGGAAATTAATACTTCATATATTCCTAATGATGAGAAAATGTTATTTTATTTGGATAAATTGATGATTGATATGGAAAAAGTAAATTGGGTAGTACTGATGACCTCATAAGTGGAAAATGGTTTTTTATAAGATTCTTAAATTATCATTGATTTAGTATACAACATTTATATATTTATTTAATATAATCAATAATCTATGATTTTATTTAAGGAATGATGAAGCATGTATGTTAACATAAGGGTTTCATCTTAATTATTGTAATTACCATTGTATTGAAGAATACTTGATTGTGGTATTCACGTAATTGGAATGTGACCATTAATATATAATTAATTATATTTATTGGATTAATGGCAAGTAAATTCTAGGAAATTTAGTTACCTTATTTATATATTTTTAAAATTGTAAGGGTTAAAATCATAACCATTTATGGAATTTATTATGTTGAAATTTAGATGAGGATTTAGAGATTAATGTACCAAATAAACATAGGAATATTTATACATATTTATAAACAGTTATAACCAATTTTTTGAAATAATGAAATATAGAATCAATGAATTAACATCCTATTATGGATCACGTGATCTATTAGTACGTTAGGCACAAAAAATTTATCTTCATTTCATGGAGGAAGTGATAATGTTTAAATTTATTGAACCACAAATAGAGGAAATTTATTTGCTGATAATATAAAATAAATATAATCGCTTGGTGAATAAATCCCTCATTTGATATTAATCATATCAAAACGATAGACAATCTATTGGAACTTCCACTGAATCACTCTCTTGTTTAGAATATGATCCATGTATCTATCTTAAGGGTGTACATACTGGATCCACCACTTTTACTAAAATCAAAGTTCATGTAAAGACTCCGAAATTTCAAAGAATTTTTTTTCTTAATTATTCGGAATTTTACGAGTCCGCAGTTTCAGACAGAACTTGATTTTGAGGCCCGGTGTGCCCGAAATCAATTACTGAATTTTTGTTTGGGTACGTTCAGTTAACGTACGTGCGGGTTTTTCAATATTTTGAACCGGTTCTCAGAATTGAAATCTGAGGACACCGATGAACTCGCAGCGCCGGTGTTCTTTTAAGGGTACCTTTACCGCTGCTGCGTTTTATACAAGTTGAAAGTTAATTATTTTGGTTTAATAAAAAAGATAAATGAAATTGTTGTGAACAATTTTATCTATCCTGGGTGGTTAAATCCTACATGGGGTAGTTATTGGTGGGGCCCACACTCACATAACCTCTAATTAGAGGATATTTGTGAGGTGGGGCCCACACGAACCTAACGTTTCCATCTTCCATAACATTCCCTAAACTCCCTTCAACCCCTTGTTTAATTCTTGAAAACTCCCCTCTTTAATTGCTAACCCTTCACCTTCTTCTCTCTCTAATTAATTTTTCCAACCCATGGTAAATTAATTAGGTGATTCACTTAATTAATTTATTTTTGGGTGTTTGAATTAATTGGATTAGCATGGAACTTCTTTAAAATTTGTAGAGACATATTTTATTATTTGCTTTGGAAAATATTTTATGGGGGAACCTCTGGAGAAAAAGAAGAACACCATTCTTCTCTTGATGAAGAATATCTCCGGTGAAGAACGCGAAGACGCCAGCGATGACGCTTCTTCCTCGGCCTCTTCCTCGGAACCCCCATCTAATGCGTGACTTCTCCAATGACTCTTATATCTTCCTCTTTGTCTTCAATGGACCGACGCACGAGCTCGGAAGAAGAAGCGTATGACGAATGAAAACAACATCGTCGTCCCCCGCAACGCCTGACAACCGTGACGTTCATCTTCTGTGCTTCAACGATGTGCGACATGTTTTCGAGGTAGGGGAATTGTATTGAATTTATCCTTTCCTTTTTGAGGAAAGAATGATGAGTACGGACCAAAATCGGACCGGTTGATCCTTGGATCACTCGTTCATGTGGGTTGGGATTCAAATCTGATGTGTGGTTATGTTCGGGTTTGGTTTTAGTTTGAAAAGTTTAATCTTGATTGAAAACTTCTAACGCGAAGGGCCCAGGCTGAAGAACAAGCTCGATCCCTCCTCCGGTAGTTCGTCTATGCGCAGATTGATCGGCGATGATGAAATGGGACCGAAACAGAGATTTGGGGATTTTGCAGTGGAATTCGGATTCAGGGATGATCTTAGGCGCAGACGGTGGGTGAAACGGACCACCGGAGCGCGTCTGGTGGTCTGCGGAAGGCAGCGGCGGCGGGTGGAACCGGAATGGCTCTGCCATTATGGATTAGAAGAGGTATGGTTTAATGCCACACTAGCTGACTGAGCCCCCCCCCCCCCCCCTTTACTCGGCCCGCCTGGCCAGGCCGACCCAGGGTGGGTTGGGCCAGGTTGAACCGGGCCCAGACACCCTTTTTGGGACCTGTTTCGGTTAAATACCCATAACTTGTGCTACAGACATCCAATCAACCCACCGTCAGTTGTTTAGGATTCATCGGATCGAGACGGTCATTTTGGTATATTACTCGCAAGGTTTTGGAAAAGTTTTATTATGGCGGGGTTGGATCGAACACAAAACCAATCGGGCCCTCAGAGCGGAAACACTTATAACTTAAGGACTGGATGTCCGATTGATGTTCCTTCAATTATGTTGGATTCCTTATGATGATATGGTTATTTTGGAATAATAAACTTGAGGTTTGGATGCAGTTGGAGTATGACCGGGTTAGTTTTAGCTTAAAAACCAATCGGGCCCCTGGAACGAAAATGCCTATAACTCTCAGACCGGGCGTCTGAGTAACGCGCCATCTGCTGCGCTGAGACCCCTATGATAGGGCGGTCCTTTTAGATACTTCCACCAGAAAATTTGTGGAAGTTTGAGTATCGACCAGTAGCTCATGGAGCGGATCCTCGCGGAGACGAGCATACGGAGTGTGGAGAACTAGTAGTTGTAGACCTGACGACTGCTTGACCGATTCGACTGAGAGTGATTTGACTAGCCTAGTGGACGGAGCACCCAGTTTGGCTGCAGAACCACGGTGGATGGAGCGCCGGGTTTGGAAGTAGACTCATGGTACTCGACAGAAGGTGTACCTTTGACAACTATTAGGGGGAGCACCCAGTTTGGCGGCAGACCCACAGTGGAGGAGTGCCCGGTTTGGCAGCAGACTCGTGGTACTCGACAGGAGGAGTACCTCAGTAGTCTAAGGTTAGTGTGTAGCACCTCAGAGACGCGACAGGGCCACTGTACTTGACAGAGGATGAGTTCTCCAGCAGTTGTCGTTTTGATAATTAAAATCCTAGTTTGAGCTGAGTCTATGACCTTTGTGTTTTCCTCATGATTGAGATGGGTTATTTGATAACTTAGGTATTTGTATGGGAATATACCTAAGTAAAGGTTATATGTTGAGATCTTTCTTTTTGGTTTATCCTTGTTGGAATTAGTGAGACCCTGAGGGTCTCGGGGTCTCTACTTAGTATCGTTATACTCACCCCTGCACGGGCTATGCCCACACCTCATTGTCTTGGATGCAGACGACAGACAACGCTGACCGAGGCAGAGTGTACGAGGACTGGATGATACCTGGAGGTGGACACTCGGCGTGACAGCATGAGGAGCGGACAGATATATGTGGAGTGCTGAGGAGGACATCTGTACCTACCATTCAGGTAGGAACCCAGAGGACGATCCAGGAGCTGATTCACAATTTAGCTGTTTGTCATTTCAGTTGTACTTTCCTTCAGTTGTAGTTGTACCTTTCTGTTGGGATTTTATTTCCAGCCCCTTTTTACTTTCGTCAAACTTTTTATACTGCTTTACATAGCATTTTCTTCCGCTTGTTCTCTGGTTGTGTGTGTTTACGTTTTATAAAGGAAATGTCTTCCCATGTTTTAGGGAGTTACGCCTTTGGTGCTAGTCGCCACCCCCTAGCCTATGGAAGGCGGGCTTGGGGTAGTCACGATACGGGCCCCAGGGGACGGGTCATGACAAATTGGTATCATAGGAGTTGGTTATACCGCAGAACGTAGGACTCTGATATTTCTTTTTCTATGAAGCAATAGTGTTAAAGGTACTGAGTGTGGTTTTCAGTTCAGGGAGTCCAGTATTGATGTGGCGACCGACGTATCCATACACCACGACCCTGACTACTAATTTCTGACATGGTGCACGAAACACTAATTGCATGTGTGTTTCCAAATGTTTTCTTTAAGTCATCTCAAACCAAGTCAGCTCACTAGGTTTAATCTTTTGACCACGTCGCTTCTGTTCAGGATGCATCCCTTAAGACAGTGAGTTGGAGTTCCGAGAGAGTACCTGATGATGGCCCACCAAGCGATGAGGCTCCGGTGCAAGGTCGTCTTTCTATGATGGCACATTCGGGTGGTGTACCAGCAGCAACACCACCCATTGGGTAGCCAATGCCACCAGCCATACTAGCGGACAATGTACACTGACAGAGCGCGTTGCACAGGTTATATCATCAAGGGCCTCCAAGATTATGAGGCGAGATAGATTCCCAGGTAGTAGTGGACTGGATGGAGGTGATTGCTAGAGTTTTACAGCTAGTTAATACACTATTAGAGCAGATGGTGATCTTATCTACTAGAGTTTTCCAGTGAGTGACTATGAGGTTGGTCGGCATAGTGATGAGGCTCCAGTACGTGGACCGATGCCTGAGATAGTACCTTCAGGTAGTGCGCCAGCTATATCACAACTTTTTGGTCAGCAGTTACAACTGGGGGTACCGGTAGATGACACATTTAGGTTTAGTACCTCACATGTGTTTCAGCATCAGATACCCCTCAGGCTTCGAGGCGAGCCCGACTCACATGTGGTTCAGGACTGGCATGAGGAGGTGGCTGAGAGTTTTCTAGAGCTTATATAGCTTCGGCAGGATGACATGTCGGTAGCTGAGTATTCATCGAGGCATACCAATCATTCCTGGTACTAGATGACTACGATACGATCACTTCTTGAGAGCTCGGACCTCAGAGCGAGGTGTGTTTAAAGGACATCTGAGCCAACACGTTTCCTCTATGCATTCCTACTTATGCTAGGGTGCTAGAGAGAAACTTTGTGGTTGAAAGTTATTTTGATGAATAGATACAACTAGAGAATATTAGCAGTGGGAAAGTTGGGAACTGGCACTGGTCTTAGAGACTTGGTCATGTAAAATGTTCCAAGAAGAGGAACTGTTAAGGACATCTGAATCTGCAGAGCATCAGACATGGAAGTAGATCTATGAGAGCAGCATAAGGTGGTGTACATTTTAACATGTTACAGCCACCCGACTTTGTTATCCTCACCAGGCTCAGGGAGCTGGAGGGCAGGGGAAGAGAATAGTTGCATGCAATCAAGAAGTGTGACCCTAGGTCTCTAGGAATGATTCTAGGTATGGACTGTGTCTACTACGAGATGTCGTATCAATAGACATAGGTACAAATCATTCCTTCCTTCCATGAATATTGTCCCAAACCTAGAGTTTCCGGTTAAAACCGTTGACTTGACCTTCACGTCTGGAAATACCTTTGGGAGGAGACTCGATAATCACACTTACGTTGATGGTGTGATCTGACCCTTGAGGCGAGAGTTTCGGTTTGAACCTCTTGGTGGAAGCATCAATTCCTTACAATGTTAGTTTGGGTATGGACTGGGCAACCACAGTTCATACACAGATTTATTGTATTAGGAAAAAAGTTTTTGTTTTATCTACAATGTTGGGATGTGGTTTTTCCTTGGTCGGTGAAAAGGGATACCCAGGCACCACAGGATAATCTCATGCTTATGATGGTGAGACCGATCACTCTTGAGTCGGCTAGCCTTAACCTCATGGCATCAAGAGTTTTGAGTTGTCAGTTCCTCCAGGACTATGACTTCAAGATAGTCTATACACTTGGGAAGGGGAACGTTTTTGCAGATGCGCTCAGCAGGAGGGTTAGTATTCAGCTACTAGGGGAGGTGACAGAGCAGATGGCTACCTTACATATATCCTTTGTGGATAGAGATGGAGCAGCCTAACTTCAGTCTCTTACAGTCACTCCTCTACTTCATCAGTAGAGTAAGCGAGGTGGCTTATCACATGGCCCTTCCACCTCAGGTGCACCGAGTGCACAACGTCATCCACGTATCTCAGCTGAGGAGATGCGTGGACGACCCATTCCACATCATCGACCATGGGGAGCTGGACATTGATGGTGGGGCAACATTCATGGAGGTTCTAGTGGAGATTGAATATTGACATGACCGGGTCCTGTGTGGACGGTCCATTCCTCTTGTGCACGTTCGATGGCAGCACGGGAACCCCCAAGAGAGCACATGGGAGCGGGAGGCTTATATACATTCCCAGTACCCCCTTTGCTTCCCTAGCATGTTTTTTAGCTTTACGGGGACGTATAGCCCTGAGGTGGGAGTAATGTGAAGACACGGAAATTTCAAGGAAATTTTTTTCCTTAATTATTCGTAATTTTACGAGTCCGTAGTTTCTGACGACACTTGATTCTGAGGCCAGGTGTTCCTGGAATCAATTATTGAAGTTTTTTTTGTGTACGTTCAGTAAACGTACGTGCGGGTTTTTCTATATTTTGTACCAGTGCTCGGAATTGAAATCTGAGGACACCGATGAACTCGGAGCGCCGGTATTCGCTTAGGGGGACCATTACCGGAGTTGCGTTTTATGTAGGTTGAAAGTAAATTTTTTGGGTTTAATAAAAAAGTTAAATAAAATTGTTGTGAACAATTTTATCTATCTTGGGTGGTAAAATCCTACATGGGGTAGTTATTGGTGGCACCCACACTCACATAACCTCCCATGAGTGGATATTTTTGAGGTGGGGTGTAAGAACCTGTTTTTTTGTAAAATAATTTGGAATATTCTTGATGTTATTCCAGAGAAGCGCCTTCAGACGATGTGCGATTCCGAGCCCTGGTGTGGCCGAAATTAAATTTTTAGTGCATTCCCACTAGGCACACAAAATAAATGGGATATCTCCTAAACGGTAATTCGAATCCTAAATCTAGGAGTACGGATGGGTCCAAATGGGGTGTTTACCCTTGGAACGACCTAAAACAAGTCAGTGCGGGGAGTTTGGACCCCTCGCTCGCTATCAGAATGTGAAAGGGATAAATTAAATAATTAATTTATTCGTTGAATGGTTAAACACAAGAATCTATTAAATGGTTGTTTGGATAGGAAAATCAGGGGCACCGTTGAGTCCAGAGCGTGCCGTTTACCCTAGGAGGGGTATGAGTTTCGTGGGTGCGGGCCTTCTGTGGAAAATACCACCAAGAGTGTTTTCGTAATTTAGCGACCTCAGTTAGTAAATTTTATAAATTTCAAATAGAGGCTCAGATTAAAATTTAGAGGCCACTGTTGTGCCCAAGAGGCGGTGTTTACCCTAGGAAAGACCTAAGTTCGACTATGTTGGGGGTTATGGATACGAGTATAATTTGGAGTTAAGTTTTTATTTTCTTTTTTAAAGGATTTTTGTTTTATTTAAACACCCTTCATCCCCTTGAACCCCTCTGAATCCCCTTGGAAAAAACCCCTCACCCACAACCTCTTCTTCTTCTCCTCCTCCTCCTCCTCCCTCCCAATCAAGGTGGAAGCGAAAACGCTGAGGGCGGATCATTGGTGAAGCGTCGGGCAATGCCCATTAAAATAGGATCATGGGTTTTTTGTTTTAAACTTACGCACCTTATTTGAATCCATATATGCATCGAATTGTCGTTTGATCATCTAACGAAGCCCATAAATGCATAGTAATTTTTCGGAGCTATATGAAGCACTTTTCGGAATTGAAATATGAGTCCCGAGGAGATCGCAATCATCCGGAGAAGTTTCAGGGTGTGATGGGTGTTTTCTGGCAAGGATACGGCCTTCCCGACGGTGGCAGTCCGAGGTAGCGGTGGCGGTCCGAGTCGGTGGCGGTGGCGCGGCCGGTCATTAGCAAAGGCATCTGGGGCTCGCAGTCGAGCGGAGCAAGCCGATGCAGGGAGGGCGTTGTCCAGACAAGCGGGCTCCTCAGGGCGGAGGCAGCCGGGGTCAGGCTATCGGGTGAGCGCGAAGGTGCAGCGGGGACCGCGGGTGCGCGCAGTCGAGTGCGAGGACCGGTCGTCTGTCGGCCGGTCGGTGAGGGAGACCAGGGTCACAACGACCTCAGGACGCACAGAGGACCCGTAGAACGCGAGTTCATGTTGGAGAAGCCAGATCGGCTTAATCCGGTTCGGGCGATACAGGCCGGTCCGCGTGGTGAACCGCGGGCCAGTTCAGGCGTATGGTGGGCCGATCGAACCGGCCCGGCCCACCCAATCGGTCTGTTAAATACTAAATCGCACATAAAATTCCGACCGAGTGTCGGATTCACGTGTTGTCTATAGAGATGTGATCCACGGATAGAGATGAACTTTTTGAGATGGTCTCGGGGACTTCTAATTTCCGAGATGAGGGACTCGATGGCGCGACACGCCCATTAAGTAGTTTGGTGTTTTTATGGGAGTTCTTGTTTTGGGCAGCGCATGAACATCCGAAGTCTGTTTTGAGCATCGTCAGCGACATTGTGTCCCTGAAGTCAAGACAAAGATTGCAAATGTGTTTTCATGCATTGAAGCTGGAGTTGAGGCATGGCCCCCATGACCCGTCGTTTAAGCTGACAACCACGTTTCATAACTTTTTCATCGGCGTCCGTTCGGGGCGTGCGGGCAGTCGATTTTGGGTGTTTTTCTGAGGGAATTGAAATGGAGCAATCCAACAGCTTTAATTCTGCACGATGGTGTGGGCCCTAGGAGGGTCATTTTGGGAGTTGGCAGTGATTTCTATCTTTATCACCGGGTTTCCATTTTGGACAAGTGGATAGCCAATCATGTGTACTTTTTCGAGAGGATCATAGTGGTGCAATCCGTTCATAGCTCTTCAGGACCAAGATGCGGGTCCCACGAATCACAACTCATGTGTGGTACGACGAAATGCATCTTTTTCCCCGGATATCCATTGCAATCATGTGAGCAGTCAATTTCTCGTGTTTTCCCAAGGGGATCATAATGGTGCGATGCGCCCGACTATTTTTGGGGCCGAGGATCGGGACCACGGGACGCCGTTCGGGCGTAAAGCATTGGCAGACAACTTTTACGTCGGATATTTGTTGGAAGTGAGTAAAAAGTGTATCTCACATGTTTTTCCTCTAGGATTACAATGGTACGATCCATTTGGATGTGTGGAGCCTCTTCCAAGATCTCATTAAATGTGGAAGCACGAAAGGTGTACCGGTGGTGGTTCTTCCTGCGGTGTTTGTAGGGAACCCTTGGCGTGAGATTGCATTCAATCTTGGGAGAGTGATGTGAATTATTAAAGAGATGTGGTTGGACATGATAGGGTCGTGGAGGAAGTAGGATGGAGATGTTATGTTTATGCCTTTTGGGTTGAAATTTGGTGTTGTGTGCACGATAGCCTTGGGCTGGAAATGTGGCATATTTTGGGAGTATACGGGAATGCTTGGAGGTAAATGTTATAGTTGTACCTAAGAACATTTGTGCACTTGGTTTGGAGATGAGTATGGTCCACATGTCGTGTGGGCCCCATGTGTGTCTGTTGTGTTCTACTTTATGTACCTTTGACCTCTCGAGACCTAGAGGGTCCTCCTGTTCTTGATGGTTTCAACCAGCAGGGTTGAGTAGATTCCCCTTGATTATGTTCTTGATGGTTTGGCCGGCAGAGTTTTTTGGGCTCTCTTGTTTCTTTAGCTATGAGGGGTTTCAGTATCACGTCCCTTTCACCGTACTGCGGTATCATTTATGACTACGTGCGTTCGTACAGTGTGGGTGTTTTCCCACTTTCTGGAGAGAGTTGTCTCAGTCCTCTTCGATCGTGACTTAGTGGATTAGATCATGATCGCCCTGAGAGGCCCATGGAGATCCTCACTTTTTTCGTGTACCCTGGTAGAGTTATTTGGGTATAGGGGTGAACAACACATTATGCGGGCCCCGATCCTCTACCCAGGTGGTTGTTTCCAGTATGGAAAGGAGCCCTCAATGAGCCCTAGGAGCAGAATCCCTAGCTTTGTCTTGAGATCATATCATCCTTCCGTGATCTATCACGACATGTTTCCCTTTACATGTTCCGGTTACAAGTGGTGTACCATCCATTAAGGATGGCCAGTGAGGTACCATCCAGTAGGGATGGCCAGTGAGGTACCATCCAACAGGGATGGCCAGTGGGGTACCATCCGATAGGGATGGCCAGAGTGGTTTCGGGTCTCCCTCCAGCGGATTACCCTTTTGTGGGGCTGGGACGTGGGAACCCGTCGACTTTGAGAATACCTCTCGACTGTGTGACATTGACGAGGTGTGGCTTGACGCTCCCCCAGAACTCTCAAGTACGAGGGGTACCTTCCCCACCGAGATGCGTCCTTGTGATGTGACCTAAAACTGTGTGGGCGAGTCAGTGCCACCCAAAGCGGATATTGTCAATGTGTGGTGATTTGAGCCCCTTTTCCTGCAATTCGGGACAGACGTATGGATACTGGGCATCAATGGTGTTTACTTCTGGGACTATTGGCTACTCATTTTCTTGGGCTGAGCTACGGGACGAAGACCCCCTTACGATCCTGTTTGGGTTTCATGACAGAGCATATATATATGTATATCTTGTTCTAGTAACCACTCATTGGGTTTGGTTACTCTCCTTCCAGGAGAGGCAACGATGCGCTGGGTATGCCCGATGCTTTCCGTGTCTAGATTCCCATGGATGGATGAGTCTACGCTCCTACTAAAGGTAGCGAAGACTCGATGAGAAGTTCATCTTCTCATCACTTCTAGCTCCTTGTGTTTGGATGAGTCTACTTCCTTCCTTTTATTGGGTTGATCTGTACTATTTTCTGCACTCTCAGTAGTACTCCTTTACCTTTCTCTGTTCGATCTACTACTCACCTCTTCAGTATGTCCTTTGTTTCTACCTCAAGCCTTTAGCGAATCCTAGTGAGTATTTTTATACTCACCCCTTCTTGGGCTTTGCTCGCACTTGGTGTGCCCTTGTAGACGAGGGATAGGTTGGTCATGACATCAGAAAAGCTTAGGAGTTCGGGAGCTTGGACCACGTACGGTGGTCGTAGTCGGGTTCCAAGTGTGGGACTCTCCTAGCTGTTTTACTTTTGTTTACCTTTTGCCGTGTTGTCGCACTTTTCTAGTTGGGTGCGTTTTTTTCCCTTTTATTTTCAGTTTACCTACAACACTTGATTTGTTATGCTTATAGGTCGATGCACTTTGTTTTTTATTTATAGAAGTTGGTAATTTACTTATATTTCTACTTTGCACTTCTGCATTGAGTGGGTTGCATTTGTGTGTACATGTATATAGGAAAAGGCCTCCCCGAGTTTTTTAGCCTTCGGCACTTGTCGCCAGCCCCTGGCCTATGGAGGTGGGTTTGGGGTAGTTGCAGCTCGAGCCTGGGTAGGGTCGGGTCGTGATAAAGTGGTATCAGAGGCTAGATCATTCCTTGGGATGTTATTCAGATATTCCTAAAAAGAAATTGGTTGGGATTTAGGGAAATAGTGTCAACGTGTCTTGAGAGCGGTTCTCAGGACAGAGAGTCCAGTGATGGTGCGGCGGTCGACGTATCCATTCACCAGGACCCTGATAACCCACTTGTCAACTCAATATGCTGAGACACCCGTTTTAGGGAAAATTGGTTTGTGCATCACATAGGATTGAGTCTTGACTGTCCTTCTTGAGTCAGCTCCCCATTGTTGTTACTGTTATATACATATATGCTGATCTGATCACGGCACTCCTTGATAATATTCAGGATGTCTTCATGAAGAAAGTATGCCAAGACACTAGCTTTGGTTCGTGAAGACGACCCTATGAGCTACAAGGCCTCATTCTAGGACTCATCATGCGAGTCCCTTTCCCCGGGTGGGCCAGTAGCAGCACCCCCACCTGGTGAGCAGTAGACAACTTCAACAGAGCAGACTGAGTTTGAGTGCAGGTTGAGTGCACTCCGTGAGTTCCAGCAATAGAGACCGCTGAGGTTCAGTGGTGAGCCAGACCCTAAGGCAGCAGAGGTTTGGCTAGAGACAATGGTTCACCTCATCAGGCTTGTGCATATGCCGGAAGATCATATGGTGGCTTTGGCTGCTATCCTTTTCCATGGAGCAGCTGGGCATTGGTGGAGTTTGGTGACTCAGTTTATCAATGAGTCGTTGCTTTCGTGGGGCGACTTTTAGCTGTTGTTTCGTGAGGAGTTTTACCCCTCATGCTTACGCTCCATTCAGAACCAGGAGCTCCCGCAGTTTCAGTAGAGAGGGATAATGGTAACCGAGTATGAAACTAATTTCACATACCATGCACGTTTTTACCCGAACATTGTCCACAACGGAAACTTCCGAGCACGGAAGTTTGAGCAGGTTCTCCACAGAGAGATTTGTGCTATCATAGTACCCTTGTGCATTCCCACATATTCCGGGGTGCTAGAGTAGGCACTGGTGACAAAGATCTTCCTATCACACTTTAAAATTTATTGTAAAGACCCGCAAATTTCAAGGAAATTTTTTTCTTAATTTTCTTTGGAATTTTACAAGAGCGCAGCTTCAGACGGCACCTGATTCCGAGGCCCGGTGTGCCCGGAATCAATTTCCGAAGTTTGGCTCGGGTACGTTCAGTAAACGGACGAGCGGGTTTTTCTATCATTTGAACTGGTGCCTGGAATCGAATTCTGAGGGCACCGATGAAATCGTAGCGCCGGTTTTTGCTTAGAAACGCCTCTTCCGGAGTTGCGTTTGCTCAGACGTGGTTTTAAAATTTTGGGGCTTAAAGTCAGAAATAAAATAAAATTTGTGCGACAACTTTATTTTATTTCACTTAAGCTGCTTGGAAGCCACTTGAAGCCACTTAAAGGCGGCTTGATCTGAGTTGAACTGGATAGGATGCTATCCAGAAATATCCTACCCCCTTGGTAGGATATTTGTGAGGTGGGGCCCGCACGAGCCCCGCTGTTTCTATCGCTAAGTAACGCACCCGCGAAAACCCGTCAAAGTAACTGAAAAGTCAACCGACGCGTTTTCTTAAATTCTTAACAGACCATTTAATTGAGCGGTTTATTTCGTGAATTAAATGGGCTGTTTCGCTCGTTGAATTAATTCAACGAATTGATGGGTCGTTACTTACGCTTTTGCGTTTGTTGGCATGTTTATAAAATAAGACCAACCTAAAAATCCTTTGAAAGGATTTGAGAGGACCTTTGTTTCTTCATCTCCCCTCCTCGCGAAGAACGCGAAGAATGCGAAGAACGCGAAGAACGCGAAGAACGCCGGTGACCGGAATTCGACGACGCACACCGTGATCTGCGACGTCGACGAGCTCTACCCGCGACGTTCTTCGACGACGCCTCTTCTTCCGCGGCCGATCCTCGTTCGGCAATTAAGGTGAGAAACGAATCGTTTATTTCTCCCTTTTTAATTTTAATAATAACGGATTTAAGTTAATTAAATCCGTTTGATCTTGATCCGGAGATTGGCGACGCGACGCCGGATACCGCGACGACGCGACGATCCCCCTTCTTCCGCGACGAGCAATCCCGCAACGATCCCTCGTTCGGCAACGACAGCTGCGAGGTAGGGATTTATTTCCTTGATGATTCTTTCCCGTGTTTATTCTTTTGAAATAAAGAACCCGATCACGGAACAATTTTAATTTATTTAAAATTGTTGATTGGTTTTTCCTTTTCCCCCGTTGAGTTTATGACTAACGCGGAGGGTGCGGGTCTAACGAACAAGACCCGGCAACCCTCCGCCGATCTTTTGTTGTGCGGATTTGGCGGACGACGACGAACTGTGCGGCAAGGGCGATCCGTTGATCCCGCAGTGAAGATCGGCCCCCGGGAGGAGCAACGGCGCAGACGGGAGGTAAAACGGGCCACCGGAGCAACTCCGGCGGCCCGCGGAAGGCGGCGGCGGCGCGGGTCGCCGGCGGCGCCCGGCGCGCCGCCGTGGAGGAGTTCCGCCGAGGCTGAAGCCGCGGCGGCGGCGGCCGGTTCCGCGGCCGCGTCCGCGTGACAGGCGGCCCCCCGCGGGGCCGCGTTTTCCTCCAAGCCGCGGGTCAAACCCGCGGCGGTTGCTTCGGCCGCTTGGCCGAAGCCGAGCCGGCCGGTCCGGTCGGCCGGGCCGCGCCCAGTCCGGACCGACCCGGTTCGGCCAGCCCAGGGGGGGGGGGGGGGGTTCGGGCCGGGTCGCCCCGGGCCCAGAACCCCCGTTTTCGGGCCTTCTTCGGTCTTTTGCCCATATCTTGGGCCTGGGACCTCCGATTGACGAACCGTCAGCGGTTACGCGATCCTTGGATCGATACGGTCGTTTCGGTATATTATACTCAAGGTTTCGGAAGACTTTGGGTTCGGCCGGGTTGGTTCGTACACGAAACCAACCGGGCCCTCGGAGCGGAAACGTTCATAACTTGAGCTACGGACGTCCGAACGACGTACCGTCAGCTGTGGTAGTTTACTCTAAGTGAGACGGAACTTTTGGCATACTCCGCCCGAGGATCGGACACAGGCGGAGTACGGTCGGGTTGGTTTTGCCCTAAAAACCAACCGGGCCCCTGGGACGAAAATGCCAATAACTCTCAGACCGGGCGTCCGATTGACGCGCCGTCTGTTGCGTTGAGATCCTGTTGTCGATACGGAACTTTTGGATACATCAACTTCGGACTACGTGTCAGTTGATGTATCAGCCTCTCGGCTCGTGGAGCGGACCCTCCTAAACGAGCTCGCTTTGTGCGGGAACCCTAGCGCTGGCTGTGACTTCGACGGCAGAGCAGAGATCCTCCGTGGACTGCGACGATGGCAGAGCAGAGATCCTCCGTGGACTGCGACGACGGCAGAGCAGAGATCCTTCGTGGACTGCGGCGACGACTGTGCAGAGATCCTCAGTGGACTGCGTCGACTACTGCACTCAGCGATCCTACGTGGATCAGTGCTACAGGTTCTGTGTGAGCCCGATCCTATGTGGGTCCTTACTACCAGTTCTGTGTGACCCACTGCCTACAGGTTCTGTGTGAGCCCGATCCTACGTGGGTCTTTTGCGGGGGTTAGTACCTATCGATCCTTCATGGGTCCGACGACTTAGATGGATCAGTGATCATCTTTGACGTCATCTGAAAAAGTATACCTGGTTGAGCTTAATCTTATGTTACTCTCCTTTGTGGATTGTGTTGAACTATCCTTTGTGGATTTACTGTTTACTCTCCTTTGTGGATTTGAGTCTTGCTTTCCTTTGTGGATTGAGTTGTTCTTGAGCTCGTGAGCAGAGCTAGAATTGGGGACTTAGGTATATGTATGGGCATATACCTAAGTCGAGTCAGATGTTACTTCGTGATTGCATATTTCTTTTGTGCTATATCCTTTGTGGATTTCGGGAGACCTTCGGGGGTCTCGGGGTCCTTACTGAGTAGTTATACTCACCCCTGCACGGGCTATGCCCGCACCTTGTTGTGTTGGATGCAGACGACGGACATCGCTGATCTCGGTTGGGGCATGGAGCAGGATGGTACCTGGAGGCGGACCACTGGGCGGGACGTGCTCGGAGCGGATGTGGGACCCGAGGAGCCTGGAGGCTATCTGTACCCACCCTTCAGGTGGGATTGCCAGTGGACGACACGAGGCCGCCGTCTTTTCTTCAGTTGCTGTTCTTTACTTTTTCAGTTGTACTTTACAGTTGGGCTTGTATTTCCGGCCCCCTTTACTTTTCTGCACTTTGTAGTTACTTTCCGCTTGCTGACTCTGTGGTGGTTGTTACTCATAAAGGCAATGCCTTCCCTGTTTACCGGGATTTTACGCCTTGGTGCTAGTCGCCAGCCCCTGGCCTATGGAAGGCGGGTTTGGGGTAGTCACGGCACAGGCCCCGAGGTCGGGTCGTGACAAATTGGTATCAGAGGTGGTCGGTTCTACCGCAGACTCTGATCGACTTTTCTTTCTATATGAAGCAATATTTTTTAGTGTATTGAGTGTGGTTATCAGTTCAGGGAGCCCAGTGTTGGTGCGGCGGCCGACGTATCCGTACACCAGGACCCTGACTCCTGATTTCCGACTTAATGCATGAAAACATTGATTGCGCGTGTGTTTCAAGTTTCTTTGTGATTACTTGTGTCAGCTCACCGGGTATACTGATCTGCTTTATGAAAGTCTCAAGTTTTCCTTGTGATTACTTGTGCCAGCTCACCCGGTATACTGTTCTGACTGTGGTGCTCTTGTTCTCCTTTTCAGGATGGCCCCGCGACGACAGCCAGCTAGGGTTCCGAGTGTAGGGCGCGACGGAAGCCCACCGAGCGACGAGGCCTCGGTACAGGGCCCTTTGCCAGCAGTGGCACCGGCGGTAGCTTTACCCGCCGAGCCACCGATGCTACCAGTACCAGATGCTGACGATGCACGTCGCCTCAGGGCACTGCATGAGTTTCAGAGCCAGCGACCGCCCAGGTTTCGCGGTGAGGCGGACCCCCAGGCCGCCGAGGACTGGCTAGAGGCGGTGGTACGGATCTTTAGGCTAGTGAGGACACCAGCGGATCTCATGGTGATTCTCGCGGCGAGCCTCCTGCAGGCGGCGGCAGGACGATGGTGGAGCTTGATGCTCCAGGTTCACGATGAGGCATCCTTGCTCTGGACGGACTTCGAGAGCCTCTTCCGCTCTGAGTTCGTCCCGGCCACCCTCCGAGCGGTGCGAATCCAGGAGCTTCTCCAGCTGCGCCAGGGCAGCATGACGGTCGCTCAGTACGCGGCGAGGTTCACTGACCTATCTCGCTACTCGACTGACATGGTACGGGACCCCTTCTTCCGGGCCCGGACCTTCGAGCAGGGCTTGCGACAGAAGATTCGGGCGTCGCTGGTCTCCCTCAGCATTCCGACCCAGGTGGGAGTGCTGGAGCGAGCCCTCCTGATCGAGAGCTTCCTGGCAGAGCCTTCTTCAGCGGCGAGACCTAGCGCAGGGCGGCAGGTAGCTGATTCTTCGGCAGCAGGTAGCCGACGGATGACTCTCGGGTCCAGGCAGACCAGACCCCCACGCAGACGGCCTCAGGACACCGGCTCAGCGGTGCGGGGCACACAGCGGAGTGCCAGCCTTCCGAGAGGCAGGCTGTGCTACTCCTGCGGCGGGCAGGGTCACATGGCTCGTGACTGCCCGACTCGCCGACCAGAGGAGCAGCAGACGGTGGAGGGGCCACCCAGGCAGAGGCAGAGGGTCGACCGTGGCGGTCTGCAGGGAGGAGGCGGATGAGGCAGAGGAGCTGGCCGAGCAGCGGGTGGTGGGCGATGCTTCCAGGCTCTACCCCCACCACCACCAGGAGGGCCACCTCGACCATAGGGAGCTGGCGGGCAGGGACAGGCCCAGCTCCAGGCAGTGGAGGCCTACGACCCCGACATGCCAGAGATGATTCGAGGTACAATCTGTGTCTATTCCACCCTTGCTGCAGTACTTATAGACACAGGAGCGAGTCACTCTTTCATAGCCTCTGCCCTTGTTCGGAGCTCGGAGATTCCGACTGAGCCGTTGGCTCGATCCTTACGGCTAGAGACTCCTACGGGAGCAGACTCGATGATTACGCACTGGTGCCGACAGTGTGAGCTTACTCTAGGAGGCGAGAGCTTCGGCTGGGATCTCCTTGTAGCGGCGTCGAGGCCTTACGACGTCATCTTGGGCATGGATTGGCTATCCACGGTTCATGCCCAGATCGACTGTTTTAGGCGCAAGGTGCGATGTGTTCGCACCGACGGGAGCAGGTTTACCTTCACCGGCGAGAAGGGAACCTTTGCAGCACAGGATGGACTTCCACGGAGGAGAGTGCAGCCCATCTCTCATCAGTTGGCTAGCCTCATCCTAGGAGCAGTGGACGTGCGGAGTCCAGCTTTTCCTGCAGTGGTGGACCAGTACGTGGACGTCTTTCCCGACGACGTTCCAGGGCTACCTCCTCGTAGAGAGGTAGACTTTTACATCGACTTGTACCCCGGGACAGCCCCGATATCTACTCCAGCATATCGGATGGCCCCCGCCGAGCTTCGGGAGCTGCGGGTACAGTTGGAGGACTTGCAGAGCAAGGGGTTTATCCGACCCAGTGTTTCACCCTGGGCTTCCCCGATTTTGTTCGCCAAGAAGGCGGATGGGAGCTTGCGACTGTGTGCCGACTATCGTCGCCTGAACCAGGTGACAGTAAGGAACAAGTATCCGCTGCCATGGATTGATGACCTCTTCGATCAGCTCAAGGGAGCGCGGTGGTTCTCGAAGATAGACCTCCGGTCAGGCTATCATCAGCTTAGAGTTCGAGACGAGGACGTGCAGAAGACGGCCTTCAGGTGTCGGTATGGCCATTATGAGTTATTGGTTATGCCATTCGGCGTAACCAATGCTCCAGCAGTGTTCATGAGCCTCATGAACTGGATCTTCCAGCCATACCTCGACCGATTTGTCGTGGTCTTCATTGACGACATTTTGGTATACTCGACGACTGAGGAGGAGCATGCCTACCACCTGCGAGTTGTGCTAGACACACTCCGAGAGAACCAGCTTTATGGAAAGCTCTCAAAATTCCAGTTCTGGTTACGTGAGGTCCATTTCTTGGGGCACGTCATTTCTGAGGCGGGAGTTGCAGTGGACCCCGTGAAGATCGAGGCAGTGCTAGCTTGGGAGCCACCCAAGAGCGTGACAGAGGTGCGGAGCTTCTTGGGCCTAGCCGGATACTATCGGAGATTCGTGCCAGACTTCTCCAGAGTTGCGGCACCACTCTCAGCTTTGACAAAGAAGGGGAAACCCTTCGTGTGGTCAGACAGATGTCAGCAGAGCTTCCAGGTGCTGAGACAGAGATTGACCAGTGCACCTATCTTGAGGTTGCCTGAGGAGGGAGTTGGATACGTAGTTTACTGCGATGCATCAGGGACTGGACTCGGGTGCGTCCTGATGCAGGAGCGGGCCGTGATCGCCTACAGATCACGTCAGTTGAGGCCGCATGAGCAGAACTACGCCACTCATGACCTGGAGTTAGCAGCAGTGGTCTTCGCTCTGAAGACTTGGCGGCACTATCTGATGGGCGAGCACTTCACAGTCTTTTCTGACCACCAGAGTCTCAGGTATATCTTCTCTCAGAAGGACCTGAACCTGAGACAGCGGAGATGGCTTGAGTTCCTCCAGGACTATGACTTTGAGATAGTCTATACTCCTGGGAAGGGGAACGTGGTAGCCTATGCCCTCAGCAGGAGGACGGGCATTCAGCTACTTGAGGAGGCGACGGAGCAGCTAGCCTCCTTACAGATATCCTTTGTGGATAGAGACGGAGCAGCCTTTCTTCAGTCTCTCACAGTCTCTCCTCCACTTCTACAGCGGGTCAGAGAGGCTCAGCGTGAGGACGCTGACTGTGAGACCCGGCGTGCACTGATATCCTCAGGTCAGGCGCCTGATGGCTTCTCCCTTGGAGCAGAGCACGACATCCTTTTCAGAGGACGTACCTTCGTACCAGTCGCTTTGCGAGAGGAGGTGCTGAGAGAGTTTCACACTTCTCCCTTGGCGGTACATCCCGGAGTGGCGAAGATGTACCAGGATCTCAGGCGACAGCACTGGTGGCCGGGCATGAAGAAAGTTGTGGCAGAGTTCGTTTCACGATGCCTCACCTGCCTGCAGGTGAAGGCAGAGCATCAGGTACCAGCAGGCTTGGTACAGCCCTTGGAGGTCCCGGAGTGGAAGTGGGACGTCATATCTATGGACTTCGTGACTGGACTTCCACGCACTTCCAGAGGTCACGACTCCATTTGGGTGATTGTCGACCGACTCACCAAGTCGGCACACTTCTTACCCATCAGAGAGCAGGGCTCAGTGGAGATCTTGGGACGTCTTTACGTCCAGGAGATCGTACGGCTTCACGGTGTGCCATCGTCTATCGTCTCCGATCGAGATGCTCGTTTCACTTCCCGGCTTTGGAAGGGGTTGCAGGAGGCGTTCGGGACGCGGCTCCATCTGAGCCCAGCCTTCCACCCTCAGACGGATGGTCATACGGAGAGGACCATACAGACACTCGAGGACATGCTCCGTGCATGTGTTCTCGACATTGGTCGCAGCTGGGAGGACCAACTACCCTTGGTGGAGTTCGCATACAACAACAGCTACCACTCCACCATCGGGATGGCACCATACGAGGCGTTTTACGGTAGACCCTACAGATCACCGTTGTGCTGGACAGACCCTGGGGAGTCAGCACTCGTGGGACCAGAGATGGTCCGAGCCACGACAGAGAAGGTCCAGATCATCCAGGATAGGATGAGGACAGCTCAGAGCTGGCAGAAGTCATATGCTGACTGGAGGCGGAGGCCACTAGAGTTCGAGGATGGCGACCACGTCTTTTTGCGTGTCTCACCTCGACGTGGTTTACGGAGATTTGGCCGAGGCGGCAAGTTGTCTCCATGCTTCATCGGGCCTTTCCAGGTCCTCAGCAGGATAGGAGAGGTGGCTTATCGCCTGGCTCTACCACCTCAGTTGCACCAGGTGCACGACGTCTTCCACGTGTCTCAGCTGAGGAGATACGTGCACGACCCGACACACATCATCGACTTTGGGGATCTGGACGTGGACGATGGGGCGACATTTGCGGAGGTCCCAGTGGAGATCGAGGATCGACAGGAGCGGGTCCTACATGGGCGGTCAATTCCTCTTGTGCGCGTCAGATGGCAGCACATGAACCTCCAGGAGAGCACTTGGGAGCGGGAGGCTCAGATGCGTGCTCAGTACCCCCATTTGTTCCCCTCGTTTTTGATGTATCTTTACGGGGACGTAAAGCCCTGAGGTGGGAGTAATGTAAAGACCCGCAAATTTCAAGGAAATTTTTTTCTTAATTTTCTTTGGAATTTTACAAGAGCGCAGCTTCAGACGGCACCTGATTCCGATGCCCGGTGTGCCCGGAATCAATTTCCGAAGTTTGGCTCGGGTACGTTCAGTGAACGGACGAGCGGGTTTTTCTATCTTTTGAACCGGTGCCCGGAATCGAATTCTAAGGGCACCGATGAAATCGTAGCGCCGGTTTTTGCTTAGAAACGCCTCTTCCGGAGTTGCGTTTGCTCAGACGTGGTTTTAAAATTTTGGGGCTTAAAGTCAGAAATAAAATAAAATTTGTGCGACAACTTTATTTTATTTCACTTAAGCTGCTTGGAAGCCATTTGAAGCCACTTAAAGGCGGCTTGATCTGAGTTGAACTGGATAGGATGCTATCCAGAAATATCCTACCCCCTTGGTAGGATATTTGTGAGGTGGGGCCCGCACGAGCCCCGCCGTTTCTATCGCTAAGTAACGCACCCGCGAAAACCCGTCAAAGTAACTGAAAAGTCAACCGATGCGTTTTCTTAAATTCTTAACAGACCATTTAATTGAGCGGTTTATTTCGTGAATTAAATGGGCTGTTTCGCTCGTTGAATTAATTCAACGAATTGATGGGTCGTTACTTACGCTTTTGCGTTTGTTGGCATGTTTATAAAATAAGACCAACCTAAAAATCCTTTGAAAGGATTTGAGAGGACCTTTGTTTCTTCATCTCCCCTCCTCGCGAAGAACGCGAAGAACGCGAAGAACGCGAAGAACGCGAAGAACGCCGGTGACCGGAATTCGACGACGCACACCGTGATCTGCGACGTCGACGAGCTCTACCCGCGACGTTCTTCGACGACGCCTCTTCTTCCGCGGCCGATCCTCGTTCGGCAATTAAGGTGAGAAAGGAATCGTTTATTTCTCCCTTTTTAATTTTAATAATAACGGATTTAAGTTAATTAAATCCGTTTGATCTTGATCCGGAGATTGGCGACGCGACGCCGGATACCGCGACGACGCGAAGATCCCCCTTCTTCCGCGACGAGCAATCCCGCGACGATCCCTCGTTCGGCAACGACAGCTGCGAGGTAGGGGTTTATTTCCTTGATGATTCTTTCCCGTGTTTATTCTTTTGAAATAAAGAACCCGATCACGGAACAATTTTAATTTATTTAAAATTGTTGATTGGTTTTTCCTTTTCCCCCGTTGAGTGTATGACTAACGCGGAGGGTGCGGGTCTAACGAACAAGACCCGGCAACCCTCCGCCGATCTTTTGTTGTGCGGATTTGGCGGACGACGACGAACCGTGCGGCAAGGGCGATCCGTTGATCCCGCAGTGAAGATCGGCCCCCGGGAGGAGCAACGACGCAGACGGGAGGTAAAACGGGCCACCGGAGCAGCTCCGGCGGCCCGCGGAAGGCGGCGCCCGGCGCGCCGCTGTGGAGGAGTTCCGCCGCGGCTGAAGCCGCGGCGGCGGCGGCCGGTTCCGCGGCCGCGCGGAACCGGGGAGGGACGCGGTGGCCCGGACGCGTCCGCGTGACAGGCGGCCCCCCGCGGGGCCGCGTTTTCCTCCAAGCCGCGGGTCAAACCCGCGGCGGTTGCTTCGGCCGCTTGGCCGAAGCCGAGCCGGCCTGTCCGGTCGGCCGGGCCGCGCCCAGGCCGGACCGGACCCGGCCTAGCCTGGTCGGGCCGACCCGGTTTGGGCCGACCCGGTTCGGCCAGCCCAGGGGGGGGGGGGGGGGGGTTCGGGCCGGGTCGCCCCGGGCCCAGAACCCCCGTTTTCGGGCCTTCTTCGGTCTTTTGCCCATATCTTGGGCCTGGGACCTCCGATTGACGAACCGTCAGCGGCTACGCGATCCTTGGATCGATACGGTCGTTTCGGTATATTATACTCAAGGATTAGGAAGACTTTCGGTTCGGCCGGGTTGGTTCGTACACGAAACCAACCGGGCCCTCGGAGTGGAAACGTTCATAACTTGAGCTACGGACGTCCGAACGACGTACCGTCAGCTGTGGTAGTTTACTCTAAGTGAGACGGAACTTTTGGCATACTCCGCCCGAGGATCGGACACAGGCGGAGTACGGTCGGGTTGGTTTTGCCCTAAAAACCAACCGGGCCCCTGGGACGAAAATGCCAATAACTCTCAGACCGGGCGTCCGATTGACGCGCCGTCTGTTGCGTTGAGATCCTGTTGTCGATACAGAACTTTTGGATACATCAACTTCGGACTACGTGTCAGTTGATGTATCAGCCTCTCGGCTCGTGGAGCGGACCCTCCTAAACGAGCTCGCTTTGTGCGGGAACCCTAGCGCTGGCTGTGACTTCGACGGCAGAGCAGAGATCCTCCGTGGACTGCGACGAGGGCAGAGCAGAGATCCTCCGTGGACTGCGACGACGGCAGAGCAGAGATCCTTCGTGGACTGCGGCGACGACTGTGCAGAGATCCTCAGTGGACTGCGTCGACTACTGCACTCAGCGATCCTACGTGGATCAGTGCTACAGGTTCTGTGTGAGCCCGATCCTATGTGGGTCCTTACTACCGGTTCTGTGTGAGCCACTGCCTACAGGTTCTGTGTGAGCCCGATCCTACGTGGGTCTTTTGCGGGGGTTAGTACCTATCGATCTTTCGTGGGTCCGACGACTTAGATGGATCAGTGATCATCTTTGACGTCATCTGAAAAAGTATACCTGGTTGAGCTGAATCTTATGTTACTCTCCTTTGTGGATTGTGTTGAACTATCCTTTGTGGATTTACTGTTTACTCTCCTTTGTGGATTTGAGTCTTGCTTTCCTTTGTGGATTGAGTTGTTCTTGAGCTCGTGAGCAGAGCTAGAATTGGGGACTTAGGTATATGTATGGGCATATACCTAAGTCGAGTCAGATGTTACTTCGTGATTGCATCTTTCTTTTCTGTTATATCCTTTGTGGATTTCGGGAGACCTTCGGGGGTCTTGGGGTCCTTACTGAGTAGTTATACTCACCCCTGCACGGGCTATGCCCGCACCTTGTTGTGTTTGATGCAGACGACGGACAGCGCTGATCTCGGTTGGGGCATGGAGCAGGATGGTACCTGGAGGCGGACCGCTGGGCGGGACGTGCTCCGAGCGGACGTGGGACCCGAGGAGCCTGGAGGCTATCTGTACCCACCCTTCAGGTGGGATTGCCAGTGGACGACACGAGGCCGCCGTCTTTTCTTCAGTTGCTGTTCTTTACTTTTTCAGTTGTACTTTACAGTTGGGCTTGTATTTCCGGCCCCCTTTACTTTTCTGCACTTTGTAGTTACTTTCCGCTTGCTGACTCTGTGGTGGTTGTTACTCATAAAGGCAATGCCTTCCCTGTTTACCGGGATTTTACGCCTTGGTGCTAGTCGCCAGCCCCTGGCCTATGGAAGGCGGGCTTGGGGTAGTCACGGCACAGGCCCCGAGGTCGGGTCGTGACATTTATGGTGGTAGAAGGCACGATCGACCGGAGACGTCTACCATAGCAAGCAGGCATCAGAAGATAGAACCTCGACACAGGCGGCCTTCCACCCGCAAGTTTTGGAGAAGTGGTCGTACAAAACTGTGGCAGCAAAGTGAAGGGCCTCAGCCGAGGAGACCCTTCTGTGAGTGGACTCCGTTCTGTGGTCGTACACCACAGTGGCGCCGGAGGGAACCAGTGTAGCACAGAGAGAGACGATGTTATGCTTGCGATGGACGAGGTCACATGAAGTGAGACTGCGCGACCAGGCGTGCTGAGAATATCTGGACGGCAGCAGGTGCATCACCGTGGCAGAGGCAGCGCCGTGATTGGAGTAGCGCCAAGAGAGGTGGTTCTAGTGTTGGATCGAGGGAAACTGGTAGTGGGCGATGACTTTATGAGGTCTTCCCATTACCACCAAGTGGTCCACATCAGGCTCCAGGAGCTGACAGTTTGGACCATGGACAACCGCGAGCTTTGGATGTCTACGATCTTGCAGAGAATGAGGTGATAAGAGGTACGGTATACAACTATTCTACATTTTGCAGTATAATTATCAGGCTCTGTGTGTGAAATTATTTTCTCCCTGCTCCTTGTTTGAGTTGTTACCCTGGTGGTGCGGGGCGTTGGTGTAACCCTGTGTTGGTAAGGTAAAAGGCATGGGACCTTTTTGTTTAGTCGATGGTGTAGACTTTTTCTCTCTCCGAGCATGTAAGAGAGTCTCTATTGTAGGAAATCGACTATGAAATCTTGCATGACCAGATATCCTTGGTAGTTTTAACATATGGATATTCTGAAGGTGGGAATCACCAAGATTTGTCCCAGGCCCAAACATTGATTCCATGCTTGGCATGCGACGTAGGGGTTCGATTGGGGAGGTGAGCTACCCCAAGATCCTTCGGCCTATTTGAGACCGTGCGAAGAGATGGAGAGGTTCTCTACCGCCTTGCCATAACCCCAAAGGCTGGTTTGGGTGTATAGAGTCTCCCACATGACTCACACGAAAGGATGTGTGCGTGCACCTCTGCACCTCATTGACAAGGGCAGACCTCGTGCAAATGGACCAAAACCTTTGGGCCCTGCGTGGTGACGCAGAACTGTGCAAGAGTTCTTTTGGGTAGGGGAGATCCAGGTGTGGGCATAGTACCCTAAGTTGTACCTTGGTTTTACATTTAGAAGACAAAAATATTGAAGGAGGGAATGATGTAAGAACCTAGTTTTTCCTATAAAAGACTTTGGAATATTATTGATGTTATTCCAGAGCAGAGCCTTCAGAAGGTGTGCAATTTCGAGCCCCGGTGTGGCCGGAATTAAATTTTCAGTGCATTCACACTAGGCACGCTAAATAAATGGGATAACTCCTAAATGGTAATTCATATCCTTAATCTGAGATTAGGGATGGGTATGAAATGGGGTGTTTATCCTAGGAACGACATAAAACATGTTGGCGTGGGGCGTTTGGACCCCTCGCTCGCTATCGAAACGTGAAATGGATAAATTAAATAATTATTTTGTCCGTTTAATGGTTAAACACAAGTATCTCATAAAAGGTTGTTCGGATGGGAAACCTCAGGGAATCGTGCGTGCAGTTTCCCCTAGGAGGAGTATGAGTTTCGCGAGCACAGGCCTTCTGTGGAAAATGCCACCAAGGGTGTTTTCGTAATTTAGAACCCTCGGTCGTTAATTTTTATAACTTTTGAACGGAAGCTCGGATTAAAATTTCGAGGACACCTTTGTGCTCGGGAGGTGGTGTTTACCCTAGGCATGACCTATGTTTGACAGCGTCAGGGGTTTCAGACGCAAGTTTAATTTTGAGTTAAGTTTTTATTTTGTTTTTTAAGGTTTTTTGTTTTATTTAAACTCCCTTCATCCTCTTCCTCCCCTCGGAATCCCCCTGGAGAAACCCCCTAACCCTCAACCTCCTCTCCTCATCCTCCTCCCCATCCTCCTCCTCCCTCCTAATCATGGTGGAAGCGAAAATGGTGAGGGTGGATCATCGGTGAAGCGTTGGGCAACACCCATTAAGGTAGGATCGTGCATTTTTCGTTTTAAACATCCTCACCTTCTTTGAATCCTTATATGCGTCTAATTTCCGTTTGATCGTCGAATGAAGCCCATAAATGTGTATTAATTTTTCAGAGCTATCCGATACAATTTTCAGAATTGAAATCTGAGTCCCAAGGCGATCGCAATCGTCCGGCGAAGATTCGGGCTGTGAGGGGTGTTTTCCGGTGAGGATCCGGCCTTCCGGGCGGCGGCGGTCCGAGGTAGCGGCAGCGGTCCGAGTCGGCGGCGGCGGCCAGTCTTCAGTGGAGGCGTCCAGGGCTTGTGGTCAAGTGGAGCAGGCAGCAGTAGGGTGGGCATCATCCAGGCGAGCGGGCTCCTCATGGCAGAAGCGGCCGGGGTCAGGCGGCCGAGCAAGCGCGGAGGCGCAGCGGGGACCGCGGGCATGCGCGGTCGAGCGCGAGGACCGGCCATCTGTTGGACTATAGGTGGGGAAGACTGAGGTCACAATGACCTCGAGATGTTAATAGGACCCCTAGAACGTGGGTCTGTGTTGGAGAGGCTGGTTCATGCGAGATGGGCCGGCCCGCGCAGTGAACCGCGGGCCGGTTCAGGCGTATGGTGGGCCGGATGAACTGACCCAACCCACCCGATCGGTCCGTTAAATACTAAATCGCACATAAAATTCCAATCGGCTGTCGGATTCGTGTGCCGTATGCGGAGACGCTATCCTCGGATCGAGAAAAACTTTTTGAGATGGTCTCAAAGACTTTTAATTTCTGAGACGAGGGACTCGATGGCACGACACACCTGTTAAGTAGTTAGGCGTTTTTTCCGGGAGGTCTTGTTTTGGGCGGCATGAGCACATCCGAAGTCTGTTTTGAGCGCTGTCTGCAGCGTTGTGTCCCTGGGATCAAGAAAAATATTTCCAAGGGGTTTTTAGGCATTGAAGCTGGAGTTGAGTCTTGGGCCCCATGACCCCTCGTTTAAGCTGTGCACCGCATTTCACAACTTTTTTATTGGAAGTTTGTTCGGGGCATACGAGCAGTCAATTTTGGGTGTTTTTCCGAGGGCATTGCAATGGCGCAATCCCCCAGCTTTAATTCTGCACAATTGTGCGGGCCCCATGAGGTCCATTTTGGGAATTGGCGGTGATTTCTATCATTATCACCAGGTGCCCATTTCGGACAAGTGGATAACCAATCATGTGTAATTTTTTGAGAGGATGGCAATGGTGTGATCTGTTCGTAGAGCTTTGTGATAGGGATGTGGGTCCCACGAATCACTGCTCATGTGCGGTACGATGAAATGCATCTTTTTCTCTGGATATTCGTTGCACTCATGAAAGCAGTCGATTTGATGTGTTTTCCGGAGGGGATCTCAATTGTGCGATGCGCCCGACTATTTTTGGGGCTGAGGCTCGGGACCACGGGACGCCGTTCGGGTGTAAAGCAGTGTCAGATGACTTTTACGTCGAATATCCATTGAAGGCGAGTAAATAGTCTATCTCTCATGTTTTTCCGTGAGGATTAAAATTGTACGATCCGTTTGGATGTGCCGATCCTCTTTCGAGATCTCATTAAATACAGAAGCATGAATGGTGTACCGGTGGTGGTTCTTCCTGTGGTGTTTGGAAGGAACCCTTGGCATGTGATCGTGTTCACTCTTTGGAGAGTTAAGTGAATGCTTGAAGAGATCTGGTTGGCCATGCTAGGGATGTGTAAAAAGAAGGTCGGTGATATTATGTTTACACCTTTTTGCGTTGACATCTGGTACCGTGTCCACGATAGCCTTGGGCCGGCAATGTGGCATACTCTGGGAGTATACGGGAATTCTTGGAGGTACATGTTGTAGTTGAACCTATGAACGTTTGTGTGCTTGTTTTGGAGATGAGTTTGGGCCAAACGTCGTGTGGGTCCCATGTGTTTGTCTCATGTTCAACATTACGTACCATTGACCTCTCAAAACATAGAGGGTCCTCCTATTCTTGATGGTTTCGACCAGCAGGGTTGATTGGATTTCTACTAGTTCTATTCTCAATGGTTTAGCCGACAGAGTTGTTTGGGTTCCCCTATTTCTTAATCTATGAGGGGTTTCAGTATCACGTCCCTTTCACCGGACTGCAACATCATTTTAGACTACGTGTGTTCGTACAGGGTGGGTGTTTTCCCACTTTCTGGAGTGATTTTTCTCGGTTCGCTTCAACAGTGACACATTGGATTGGAGAATGATCACCCTGAGAGGCCCGGGGATATCCTCACATCCCTTCGTGTACCCAGGTAGAGTTCCCTGGGTATAGGGGTGACCAACACGTTACACGGGCCCCAATCCTCTACCCAAGAGGTTGTTTCTAGTAGGGTAAGGAGGCCCCATTGAGCCCTGGGCACAGACTCACTAGCTGTGTATCGAGATCATATCTTCTTTCCATAATATATCGTGACATGTTCCCTCTACGTGTTCCTGTTACCAGTGGTGTACCATCCATCAGGGATTTCCATAGAGGTACCATCTAGTAGGGATGGACAGTGAGGTACCATCCAACAGGGGTGGCCCGTGGGGTACCATCTAGCAGGGATGGCCAGAGTTGTTCTGGATCTACCTCCAGCAGATTACCCATTTGCGGGGCTGGGCAGTGGGATCCCGTCGACTTTGAGAAGACCTCTCGACTGTGTGACAATGACGAGGTGTGTCTTGATGCTGCCCTAGAACTCTCATGTACGAGGGTCGCATTCCCCACAGAGACACATCCTTGTGAAACGACCTAAAACCGTGCGGGTGATTCAGTGTCGCGCAAAGAGGATAGTGTCAAGGTGAGATGATTTGAGCCCCTTGACTTGCATTTCAGGGCAGACGTACGGATACTGGGCATCTATGGTGTTTACTTCTGGGACTGTTGGCTAATCTCTTTCTTTGGCTATTCTATGGTACAAAGTCCCCCTTATGATCTTGTTCGGGTTTCTTGACAGAGTATATATATATATATGTATACCTTGTTCTAGTACCCACTCTTTGGGTTTAGTTACTCTTCTTCCAGGAGAGGTGAAGACGCGCGGGGTATGCCACGTGATTTTTGTGTCTAGCTTCTCGTGGATGGATGAGTCTACTCTCCTACTATAGGTAGTGATGAATCGACGAGAAGTTCATCTTCTTACTGCTTCTAGATCCTTGTGTTTGGAAGAGTCTACTTCATTCTTCTTGTTGGGTTTAGATGTACTCTTTACTGTACTCTCGGTTGTACTCCTTTACCTTTCCATGTTCGATCTACTACTCACCTCTTCAGTACCTCCTTTGTTGATCCCTCGACCCTTCAGGGCATCCTACTAAGTATTTTTATACTCAACCCTTTTGGGCTTTGCCCGCAGTTGGTGTGCCTTTACAGACGACAAACAGTTTGGTCGTGACTTCAGCAGAGCTTAAGTGTTCAGGAGCTTGGACCACGTACGATGGTCGTAGTCAGGTTTTAGTTGTGGGACTCTCCTATCTGTTTTACATTTCTTTACCTGTTTCTAGGTTGTGTCACTATTCTAGTTGGGTGCGTGTTTTTCCATTTTCCTTTCATTTTACCTACAGCACTAGCTTTGTAAAGTTTAGAGGTCTACACACTTTATGGTTTTTATTGCAGTTGGTACTTTAATTTTCTTTTTTACTCTGCACTTTTGCATTAAGTGGGGTGCGTGTGTGTGTACAGGTATTTAGGAAAAGGCATCCCCGAGTTGTTTAGCCTTTGACGCTTGTCGCCATCCCCTCGCCTATGTAGGCGGGCTTAGGGTAGTTGCGGCTCGAGACCGGGTTGGGTCGGGTCATGACATGGGGCCCACACGAGCCTAACCTTTCCATCTTCTATAACTCTCTCTAAACTCCCTTAAACCCCTTGTTTAATGCTTGACAACTCCCCTCTTTAATTGCTAACCGTTCACCTTCTTCTCTCTCTAATTAATTTTGCCAACCCATGGTAAATTAATTAGGTGATTCACTTAATTAATTTTTTTTGTGTTTGTATTAATTGGTTTTGCATGGCACTTCTTTAAAATTGGGAGAGATCTATTTTAATATTTTCCTTAGAAAATATTTTTTGGGGGAACATCTGGGGAAATATAAGAACACCATTCTTTTCTGGACAAATAATATCTCCGATTACGAAAGCGAAGATGCCGGTGGCGACGTTTATTCCTCGGCCTCTGCCTCAGAACTCCCTTCCGATGTGGGACTTCTCCAACGACTCTTTTGTCTTCTTCTTAATCGTCAATGGACTAACACACGAGCTTGGAAGAGGAATCATACATCAAACGATAACAACCTTGTCTTCCCCCGCGACGCCTGACCACCGAGACGTTCGTCTTCCACGGTTCGATGATGTGCGATATCCTTTCGAGGTAGGGTAATGGTATTGAATTTCTCCTTCCCTTTTTGAGGAAAGAATGATGAGTTCAGACCAACCTCTGCCCAGTTGATCGACGAATCGCTCGTTCATGCGGGTTGGGATTCAAATCTGATGTGGGTTTATGTTTGGGTTTTGTATTAGTTTGAATACTTTAATCTTGATTGAAATCTTCTAACCCGAAGGGCTAGGGCCGAAGAACAAGCCCGAACCCTCCGCTTGTTGTTCGACTATGCGTGGATTGATGGGTGATGATGAAACAAGACCACAATGGCGATTTGGGGCTTTCGCAGTGGAGTTCAGGTCCCGAGATGATCTTAGGTGAAGACGGTGGGCGAAACGGACCACTGGAGCGCGTCCGGTGGTCCGCGGAAGGCGGCGGCGGTGGCGCACCTCCGGAGCAGGCCGCATGGCTGAGCCGCGATAGTGGGTGGAACCGGAATGGCTCTGCCATTCTAGATTAGAAGAGGCGCAGCTTAATGGTGCGCAAGCTGACCGAGCCCCCCCCCCCCCCCCCCCCCGCTCGGCCATACAGGCTGGGCCGCGGCTAGCCACGGGCCGGGCTGCACCCCGCCGGGCCCGTCTGGACCCGACTGGGCCGGACTCGAACCCGGGTCAGGTCAACCCGGTTCGGGCCGTCCCAGGGTGGGTTGGGCCGGGTCGGACTGGGCCCAGAACCCCCTTTTTGGGACCCTTTTCGGTTAAATGCCAATAACTTAAGCTACATACCTCTGATCACTACACCGTCAGTTTTGTAGGATTACTCGAATCGAGACGGTTGTTTTGGTATATTAGACTCAAGGTTTTCTCGATGTTTCGTTATGGACGGGTTGGTTTGAACCCGACACCAACCGGGCCCTCGGAGCGGAAACACTTATAACTTAAGGACCAGACGTCCGATTAACGTTCCGTCTGTTATGTTGGATTCCATATGATGAGACGTTTCTTTTGGAATAATACACCTGAGGTTTGGACGCAGTTGGAGTACAGTCAGTTTGGTTTTAGATTAAAAACCAACCGGGCCCCTGGAACAAAAATGCCTATAACTCTCAGACCAGACTTCCGTTTGACGCTTTATTTGTTGGGTTGAGACCCCTATGATATGGAGGTCCTTTGAGATACATCCACCAAAGACTTCGTGGCACTTGGAGTATCGACCAGTACCTCGTGGAGCGGTTCCTCCTGGAGACGAGCATACGGAGTGCAGAGACCTAGTAGCTGAAGACCTGACGATTGCTTGACCGATTCGACTTGGAGTGATTTGACTAGCCCAATGGATGGAGCACCCAATTTGGTGGCAGACCCATGGCGGACGGAGTGCCTGGTTTGGCAGAAAACCTGCGGTATATGACATAGAGAGTACCTATGACGGCTATTAGGGGGAGTGCCCAGTTTGGAAGCAGACCCACAGCGGAGGAGCGCCCGTTTTGGCAGCAGACCTGCGGTACTCGACAGGGGGAGTACCTCAACAGTCTAAGGTTAGTGAGTAGCACCTCAGAGTCGCGACAAGGCCACTGTACTCAAAAGAGGATTAGATCTCCATAAGTTGTGGTTTCAATAATTAAAATCATGATTTGAGCTGATTCTATGAACTTTGTGTTTTCCTCATGATTGAGATGGTTTTTTGATAACTTAGGTATATGTATGGGCATATACCTAAGTAAGGGTTATCTGTTGAGATCTTTATTTGTGGTTTATCCTTGTAGGATTTAGTGAGACCTTGAGGGTCTCGAGGTCCCTATTGAGTATCGTTATACTCACCCCAACACGGGCTATACCTGCATCTCATTGTGTTGGATGCAGACGACAGACAGTGCTGACTAAGGCAGAGTGTACGAGGACTGGACGGTACCCAGAGGTGGACCCTCAGCGTGATAGCACACAGAGCGGACCGATAGATGCGGAGTGCTGAGGAGTACATTTGTACCTACCCTTCAGGTAGGAACCCAGAGGACGATCCATGAGCTGCTTCACCATTCAGCTGTTTGTCTTTTCAGTTGTACTTTCTTTCAGTTGCAGCTGTACCTTTCTGTTGGGCTTGTATTTCTGGCCCCTTTGTACTTTCAGCACGCTTGTTATACTAATTTACATAGTGTTTGCTTCCTCTTGTTCTCTGGTAGTGTATGTTTATGTTTTATAAAGGCAATGCCTTCCCAGTTTTTAGGGAGTTACACCTTTGGTTCTAGTCGCCAGCCCTTGGCCTTTGTAAGGCGGGCTTGGGGTAGACACGATATGGGCCCCGGGGGACGGGTCATGATAGTTCATACCACCGAGGAATGATAATTCTTATAAGGAACATCTTGTAGAGAATCTAAAATCTATAATGTTCAGAAAAACAAGACCATTCTTCTAATCAATTTCTTTGGTGAAAGCACTAGCTTGGGGAATTTATGAATTTACTTGGGAACTAAAAAATGTAACGATGGAAGGTATCCTTAGTTGTTGGTGCGAAGAAATGAAATTTAAGTGATACTTTTAATTTATTGGAGTTATAATGTAACAACATTATATTTTTTAAAATTATTATTTTTTAGTTAAATATAATATTTTAAATAATTAGATTATCAGAAAACATTGTAGTTATCTTATCTTATATGTAACATATAGCTTAAATGAAACGTGAAATACTATTAAAACCATATTATTTAATTTGATAATTATCACCTAGACATTGGAATTTTGGTTATGAATTTTTTTAAATAAAATTTGAAAATATATTATTTACACGTGAATAAAAAATGAATAATGGTGGAAAATTAATTATAAATTTATATGAAATTACATAAAAATAAAGGAAATATTTTTTTAAAAAATAAATTCACACAAACACATTTTAAAAAAGTCAATTAAATAAATAATTGTTGATAACCACTTATAATGAAATTTATATATTATATATTCATTAAAATATTTATCCTTCATTTTCTGTGTTTTATAAACATTTTATATGAACAAATCCAGTCATACTCTTAAAAATGTATTATTATAAAAATATATTTTGTGACCTATGAGAACTTATATTAATATTATTTTTTTATAATTTGAAAATTTAAAATGAAAAAATAAAATTAATATTTGAAATCATCATGTTGAAATTATATTAGTGTAAATTTTTTAAAATTATATGAGAAGATAAATTTTTGGATGAATACAGTAAAATACTGGTTATTTCTAAGACATTTATATACTTTTAATGACTATAAAAATATCCAAATTTTTGTAATATTCATGTAAAATTAGAATTAGTTTAATAATATATATATATATCCAATTTAGTTCATTGTAGTCAATTTTATATAGAACACGAATATAAAATCATTTTAATTTATGAATGTTTTCCCTTTGAAATTCTTTTCTTGTTGGATCTGTGGGTTTAACATTAAATTGTATTCATACAAATATATTATTTAAATTTAGATAAATGTATTAAAATTTTGGAATCAGAATAATTTTTATTATCTCATATATTAAAATTAATTTTTTACCACAATGAATAGTAAAAATAGTATAGAATATTTTCCACAGTTATGTTAGGAATGGGTTAATATGGGGTTAAACAAAAATGATTATTGTTAAAAATGACTCAAAAAATATACAAAAACACTTTTTTGAATATAATTTGTCATAATATTTTCAATGTTATATATTGAACTATTGTAGATACTTTTTCATGAAAAAACGTTGTGTCCACCATCTTTTTCCCAATAATTACTTTTTTGTCACTCAACTCACATATAAAAGGACAATAACTCTATAATTTGTTTCACACATCAAAAAACCACTAGTTATACAAATATATACACAGATAAGGTACATACCTCCTCTAATCATATAATCCATATTGAAAATATTAAGACCAGCTATTAAAGATTTATTTATGAACTTAAAGAGGCTCTTCAAAAAAGTGGTAATTTCTTAAAATTTTATTTTTTTACATTATCCTCTAACTCATTCAATTATTATTAGGCATTGATGATATAATAACAAATATATTTTCCAAATGTTTTGATGTTTTATGATAATTTACTGACCTAAATTATATCTAGTACCATCAAAATCTATACAAAACCATCCTTCTTATGTATAGTGATGTACTCCCTCACGAACCAATGTTATTTATTTTCTGTAACCGCCTATAATGAATAGATATAATGATATATTTATTTTTTATATATAATTATTTTTATGTTATTATTATTATGTAATCATGATATCAGATATTCATTCTATCTTCACACGTAGTGGGAATATGGTAATATAGTTCAGGTGTAGATTAGACTACCTCCTCCTGAAGCGATGTGCATCATTCTCCAGACACACATTACATGGAAGGTAATAAAAAAATTTAAATAAAAATATTTTATATATATGAAATTTAAATGATTATTTAATGTAATTTATTATTTAATCTTACTTCTTTCAATCTGTTGAGAAAATGGGAACATCATTCATATGTACCTACAACCTACAATCTCCTTGAACAGTGTATTTATTTTCATATACATGACATTAATAGATTTTTTTAAATAAATATATACTAAAAATATATGATATTTATATCATGGATAATATTTTTTTGATTAATTAATAATACTAAATTTAAGTGACCTAAAAAAAAATAAAAACACCCCTAAAAACTAAGTAGTTATTACCTTAAAGATGAATTTAAAAACAAATAGTTAATATACAGGTATTGCAAAGACATTAGTAAATCATATATGGTAGATAAATATTATTATATTTATTTAATATATGTATAATAAACATATATTTACTATAAAAGGAAATTTACTTTGTTTGAAGTAATTCAAGATTTAGGGTAAAGGAATTTTGTCCCACTTTTTAGTTATATGATACACATACCATATACACCAATAACATATTTTATATTTTATATATGTATCCCATGAAATTATGTTATTATTCTTATCCTGAAAATTATTTGGATGTACTTATTCATTTTATGACATATCTTATAAGGATTTATGGCTCAAAAGTTATGAAAGCGATAAAATTTTTTTTTCTCAATTTTCCCCTTTTGACACATATGGTGTGTTATGAAATTATCTTATTTTATAAGGTATATATATAGTCCCATTGAAATTTATAATCATAAAATTATTTATCCACATGATATTTTATAAATAATTTAATATTATTATATCATGGAAATTACAATTCAATGTTTCAAAATTTGTATGGTTTTTATTATATAATGTCATCATTTATCAGGATTGTTCATGATTATGATTATAATGATGATATTTTATGACTAACCTATTCTAAATATTATTGATTTTATTATCATCTAATTATTTATGAATAATTCATGTTTTTCATTAATTTTTTTACTATTTATAAACTAAATAATTCAATATAATGGTTTTAATGGAAACCTAAATTATTTTTTCTTCAGTCAAATACCATTTATTTTCTATATCAAGATACTATATATGTTTTAAAAATGATTTCATGTACATATCAGAATATTTACAGTTTTTTACCAATTTTTGACCTTCTTAAAATGTTTTAAAAATGATATCATTATGTCATTTTCCTAACAAGGTATGTTTGTATTTTACTAAAAATGGTAATGGAATTGTTTTCTTAACATGTATAACATGAATAATTTTACAATATTTATAAATATTAAATTCATTGAAGATTACTTGATTATTTTTCATGATTATATTCAATTAAATGGATTTTGAAACTATTTTATGTTTTAATAATTTATTTTTCAAAATAGGGATGGCTATTTTTCAGAATTAATTTCCCACGTAATCTTTAAAAACCATATTCTAATTATAATGACATCAGATAAAGTTACTTTTGATTTTAAGGTATATGATCCAATGATATAATTCATATTATTTCTCTATATTTTTTAAAATTTTGATGAAATATTTTTTATTATACACTTTTCACTTCCAAGGTTTACACCTTGAAAAAATTGATGATGAAATTTATCTCATTTTTCATGAGTTATTATCTGATTAAATGATAAAATGGTTATGAAACTTGTTTATTTTCCATAGGTTATGTTATGAAGGAATATTAGTGAAAAATACTTCTTTTCATGGGTTCAAATATGATTAATAGTTTATGATATTTTTTAGAAAAAATATATGGATAATGGTATGGGTTGGACTTATATCTCTCTCCAATGTAACTGGTAATGATTAATGTTATATGAGCTCTAACTATAAACATGATTCTATATAATTCCCAAAATAGGGTACGTTGGACGTTATCCCATGAGAAAAAGATGATACATGGGAGGTTTTACCATGACTGAAAGATGGTAAATGGGAGTTTATCCTATGCTCAAAAGAGGGTACAATAGATGTTATCCCATGATTGAACTCGGTAAACGATTTATTATCCCAATCATCACATGTTATGAATGTTTTTATGGTTTAACATGAAATAAAATTTTATATTATTTTATGTTTGCAGAAAAATATATGCCTTATGCTACTATTATGTTCACATGGATCATGTTCATTGATTCCTTTGGGATTCATGTCTTGTGATCATCAATTATTTACGACACATGTTACGTTTTGATCTATGGTATAAAGGGCGTGGTAGTAAAATGTTATTGAAATGTTCTCATACCCTTTTTCTCTAGATATATTAATATCTCTATTTTTAACCCATATTGATCATCTCATATCATCCTTTATTGTGTGTATTTTTCTTATGATATACATAAATGTTATTATGTGTGACATGTCTACGAAAATTTCTAGTTATTTAGAACATTTTTGTAGATGGTGTAGGTCACATATGGATAAATTTTTTATGTGTCATGTCTTAAAAAGTAACTATAACTAAATGATTCTTTAATTTATGTCTATGTTATTTAATGTATATGTTTCTGTTAAGATGAAATATTAATGTATGAGAATTTTGGGTCCTTATACATTCCGAAATATCCAGTCAACCCAATCAAAAAATCCAAAGACAAAAATGATGAAATATCTCACAAGTCATTGAATCATCTCAAATTGGTTCACTATATAACATATATTAAACTTGAAATTCCCTTTTTTTGTGAAATATTATTTGTTTTAATTAATTTAATATTTTTCAATATCATTAAATACACACAACCATGAATATGGCTTATGTTTCAAGAAAGAACCATGTTATTATTTCCTTATATGATACATCATGTTAATATTTCATTATAGTATTATCCATGATATGTTTTTTCTATATGAATAAAATGGTACGAAATATACACAACACCGACTTTTCTTTCCCTATGCACATCACCTACTAGACATACATTACACGCAATAATGAGTTTCTATGAAACATCATTTTCAAATTATTTAAACCAGATAATTATAACCTAGCCAGTATAAATAGAAATATGAATATTAATAAATGATTTTAAAATATTATTTATATTCATTTTATATAAATGAATCATATTTATAATGAAAAGTATAATTTTTAGTAAAGTCATTATATGTTTAAAATAATGTTTTTTCTCGATTGAACTACTTTTCATGTCCTTCTATCAATAAGAATTAAAGTAATCTTAAACACTTTTGGAAATTTAATTTGTTAAAATTAATATCCTTTTTTAATTCATAATTTTATAATTAGCTTAGGGTGAATTTTTGAAATTTTTTGAGAGACATAATTTTTGGATGAATAGTTAAAAATGCTGAGTATTAATTCAAAACTGTTTTTTCATGTAAATTTTTTATATAGTTTCATTATATTTTAATTTTATTATAAATTATAATTAGATTAAATACACATATATAAATTCAATTGAAGTGATTTTAATAAATTTTACATTGAAACTGGATTTAAAAACTAAGGAATATTTTTATCATTTTCACTTTAAAAACCATAATTTCTCGCCACAACTGTGGGATTAGTATTAAACAAAATTTATCCTCTTATGGGCATGGAATTTTTTGAAATATAAATAAATTGTTCTAATATTTATTATATTTATATTATTCCAAGTTAAAATTAATTTTTGATCAAAAATATTATTGAATTTTATTAAGATTAATTACAATGATTAAGGTAAAATTAAGCTTAACAATAAAATAATCCTTTATATTTAGGGGACAAATGAATTATTCACAAATCTGAAACCTAATGTATGGACCTAGTTCATACAATAAACCTCTAAGGATTAATAATTATCCATTTGGTAAATTTTCTAATTTTAAATAATCAATGAACACACAATTATTTTTAAAAGATACAAAGGGTATCATTTCCCTCCCCTAAAAAAGCCACCGCCTCCCCCCTTTCTTAACACCTATAAAAAACTGAGGATCCGATAGGACCTGACCAAAACACTTAAAAAAATCCCTATATTACCACTTTAACATCTAATTTATTCATAATACAATCTGAAGAATCCCTTTGGTGAAATCTAATATGAGTTACATCAAGAAGAAGTAAAATCTTTCCTCCTACTCTATTAACTTATTTTTATTATCCACGAACTACACTCTCCTTATTCCGTTATTATACAAAAAATTTATCCTCACTATATTTTGATTTTTTATGATATTTTGTCTACCTATACATACAGAAACATCCATCTAATGGGTAAAATATATATTTTTTTCTGTGTACGGAGAACTACAACCTCATGAAATATTGATTATTCATTTTTCATTTACCAATTTTATAGGTGGGTAATGATGAAGGAAACACTAATTATACATTATATATAAGATATATATTATATATTTAGCCTAATTTAATTATTTTAAAACATATATATTTATTTTTTCACATAGATTAAATACGATAATTTCGTTTAAAAAAGTATGGACTATCACACACTCAAATCGATGCTCTTCATTCACGTGCAACATGGAATGTATTAAGGATGTGTTTAGTGAAATTTTATGTTATATATGACCTAATGACATTATTTTAATTATATTAAATACATATATAAATATATTTCATTTTATTTCTTTCTTCTAATATAACTAGTAAACAAAAAAAACATTCATGTGTACGTACGTCCTACCGTCTCCATGAATGGATTATTCATTTTTATACTTCTATATTATATAAAATATTATAATAAAAATATAATGAATATATATTATTTTTATATTATTTTTAACATTCTTTAAATAATGATATATGTAAAAGAAAAATGATATAACAAATTAAGACACATGTGAAAAAACCTGAATATTACATAAGCCCAACCTTAACTTGAAATTGTTTATAAGTGGGTAATATAAAGTCTTAATAAAACTATATAATGTATTTTATATAAGAATATGGTTCTTTTATAGAATTATAATAAACTTATATTTATTATACAAGAATATTTTACGAGTACAATGAGAGTGAGGACAGAAGGTAAAGGAATCTCATGTCACTTTTTTATTTCTGGGAGATAATTGATTTATTCACCACCCGTTACTTTTGTGTAGTTTCTAAACAAACAATGTATGTATTATATGATTATTATAATTAATTTTATGGGTATTTACTTATTAATTCTATGATATTTATTTCATGCGGTTAATGTTTCTAAAGTTACCATAATGGTAAAACAATTTTTTTATCACTTTATATTCATTAAGACACATAATTTTTTATGATAATAAATTATTTTTCCAGATATAGATTCTTCAATTTGACATTTCATATAACAAATATAATTATTTTTATGGTATTTTAATCTTAATTTAAATTTATTTTCTTACATGGAGTATGGTTCAATGTTACTATGTGGTATGAGTTTATTGAAACAATCTCACCACTTTTTGAGATTTTTTTCGATCAAGATACCATTGATGAAATATTGAGATTTATATATAAATAAAACAAATGAATTGTCATATCCATTGTTTATTTTTAAATTTTCCAAGTATTAGTACCATTTTTCTACTCTTTGGTTTATTATATGGCTATGAATGTTTTTTATGAAATTTTTACATTACATCTCTCTTCAGTCAGACATATGTGTTATTTAAAAAACATGTTTTATAAAAAGTGTTTCAATTTTTTTTTCAAAAATAGATTCAATGTTTTGAAATTATTTTCAATGAAACCGTTTAAATTTGTTTCAATTTTTCATTATAATTTTTCAAAAAAATCATAGATTGTTTTTTAAAAATAATTTTGATTACTATTTTATAAGTTTTCATGGTAAAGGGTTTTCAAAACATTTTCATACTTTATTTCTTAATTTAAATGGAAAATGGATTTTGAAATATTTTCAAGAATTATTTCTATGCTTTCAATGTATTTTCAAATAATTTATTTTTTCAAAATATCAATCATTTTCGATATGTTTTCAATGTTTTTTCAAGAAATAAATGGTTTTACAAATGTTTTGCAGATTATTTTTTCATGGAAAATGATTTTCAAAATGTTTAAAAGCTAATTTTATAAGTTATCAATGAAAATTGTTGTCAAAAAATTTTCATCCATCTTTTATGTGTTTTCACAAAAAAAGGTATTTATGATTTTTTAGGATTATTTTACATGTTTTCAAAGAAATAGTGATTTCAAAATTTCATTAAGAATTCATAATGAGTTTTAAAAATAATCTTTTCTGAAAATGGATTTAAAAATTTATTATGTTTTAAAAATAAATTTTCAATTACTAAAGTATAATTTCCTCAAGAAATGTTTTTGAAATATATTTTAAAATGATTTCCCATAAAATATGACATCTATTGGTGTTACACATGACTTTTTGGGGAAATTATTCAATAATTACATTCATATTATTTACCAAAATCGATTTTGTTTTATTTTAATGAAATTAATAAAACAAATTTCTATTTCACTAGTAATATTTTTATGAAATATATTCATCTTTTATGGTTTATATTCTCATGATACCTATTTTTCATCAATGGGATATTCCATGATAAATTCTTATGAAACCCACTTTATTTCATGAGTTATTCTAGAATAAATTAAATATGAAGCCTATCTATTATCCATAGTTTTTGATATGATTGAATGTTAGCGATACACATTTCATTTCATGGGATATGATATGATCTCTTTTTATGGGTCATGATATTATGAATGTTTTATTATCATTTGTATCATGTATGTTTCAGTTTAATTATGTAATGGGAGGTACTTATGTCTCCCTCTAATGAATTGGGAAACTATGGATGAATCATCAATGTAAATGTTTTTTATGAACCTAATTACATGTTCAAAATGTTATTCATGGACCTGGTTGCATGTTTATATGTTTTTTCTTGAACCTTAATACATGTTGAATATATTATGAGTGAACTATATTATGTGAGCATCATGTTATGTGTTAATGTGATTAAAAGTTCAAAAATTAATTCATGGACTCGATTTCATGACCACATGTTTATGTGTGAACCTGATTACCTATTCAAAGTGTTATTCAGAAACCTGATTAAATGTTCAAATTGTTATGCATGTACCTAATTAGATGTTCACAATGTTATTAGTGAACATTGTTACATATTCAAAACATTATGTGTGGACCTGGTTTCTTGTGCATAAGTTTATATAACGGCCTGATTTCATGTACATAAGTAAATGTGTAAAACTTTTTTTACTTTACATATTTTTGATTTTATACATTGATGTGTATGTCAAAATTCCTTGTATTAGTTTATGATATGATTTAATATCTTGTCTTACCAATTTTATTATGATTCATATGTTATGAACTTCTAATAATTATTCTATGATTCGTGTTTAATATCTTTGATATATAGGGTATGGTCGTCCAATGATATGATCATTTTCTCAAACTCTTATATTTCTATCAAACTTACAAGTTTCTTATATTTACCCTTATTGAGAATTTCAGCTCACTCCTTTCTTATGTTTCCTTTCCCCAGGGTATGAAGAATGACATTTTAGAAGAATTATTTTGGCGGTGATCTTTTTTGGAAACATTGAAGATATTTAATTGAAATAGTGGATTTTTTTGTTGGATGTTTCCTAAGGCACTAAACGAATATAGTTTTTTGGAATTGATTTTTATAATGTATTATGTATTCTGAAAAAGTTATTTAATGTTAATTTATATCATTTTTGGGTAATTATAGTTGTTTATAGAGTGAAATTTTATTCAAAATTTGGATACTATGATGAGGAATCAATAGTGATATCCCTAGTTATACTTGTAAGGAAATCAATAGATATGTTTCTATGTATAAGCATAAAGACTATTTAAGGTTTAGGAAAATTTCCTCAAATTTTTTCCAAGGATAGAGGGATTTGTTTATTAGAAATAAATCCATGTCTAGATAATACATGCGGACTTGGTTTTAGCATAAATACACCTAGGAGTAACAACTTCGACAAAGAGTGTTGGGCCTTACTTGGAAGAACCTGGTACACGACAACGAGCCTTACCAGGTACCTAGTTTGACAATCATGGCACATATACTTTGTGTATATATAAACTATTTATAAACCATAATTAAAGATTTAAATTGATTATAAACATAAGGTATCATAGATTAAATACGTATATGTTACTATTTATATATCATATAAGTAATTTTCCATGGTTATGTGTTTTTATTCTATGATAAGTGTTTCTCACCCTTGGCTTCTTGGTTTTATTCCATAAAGGGAACTCATAGGAAATGTGTTAAAGTTCAATGTTTTAGTTGTGGAAGGTATGAGCATGATTAAAATTTATTTCATGAGTAAAATATCATGAATACAATCATCTAGGTCCATGAGTATTGGTTATACTAATGAAGATAATGAGACTCCAAAGTACATATAAAATGTATGGGATGTTCATCCGGTATTGTTTATAGTAAATGTAAGAATAATGATTGTATTGAGGTTGAGGAAACATAATACCTAATTCATATATCATATTATAGGAATGTGGTATTAATGAATAAATTGATTTAGCATAAATAATGGTTTAATTATAAATTTTGATGATTTAAGTTCATATTTTTTAATGTCAATGACTCTGTTATATAAATCATGAAATATATAAGTATTGTTTGTAAATGTTTTCCATAAAAAATATCCTATTTTATGTTAAATTATACTGAAGAACTACTAAATTTACTTAATTTCAAGGTTACATTATGGGATGGAAACCCTTAATATGTTATTGAGGATAAGAAAATGATGCTTTGTTTAGATAATGAGGCAATGATATGGATAAATTAAATTATAAAGTATTTTTCAGCCAAAACAGATAAATGTTTTTTTAACAAAGTGGTCTATTTTAGAATTGATCACCTTTATAATTATTTGGATTCAATGAGTATATCCAGTAATATTTTGGATAATTAAGAATAAATGTTTTTGGAAATAATTTATTATAATTCATGTTATTTACATTTTTTAATAGAATATATGATGAGGGTATTCACATGTTTGGAATGTGACTACCACTAGCTATGTTATTATATATAAATGATCAATGTTAAGATGATCTAGTGAACTTATTTATAATTTTTTGGATTTTCATCTTTCTAGATGGTTATAATGGTAACCATTTATGGAAATGTTATGGTAAGTATCATATGATGATTGTGATATTAAAGTATTATCTCACCATATTAGGATGTATCCATATTGGATAAATTTTTCAAACAATTATGCGTTAATTTTAACCGATGAGATATGGTATGGATTATCATGGATCTCATGATTTGTTAGTGCTTCAGGAATTAGGGAAATCCATATTCCTTTTTAGAGAAATATGTGAAGCTGAAATTTGTCATGACATGACTAAAGGGTGAGGTTTTACTTATGAAAGGGAATAAAATCAAGTAAGTATATCTTCTTGCAAAAAAATAAGTCAGGTTTTAAAAAAGGGTGTTTAAATAAAATGGTGTCCTATTGTCATAGTTTTTTATGATATCAATGACTTCTTTCATGCTTCTTGGCAATTTTTTTTATATTATATAATAAAATAACATTATGGATAAGTGATAACCAAAAAACACTGCCTTAGAAAAGCCATAAACGGGCCATTCAAGGAATATATTCTAGGTTCAAACCCACTAAAAATGAAAAAATAACATGTAAATTAAATTACTATAAACTGGCCAACCAGGGAACCCTGTTCAGGACTGACCCGCCCAACAAACTAAAATAACATCGTAGGACATCACCAACATTGCCTTGCACTCCCTCAGGCCGCACATTGCGTCATAATAACATGATTATCACATAGAAATATTACATGAGTGGTACATAAAATCAAACCATACCTCATGCTGGATGATATCAATGGAGTACTACTATTGCTGGGAGAAAGGAAGAAATATTGGAGTATTGGCCAACCACTGGGAGAACCTCCACCACTGGGACCACGAGCACCATCCCAAATACCTATAGTGACCTTCAAACCAGACTAATGTGGGGTCTTATGTAGGGGTATAGGGAATATAATTAGAGGACCACTGATATATGGAATTTAACCTTAAAAGGAAAAATCAGAACCACAATATACCATACCATATCGAAGTAGGGGTGGGATCAAACCATACAGCTAAAACCCACCGAAGAAGGATAAGGGGTGACGAACATGGATGATTAGCCACGCTTTCTCCCACATCTTAACTATAATATTGTGATTAAAAAAATCATATGAATAATATGAAACATGAAACATGCACTACAGAATAGAAAACAATTGGCAAGGGGATGCTACCATAACCGGGAATTCCTACGACCATTATTCATATCCGTGTAATAACCGTAGTTGATGTCAAAACCCTTCCTCATTTAGACACCAGCAGACCCTAATAGCTGAGAACAAACCTTTGAGCTCGAATATGAACTCATCCACATAGCTCTAGTCTTGAGTCCTATAAGGCTTATTTGGTTAACTATTTTTCATATGTTATTTTTACAGAAAATTTTAGTATTCATTTTTATGATGTGGGTTTCTAGGAATAGAACATTCATGTATTTATAATTTTATAACCTAGATAAATTCAAAATGTTAAATACATTTTATAGGGAGTATAATGTAATACCCATATCTTTTATGATATATATATTTATTTATTTGATATTTTTCATTTCATGTAGCCCTGAATATAGCTTGTGTTATATGAAACCACCAATTTATTCTTGCCTTTTATGGTACACCATGTTACGAATTAATTATATGAAAATTAAATATATATTTTCACCATAAAAAACATCCAATTGGATTGTGTGACACACAACACTGACTTGGCTAGCACTACATGCAACATAGACTTTGCATACATTCCACGCAACACTGAGTTTCTACAAAACAATCATTTATAATTATTTAAAAAATATAGTTATAAACTAGAAGTTATAAATAGTTATATGAATTTTAATAACCTATTTTGAAATATTATTTATAATAATTTTATATAAACAATTCACATTGATAAATAAAAGTATAATTTTCGGTAATGTCCTTATATGTTTTAAAATACTATTTTCTTCAATGAATTACTTTCCATGTCATTCTGTGAATAATAATAAAATAAATTGTACACTTTTATAAATTTTATTTTATAAAATAAACATCATTTTTTAATTAATAATATTAAATTATCTTAGGGAAATTTTTTTACATTTTTCTGAGAAACATAATTTTTGGATGAATAGTAAAAAAATACATAATTTTAATTCCAAAAAATTACATATAACTTTATATATAGTTAAATTATATTTAAAATTTTTAATGTATAATTATATCTTCTAGACATCAATTAATATATTTAATTTCATTGGATCCAATATTACATTGATATTGGATATAAAAACATAAAAAATAATTGATTATTTTCTTATCAATAACCCACTTTCTTGCTACGTCTATAAGATTAACATCAAAAATATTATATTCATTTATATTAATAGAATTTGAAAAATTTACAGAAATATTTGTAATAAAAAAAATTAGAGTCTAATATAACCAATATAGTTTTAGAACAAAAATATTAGTGAAAGTGATTAAGATTAATTACAATGAATGGGGTAAAATTAAGCTTTACAAGCGAATAAATCTTAAACATAAGGTAAAAATGACCTATACACTTGTCAAAAAACCTATTGGATTGAAGTACATTAGAAAATACACCACTATGATTCTATAATGATCCATTATGAAATTTATAGAATAAGTAACACTTGGGGAACATAAAATTCTAATCCATGCATAGTGTATCCTTTCCCACTACATTAAAAGGCCACCACCTCAACCCCTTATTCACACCTCTAAAACCGTATAGGATGGGCCAAGAAATTCAGAATCCACTTCCTAACATACATTCTTTTATCCCCTAATACTTCCTTTTGGAAGAAATCAATCCAATGAATCCCTTTAGTGAAAACCAACAGTAGTTACCTAAAGAAGAGGATACATCCTTCCTTAAGCTCATTTTATCTTATTTTTATTATCCACCCTACACTATATTTATTGAATTATTATACAATAAAATTAATTTCCTAAATATAGTGACTTGTATTTGTGATATGTTTTATACCAATTCTTACAAACACATCCATCTAATTGGTAATAAATATCTTGTTTATGTGTACGGCCAACAATCACCCCACAAAATGATGAATGTTCATTTTTCATTTACCACATTTAGGGTTATGAATTATTATTGAAAAACTATTTATATATGATATATATTAAACATATTAATTATTTAATATTATATGATTATATTAAAACACAAATCTTTATAGTTTCCATTTTCTGTAAATACTATAAATTCGTTTCAGGATGTGTGGACTACCACCCCCTCAAAGAGGCTCTATTCCTTAACATGTTAAATATAATTTATTAAAGATGTTTTCGGTGAAAATATATTATATATATGACATAATAATTATACTTTAATGATATTATATACATTTATTACATTTTCACTCTTTCTTTCAATTCGACAATTAAATGGAAACAACATTCACCTGTACATATGACCTACTGTCACCATGAACAGTGAATTCCATTTCATAATTCTATATTATATAAACTACTAGATATAACATATAAGGAATATAAATGATATTTTTATAATGTTTTAAATTTTTTAAATTAATATATATATATATAAGGATCCATTATATTACAAATAAACACAATGTGAAAAAAGTGAATTCTACCCGAAGGGAAACCATAACATGAAATTCTTAAGAAGCGAGTAATATAAAATCATAACAAACCATTTATGGTATTATATACAATAATATGATAATGTAATTTTTTTTAATAAACTTATATTTATTATACATTATTTTTTATGAGTTTGATATGATTCAAGGCACAAGGTAAAGGAATTTCATCTCACTTTTTATTTTCATGACATACATGCTTTATCCACCATCTATTCATTTTTTCTGGTGTGTATAAAACCCCTATATTTATTATATTATTCATAGAATTAAATTTATGGGTATTTACTTTTCCATACTATGATATTTATTTCATGGGGTTAATGCTTCAAAATCTATAAAATCGATCAGACAATTTTGTCTCAATTTTATTTTATTGAGACACTTGTTTTGTTATGAACCAAAATCCATTTTTAATGTGTTTATACTTACATTTGATATTTTATATCATGAATACACTTATTTTCATGATATTTTAAGCTTCATGTAATTTACGATTCTTACATGGGGACATTTGTTCAATGTTACCAAGTGGTCAGAGATTATTGAAACAATCTCATAAATTTTGAATATTATTAATGATTATACTTAATTTTATGAAATATAATGATCCATATATCAAGAACATTCATTAATTACTTTATAATCTAGTTCTTCATGAATTTTTATTTATATTTACAATTTTACACTCTTTTTTACATAATATAATTAATAATGTGTCTTTAATAAATTTTTACTTTACCTCTATCTTTGGTTATAAATCCATGTTATTTAAAAAATGTTTTTAAAGGTTTTAAAAATGCTTTCAAGAATAATTTCTATATTTTCAATGTTTTTTGATTAAATGGTTTTCAAAAAATATTTCAAGATTTCTTAATTATTTTTTAAAGTGTTTAAAAAGATAAATGTTTTTAAAATGTTTTTATGCTTATTTAATAATTTTTAATTGAAAAAGGATTTCAAAATTTTTTTCTTCCTTATTTTATAATTATTCTAGGAAAATAGTTTTCAAAATGATTTTAGGAATTATTTCTATGTTTCCAAATATTTTTAAATGGAATGGTTTTCATATATTTTTATAGATATCATTATACTTTTTCAAATTTGTTTCAAATAATAAAATTTTTAGAATGTTTTCAATCCTATTTTATAAGGTTCCATGGGAAAATGTTGTAAAAAAGTATACAATATTATTTTATATGTTTTCAAGAAAAATTGTTTTTTAAATTTTGTTAAGTTTATTTTATAATGTTTCAAGGATTATGGGTTTCAATCTGTTTTCATTATTCTTTTCTAAATTTCCAAGGAAAATTGGTTTCAAAATTTGGTCAAGACTCAATAGTGAGTTTTCAAGGATATCTTTAATAGAAATGGTTTTTAGAAGGTTTTATGTTTTAAAAATAATTTTTCAAAGAATAAGATATATTCTCCTCTAGAAATAATTCTAAAATAACATTCATAATTATTTCATATATAAGATTATATCCATTGGTGTTACTCATGCTTTTCTCGGGAAAATATTCAATGTTTCCCTTTATATTCTTTCTTTGCTTGGATTTGTTTTCTGTCATGACGTTTATGAAAAACTATTTTCTCTTTCATGGGTCATATTCTAATGAAACCTGTTACTCTTACATGGGTTATATTCTTATGGAAACCATTTATATTTAACCATTCATGCCAAACACTTGCAGTATGATTCTATAGTATTTTTAGTTTGACCTGATACCCTCCAATTAGAGTGGAAAATAATAGAAAATATAACAAAAAATCATATACCAACAACAACAATAATAATATGTAGGAATAAATATATAAAAATATATCAAATAATTTTGAATCTAAAAATAATAAATATAAATATGTCTAAAAAAATAATTAAATTAATTAAGGCCTCAAATATCTATGTCATCCATATAATTAAAAACCCACCTGGTTAGTTACATATACATACCAAAATAGAATAATCCAATCCAAAGGGATTATCTTAATCACAATGTTTAATCACATCGTGTCTCCTTATTCTGCCCAAGATAGCATGCCCTAATTCAGAAAAATTAAACAATAGTCTCTTCCAACACTTAATTTTAAAATAAACATATTATATTTTCTAAATTACCATATCCTAGTAGAATCCTAATGATTTTTTTGTACAAGTCAATAGGCAATCACCTATAATGTCTAAAGAAATATCCATTCCTAGAAAAATTTATTTTCATATAAATAATTATTATAATAATTAAATAATGAAGATTAATTTTTCAAAAATAATCCATTATTGAAACTATTTTATCTTTGGTCATAAAGAGACTTCTAAGAAAACCAAATCACCATTATCCCAAATAGGCTAGTTGAGTCAAAGATCATAGAGTTATGCTTAAATAAAATAGATAAAAGTTCATAACATTTTTTTCCATTTTCTTTGAACCTCTATGAACTAGTTGAACTTAAAAATATCATGATAAATTACTAAATGTTCCTAATGTATTTTTTTGACATTCACACATGTATCGAAGAAATGTTATCGTAGACTTCATCCAACTCATAAACTATAAATTTGTAGTGTCAGGTATAATACCCTATCATAGGGATATAGAGAGAAATATATCATACCCTAATCTAGTTATGAAGAAGAAAATATACCATACCCTAAACAATGGATACAAGGAGTAATGTCCAGTAAAATAAACTAGGTAAACAGAGCTCCATGACCCATACACTAATCTCAGGATGCATAACATTATGTTCCATACCCTAAACAATAAAAAATACCATTGTTTCCTAGATCCATAGTATATCATCTATAATATCCCATCATTTCACCACTTCTAATTATCAATACCATTACCTTTAAATTTTTTTTAAAACCACATGAATTACCAATTCCACCTATCATTATTTCCAAACATCATAATAGGCATTTAACATAGCATAAATGAAAAAAATGTCAATCCCCTTTTGCATACAAAAAATCATATTCCTTAATACGATTTGGTGAAAAAGAATTTGATGTCACAGTTTCATTTGAAAAATTTAAAAATAACCCTTCAAACATTTATCTTGGTATTTAACATCCCAAATAACAAAAAAAAATCCATCATTTAAATAAAAAAATTTAAGATAATCATTACAGAATTTTTAAAAAAGAGACTCCCCACACTAATTCCAATGAATCATTTTAAATTCATCTAAAATCCCCCTTCATATAACATAGAGGAAAACACCTGAAGTTAAATCAAAATAGATGTTAAATTTAGTGTTCACTCATTGAATCATATACTAGGATCAAAATCCCAGCCACATGATAATAACCAATACAAAATCATTATAGTAATTTCACAAAATTCACCACCTAAATACATTCAATGTTAATAGTTAATCACACCCCATAAGAGGCTGTAGGTTATGCATAAAAATGAACAATAGATATTAAGGGTTTAATAGAAGTTCAAAGTAATGAATCTAAAGTCTCAAACAATTTTTTTAAAAAAAATTGATAAAACACACTATTTAGTTGATCTACTAGGCATACAAAATAAACTATATATTAAACCGAATTATCTATGGAAAAATATTTTTGATTTTTACCTCATTACCAATGCATTAAAAGAAATTCCTAAAGGTTGAAAAATTATAAATGTCCCATTGAATAAACTTAAAAGAAACTCAATATTCAAATGTGCTCATTTTAAAAACCAATCTCTTACATGATACCAAAAACCAAATTAAGAAATAATTAAAAAATATTAAAATTAATTAATTATTTAATCATAACTTCAAAATAGTTCTGTGAAAATCAGAAGATCTTCAAGCCACAGCTAAATTTAAGGAAAACGGTCACTAATGGGTTGTAACATAACTCCAACCACATTCTAGGATAAATCCTTAAGTATTGACCTTATTTTCAAGGATAATTAATAATAAAATTGATGGGAAACCAATGAAAAATATACTATTTTCACATAAATTAATGAAATGACATGAAAATATATTTAAAAGCCAATTTATAATATCCTCAATGTAAGAAAACATAAATACCAATCTGAAATGGGTTATTCCTTCATGATTTGAGGAATCTAAAACAAATATATAAACTAACGAACTAAAAAAATTGAGTGTTTTCATAGGAAATGTAAATGATTCCAGCGGAGGTATGATATTACCTCAAAATGTTGATGAATCACACCTCAAAGTCCCCAAAATCAAAGGGGGATAAAGTGGGGGAGACCCTCCTAGACCATCTGATCACAATGGAGGAAGATGGGAGGTAGAATCCAAATATCATAAGGGTGTATTTGTTTCATTTACCTATTTTAATGGAATTTTCGGCATCTATAAGGATTATTCTTAGAGTTTTCTTCACAATGCATTAATGATTAACACATCATCTGGAATCCCATAATTCCTCACATAGTTTGTATAACTATGTTGCAATTATTCTATGAGAAATACCATTATCTATTACACAACTACAAGTTTCTTGGAAACTATGTGGATGTTTTCTTCCAACCATAAAATGACTCCCAAATAACAACAATTCTCATAAAATTTTATAGTGACCACATTCTTCATATATCTATATAGTAACCATGTATCCAAACCATTATTCGATCAAAATGAACTAAAAACTACTAGATCATAAATGTTTCACACGTTTTATCATAATAATCTTACAAAAAATAGTTCACAAATTACAAAAAAATAAAAAAACAACTGAAACATTACGTTAAGATCCGAAGTATCACCCATGCTCGTGAGCTACAAACAGAGCCTCATTTCCCCTCTCAATAGAATTATTTGAATGTTATAGGTATTGAAATTTCATCCTTAAACACTAATCTATATTCATGATGTTATTTCAATGAAAAATTCAATGTCATATTGAATTCAATACTCTTATGAACACAATATCTAATAAAGTTAATTTTTTTCATTCCCCATTGAATCGTTATAGAGAACTAAATAAAATTATTGAAAATACAATTGAAAAGATAATTATGATCTCTCAAGGATTTTATATTGTTTCAAATGATAAAAAAAAGTAATATATTTATATATATATTCTTTCAAGAATACAATTTTTTATTTATTTTTGTAACTCTTTTATTGTTAACCAATAATATCCTATATCTATTGGCTCATGGTTTATGGAGCCTGAGTTTTTGAAATTAATATTTCATGGAAGATCCAGTGTTCACAATTCAAATGAAAAAATGACTAATTTATATATATATTTTAGATCAATAATATTACAAACATCCATTATAATTATTTTTGTTATTCTTATCAGGAATTTATAAAGGTTTCATTAATATTTAGGTAGGAGATTCTATGTAAACTTTGTCAATTTAAAAATTATTGATGATTTGGATTTCTAAAATATACTATTTATAATTTATAATCAATATACAAAATTCATTATTAAGGTATAAACATTTTCTATTACATGTCTTGAATTTGATTATAGCATAGTAGTGATTTTGAATGTTTTCATGGTTTTTATTCCTGAATCAATTTTCCCAATACACACACCTATTCATTAAAGGAATTTTATATTTATTTTAGTAGAAATATTTATCACATGTTTTATAAAAATAATAGTATATTTTACCAAAAAAATAAATGAAATTTAAGAATTATATTTTAAAAGTAGTACATTATATGAACAAATGGTGTTTAATACAGTGTCTCGAAAAATAGTTTTTATTGAAATGAATTTATAATTTATTTTTATGACTTATTTTCATCTCATAAATATATTTCCTTGTTTTCTCTGTTATTTATAATTTGTAATTTATTGTGTATAATTTTTTAAAATTTATTATTTTTTTACACTACTTTTTTATGCCTCATGTTCTTATTAGAAAAAGGGTTTTCCAATACTATAACATTTATTGGGATTTGAAATTGACTAAAGGGAGATGGTATGAGATTTTTGGATTACATGGGAACTTTGTATAAATATATGAGGGAATGAGGATGTGTGATAACCCATAACTTATGTATTACTTTCTAGGGCCCTCTAGTTTTTATTTTTTTAATTGAAAATGGGTTTCCTATTAGTGAGGTTGTATGGAAAAATTTTGGTTTGTTTTCTTTTGAATAACATTATATGTTGTCTGGTGAATCATGTGTTAAGACACATTGTCTCTACATATGCTCACAGGTGTTATCCCATATCAACTTTTACTTTACATTATTCTTTTTTATAATTTGACTTATATTTTGATATTATTTATTTTATACATTCACTTATAAATTTTATAATTTTCAATTCTAGGGTTTTAATTTATTTATTTTGTAATTATATTATTTCCAATGAATGAAATATTTTTTTGTATAAAAAATTCATTAAATATGGGTTTTTAATGTATTTTATAAATTTATTTTAATATATAATTAATATTTTAGAGTATTGAATGTGTTTGAAAAAGTTCTTGTTGGTATATAATGAAGCATTATCTCACACCCTACCAATACACCTTGGTGTGAAATTCATATCATCTTTCATTCTATTAATTCTAGTTTATATCATTGATCCTAATATTTTTTCTTTGAAAAATCAGAACATTTTTCACTATATAGGATTTTCCATTTGAGGTTATCATAGTCCCCACAGGATTAGTGTGTAGATTAAATTTTTTTTATTGAAAATGTAGTCAATAATTATTGACATTCATTATTTATTATACTCTATAAACAAAATTTGTTGGATTTATTTTTTATTTTAGTTATTTATTTTCTTATTTATTTTTTTTACTTTTAAGGGGTATATCAATCCCGTTATTAAACATGACACCCTTGAAATATGTGATATCCATGGAAAATTTGGAATAAACCTTAGGAATGTGTTACTTATATTTTTATTATATGGCCATGTATTTGGTAAATTATGATATAGTTATTTTGTAACATTAGGGTATATATTAATATCTCATGTAACATAATAATTACATAATGTAACATCAGCATATCACTACCCATGGAAAACATGACCCAGAAGGAATAACTATTGTATGTTTATTTCATAGATTGGAAAAATGTAATTATTCCCATATTATAGTTTGTAAACAATTACAAAATGGTATTGAATGATATTTAGGATTTATTCTTGTTTCTCTATTTTGGGTGAAAAAATTGTGATGGTTATCATGCACAATGTGTTATGTAATCACTTGGAAAAATGAAGCATTGATTGTGGAACATGCATATAATGGGTCCAGTATGTGTCAAATGATGCAAAAAGTAGTTCGGACATGAAATAGGAGTATTGTATGTGTAAAAAAAATTATCACAATAATTAGTGACTGATTTAATCTATATCATTTTATGTTTTTTGATTAATATTTAATACAATATATACAATTATTAATTATAAAAGTTTTACCATAGAAAATAATCAATCCAAATCATAGGTCTTAACTCTATCAAAGAGAGTGACTGGATAAATCTGTATTCATAATATAGGATATGATATAATCTATATTTTAATCTACCTTATTTTTTTAATCATATAATTATTTTATGAAAAATTATTTTTGAAAATTTCTGATGGTATTTTAACGAGTTATGGAATTAACAATTTTACATCGAAAAATCATGGATATTAGTTTTAGATTGAGTTATTGGTGATATAAATAAAGACCGTGATAATATTTATGTTTACTCATTTATAAAATATATTAAAATCTGGGATCTTCCATAATAAAATTATGAGGTTTAATTTATATTTTTATGTTTATTAGTAAGGCATAAAAATTTAAACATTTCTTATTATTATTTATGTGTTCATGAATAACTATTGGAATTGTCCAATGATTTTGAATGATATTTAGTAGATACATTAATTCATAGGGATTAACAAAAAATAATATAGTCAAAACAAATAAAAAAGAAAAAATGTGTATTCCCCCCCAAAATAATTATTTCTCAATGTAAAAATGAGTAAAATAATTAGAGATAATGATTCACCACTTATATGGTGGGTTCTTCCACATAAAAAATCTTTTATATGTAGTAAATGTTTTATAATTCAATTGAGTAATTTTTTTACTTGAGATTGAATATGAATCTCTTCGATACTATTTAAAATATGAAATGAAATATTTTATTGAATCTATTTATAAAATATTAAGTTTTGTATACAATGGATAGAACATACATGTAACACCTCTTGATTTCATAGTAAGTTATATTTTAAAAGAAATTCAATAGATTATATTTCATGAAACACTAACTTGGCTTGTGTTACATGAAACATTAAATTTCAATGAATCATTACATTAGTATTATAATTATGTAAACAACATATTTAAAACTAATCCTTTAAATTTATTAATATTAATAGTAATAAAAAAATTTAAATGTTATTTATAATTTTTTCAGTCAAATAAAAGATATTTATAATGGAATGTATGAATTCTTGTAAAATAGTTATGTGTTTATAAATGTTATTTTTATAAAGAAACTACTTTTTATGTCCCTTAGAGAACAATAAAAAAAATTAATTTTAGACACTATTAAAAATTAAATTCCATAAAATAGAATTCATTTTTCAATTTGGAATATCAATATTCTCTTAGGGTGAAATTTTGGTATTTTTATGAAAAGATTCAATTTTTGATTAACAGTGGAAATTACAGCATTGTAAAAACTGAATTTCTCATTTAAATAATAATTTAACAATAAATTTATTTTGATGTCACAATGGATAAATAATACATATATTAATCCAATGCAGTTTATTGAATTTTTTTATAAGAGAATTAGATATAAAAAATTTATTGAGCTTTTAACTGTCTCTTTTAGGCACCTTCTAGCCACATCCGTGAGACTAGAATTAAACATAACTTTACTATTATTGTGAATTAAATTATGAAAAAAATTCATTACATGGTTATAATTAGTATGATTTTTTGTTGTATAATAAGAACAACATAATTTTTGGTGAATAGAAACTTTAGTATTTTTTTATCCAAGTTAATGGTAAATCGGGTAATTTAAGGGAAAATTAATATTATATTCATTATAAAATTACCCTAACACTTTTACTTATTTAATTTGATGAGTGATTTTTGACCAAAATCAACCATTGACCTAAAATATAATCTTTTTAGGCCAATTGTGTTAGATTATGACATTTATTATATTTTATTTAAAGAAGGGTTAAACATGTCATATTGAAATTTTAATGACCATAACATTTTTAATATAAAATTATATGAGTGATATGGTATATTATAAGTAGTTTTAGAAATATATTATTTTTATCTACATCATAAAATTTATTTAAAAGTTTAAAAAATAAATAATTAAAATAAATGTTGACACAATGATGATGTTGTAATTTCCTCCAATGGCCTGAAGGCCTTCATTTTTTATTTTTTTTGATAATCCACATTTCAAGGGGTGAGGTGGAACCCATACAAGGCCTGTAGGCATACGTATTACATGGCCCATAGGAATTAGAGGTATTCATTGCCTGTAGCCTTAAAACATTACATACAACCCAGACTAACTACTTGGAACTGCTCCTCCCTAGCATCTTCATCATAAAATCAACTCTCCACCATCGCATGGATATTTAGCTAGGCTTTCCCATGAATACACAAAATTATCCCGATGGAAGTTGTCTTACCCTCTCATTTTTGCAATCCGTTTTGGTTTTTGTTATGTTGAAAGCTCCTTGATCATCCTCCTTCCGAAGGTTGTTCCTTGTAGGTTGTCTAGTTTGCATATGCCCTTAAGGTGGCCCGAAGGCCTTGAGGTGGCTCAAAGGCCTTACTGACCCGAAGGCCTGGGTGGCCCGAAGTCCGTAAAGGACTTGGGGACCAAATTGGTGGCCCAAAGGCCCAAATATAGGATTATTCCGGGCTACTTCAATCCCAAACAGTGCCTGCTACATTTCCCACTACAATACCTGCTATAGTACTACACAATCCCTCTACATTACTGCTACAATACCTGCTACAACCCTCCAATAGTACCTAATACATTCCTTCTACAGTACTACTATAATACCCCTGAAATTAGCCTCCAACTGGATTTGATCCTAGGTCGCTTGGATGCACTTAAGGAGTCCTCACCAACTAGGTTGAGGCTCATGTTGTAATTGATTTGTTAAATAAATATTAAATAAATTATATTAACAATATTAAAATAAATAATATTTAAATTAGTTAAGGTTCCCCAATAATTTTATAGGTGACAAAGACATATTAGGCTGTATTTAATGGTTTTTTTGAAGTTATATTTTTGTTTTAATTTTATTTAAAATCAATGTAATGAATAGTGTCAAAATTGACACTATTGATAGTTTATAACACTAATAATTTATTAAAATATTTAAAACTAATATAAATCATTAAAAATGTCAAAATGATTATTATATGGTCTAAAATTTATATACATTTATATATATGGATTATTGATACCATATAAGTAAAAATTTATAATCATTTAACTTTAGAAATCTTATTACCATAATTAAAATAAAATAGATTAATTAAGGGTAAATGAAAATTATATGGTTTAAAATTAAACCAAAACGAGTCTAAAAATTTACTAAAGGAATTAGATTCGGCCCTAATCACATTATTATTTATTTTGAGTTTTTTAATGGACATGTTTCCATGAAAATTAGTTTTATATTATTTAAATCAAATATTGTTACAAAATATCACAATCTGGTATTTAAAACTTTTATGTGTCCACATTGGGCCAAAAATCTAGTTATGAACGAAACTGTATGTATATATTGATAAATAAAAATTTATTTATTATTTAAATTTATTTTGAATTTTTAGAAGTTATATAATTATCTTAAAAGAATCTTCAATTCTGAAACAATATTAATTTAATTAACATAAAAACTGGATAAATATTTCTAATAGTATAAATTTTAAATATTTAAGTATTAATTAATGTGTTGAATGAATTTAATAGATTTATAAGATATATTATAGTTTTTTGAAATCATTATATTCCAATTCCCACTTTTTATTAATAAATTTTAAGTCAAATTAAATGAATAGTATTAAAATTGACAATAATGACATAACATCCCTCCTTCCCGTCATTTTTTTGAGAATGTGGGAGGATGATACCTAGACTTAAGTGACATACCCATGATTCCATAGGCTGGGAATAAATGTTTAAGGGTTTCAAATACAAGTGGGGGACAATTTAACCTTTAGTAAATAAAACAATTACCCTACTAAACCATAACAAAAAAACTCACTATATGAAGAATGAATAAATGAAACACAACTAAACGACATCATTTATATCAAAACCACTCCAAAGTATACTATGGTAGAATAAAAAGAAACTATCAAAGTAAAAATAAGAAAAACTACTAATAACTTCAAGACAACCAAGACTCCATGCTCCCCAAGCTCCATGCTCCAACATCACTAAGCAACACAAGTATCAGAAGACGGTGATAAAGACATGTGATACTTCATCTTTTCCCATGTCCTGGAAGATAACATCTATAAAGGCACTAATGTTCCAGATAAGGGGTGAGTATAAAACATAGTAGGATTTCCCCAATGGCTTACCTACTAATGCCACTATGATAGAATGGTTAGAAACATTTTTATATAATAGGTTATATATAATAATTTTCCAAAACAGATTACAACTAAATACATACAGGTTCCAAAACCATTTATACCAAAAAGAAAAAACTGATTTTTAACAAATTTTCCAACAAGTAACAATTTAATAAAAGCCGCCAATCAATTCCTTAAAACTATTTCTCAATATGATTTTTATATAACCACTCCATTTTTCACCACACACCCACAAATGTCTGGTTGTTTGATAATTCCATACTCATGAGCGGTCCCTTATTCAAATCACCTTATGTCCCACTAGAACGCACCCCTGATCCAGGGTCACGTACCTTGTACCCCGCTGGCACATGTCCCTTATTTAGGGCCCATCATGCATGAACTCATATAAAACCCAATGAATTCCAAATCTATTTCAAATAACCATTTCAACCCATTTTAATACAACTGTTCATTTATTAAAAGCCAATAAACCAACCAATCCCAATAGACCATTTCATTTCAATAAAACATTCCATTTATTGAAATAATATTAATAAATTTCATGTTCCACCAATCCAAAAATCCCCAATATAAAATCCATATTTTAAAATCAAGATCAAAAGCACATTTTCAAGAACACCAATTTTCAAGATTTCAACAAGTCACCTAACCACCACTAAAGTGGGTTTCCAAAATCTATTTAATAGGAAATTCACCCTCAATTAAATAGAATATATTCAATTTTAAGGCATTCCATTCATCTTTACCATGATTAGTTGAGAGTGAAGACACCTACATCGAGCATTTTGATGAAAATGGAAGACAGATGAAAAATACTGACGAAACTGGGTAAGAATTCATCAATACCACCTTAGATATCTCCCCTAACCAGATCAAGATAAAATATCAACTAATTGGAATCGATAATCATATATCTAACCATATTGGGTGTATATATATTAATCTGATAAAAGGTTTGATATATATCTATAAAAATGTGACAAGAATTGTGATGAACAAGTACTTACTGCAAGAATTGGGCTTTAAAACACCACAGAAAGGCTCTATATCAATTATAACTTTCTTAATAGAGGTTCTCCAACCTTCAAGAGATAAAAATATTGAGAGAGGTACACATTGAATGAAAAAATATCTACATTGTGTCAAAAATGTGTGACATACACTTTTTTAGGATCTCACATTAACCCCACACATAGTCCAGTCACACGATTAGAAAAACCATGTGCTAATCATGCATTAGCTACTGTCTAGGAAGACCCTCATGTTGCCTCCTTGCATGGTCTCTCTAACTGTGCACCCAAAATGATGAAGCAATGGTGCAACATCTGCAATGCTTCACGGTTTCTAAATGGATTCTGCAGAGTTTAGACAAACTGTGTGTAGCCTGTACACCTTCCCTTTATCCATAATATATATTTGAATTATTTAAAAACTCTCTCAACCTTCACCTTTATACATTATGTATATGAAATTTATAAATAAATGGTCACATAATTAAAACTAGGGTTGTTATATTCTCCACACTATTGTCCTTTCCATTGTTGAAAAGTAAAAGGCCATCCATTCCCTGAAAGAGTAATAACCAATACTCTTTCATTTCCTTTTTATATTCCCAAGTCTATTCTTGAATCATACCATGCTTCCTTAAAGATAATACTAGACCTATTATATTTTCATAGAAGAAATTATCTTTCCTCTCCACAATTTTCCCTGGGATATTTACAAATGAAGAATCTGAATCTAGGTCAACAAAATCCCATCTGATCACATTGTCAGGATAAGGCAGATTATTTTTCAACTAATATACGTGGAACACATTATTCCACAAACTGAACCATGGGGGAAATGCCAACCAATATAACACCTCTCTATCTAATTCCATTTTATCAAAAGTGCCAATGTATCTAGGTGATATCTCACCCTAATTCACAAAAGGATGGTGTCCAATCCTTAGAGAGATTATTAAGAACACATGATCACTCACCAAAAATGACAAAAATCTTGGATGATGATCCACATACGATTTATGATGACTCTGAGCCATATCCATTCTATTTCTAATCAACTGAATCTTCTCGTTTGTTTCATGGACAATGCTCAGTCCAACTAATGAAGTCTCACCTGTTTCCACCCAACAAAGTGGATAACAATAAGGATACCCATGCAATGCTTCAAACGAAGCCATATTTATTGAGGCCTGATAGCTATTATTATATGAGAACATTACTAAGGGTATATTCTCTACCCATAAGCCATGAAAATATATTACATAAATTCCTAAAATGTCTTCAAATTTTTGTATCATTCTTTGAGATTTCGCATCCATCTAAGGATGATATTCCATGCTCATAGTCAACTGAGTCCCAAGTGATTTCTTTAAGGATTTCTAGAAATGATATGTGAACATTGGATCTATGTATAACATAATTGAAACCAGTATTCCATGTCTCTTTACAACGTTGCGGATATTGATTTTTGATAGATCCTCCAATATATTATTTTAACATATAAGAATGAAATTGGCCGACTTTTTGAGATGATACACTATCACCGATATGACATCGAGTTTCCAAACCATTCTTAGGAGACCTATAAAAAATTCCATGTAAATATACTCCCATTTTGACACTAGAATAGGTAAAGACTGCAACATAACCATGGGTCTCTGATGCTCTACCTTAACCTATTAACAATTTAAGCACCACAAAATAAATGTTTCCTCTTTTCTTTTCATGGTAGTCCACCAAAAAATCACCTTAGATGACTTATTCATATTTTGTATTCTATACAACCGATGATCTATCAAGATTCCCAACACTGTATCCAAATGTTTCTCATGCTTAGAACTTTTCCATGAAGAAACTAAAATGTAATCAACAAATACCACCACAAAAAGAATGTAGATATCCTTGAAATATATGATTCATAAATTACGTAAAGACTACTGGGGAATTAGTAAGACCAAAATTAATGACTACATATTCATAATGGACATATCTTATTTTGAAAGATATCTTTAGAATATCATCCTTTCGAACAACAAATTGGTGATATCCTGATCGTAGGTTAATTTTAGAGAATCATTGTGCTCCAATCAGTTGATCTAATAGGTCATAAATACGTGGAAGTGGATATCTATTATTTATTATTACTTGGTTAAGCTTATGATAATCCACACAAAGCCTTAGTGTTCTATGTTAATTCTTTACAAAGAAGACTGATGCTGCCCAAAGAGATGTGCTTAGCTGAAATAATCCTTTGTTTTCTAGTTCTTAAAACTACACTTTCAATTCCCGTAACACTGTTAATGCCATCATATATGATTAATGTGAAATAAGAATAGACCATTGGAGGATATCAGTCATAAACTCCACATCCCTTATAGGTTGTAACCCTGATATGTTCTAGGGAAAGTCCTCATGAAATTTATCTAAAACTATTGGAAAACTAATATCATTAATATATTCTATCAATGAAATGGTCAATACTTCCAACTAGTATGTAATCGTTCCATCGACAGGTTCCAACAAGCTAGTTGCACCTTTCTTTACAACAATTTCTCCTCTAGAGAGATGCTTGACACCGCCGTCAGTTGAAAAACTAATTGTTCTTCTATAATAGTCAATTTGAGACATTAATTTTTTCAAGCAATCTATATAATGGATTACATAAAAGACATCCATATCCAACACTGAGAAGTTCCACTACAACATAGATCCACCTATAGTTACAAAACATGATCTACACACAAAATCTTGACATTATCTTTTACTAAAAAGAGTTTTAAGTTTCAACATGAATGGAATATTCTAATGTTTAAAAAATAGGATGTAAACTACACAAGAAGAAATAAAGGAATGTAATTCACTAGTATCAAACAAAACTTTAGTAAGGGTAAAATTAAATTGAATCATACCTCTCAACTAGATGATCCAACATGATCATCCACTGTCACTTACTCAGATTCAAACAATTTCTTAGTTGCTTCAGTATACTCCATGTTTACTTGTCGAGATTTCCATTTCTAAGGAGTCATGGTATTCCTAGTGGAACCACAGTTAGATTTTCTCTTCTGAATTTTTTTATTTTTTTATCCTCACCCCGTCGAAGCATTTGATGACTAAGACACCTAAGAAGTATCTCGAGAACGTAAATATGGAGCACTGTGGAAATTTCTCTGAAGATTACCCTTCTTCATGTATTTATGACATACTCTAGTTTGTTTCTTACACTCTCTATTTATGTGGTCAAGAAAACCATATTGGAAATAGCCCATGTTTCTCTTGGGTAATGGATGATGGTTCACTGATCTAGACGTCTAATTTTGAGTCCCACTCCTACCTTTGAATTATGTTTACCTATTCTACTTTTTCTCAGTATTATATTTCCCACCATTTCATATAGGTATCATTATACTCTCTCTTCCCATTGTTCCTGAGATATCATGTTCATCCATTTTAACTATGTTCACAATCTCTATAAAATCTGTAATAAAAATCATCGTATTCTCTAATCTAATCTCCTAACTTTTCCATGATTTGGAGATTCATTCCATCAACACCACACTCATAACAACTTTGGTGGCAAAGAAATATAAATTCATTAATTTAGCCACATATTCTATGTTGATTTTATTTCCTACATAAGGATTAAGAAGTCCATCATTCTCTAGATCCTAAACGTGTGAGGATATAATTATTTATTGAACAATTCCTCATAATCCTCCAAAATAAGACCTTAATCAAGTTTATCCTAGAAGGCCTGGTAACACCAATAGCATGAAAGATCATCAAGAATATACATTTCTAGTTTGACATTCAACTCCACTGGTGTGCCGAGGAAATTGAATATACAATTCATCCTATTCATCCACACCTCTACCTTTTCGGGTTAAGAATCACCCCATAAAATGGGTGGATTCTAATTCATGAACTAGATGTAACGATCCACATGTCTTGTCACATCCCTTCAGTTTCATGTATCCACAACCTAAAATTCTTGGATGATACTCTAAACAAGTTTAAGTTTAACCTATGGTTTTGGGGCAATCCCATTCTCTACAGTTTCTTCCGGTGAGTTTCTATGATTCCCACTAGGTGGCATTTTCAAAATAGACAATAATCTCTACAAGGCTCATTCTCTAGAAAATGAAGGATTATATTTTAAATATTATATCATATCAATTTTCACAACATTTATATCCAAAATAAACCTTTTCCTTGTTTAAATTTTTTTGTGAAATATGTTCTTTCATTTGAAAATCATCCCATTTTTAAAATCTACCAACCATTACCTCTTCAAAATATTTCATTTGAAAAAAATTTCTACATTTTCAAAAATCTACACAATGCATCAAATCATATATCATTTTTTCAAAAAGAAATATTCAATCATTGTGTGAAATCATTCCCCTAATTCATGTCATGCCTATATCACTCTCTAAACCCACGATAACGAGATTTCTATAATCCTATAAGTGTCTCCAAAAACATATGAACTGAACTCCCTAGTAACATGAAGTTCATAATAAAATGGTTTGATACATATTTTTATACTCTACATATCAAGTCCCAGAAATCCTACTCGGTTATAAAATTCGTTCATAAGTAATAGATAATAATAAATTCCACTTCAAGAACAAGAAACTGAATACCACTTCCTAAGAAAGGACGGAAGAAGCTGATACTATTTGTAACGTCCCTCCTTATCCTCACTGTCTTGAGAATGTGGGAGGATTCTACTATTACTTAAGCAACGTCCCCAAAATTACAATGTTTGGGAATAAATGCCTAATGGTATCAAATACAAGTGCTAGACGATTTACCCTTTATGAAATAAAACCATTTTCCCAACAAACCGTAACCAATCAACTCACTATATGATGCATGAATAAATGAAAGAAAACTAAACCACATTATTTATATCAAAACCATTCCAAATTATACTACAACTAAAGGCAAAGCAACTATAAAATTAAATATTGGGAAAACATATAAAGACTCCATGCTTCACAAGATCCATGATCCAACATTAGCAAAAGCACAATTACAAAGAGGTGGCGCTAAAATGTGTGATAATTTACCTTTTCCCTTGTCCCAAAATAAAACGTCTAAAAAATAACTAAAGTGTAAATGTAGGGGTGAGTATACAACTCAGTAGGATTTCCCCAATGAATTCACTAATCATGACACTAGGATATAAGGGTTACCAACATTTATATAAAATAGTTTATATAAAACAATTTCCCAAAACAGTTTTCAACTAAATATAAACAAGTTCTAAAACCATTTATGACCAATAGAACCAAGTACTACATTAACCAATTTTACCATAAGTAAAATTTCTAGAAAAGAAACTAAACATATCCATAAAACCACTTATCAATATTATGTTTGTTATAAACATTTCAATATTCACCACACAGCCCCACATACATGCTTGTTTGACAGTTCCATACTCATGAGCGACCTCTCATCCAAATCATGTTGTGTTCCACTAAAAAATTCCGCCAATCATGTGTTGCGTACCTTGTACCTCACTGTTAAAAATCCCTTATTCAAGTCCCATAAATAATGTACTCACACAAAACCCAATGTATTCTAAAACCATTTCAAATAAACATTTCAATAAAATAATTCTTTTATTGAAAATAATTAAATGAACCAATTATAATTTACCATTTCATTTTAATAAATCATTCCTTTTATAGAAATAATATTAATCAAATCCATTTTCCACCAATATATCATATCCCCATTTTAAAGTCCAGATCAATAGCACATTTTCATGAACACCAATTCTCCATATTTCGACAATTATCCTAATTGCCACAAAACACATTTTTCAACAATTGTTAAATAGAAAATTCACCATAAATTAAACACTATGTATTCAAGTTGAAAGCATGTCAATCAGTTATACTAAGAAGAGTTGAGAGTGATACCACTTACATCAAGAGTTTTGATGAAAATGGTAAACAGATGAAGAAGTCTCATGAAACCGAGTAAGAATTCCATGAAACCACCTTAGATCTCTTCCCCTAACCTGATCAAGATAAAATCTAAAATTATTTGGCATCCATAAATTATATATAACCACAACCTTTGTAGATATAAGATTCTTATAATAGGGGGATGTAGATCTAAAAAACATGAAATGAATTGTGAAGAAAAAGTACATATCCCAAGAATCATGCTTCTAAACACCAAGGAAAGGCTCTGAATCAAATAAAATTTTCTTGGAAGAGGTTAAAAAACGTTCAAGATAAAAGAATCTCTTGTTAGGTATGAAGAAAATAAATAATGAGACATAGAGAGTAAACAGTATGTGAGATCCAATTTATTAGGATCTCACTTTGACCCTGTGAATGATTTAGTCACACAGTTTGACAAATCATTCTCTAATTATACAATAGCTATTATCCTAGAAGACCCTCACATAGCCTCCTCTCATGGTCTCCCTAATAGTGCACCCTGTATGCTGATACTATTGTCCAACATCTGTAATTTTTTTCAATTTTTATTGGGATTTTGTGCAGTTTAGACAAACTGTGCGCATCCCATGCACCTTCCCTTTAGACCCCAAAACTCCCTGAAAGATCCCCAAGCTCTCAAAACATTCACCTTTATAATGTATATAAATTAAAATCATAAATAAAGGGTTAGATACCATAAACTGGGGGTGCTACAAATTATTTATTATTGAAATAATTTATTATTAAATTATTTAAAAATCCAAAAAATATTAAACAATCACAACAGTATAGGATATTGACAAAATTTATCACAATTTAAATATAAGGGAAATTTTTAAGTATTTGGATCTAGAATGATATTATTATATTTTAATATTTTTAGAGTTTCTTAGATTTCACCTCTAAAAATATTTTAAAAAGACTCCTCCTCCCTTACTTCCTCACACCACCTTGAGCCTTCTAGATAGAGAAAAACATGCCCATTTCTCATTAAAACTCCCCTTAATTCATCCTAGAACTTATAAATCAGCATAAATCCAACCTAATATGTCTTTTTTTTGAAAATAAAAAGGATATACATGAATAAGAGATAATTCTTATACCAATTCAATTCAATTTCTTTTATTCTTCTACTTCCTCTTCCTATGATGTCTCTATACTAAAATAAAAAACGATGTATCATATATATTCTGAGATTGTATTCTGATTATCAAAAACCATTTTACTCCATTTATACATCCTATGAATAATAATATCACCATTCAGGTGTCCGTACAACTTTCCACCTCCACGTCATGGTGTAATTTTTGATTCAATGGTACTTTATTTTCAATTGTATGATGATTATTATAATGTATATAAATAATAAATACTAATTGATATTGATAATTAATAATTAATATAACATCAAATTAAATAAAATTTTGCTATAAATTGAAGGATATCATCGCTTGTGTGTACGTACAACCTACTGTCTCAATGACAAGACGTGATTCATTCTCCAAGTTAACCATTTACAAATGCCTATAAAATTCATATGATGAGTAAATATATTTATTATGAACTAAATATCAATTTTAAACTGAATAAAATATTTCTTTTTCAAAATAAACATGACTTACACAAAAAAACATGTTTAGGAAAACATAGTGGCCGTTACATGAAACATTCTTTAATTTTGATATTTTTAAAAAATGGGTAATATAATGTCATAAATGAATCATATATGATGTCAAAAATATTATAATGATTCTGGTAAAAGTTAATAATATTTTAAAACCATTATATAGGTGGTAAAATTTATACAATCAAAACAAAGTGTGGGGTAAGGGTTTCCCATCTCACATTTTACCTCTTTGAGATATATGCATTTTCACGATATAATCCTTTTGTGTGGTTTATGAAATTCCATTCGATATATTTTGATTTTTATTAGATTCATAGTGTTGAATGTTTATTTTTATTATTATTACTATTATGGGTTATAAAATTTGACTTACTATATGAGTTAAGGGGTTTCGTAACTCAATTTAATTTCAATAGATTATATGTCAACATCGTATATTATATTATGAAAATATTTTGTGTGGAATCCACTATCTTTTTTGTGTGTGTTATATTCTCATTTATCTTAGTTTTTATATACTATTGTTATATATACTCACCCAATTAATGAATTCTCACCTCAAGGACACGAACATTGTAAGGGTTAATTTCATAATCTCATTATTGTTTGAGATTATTTATTCATAAGTATTTAGTGGTTCATTTTTATCATCCTTTTCCATGTCTTATAAAAATAATCAAAATGAATATTTTTAAGGTTTTTATGGTACCATTTTACAAAAATATCACTTTAAATTTTTATATGATTTATTCTTCTAAATCTGTGCCATTCAAGTCCATGTTTTCAAAATGAGTTGTATGGATTTATTTATCTAAAAATAAATATTATAAAATATTAATTTTAGAATTTATCTCAAATGATTTAAAGTTGTATGTGAAACATTGATTAAAAAATATATTTTTTAAATTCCTTCATTTATAAATATGCGGCATTTAAAAATTTATTTTAATAAAAAAATTATTTTTATAAAGATATTTCTAACTATTTATAAGAATATTTTCATATATTTCAACACACTTTGTTGAATTTTATTTTTTATTGAGGTTAATATCTTATGATTTAATCTGTCGTATTATATTGAATGGTTTATGATATTTTTCATTAAGGATTTGATATTTTGATACCATTCAAGGTTTATGGTTAATGTATATACATTTTGTATTCGAGTTTTAATAAGAATGTTTATGTTGGTTACGTTTCACCATTTTCAAATAAGGAATGCATTGGACTTAGTATGTGATTGGAGGAGCCTTCTATATCCCCTCGATGTATTGGTATGTCTCTTGAGACAAACTAGTTTGAATTTTTACTCGTTAATATATGGTCTTGACATGAGGCCTTGATGGTGTTGTTATGATATTTGACATTAGGAATTCCCACATTATTAGATTAGTTGTTTATATTACATGTGATTATTATACTTGTAGAATATCCATAATAATGAATAATGGAATTACTTGATTTTATTTTTTCCATATTATTCTCAAGATTGTGTTTAAAAGGATTATGTTTTATTTTTATACTTTCATTAAACGTGTATTGTTATTTATTATAGGCATAGCTATATTATTTACCCCTACTAACCATCTCATCTCACCCATTTCATTTGTTTTATTTTTCTTGGATTCTAAGAAGCATTTTATGATCGATATGATGGGTTAATATATGAGAAGAATTGTGTTAAAAATAATTATATATGTTTCATATTATATTTTGAATTATAATGAATGGTTTATTAATGTAATATATTTTCCAAAACTGCTAAATTGATCAGTCCTTAGGGATTTATTTCTTTTTAATCATTCCAACTTAATAAAATAATGATATATCTATGAACATATGGTTTTGAGTAATTTCATTTAAAAACATAGGATGCTTTTTAGCAACCTTGAAAACTATATTTACAAATCAACTATTAAAAAACATGACCATTTGGATGACATTAGGGATAAGTCTAAGTATAATATATCATCCTTTAGATTTAGTAATAAATAAAGTTGGTTTATCTTTGAAAATTATGTATCTAGAATAATATGGAATCATTTAAAGATCCTAGAAATGATTCTTAATAAATATATAAAAATGATTACTGTTTCTCACATTGTGCTTTGAATTTTGGTCTATGATTTGAATCAGAATGTCTATACAGGTAATGGTTCTAAAATTGATGATGAATAATGGTTAATGGTTTGGTAACAAATCAGAATGATTAATGTTCATATTTATTTAGATTAATAAACCATTTCATAAATGATTATGAGGTTATAAGATTCCTTATAAATATATATATATAAGAATTATATTGAAGTATTTATTTTTTTGATGATTTGGAACCATAAGAGTTTTCCTAAGGATTTAAAGGTGTTAAATTATTTTGTATGTTATTGTAAAATATAAATTAATTTTTTTGGTAATCTGATGTAAAGATTGATTTTAGAAATTTGGAGTCCTTTTTGGAGAGTGAATTTTGATGGAAGTACTATGGTGGAGTCTTCAGGTTTATATGGGTTAAGTTGAAAATTGGATATTATTGTTTGAGGTTTACGTATAATCTATTAGATATTAATTTCTATAATTTTTTTAGTAAAAATTTAATTGGTGCATGAAATACTTATGGAAAGTAAGATTAATTAAAAGTGAATTGTTCTTAAAGAATAATATTTAATTTCCATCTCTAGGTGAACGAAATGAATTGAAAATAGATTAATACACAACAAGATGATAAAATTTAGAAATAAAATAAAATAATGTATGTTTTCTCAATTAATTATCTGGATAATAAAATAATCCCCCAACTATAAGAAAAAGTATCTATAAAATTTCTTATCCTAATATGTTAGCTTTTGTTTAATCTATGGTATTTTAAGTCATCATAGATTTATGGATCTAAGGCCCTCAAATTTCCATTTATCATTTACTAGTTTTTGAAGGATGACCTCAATTACTATGTATAAATATTTACATTTTTCCTCATTGTAAAAATCACAAATTTCTAAAAAATTTCTTCTATTTGAAATCATAATTTGTTGGTGACTTTTTCATTTCACTTTTCCACTTATTAAGAGCATGTTTTATTAACTATACTTCCGATGGGAGTTTTCTACAAAAGTATTTTCTAGTATCAACCTTTTATTTTTGATGTACAATTTCAAATTTCAAGAAAACAATTTATTAAAGGATGGGAGAATGTAAAACTCCAATATATCACTTTATGTTGCCTTTTTAAATAAATTTAATTGATTATATTGCACGAAAAATTGACTTGGCTTATGTTACATGAAACATTCTGTTCCTATGAAACTGCGCTTTAGTATTATAATTTATTAATAGATATATTTTTCACTTATCCATTAAATACAATAATATAAATATTAATAAACAAAATTTTAATGTTATATGAATTTTTATTCACATAAATAAAAAAATTTATATCAGAATGTATACGTTTTGGTAAAATAGTTATATGTTTAGAAATAATATATTCTTAATGGTACTAGTTTTTATGTCTTTCTATGAACATACAAATTAATATTATTATCTATTAAAATATTTATTGTTTACAATTGAAATAACTTTTTAATATGGTAAATCAAAATTATCATAGGGTGAAATTTTCTTATTTTTCTTAAAAGTCTCATTTTTTTATGATTAGTGAAAAATATTGTAAATTTTTTAATAAAACGAACATTTTTATTTAAATAATTATTTTACAATAAATTGATTTTTAAGTCACAATAGATAAATAATATATATTTTATTCCAATGTTTGTGTCACAAACGAACCCGGGTCGACCTTGAACTCGTCACCCGGGCCACTCTGCGAAAAGTCTCGAAGGCATTCCTGATCCTCCCAGGATGGTGACAAGCACACCAGGAATTAGTAGGGTGGTAAGGGAATAATTTTTCCCAAATATATAAAATTAAACAAACAATGTAATGAAAATTATATCCTAAGAAAATTTTATATAAATATTTAACTGAACATTATTCACTCATGAAAGTGAAAGTACAACTGAACCAACAACTCAACTGAAAAAAAATGAAAACCAACTAACACAAAGTGAACCTACTGGTCAATCTACAACGCAATGATGACATGACACCCAGAGCTATCAGACTCAATATGAAATGGGAACAAAGGATAAAAATAGAAGAATACTATTGGAATGAGTATTAAAAATCAGTAGGCTAGCCCGATATTCAATCCCCAATGAACTTCCTTTAAAATAAAAGAAACATAAAGTTCATTATTGAAATAAAATATATAAAAATATTTTTTCCAAACAAGATTCCATTCTACAAACATTATAAAAAAAATTCTTGTATGTTTTCATAAAGAGAAAATGCAAGTAACCAATTTCAATAAGATGCAACCAGAAAATGAAAATAGTTTTCAAGAAGACTACTTTATAGAACGTACACATTTAAACAAAAACCACATGTTACTGGATTTTCCAACCAAAATCCATGTATAATCATGGTGAACACAATATATCCAATGATAACAAGTTGTGGGAACACCCCTAGACAATAGTTAGTAATGTGCCCCAATTACCTCGTATCTTGGAGAAATGTAACCTTTAGAAATATTTGTTCTCATGCATGAGCCACATGGAGGGTACTTAAACATAACCTAGTGTTCCCCAAAATGATCATAATAGTTTAGTTAGTTTTTCCTTATAAAACTTTCTATGTGAAATAGGGACGAACCCACTCCGGATCACTAGAATACTAGTACACATCCACCCACCTAGACACCCGAGAATCCCTCATTTTTCTCAATAAAGTTCCACATGTTATCAAATACACTTTTTACAAGAAAGATAAATTTTAAAAATCATACACACACCAATCATCCCACAAACATGTTTCACATTTCATTCACAGATCAATAAACCACTTACAATTTTCGTTAAATAATTTCAAGAAGTATAACAAGGCTTTGCACATAAATTCCATTAAAAATGATCTTTTAAGACCCAATGCCCACCAATACCAAATAAAACCTAATTTGGAGCCCCCCAAACCATTTAATAAATCAATTTCATAAACCATAAAACATCCCCACAAGGTGCAACATGGAACACACATGAAACCCCTTTTCTTATGTAAAATGAAAAACAGCCCTTCAAGCATTTTACCAACCCAACATATAACAAAGGTAAAAATTCAAAATTTCATAAATAGGAGTGCACTCATCATTATTAGAAAAAAATTACAGAAACCCTTTTAAATACTTATTTTACACATTATGATTCACCATTATCATAAGAATGTCGAAAGGGCCTCTTACTGGTAACTAATGAAAAATGTGTCAAAAACCAAAACAGACCTCTTTATAAAACCAAAACCACTTTGTAAAGCCGTAAATGTTGAAACAAATAACACATATCATAATTTACATACTTTGATAAATATAAAAAACTTATTTTATTTCAAATTTAGGTCACAAAGGCCACCCAGGAACATTTTAGAAGAATAGGCTTGCAACATTTAGCCAAACAACTTATATTTAACACCCAAAGGGGTAAAAACCCAAATGTGCATTCTATAATCTTATTACAGTTGTTAAACTAGTTCATGAACATCAAAATACATATACAAAAACCTATAGAACATTTATTTTAATAAGTAGTGTTCACTTTTTTAACAAAACAACTCCATTTTATACAAAACAAGGCCTAAATAACCATTTTTTACACTAAATAAACCATCCAAAGATTTAAACGTGATAATAAACATACATATAAGGTGATAAAAGATATAAAAATATGAAACAAAAATAATAAAGGAAATTTCTTTGGTGAACCTACCTCAAAACGAATGAGAAAAGGAGACGCACACCTAAAAACACCCGCTACTGGTTCCAAAGACCTAGATCGTTGAATACCAGTCCTAAATAATAAAAACACCCTTAAAATGATTTTGAAACATAAATATTTTTTAATCATGACCATGCATGAAGAGAAATCAATGAAAAAATCAGATAATAAGGAAGATTTAAGAGAAAGAATAAATATTTGATGAAGAAATCAAGAAGAACCACTATGCTTTGGTGATAAATCTCTAAAAAAGAGGCCTAATATGAAAGAGATTGAAAGGGGAGGTTCCTCTGGTAAATATGTAACATTTTGGGCTATGTTTGGGTGGTTGAATCACTTAAAAAAATTAAAAATTGAATAATATATAAAAGAGAAAATTGTTTTTAAACATGAAATGGACTTAGTGGCTGGCCCAATACCAGAATAAATCACACAAATAAACCATTACTATGAGTTCAAAAAAGGTAAAAATTTATATCGTGGTTTGAATGGGTTAGGGGAGGAATTGTTTAATGTTGAATGAGTGAAAAATGTTGAAAAAAAGGAGTTATAAAAGAATAAAATTTTGTTTTTATATGTGGAAAAGGGCTCACGGTTGGCCAAAATCATAAAGTAACCGTCCTTTTCTCCAAAACTCCAAAACAAGTAAAGGGCCACCCATGGAAATATGATAATAAATAGATGTATGTTCAATACTCAACATTCATCTCACCAAAAAACCATGAATTTGTTTGGGTATTTTCAACACACTGGTTCATAACGAAGACATGAAATTTGAGAGTGAAAGTAGGTTATTTGAATCTTTTTTATAACATAATTAGATATAAATATTTATTTATCTTTTAAATGTATCATTTACCCTCATTCTATCCACATCTATGGAATTATTATTTAATGAAATGTTTCTACTTCTATGAATTAAATTTGAAAAAACCAAATTTCATGGTTGTACGTAGTATAAAATTTATGTTCTAGTAGGAACATATTAATTTTTGGTGAATAGTAACTTTAGTAATTTATTTATTGTAGTTAAATTTAAATCATGTAATTAAAGGTAAAAACAAAAGTATATGCACTATAAAATTACCCTAACACATGTCCTAATTTACTTGATGAGTGTGTTTAAAATAAAAAATCATATATATAAAATATGTTCATTTTTAAGACACTTGTGTAAGATTATGATATTTATTATATTTTATTTAATAATGAGTTGAAAATATAATATTCAAATTTTAATATACATATCATTTCTAATATGAGTTTATATAAGTGATATAGTTGACAATAAATATTATTTACAAATATGACATTTTTTTTCCAATATTATGGTAATTTATTTATAATTTTATAAAATAAATAATTAAATTAAATAGCGACACATTGATGAAGAAAAAATTGATTTTTTAATTGAAATATCAAATAAATGATATTAAAAATATTAAAATAAAAAATTTATTTTTAACGTGCCCCACTAATTTTCAATGTGACTAAGACATGTCAAGAGTGCATTAAATGGTCTGGTTTGGAATAATTTTTCTTTTTCAAATTTTATTTAACGTTAAAGTAATGAATATCATCAAAATTGACAATACAAATATTTTATAATAAATTTAATTGTTAAATTATCTAAAAATCATAGAAATATTGAATAATAAAAATTTATTATTATATGTTTTAAAATGTCATATCATGTCCATTTATAAACAATTCGCACCATATAAGTAAAATTTTATAATCTTTCAATTTTAAAAATGTTATTTCCATAAATAAAATTTAATAGATTAATTAAGGGTAAATAAAAATTATAAGTTTAAAAAAAAGCCAAATAATGTCATAAAAATTATTTGATGTTGTAGGTTACACCCTTATAACATTATTATCGATTTTGAGTTATTTAATGGACACTTATGTAATAAAATAAAGTATATATTATTTAAATCAGAGATAGTTACAAAATATCACAATACTGTATTTAATAAATTTTATGAGTCCACATAGGTCCAAAATAAAGCTATGAACGAATATAAATGTCTATTTTTATATTAATAAACATATCATTATAACATTATTTTATTTTTAATTTTTATAAGTTATATAATTACCCTAAAAGTCTCTTCAATTCTAAAATAATATTAAATTAATTAACTAAAAAAATAGAATATATTATTTTAATAATATTAATTTTGACATATTTTGGATTAGTTAATGTTTCTATGAATTTAATATATCTATAAGATATATTATATGGGTTTCATGAAATTATATTAGAATTACCACATTTTCTCAATGTATTTTAAGTCAAATTAAATGATTGGTATTAAAATTGTTAATGATGATATTCTATTGAATTAATTTATTATCAAGTTATTTTAAATAAAACCTTAAATAATTACAAGGGTAAAAAACATGGTATATCATGTATTCTAAATTTCATTTATGTGACATTTTAAAGTATTTCGATCTAGAATAGTCTTATTATATTTTATTATTTTTAGAGTTCCCAAGAGTGCCCTCCCCTCTTTTATAATAAGGGACCTCATCCATCGCCTCCTCCCCCCACATCGAGCCTTCTAAATTGACAAAAACCATCCAATTTCTCCTTCCAAATTCTACAAATTTATCCAAGATGACATAATTTGTGATTAAAACCTACCAATGAAGTCCTTTTGTGAAAATAAAAATGAGGTATTTGAAAAAGAGGTAACTGTTTTTCCAATTCAATTCAATTTCATTTCATATCCTACTTACTATTTCTTTGTTGATTCCATACTAAAATAAAAAATCCATGATCATATATATTCTAATTTTTTATTATGATTATTTAAAAACATTATTATTCCTTTTATCCATCATATGAATAATAGTAACACCATGCATTTTTATGTACAGATTAGCATCTTTACACCATGGTGTAATTTGGTATTCAAAACTATTGTATTTGGATGGGTATAATTATGAATATAATGGAAATAAATATCTAATATTAAATTAAAATTATTCTATATAATTAATATATCTTCCAATTTTACACCATTTAAACACTAAGTGAATGATATTGTCGTTCATTCATACATACAACCAACTATCTGCACGACGTGATGCGATTCATTTTCTGTGTTAGCCATTCCAGAATGATTATAAAATTAATATGGTGACTAAATAAAATAATTCATAACTGAATATAATTATTAATATGAATAAATTATATCATGTTCATAAGAAACATGACTTACACAACAAAACATGCAAATGGAAACAAATCAGTTATTAACCAAAACATTGCTTTAACATACAAATTATTATCTAATAGGTAATATAGAGTATTAAATGAATCATATATGATATCATAAATATTATTAGGATTTTGATACAATTTAATAATATTTTTTAAAAAAATTATACCATAGTTTAAAATGAATGTTATCATTAAGAAGTGTGAGGTATGAGTTTCACATCTCACTTTTTACCTCTATAAAAAATATACCTTTTTCACCACATAATCCTTCTGTGTGGTGTATTTTATTCCCTTGGATATATCCAAAATATCATTAAAATAATGGTATTAATTATTTATTTTGATGATTATTACTATAATGGTTCATAGGATTGGACTAATTATGACGGTTAAGGGGTTTTTAAATGAATTTCCATTCATTGGACTACACGTCTACTTTATTGATTATATCTGACAAGATTATGTGTGGAATAAAATTTCTATATATTTATGATATATTCCCACTTCTCATAGCTTTTATATAATTGTGGTACACATAATACCCCCATTTATGAATTATCACCTTAGTGATATGAACATTGTAAGGGTTTATTTCCCAATCACATTATTATTTGGGATTATTTATGTATAAATATTTATTGGGACATATTTACCATCTGTGTCCATGATTCTTAATAATGTTTTCAAAATTAATATTTTTATGGTTTTATGTAAGGGGTTATTTTACTAAAAAAATAATTTTAAATGTTTCTAATATTTATTCTTGTAAATATTTCTCATTCAAGTCCATGTTTTCAAAATGGGTATTACAGATTTATTTACAAGTACATGAATATTGTAAAATGTTAATTTTAAAAATTATATCCAATATTTCAAAGTGGAATGGGACACATTGATTTGAAAATATTTTTTTTAAACCTTTCTTTTATAAATATGATGCTGTTAAATAAATTATTTCAAGGACAAATTTTATTAAACTTAAGATATTTTAAACTATTTTATAAGAGTATTTTAATCTATGTCAACATCATTGGTTAAAAATTATGTTTGATTGAGGTTGATCTCATATGATAAAATCTACCATATTTTATTTATGGTTTTATGATATATTTGATTGTGGTTGTGCTATTTTGATACCATTCATGTTTTGGGGTTGATGTTTTAACATTTGATATGCTAGTTTTAATATGAATGTCTCTTCTTGTTTTGGTTCACCCATTTCAAATGGGGAATCTAATATAATTAGTCATGACAGGAATGGACCTCTATATCCACTCAATGAGTCAATAGGACTCATGAGACAAACTGGTTTTCGGTTTTACCTATAAATATATGGGTTTGGAAAGATACCATGATGGTTTGTTATAGTGTCAATAATTTTCAATTCCTTTATTATGAGATTAGTTATTGATATTACATGTGATTATTTGACAACAATAATAACCATATGAAGGTTTAATTTGTAGGGTTTGATTTATTCCTTCCATAGTATTATCATTATTAGGGTTAAAAGTCTTTTGGTCTAGTTTTACACTTTCCTTAAAATTTTATGCTTATTAATAAATTCTGGGTGTGTGTTATTTTACCTTACTCAACATCTAAGATCACCCCTTTATTATTTTAAAGTTTCATAGGATGCAAAGAATTATTTTAGGATTGATATACAAGGATAATTGTTGAGAATAATAGTGTTCTAAAAAAATTATATATGTTGTATATTATGTTTTTAATAGTAATGAATGTTTTATTTTCATAATCTATATTCCAAAAATGATAAATTGATCAATATATCAAGATTTCATTCCTTGAAATCATGCTAATGTAATAAAATAATACAATGGAACTAGCCTTATGGGGTCAGAGCATTTTAATGAAGTAGGTTAATAAACATTACTTTTTTTCTTTTTGTATGCACTGGATTTGTTTCTAAAGAAACATATCATTGAATTTAGGAAAATAAAAATTATATTCATATATTAAAATTATATATAATTAAAATGAGAATTATTTTTTCAAAAAAATTAAAATAAGAATCATAATATTTATGAGACTTGAATAAATTCCTACCACTCATGTCTTGGGATAATATTCATTTTAGTAATGATTGATCAATGAAAATATATTTAAAATAAATGTTTATATATTGTTTTCCAATAACATAATTTTTCAAGTCCCTTAAAGTTTATTTCTTCATTTAAATTGATTTATATAATACAATTATATAAAAATTAATTAATAAAAATATCATATTTGTATTTGTTATACATAAAAATATATTAATTCTAATTAATATTTTCATTATAAGGTCAGTATATATTAATTATATATTTTCATTTTTGAATAAATTATATATCAAATTTCCATAAATTTATCACATTAAACATTTTTGATGAAAAAAATGTTATATATATAAATTGAATTATATAGGTTTTTAATGATTTATTCCACAAATATTTCATAGATTAAGTTAAACCACTCATCAAATATCAAGATAAAGTTAATTAAAAAATGAATATGTGAGAAGAATATTTTAATATATTGTGGAATAGATTTTTTGAAAAATAAATGATTTGTTTGTATTTTTAATTTTTTAGTTAAAATATGATTTAACAACAACTAGTATCCCATATATGGATTCTCATAACAAAAACATGTAAATTCATATTCTCATTAAAATGATCACAATATTATGGTGTTATATATATATATAATGAAACAAATAAATAAGGAAACTAAAAATAGAGTTATATTTTGTTGAAATAATTAATTGTGAATGATTTCATGTAATATATGTCAAATAATAGAGAAAAATTATTGTCCTAATATTATTTATAATATGGAATTATTTCTCATTACAAATCTTGAACAAAACTATTGTGTAGAAAAAATGGTCCTCTCAAAAGATAAATTACTCCTTAAAAATGTTATTTTTTTGTGGAATGAAATTTAAATCACATAAAGAATATATTTTTGAAATAAATCTAAAACACCAAAGTAATTAAAGAAAATATATTATAACCAATACATTAGTGATTTCAAAATAACATCTTCAATAAATTATATTCCACCAAGACAACATACTTACAAATTTCAAAATATTTAAGATAAAATAGAACTATAACGATGAATACAATGAGATAATGGTGAAATCAAATAAAATTTTTCCATTAGTGAAATTAAATTTATATATCATAAAATAATATGGGAAGGATTAAAATTATTCTAATATCGTATTGAATATTTTTAATGTTTTAATTGTTAGTATATACTAATTATATGAATGAGATCTATCATATAATGAAACAACATCAATATGAAAACAATATTCATATTTAATTGAAATAAATAAATTACATAATGATATTTTTAAATTACTTTATATGATTTATTTGTATGTAGTTATACACACTTATTAATAGAGATGTACCAGATTTATCATTAACTGATGGTTCATTAGGTCTAATTTACCTTTAGTTGATTATATACATCGCCATACAACAATAGAAAAAATCTTATCTGAAAGATGATATAGTACATTGTCATAGGCATGAAGTCATGGAGATGAGTTTATGTAATAATGCATATAAAATTTTATATAATTTCATATTGAATTCAATATATAAATAATAGAAAATAATATCTAATTGATTTAATAGTAGTTTCAGATATTTAATAATGAAACCATAGAATAAGTAGAAAAAAAAATAAAAAATTTCAAATCATAAAATACAATAGTATAAAAGAATGTATTATAAATAAAAAATCATATTATTTAATTTACAAACGAATATTGTAATTTAAAATTTGGATTGATAAAAAAATAAAATTTTATTTATTAAATTTATAACAAAATATAAAAGAATGATTCTAAAAGACACTTATTATGGTAGAAGATAAAATTCCATGAAACTAATATTTGATATGGGTGGGAAGACTCGAAGGCATAGTTGAGGTAAATATATGTCAGTATATGGACACAAGTTGTCTAACCCTATGCATGTTTATGAGGATTGTGTTACTAAGAGGAGACATAGAGTGCATCTTAAGATATTCTATTGGTTAATGTAGGAATCATGGGAAAATACATGGTTGGTATGTGTTTCGAATCATGTATATGGATTTCATAGATTTTCAAGGTAGGTTCATGAGGAGCTTCACAGCATGTAAATAATTAGAATTTTATTAATCATAGGCTGAGTTTTTTTCCCTTAGATCTGAAACCTAGAATTTAAACACAAGTGTAAATGTTACCTATCGTGTCGATCCCCTATGATGTACATTAACATATGATGAAAATAATTAGGTTTTCTCAAAGCCCAAAATCAATCTATATATTCCATGTGATACATAGTCCCTCTCTTAAAAATTTTAGGATTCCTTCAATGATAGTCTATCATTGGCTTCCTGTCTCTGATCAGTATTGATACATGGTGATCTTATGTGTGGTATTTCTTATTTTTCTAGTTTTTTCTCCTTGATCTGTTTCATTTTGTCATATTTTTTCATTACATATGATAATGGATCATCTTCCAGGTTTCAAATGTTCTTTTCATGTTTTTTTGGCATGGTTGTGCTGTAGAATCCATAGATGGGTGAAACCTCTTATGGGAGAGGTGATCAGAGATCCACAATATTTCTTCATTCTCATGAAATGAATGCTTATGTCATTGAGTTGGGTGACTTTTTGATTCTATATATTTATGTGAAATCATTAATTGATCGTTATTAACCCTTTGGAAAATAATGGAATTATACTATTAATACTGAACTGGATAATTGAAACTGGTTTTCATCACAAGTTGATGATATTTTTTCATTATGCCGTTATGGAGGGTTGCATATTGTTTTCATAGATAGTGTGATATATAAGTTATTTATTATGAAAATATTTTTGTTTTTGGATAAATATTTTTAATTTTTTTAAAGGAAATAAAGTTTTAATCAATAGACAATTAATTGTCTTATGAAATTTAAGAAGATTCATGTTGTCATCCGATGTCAAATGTAATTTGATGCTGAAGAAATTGATATTAGTATACATGTTTAATTGAATGAGGACCTCTATGTGAGTAATATAATTGATAATGAATGTGAATCGTTATAATTCTTCTTGATTATATTAATTTAGAAATCATGATAATTGAGAATGGTTAGATCCATGAAAACATGTTTAGATTACATGTTTATTTAATTTTGTAGCTTGCTATAGCTTCATGCCTTAGTATTCCCATAATTGGAACCATTGATTAATAAATCGTTTAATTCAAGATGGAATGATAACTATTTTAATGATAATAGTACTTTTTAGGGTTTTATTTTCTTATTTTCTCAAGAATGATGTGTGCCTTGTTTTGGATTAAAAATAGGTTATTTATTTGTGAAGGATGAATTCCTAGTTTAAGGGGACACATTTCTCATTTGGCGATGGTTCATTTTTTCATGGTTCATTTTTGATGATCCCTAGAAGTGTTCTTAACTATGTGATGTTTTATGATCCACATATGGATGATACTAGGATGGATAATGTGATATGGGGAGGGGAGGAAAATGTGACATGATCCTGGGATTATTGATGTGATGGGGTAGGGAGGCCTAGAGGATGTAGAATCCATTGACACCAATAATGCTGACATACACTGGTATATTCCTCTTGATGGCATGGATGGTACTAAAGGTTATTGAAAATGTTTAAGATAGTAATACCATTAAATGTGAAACTTAGAGTTCATATGCTTGCTTATGAGTCTATTTTAAGCATGATATATATGTTTCTTATTTATCTAGATTCATTTCATTACTTCTTGAGGAATCATGATGTGCTTGGTTTAATATTTCATCTTGGTGGTGTCATATATTGGTTTTCCTAGAGTTCCAGATTTATGGAATTATTAAAATAATGATTGAGTAATTCTTAACCCATTACGTTGGTTTTTATGGAATATAATTTCAAAGAAGATGTTAATTTCCATTAATTGATTCCTCAGTTTAGATTTTGTCAGGAGGGAATAGAGTTTACTATAATGATTAATCTCATATGTGGAATAATGTAAATAATTAATTATTATGCAATTAATTAACTAACAAAATGATATGATAAAAATGAAAGAATGAATATTCTTAATGTATCTCTTGAAATGCTTTTGTGCTTATAGTATATCTGGTATTATCAATGACAGATGAGAGTCTGAGTAATATGAGCTATAGTTGAGTATATGATAAGGTTGTTTTCATAGTATGAATATGAGATATATTATATCATGAATATTATGTTATTTCATATTCTACCACACCCATGTCAGTTAGGGTTATAGACACCCTTTGGACTTTGGGATGGTGTTTTCCTCAACATCCCAATGGAAGGATGGATGACTGAATACTCCCTCTATCCCGAATCTATTATCTTGAACTAGTGCAGAAAACATTTTTTACGTCGGTTATTTTTCATTATTTACGTCGGTTTTAGGCGACGTTAATACGGACGACGTTATAAATAACGTTTTTTACGTCGGTTATTTAAAACCCAACGTAACATCCCTAACATCACGGTGTTTATCACATCGGTTAATTAATAACCGATGTGAAAAATGATGGGGGATGGGGATTTATAACGGCGGTTATTATATAACCGCCGTGATAAACCGCGGGTGGGGGTGGGGGGGGGGGGGGTTTAGCACGTCGGTTATATAATAACCGACGTGATAAATATGCAGGGGGGGGGGGTTTATCACGTCGGTTATTTCTAAACCGACGTGATAAAACGCCTGGGATATCGTTTATCACGTCGGTTATGACATAACCGACGTGATTAACCCTTCCCCGAGCCTATTATCACGTCGGTTTCTTAAATAACCGACGTGATAAAAAGGCCTGGGAAACGTTTTAGCACGTCATTTATCTAATAACCGACGTGGTAAATCGATTCCCAGGCCTTTTAGCACGTAGGTTATATTAAGAACCGACGTGATAAAAGGCCCGGGAACGGTTTATCACGTCGGTTCTTGAAAAAACCGACGTGATAAACCCCTAACGATTTATTTACCACGTCGGTTATAAAATAACCGACGTGAAAGCGATATATATTTTTTTAAAATAATTGCACTGCTCTCACCAAAAAGCAACCAGAAACCAAACAACAAAAATAACCATGCCAGCCCTCCCCCAATCCCCAACTGAACCCCACCCTCATCTATACCCACCTAACAACCTGGCCAGCGCTCACCCACCACATTGGAGCCCCACCACAACCCTTGGACACCCCCACCCCTTGGACAGCCCCCCACCCTCATTTACACCCCCACGACCCCTAGTACAGCCTCAAACACCCATTGGACACCCCTCCCATATCCCTTTGACACCCCCCACCCCTTGGACACCCCCCACCCCTTGGACACCCCCACCCCTTGGACAGCCCCCCACCCTCATTTACACCCCCAAGACCCCTAGTACAGCCTCAAACACCCATTGGACACCCCCCCCCCACACCGTGACATCCCTCCCAGACCCCTTGGACACCCCCCGACCCCTGGACACCCCCCCCCCCCCCCCGAGCCCTTGGACAGCCCCAAACACCCCTTGGACACCCCTCCCATATCCCTTGGACACCCCCCCACCCCTTGGACACCCCCCACCCCTTGGACAACCCCCCCCCCCCCCCCACCCTCATTTACACCCAACCGGCCCCTTGGACAGAACTCTCAGACACCTTGGACACCACTCCCATATCCCTTGGACACCCCCCACCCCTTGGACACCCCCACCCCTTCGACAGCCCCCCCACCCTCATTTACACCCCCCGAACACTAGGACAGCCCCAAACACCCCTTGGACACCCCTCCCATATCCCTTGGACACCCCCCGCCCCTTGGACACCCCCACCCCTTGTACAGCCCCCACCCCCTGGACACCCCCCCCCCCGACCCCTTTGAAACCCCCCCGACCCCTTGGAAACCCCCCCCCCCCCCCCATCCCCTTGAACAGCCCCAAACACCCCTTGGACACCCCTCCTATATCCCTTGGACACCCCCGAACACTAGGACAGCCCCAAACACCCCTTGGACACCCCTCCCATATCACTTGGACACCCCCCACCCCTTGGACACCCCCACCCCTTGGACAGCCCCCCCCCACCCCCTGGACACCCCCCGACCCCTTGGAAACCCCCCCCCCCCCCCGCCGACCCCTTGGAAACCCCCCCCCCATCCCCTTGGACAGCCCCAAACACCCCTTGGACACCCCTCCTATATCCCTTGGACACCCCCACCACTTGGACACCCCCCCATCCCTTGGACAACCCCCCCCCCCACCCTCATTTACACCCAACTGACCCCTTGGACATCCCCAAACACACCTTGGACACCCCTCCCATATCCCTTGGACACCCCCACCCCTTGGACACCCCCACCCTCATTTACACCCCCCGACCCCTAGGCCAGCCCCAAACACACCTTGGACACCCCTCCCATATCCCTTGGACACCCCCCAAACACCCACCCACCCCCTTGGAACCTCTCCCCCCATACCAAAATCCAGACCAGAAAAACCATCAACAGTAGACTAAAACAAGAAGTAGAGAAAAATTAAACATTCACTTATATAACATTCAAAACTTACACTGTCAACTTCAAAAAAAAAACTAAATCCAACCTAAACGACTACGAAATACACAATTACATTGACAATATTCAAAATTACATTTTACATTACAAACAACTAAAAGTCAATCAAACCTGTAAAATAATTTGACCAATCCACTTGTAAGTGTTTGATATCTTCAGCAGTAAAGGGTTGAGGGTCATCAAAAAGCTACAAAGGAAAAGGATAGTAGTCAACGTGTATAATGAATAAATCAAATTGAAATATTATGAGAAAGAGGAAATCTTACCAGGTCAAAACTCAGAACTGTCCTAGTTGTTATTATTTCATACATAAATCTTAACATGTAATATCTGCATTCGATGATGCCTTGTTGCTCATAACATTTCTGTTTGAATGAGTGTAAATTCAATATATTATTTTTATGTAATAAATCAAAATGTAAAAATTATAAATGGATATTTACCTTCGCATGTACATATTTGATCTTGAAATTCCTTTTCTTTCCGCTTTTTCGAAAGTGGACCCATGCCCTGTTAGAAAATAATACGAATGGGGTAAATTTAAAATTCATTATAATATGTAAAACTATTGTGAAATTGAAACTTACGTTTCCAATATATTCTTAAAACTTTCTCGCACATCATCATGGAGAGAGAATATCCAATAAAGTGCTTTCTCCCTAGGGCAAAAAACCCCTAACATCCAATGATCCCTGATAAAAGGAAATTTAACGTTAGTGGTTTTTTATGTTAAAAGATAATTAACTCTTTGAGAGGGATGTGTTTCATACCTCTCACAAAAAGGCATCATCCAACACTGTGTGATTACATTATTTTCAAATCTATCAGCAATATAAATCATTCTTTGTTCCTCATCCAATGCACATGCTTCAGGGGAAATCAACTGTGGGTCCACGAATCCATATACATCTGTCAGCTCATTCCTCTCACAAATTTTATACAGATACCTAATACAAAGTAGACATAAGTATATATTTTTAATAAATATAACGCAAGGAAAAGGTGTTAAGACTTACATGATAAAAATTTGCACCACGTTGATGCCCAAATTATCTCCAGTGACAAACTCCATGATATCAGTTTTCATAATCCCCACACTTAGTTCACGTCCACAGACATGAGATTCCATTGTAAAGTCATAATGATCCGCCAACAAATTTGAATATCGTGACAATTTGTCAAGACTGCTAGTATCTGCATCTGATGTCATAGCTATCTGTCTTTGTTGCTGTCTATACAGTATTTCTTTACCTTTGAAGTATTCCTGTAAAAATAAATTGAAAAATATATTAGTTTTCAAATGATAAAACATTAATAAAAATATAAAATAAAAGATATAACATCCATACCTCTATGGTAATGAGTCGAATAAGTCTGGATGGCCAAAGTAAAAAATGGCCAATACTATGTCCAACTGTCGTCACCTCATCTGTAGGTAATGGTATCCGAGATGATCTATCTATAATATCCTGTACAGTGACCCTCTGATTCTCTAGCTCTAACTGTTGATGATGAACTGTATCTCCTATACAATATACCATCCCATATGCAACTATATGATGTTGAGGATCATCGACATACAACTCATAATAAGTAGGTAGCTGCGGCGGAGGAGGAGAATCAAAAATGGGGTCCGCAGGCTGAGGTGGGGGAGTGGGAGCTACTGGGAGAGGTGGAGTGGGAACTGCACCCTGAAATTGTCTTTGCAAGTCTGCAAACATAAACTGCACCGATGCTCTAATCTTGTCCTCCATTGTTGCATTAATATTATGGACTTCAGCCTCCAAGGATTCTATTTTTTTTATAAACTCCCTCAATGTTAGAAGTTGAGGAACATGGCAACACTTTTCTTACCGATACACCTGCCGGATATCCTCTTACACGGCCAGGATGTTCGGGCTTTCCCAATGACACAGATAAAATATCTTCCCTCCCAGATGGTGTAAATGTCCCCTGTGAACTCTGCTCCTCAAGAGAGTCCTGTAATAATTAATTGAACATTTCTATAATGATTGGAAATATATGACGAAAATAGTAAACCTAAATAAATAAAATAGATATCTTACAATCCTCTCAACTACGAGTCTCGATTCTTCCAAAAGATATTGTCCTTTTTTGCCCTTCCGAGCTCTTTTCCATTTCTCAGGTCTAGATGGAGGGGATGGAGGGGCCACCTCTCCAGAGCTTGAAGACTCAGCTCTTAGTTGTTGAAATTTTTCTGCCATCATTTGTTCTTCCAATAATGCATACCCTCCCCGAGATAAACTATGAGGGTATAAATTTTTAGATTGGATCTCTTGATGAGCTTTCCTTGTTTGCTGTAAATTAAGAATAAGTAATCATTAACAAAACAATAATAAGATCATTTATATAAGAAAGCTTATAAAAGTTTACATTTCCCTTACCAAAAATGATTCTTTTCTTCTACTTTCAAAAAATTGTCTCCATGTGTCTTCATCTATAAAAGGATATATACGACATGGATTCTCACGACTCCTATGACCATAAATGAAATCAGATGAGAGGGTTGATTTGAAATCCCTCCATCTCCTAGCATCCAACGATAAGCATTTCTTCCTGACTCCTCCAGTGTCAGGAATATCAAATGTCATCTGATAAAAAAGAGGTTAAAAATATTATATATACTAGAAAAATTTAAAGAACAGTCAAACAATAGCAAAAGATCTTACCAAAATGGTCTCCCACAGCTGAGAAATTATCGCCTTATCCCCACTTCTCCAATCATCATAGAGAATGATTACTTTGCTCTTAGCCTGAGTTGCTACAAAACCCTTAAAATCTTTAGCATTTGGACCTCTAGGAAGATCATCATCATCAAACTCCACGACTATCCTCTCCTCCTTCGTACGGGAAAGTGATAATTTTGGTAAACGTGAGCACCCACGCTTACCAACCTTTGAACTCTTTTTCGTAATAGGAGCATGTGAATGTTCCTCCCCAGATGTATGACCAATATGCTCATCTCCAGAATCATGTGGCTGATCAACTGATTGATCTGTCATTTTACTTCAAATCAAAAAAACAAACATTAGTTCACAAATATAAAAATTCAAATATTGTAATACTACTTAATAAGAAAATAGAAAAGTGTACTAAATTACATAATAGTAAACATTGGTAATATGGTAAGCATGTTAAACAATGATAAACATGGTAAACACAGTCTGTTGTACCCCTCTCTCTTGGATTTTAATGATCACAATCACTCTTATTATTTTCTAACTTGTTTTCAAGTGTTTTTGTTGATAGGCAAAAGGTTGCCAAGGAGTTGGCCCAAGAAAGCTGAAAAGTGGACTCACTGAGTCCACCGGTCCGCCGGTGTGAGCTCACCGGCCAGCCGGAGGACCCAGGCAGTAGACTTGCCCACTGCCTGGTGTCACCGGCCGGCCGCTGGCTCACCACCAGCCGACCGGTGGACCAGAAAGAGAGACTTCCTCTCTGTCTGGACCACCGGCCGGCCGGTGGACCAGACAGAGCCTTCCTCTGTCTGGACCACCGGCCAACCGGTGATCCACCACCGGCCAGCCGGTGCGCCCAGGACTTCTCCTCTTTACGGTTTTTATTGTTTTATCATTTTGGTTTGATACATGTTTTAATAAGTAAAAAAATTACAATATCTAACATTATATGAAAAAACTAAATGTAAACAAGAAATAAACATGTGTTACCTGTAATTTTAGGAATGTACAGTTGGATTGTTTTCCCAAATTCCTTCGTCGTGATCGTTCCTAATGGCACAAACCATGTCTTCAACATACTCATCATTATGTTTTGTTAATCTTTCCATGGAAGTAGGGATCTCACATAAATCAGCATCTTCATCAAATTCATCCTCACCAACATATTGTTTTTTCCCTTGTAAAACAACAGCCCACTGCATATCTGATTGATCTACTACATAGAAAATTTGTTTGGCATGTGTTGCCATTATAAAAGAATCAGCTGTGTCTTCCAATCTATTCAGATTAACAAGTGTCATTCCAAATTCATCGTGTCTGAAACTATTGTTACCCATAAACCATTTACAGTTAAAAACATGAACTTTAATTTTAAAGTAATCAGCCTCCCATATGTCTTCAATCACTCCATAATATGCACTTGATGCCGAAATTGGGTTTTTGTCCTTAGCACTCGAAAAATGCATTGCTTCTGCAAACACCAATACACCACTATTCTGAACTGCACTTCTGTTGTCCTGAACTTTCGTATGAAATGTATAGCCATTAATGTCATAAGCAGACCATGTTATCATATTTAAAGATGGACCACCCACTATCCATTTTAATGTCTCAGATACATCTGATCTACCAAGCAAGGTCTTTTTAAACCATGGAAAAAAAGTTTTGTTGTGCTCATTCAAAATCCACATTTCTTTCTTCTTTGGATGACATTGTTTCAACTCATTAATATGCAATGTGATATACGGTTGAACATCAGCTATGTTATTCAAGATGTATGGTTCTAACTTCTTCATCTGTTCAGCTGACAGTGATTTGACTTTCAAGCCATGAATCCCCTTTCCCTCATTATTAACCCGTTCATGGTGAGATGGAGGAAAACCTATGTGTTGCGCCATATCCAAGTAGCTCGTACAAAACTCTGCTACCTCCTCAGAAATATACTTTTCAATAATGGAGGCTTCAGGTCGATATGGATTTTTAACATATCCCTTTAATATTTTCATATACCTTTCAAAAGGATACATCCAACGAAGATATACAGGTCCACAAAGCTTTATTTCTCAAACCAGATGAATCATTAAATGCACCATCATATCAAAAAAAGTTGGAGGAAAATACATTTCCAAATGACAAAGTATAAAAATTGCATCCTTTTCCAAAATGTTCAAAGCATTCACATGAATCGCCTTGTTACAAATTGAATTGAAAAAATAACACAACCTCATTGTAGTCTTTCTAACACGGATGGGAAATATTCCACGCAGTGCAACTGGTAGAATTTGTTGCATCATGACGTTACAATCATGTGATTTCATACCTATCAACTTCAAGTCTTTCAATGAGACAAAATTTTTACATTTGAAGAATAACCTTGAGGCACTTTGATATCATGAAGTCACTGACAGAAGCTACTTTTCTCCCTCTTAGATAATGTATGACAAGCTGGGGGAAGAAATGTTCGTCTTCCTTTAGGAGTGGGAGCTAACTCCAAACGTATTCCCATTGATAGTAGGTCTAACCTTGCATTCAACCCATCTTTTTTCTTTCCTTTAATATCTAGCAATGTTCCGATCAAAGAATCACAGATATTCTTCTCCACGTGCATGACATCAATATTATATTTGACTTCATGATACCTCCAATATGGTAGCTCAAAAAATATTGACCTTTTCTTCCAAATATATCTATCATTACCAGATTTCTGTGTCTTTCCCAATGTCACATCAAGGTTTTTCACCCTCTCAAAATACAAATCTGGGGATAAAGGTTTTGGAGCAGTATCAAATTCTTGTGATCCATTGAATTCCTTTTTTAGTCTTCTATAAGGGTGATCCATAGGCAAAAACTTTCGATGACCCATGTATACTGTCTTCCTCCCATGATGCAATTGACAATATGACGTCTGTTGTTCGCAAATTGGACATGCTTTATTCCCTTTAACATTGTATCCAGAAAAATTTCCATATGCTGGGAAGTCATTTATAGTGAATAGAAGCACTGCATGCAGTTGAAAATATTCCATTTTATAAGAATCATACACCCTAATACCATCAGCCCATAACAGTTTCAAATCATCAATCAGCGGTGACAAGTATACATCAATATCATTGCCAGGTTGCTTTGGACCAGAGATCATGATACTAAACATGACATATTTGCGCTTCATACAAACTTCAGGAGAGAGGTTGTAAATTACCAATAAAACAGGCCATGAACTATGTGTGCTACTGAGGGTTCGGTATGGATTCATTCCATCTGTGCACAAGCCTAGTCTCAGATTTCTAATTTCATTTCCAAATGTAGGGTACTGGGCATCAATTTTCTTCCACTGTGGACAATCAGCTGGATGACGTATTTTTCCATCACATACCCGCTCATCAGCATGCCATCTTAACCTTTTTGCATCATGTGAATTAGCAAATAAACGTTTGAAACGAGGAATTATAGAAAGATACCAAAATACCTTTGAAGGGAGCTTTATAATCTCTACATCAGCTTGTGATTTTTCTTTCACCTTATACCGTGATGTCCCACATTTAGGACACTCTTTCAGAAATTCATATTCCATCCTATATATAATGCAGTCATTCGGACAGGCATGTATTTTCCTGTATCCCAATCCCATCGGGCATAATATTTTTTTGGCCTTATAATGTGAATCTGGAAGATCGTTATCTTTTGGAAGAATGTCTTTCATCAATTGTAGCAGCTCTGTAAAACTTCTGTCACTCCATCCATGTTTCTCCTTCAGGTTAATCAATCTTAACACCGCCGACAAAACCGTAAAATCTGTACAACCAGGATATAATGGTTTTTCGGCATCACCATATAGACGTGCAACTGTCGGTTCTATCTCAATTTGTTCTGCTACAATATCGCGAATCATTTCTTCAATTCCATCGGAGTTACCATCTTGCGATTCATTATCATCAGTGACATTCTGTCCAGTTTCGCCATACCAAATCCAAGGGTTGTAACTCGGATTGAAACCATGACAAATCAGATGATCTTTTATCTCTCTACTTTTCAACTTCTTCATATTCAGACATTTCAGGCATGGACAGAAAAAAATGTCACTACTTGGAACATTTCGTTTAGCAAATTCCAAAAAGGCATCAACACCTTCCTCATATTCATTGCTCATTCGATGTGCCGTAATCCAACTTCGACTCATTATTACCTATAACAAATAGCAAAAATATATATATTTTTTAGATAAGACAAATATATGTTTATATGAAAAAAAATCATAATTTGAATGTAAACAATTTTGAAATATAAAATAAATCGATGTGTATTTAAAAAAATATGCTTGAATATTATTTTTTAAACAAAATATAGTAAGATATAACACCCCCCCTGGACACCCCCGACCCCTCTGGATAGCCCCCCTCCCCTCCTGGACACCACCCCCCACCCCCTACCCCCTTGGACACCCCCTGGACATCCCCCAACCCTCTGGACAGCCCCCCCACCACCCGGACAACCCCAAATACCCTCTGGAGAGGCCGCCACCCACTTGGACAACCCCCACACCAATCCAACCCCTTGGACACCCCCCTCGACACCCCACCGACCCCTCTGGACAGGCCGCCACCCCCTTGGACAGCCCCCCACACCCACCCATCCCCTTGGACACCACCCTGGACACCCCCCGACCCCTCTGGACAGCCCCCAAGCCCTCTAGAAAGCACCCCCACCCCTCCTGGACACAACCCCCCACCCCCGACCTGCTTGGACACCCCCCTGGACACCCCCAACCCTCTGGATAGCCCCCACCCCTCCTAAACACCACCCCCCACCCCCTACCCCCTTGGACACCCCCCTGGACACCCCCCAACACCCACCACACCCTTGGACAGCCCCCCACACCCACCCACCCCCTTGTAAACCCCCCTAGACACCCCCTGACCCCTCTGGACAGCCCCCCACCCCTCCTGGACACCACCCCCACACCCTACCCCCTTGGACACCCCCCTGGACACCCCCAACCCTCTTGATAGCCCTCCCACCCCCCTGGAATCACTGAAAATTTACCATAAAAAGAAGTTGGGCCATTCAAAGAATGTTTTTAGGTGTGGAGGAATAACTGAGATTCAATAGATAGAGAAGGAACTCGACATTAGGTTTTCTATTCCAGGTGTGGATTTGAAGGAGTTAATGTTTGTTCAGTGACCCAAGAGATTGAATCAGAAATTCAGATGTTGTGCCATTTTTCTCATGATGAGGATGAATAATTGGTGGGGTTTGACTTTTAAATGGAGAGCTTAGCAGACCATCATATTTTCTATAGATCAGTAAAGGATGTTAGCATCGAACATAAGGCTTAAGGGATGCTTTTAGATCCAAATATGTATGTTGATGGATGCAATGGATCTAGTAGAGGTTCTAGAAAGAATGGTGGTTTTATTTGTTTAGGATAAGTAGTGAAGAAAAAACTAGTTAATTTTTTACTTGCTGAAAAGAGGGTATCTAAAATTTTTAACATGCCGAGGGGAAATCTGGCGAGTCCTCCTCCCGAATCTTTGTTTGCAAGGGGTGAAAAATGGTGATGTGATCCCAAATCCATGCACCTATGCCATGGTTGTGTGTGAAGAAAGTAGTAACAACTGTAAAAGGGCAACCCATCCAAATGGACACGCCCCAACCCTCTCGGGGATTTATAGAAAACGATGAAAAATTAGTGAAATCATAAAATTAGTCAATATTGCAAGTCTAACTAATAGATCTAGGGATGATAAATAAGATTATGGTGCCAAAACGAGTTAAAAGGGTTCGCAATCGAAGAATCGTATCTAGTTTCAACAAAAAATCACAACACATATATATATACTATCCGCGAAAAAAAAATGAACGAGTGGGAGGATTTCCTGAGTGCTGCGAGTTTAGATGATTGATCCGAGGAGATTAAATATGAGAAACGATGATCGCAAAACGAATCTAAACCAACGAAATGGATGAGCTGATTCGAGTTTACGCGCGAGAGAGACGAGTCGCGACTGTCGAAGGTAAACTCGCGAATGACAATCCACGGGTCTGGGTAAATTTTTAAATGAGTTATCACGTCGGTTATTCAATAACCGACGTTATAATTTTTTTAAAAACATTTATAACGTCGGTTATTCAATAACCGACGTAAAAACCTTCCTCTGATTCTTCTTTTACGTCGGTTATTTTATAACCGACGTTATAAAGGGCTCAAAATCCGCGTTTTTTTACGTCGGTTATTCCATAACCGACGTCAAAAACATCTGCGGATTCTTTTTTTACGTCGGTTAAAAAATAACCGACATAAAAAGGCCTTCAAAAAACGCATTTTTTACGTCGTTAATTGAATAACCGACATAATAACTCGTACATATGTCGATTTGTTACGTCGGTTATTGAATAACCGACGTAACAAACACCCCACCGCTTCTGTTTTTACAGCGGTTAATGTATAACCGACGTAAAAAACGAAGCCGCGCGATTAATAACGTCGGTTATAAAAATAACCGACGTTAAAGGTATACTAAACACAGGTTTTTACGTCGGTTATTAAATAACCGATGTAAAAAACCTCATTTTACATATTATGACGTCGATTTTATATAACTGACGTAAAAAATGGTGACGTAAAAAACGTTTTCTGCACTAGTGTTGGTAGTATGTCTTTCTGTTATGCATAGTGGTTATCTTTCCCATTATTGTGTGCATAGAGTTCGGATGGATTTAATTTATGTAACACACATGTATTCTCGAATAAATTATCAACAGATTATTATAGGTATGATGTGTATTGGATGTGATGGCTTTAGGTACATACTCAATGAATGGGATGTAATGGATTGAGGTACAATACCCAATGTTTGATACAAATCATACCATCTATGGTGGCATCTATAAACTAGTTGGTTACTATTAATGGTTTTTTTTTAATATTGAAGGATGTGATTAAAATGATTAATATTTATATTTCATGAATAGGTGGTTTTGGGATGAATTAATTTTGGAAAGAGATATCTCAAGATATGTAGTGGTTTGGAGGGGTAGATAACTAGTGGAAAAAAATGAGTAGTGTGACCTTGGTGTTTTATTTTTATATCATACTATCTCTTTTATGTGATAATTAGTGAGAGTTATCCATAGTTATGATTTGGAATTAATATACCATTTTTGGTGATGAGTTAGTTTTAGTAATTTTCATTTTTCATTTTCAGGGTTTAATTATCTTTTCGATGAGAGTATACACGTAGGATCTGAATGATTATATGGTTATTCTCACCGAATGTATATATAATTTTTCCAGGTTAGAAAGAGGATGTTGGAGATCAGGATGGTTATTAAGGACTCATGGTTTTGATGGAGATGTTTGGGCTTCATAGTCATTGTGATCATTACCAATTTGGTACTTGTAGTTTCTATTTTATTTTTTATTATACTGAATGACATTTCATTATTTCTCATTAGATTTCATTTTATATGTGTATGATAATTATTTTTAGTGTATATATCCCATTTCCATTTTCCTCATGTTTCTCCTAAAAGGTCACTCCTCCAATATACATGTTTATTATACCCATGATGCTAATCTCCATCCTATAACCTAATGATGGTGAGACTCTGGAAGTCATTATCTATCTCCCCATATTTTGGTATCTTTTTTAGGATTGGTTCATTATATAGTGGTATTAAATATTTAGTTTTAGGTGTAGGAGGGAGTTTGGAGTTAATAATAGGTTAGGTTACATGGTTTTGTAGGGAAATAGTGTAAGATAGGTTAGTAATAAGTGTGTGTATAAGAGAGTGACTAAGATAAAGATATTTAGGGTCCCCACTGATCTGATTCATATACAATTATTATTACTGATCTATTTAAACTCAGTGATATGGCTTTAGTGTCAAGACAAATGAATGGATCAAGAATATTTTTCTTTCAACTTTTGTTAGAGATGGGTAGTCCCTGAGAATATTTAAATCCAAAAAAAATTATTAATTAATTATTTAATGTTATGTATTCCATATTACTAGTTTAATATTTGATTTTTTTTCTTCTATCATTTATATAAGTTTAAGCGCTTGTTAGCATTACAACAAATATGTTCAATGGGATGTTCTATATGACGAAATTAGAGTAGAGGTCGAAAAAAATAAAACATTGAATAGGAAACAATGTGAGTTTTAGTGAAAGAGTCGATATAGGTAAGAGGGGTCCATTTATGATTTAGTCATTCAATACTGGATCGAAGTTGTTAGGTTTACACCTAATATTTTCAATGGGATGTTCTATTCGATGAAATTTGAGTAGAGGTCGTAAACAACAAAACATTGAATAGGAAAAAATGTGAGTTTTAGTGAAAGATTCGATATAGGTAATAGGGATCCATTTATGATTTAGTCATTTAAGACTGGTTGGAAGTTGTTGAGAAAGATTTTAGTTCTATCTATGTTGGAAAGGAGCACTAGGTTTCATTGTCAATGGAGATGTTGCATGGAGCAGCGATACAGTGGTGGTTCTTATAACATTAGGATTTCAAGGACCGATAGTCTCATGGTAGAAATTCTTAGACTATATCAGAAAATGGTTTCATTCTCCATTTGTGAAGTTGACCAGTCTCCATGAACTACATACCCTTTGGTAGGGGAGTACCAATGTGAGAGACCTTGTGATCCATTTCGGGTTCCTTAAACAACATTCTTTAGATAATTTCTTGATTTGGAGGCCAGGGTGAGTCCTTTAAATGATTATTTGCATCCATATATCTAGAAAAAGGTCACCCCATTTATGTTGAAGAAATTTATTAGGGTAATGGTAGGAGAAGAGGTTATCGAGTGGATGATGACCAGAACCAGATCGTCATAAGAAGGGAGTCATTGTGATTTCTTATGAAGTAGATATATGATACAAGGCTGCGATTTGTCAATAAAGAATATATTTTTTAGTAAGGGGTAGGTCCCAACCCTCATAATCTCATATCATTGGGGATGGAGTCTCTCAAACATATTCCATGGTATCAAAATAATTTCTTTATAAGGAGGGTATGATCATTAGTGATGACAGTGCCCAAAATTTTTGATCAGTCATTATTCCCTAGTTTTTTAGCTTTCAGATCCTCCATTGAGGTATTCTCTTCCAAAGAATTATGAATAAGGTGATCTAGTCTAGGATTTGTAGAGAGGAGATGGGGTATATAGAGTAAATCCCCTATATCATCTTCATCCTTTAATAATATTGGGTGGCCATGGACTAGGTCATAAATGGGGTCCAAGAGGTCAAAGAGAATGTGATGGTCAACTTCATGCTTTAGTGTTTCTAGTACTAGTAGTTCCAAATGTCATTCAAGGTAGCCTTTTCATATTTTATAAAATGATTTATGATTTTTTGAATCATTAGTGAATAAATCCTTTATATCCCTAACCCTCATCCAAGCATTAAGAATTGAGGTTGATATTATTATTTTTCCCTTTTCATTAACTACATCATTTGAAGGTCGAGATAATTTTAAAAAAGAATGTAGAGGTATTGAGCTAGTTTATGTGTAGAGATGATCTTGAAGATGCTGCTTATGTTATTGGAAGAAACTCTAAGTATTCTACCATAGCATAGATTGGGGTCTTTAGTATGGACTATCATGGATTTATTAGGGAGGAAAGTTGTGTTCTATGACATGGATGGAGATCCATAATTGTTTGTTGGAATGTGAGACCCTAGTATGGGTCGGTGGTGTGTTATGTACTTATAATATTGGATGGATGGGATGATGAAATTTTTGTCAAAGGATCAAAGTGAGTGTTTAATACTTTTTTTAAGAGTTCCATAATGTATTTCTTGATGAGGTTTTAGTATTACCCCCTTGATATAAGATCGAGTTCATGATTGAGAAACAACCGAGTATGTATCCTTTATCAATTTCTCTATACAACATGATGATCTATTGGAGCAAGGTATAGTTCAGATGAATGTTTCAGTATGGGGTGAACATAATTTTTAGTGAATATGGATAATGTAATATTGTGGCACTGTATCAATTATCATTTCACTGTCGAAGTGATAGTGATGAACTGTGCTCCACTTCCACTGATTGACGAATTATCTAATCATAAAAAGGGAGAAAGTTGGTTCTCAATGATCGATCTATGGTATGTTTATCATCATATATGTGTGAATGATTTGGATATTTAGATGACTTATTTTTTTAGTCATTATGTTCATTGTGAGTTATTTGGAATTCGTTTGGGTGTGATGCTTGCTCCAACAATGTTCACAGGGTTGACGTACATTGGGTTTGTGGATTTCCTATATATATTCATGGATATATTCATTATAGAAGTCATTGTATACTATCTGTATTTTCAGTAGCATGTAGATCATCTGCAAGAAATTTTGAAAGTACATTATCATGATATAATGATCCGAATGTTAACAAAGTGTGAATTTTGGGCTCTTAAATTTCATTTCATAGGGACTGAGGTATACCATTTGGGATTATCTATAAATATTTCAGCAATAGAGTTGTTGTGATTTCTTCATCCCATAATATAGTGGAAATAATGAATAGTTTCTTTGGTCTAGTAGTCTATTACAGATGTATCATAGTCGATTTCTCTCAGGCGTTAACTCCTTTGAAAATATTGACTGGAAATGATTAGAATGTCATGTGGTTGGAAGAGTGAAAGGGAATATTTTGAGAACAAAAAGGAGATGTTGGCCACTTCTCCATTCCTTTGATTTCTAGAGGAGGGAGTTCATTTTGAGGTTCTCTTGGAAGCCTCATTACAAGTCTTGCGATATGATCCGATGATACAAATATTTATTGTTTTTATTGGTCTCAGCAATTAAACCCCTATGAGAATAACTAATCCACCCATGATATAGAGTTGAAATATATGGTGTCTTCTATGAATTCATGGTGAAATAATATAATTGGGGAAAAATTTATCACTTTTACCAACCATAAGATCATGAGGTATTCCTTCTCCTACCATGTCCTGAACTTACATCTGTTTTGGTTGATGAAATCCATGTAGGATTGTGAGATTGAAATTTCATATTAATTAGGAATGGGAAATATTTTATCCTATGCAGTGAGTGGGTAGTCCAACAGTGATGTAATGCATGCATCTATAGATTCATGGAGAGTGATGGATGAACTCGCATTGGTTCATATAGATATTGGAGAGGTTGGAGGTAGTGATAGTCTTTTTTTGGATTATAATATAGTCTTTTTTCAGTAGTTGAATGAGTCCTAGTATTATAATTATGAGGTAGAGGTCTAGAGGTACTGAGTTGTTTTTGGTGATACCCTTGATGGTTGGTATGAGGATGTTCAATAGTGGGTGTTGTTACAAGGAAGTATTTTTTCTCATTCAAATATAAAATATAGTTCTTCGTGACTATCATTTCTCACCTTTTGTGGTACATTCCGACATGAAAAAGATATAACAATATTTGAGAGGACTGCTTTCATGTCCTGGTTTAAAGTATAAAATTTTAGATTTCATTTCCCAATGTTTGGTCTACCAAGAAGTGAATGCTGAGCACCATGTTTCGTGTGGTTTTCCCAGGCCATTAGATATTCCCCAGTGAAAGTGGGAGGAAATATCTATGGACATATTTTCTGGTTTAACTCAGTATTAGAGTGGGAATGTTTCTACTTGGTTGATTATGTATCAATTGATAAAACCATTCCAATTTATACTCATTTGGAAATCAAGATTAGATGAGGTTTTTCCAAGGTAGTATCTGGAGGAAGTGCTGCGAATCCTCAGTGTCCAGAGGACAAAAATATCTAATCAACATACTTGATTTACCTATAGTTTTTAGAGTGTTTTCCATCTAAATATTGGTTCTTAGTTCGACCTCAAAATTATTTTTCATCTATATATGGATGGTTAGATAAAAAGGACCATCCAAAATCTTGATGGTATGTTTTACTCTTGTGTCCCATATTTGGGAAGTCTATAGATGAGGAACAGACACCTGGTTAAGTTTTCAAACAATAATCATTCCCCCTCTATTGTTTTTATATGATTTTTTTATAGTCACCCTTGATGTTATCTATTTTGTTGAATTGGAGTTGTAGAGGTATAAATTCTCAGAATGTAACTAGTAATGAGTATGAAAAATATTGTTTTTGTAATTAAAAAGAGGATGATGGAAAGAAATGATCATCACATGTTTTATTCATGGAGTTTTAAATTAGAAACCAGGCATTCAGGAAGGTGAATCCTCATCATAGGAAGTGGTGGTATGATCATGTGAGTAGTCAATCTCAATGATTTGTAGATCCTTTGGAGCTATTAGATCATGTTGGACAAAAGGTGTGTCAGATTTTACTTCCCCCAATTAATGAGTTTGATAGATAAATTTTTCATGTTTCATAGAACAATCATTATCATTAGGATGACTCTTGTGTGATCCATTTGGGTGAGATATATATTGATGATGATTCATCCTTTGAGGATGGATTGTGGAGATCCAGGATCCATATGAGAAGTTGTTTTGAGGGTTTATTAGTCCCTTGGTTTATTTCTTGTGGTGGAACCGTGGTGTAGAATATTGTACATTGGAACTTGAGTTATAGATGCAGACTCAGTACCCCATAATATTTGAAGTTTATGACTTCTATTGTAACATTGTACATTTTTTGGGAAATGACATTTATGGTATATGATATTATTTAAATTTTTTTTCGTGTATTTACTTCAAATTGGGAGGTCTCTCCCCCCAAAGAGTGTTTAGTATTTTTTGTTGATATTTCATGGGTTCTCAATCGATTCCTCTCTGTGTAGTGGTTGATCTCTTAATATGGTGAAATCTTTGAGAGGTATCTCACGAGGTGGTTGTTCAGAGTACCCCAATTTAATTTTCACTCTAGGTGTGTCTCTGTATTCATAAGAAAAAGAATTATTTGAGAGGTATCTAATGTATTGTACAAGTTCAATGTAGTCTAAAACATTTCAAATTTATTAGGGTTATGGTGATCGAAGGAGTATTGAAGTGATTTTGGGAGGGCTTCAACTACTAAAAGATTGATGAAGGGGAAAAGACACGGTGTGTAAGTGTTTTATGTAGTGTATGTGAATTTGATGTCTTGTTAAGACGGGTCCATAGGGTAGTCAAGGACATGTAGATAATCAGGATTTCATAATCACAGGTGACACATTTTTCAAAGAGATCTATAAGACCACATTTACATTAAGTGTAAGGATTACAAGCCATGTATTTTCCCTATAAAATGTGTTAACATTGGTTATAGTTCCCCTTGTTTTTTCCAAACCCTGAAAAATTATAATTATACTATGTAATCTAGGTTTCCTCTCTTTATAATTTAGTGATTTCTTTGATGGGGAACAATCATTTTCTTTATGTCTACAATTCGTGGTGATTCTTGGTGATCAGAGGTGATTTTTTCATATTTTTATAGAGGGGTCCCCCTGATCAATGTCTTATACTCTGGTTTATTTGTTCTGTGAGATTTTATCTTATCTCCCATGTATCTAATTCTTTTTATTTTTTGTTTGTGCCACAGTATCTATCAATGGGTACAACTTCTTAAGGGAGAGGAGAACATAGATCCAAAACATTGGTCTATTAATGTGAAAATGGGATTGATTACTTTGATGTATGTGATTCAATGATTCTATATATTTACATGAAATCATAATTTGATCATGACTTATTCCATTTTATTGAAATGGAATTAGCCTCATAATATTGAATTGGATTACATAAAATTGTTGGGATCTCATGTTGATTATATTGTTTCTTCATAAAATTATATTGGGGTGCCTCTTGTGCATAGAAATAGTATGATATCAATTATATTATTTTTAAGGTGTTTTAATTCTTAGATAATCATGTTCAAATAGAAAACGAAAGTAAATATAGAATTAATTGACAATTAATTGGCTGATGAAGATAAACAAGATGCTTGTTGTAATCTGATGTTTGATGTAATTTGTTGTTGAACAAAATAAATGGATTATGAATGATTATTTAAATGTTATCATCCATCTGATTAATGAAATTGATAAATAATTTAAATAGTAAAAATGATTTTTGAGAATAAAAATTCAAATGTAATGATAAATTAGAATGGTTTACTTATTCAAAAAATATTTAAATTAATTGTTTAACTAATTCGACCACTTGTTGTAACATGATTCCTAAGATTTACGGTAATAAGAACCTATTAATAATGAATAACTTAACTCATGATTGATTAAGAGTAGTTTGTGTCATAAATATAATTCTATGGGCCTATGTTTCAAGTTGGTTGAAGAATGTAGAGTGCCTTGTTTTGGATCCATGAGAACCTGTTTGAATATAATTGTGGAATGACATTTTTTGGACTAGATTTCCCTGTTGGATATGATTATTTGATTCTTACTGCTTTTTTGATGTTCTCTGGATTTGATCATTACTATGTAATGTTTTATTATCTTTGTATAACTGTGTATTGGATAACTAATTTCATATGGGGCGCAGACACCTGAATTTAATGTGATCTTGGGAAGGCTGAGCCTAGGTTATGTCATTTGTGGGGGGGGGATGCGGGCCTGGATAATGTGGTAGTAGTTGAAACAAATGATTGAACGATGAATCACTATATACGTATGGTTTTAGGGGATGGAACTAGAGGTGATTGAATGGTTTAAATATGGTCTTATGAATTTAAGTGATGTTGAAAGCTGATATTCTATCTTATGAATAAATTTGAAGGCTGTTGACTGAGTTTCTTATTTTATTTTTATTTTATTCCCCACTGTTTTAGGTAGATCGATGTGCTTGGTTGGATGTTTCCTCCTGGTGGTAGCTCAAAAAAAATTCTTTTAGTAGTTGGTTAATGTAATAATACTAATAATGAATGAATAATTTTTAACCCATGCAGTTAGTGTTAAGGGGGTGAAAATTATTAAAATATGTTAATTGTGATAAACCAAGTCCTTGGTTTGGATTAAGCCTCAAGTGTAGGAAATTCTGTCTACTGATTAGTTTAATATATAAAAATATTTTCAGTTATTTAGTATCTATTTATAAAATTTGTGAAATAATATTATAAAAGGGAAGGAATGAATTTTATTAATGTATCTGTTTAAATGTTGGCATTATTATAGGATGTATTGTCATAACAGTGGTAGTAGGAAGTCTTTGCGACATTCAATTTAGTTGATTCTAAGACTATGGAATGACTATAGTGTGATTTAGAGATATATTATATCATGTATATTATGTGATTTCATATACTACCCCACCCTTTTCTACTAGGGTGACTAACTACTCGTGTAATCTTAGAGGGTGTTTTCCCAAACATCCTCGAGAAAGGATATATGTCTGACTACCCCCTTTATCCATGATCTCTTCTCTTAGTAGTTACTTATGCTAGTATACATGTTGGATAGTTTTCCAATATACTTGTTAATAGGGTTTTTATGGATTTGTTCTTTTGTCAAACACATGTATTTCTAAGTATAATATCAAAAGTATTATTATAGTTATGAAATATATAGGTTTTGATTGCTTAAGATACATCCTCAGTGTATTTGATGTAATTTCTTTAGGGAAAATACCACATGTGTGATACATATCATACATGATATGGTGGATTCTAGAAACAACTTGGTTACTATATATAGTGTTGTGTTATTGTAAGATGTGATGATGTGATGCGCGAGGTGATTATTGTGATTCCTTGCCCAGGTGTTTTCGGGATGGTATACATTTGGATAGAGATGGCTCAGGATGTGAGACATTTGGAAATATTGGAAAAATGTAGGGGAAGTGGGAGAGGGATATCATTTAAATTTTATTATTTTCTTATATGATCTCTTTTATGTGATACATAGTTTGATTTCACTAAGGTGATCTTGGGAACATAGTATACCTATTGAGGTGATGAGTATGTTTCACTATTTTTCAATGTGAATTATCTTGATCGTGTTGTATTTTTCATAAGAGGTTATAGGGAGGAACTTACTGAGTATAATTTTATTCTAACCCTATGTATATATAAACTTTTTTTTTCAGTTCATTGAGAGATAGAGAGATATTGGGTTTGATATTACTGGCACTTGGTTTTTCCATAGATGTTTGGGATTCGTTTTCTCTATATACATTATCTTTTTGGTACTTTTAGTTTCACATTCATTTGAAATATTACTATATGATATTTCATATTTTCACATGGTATATATATATATATATATCAAAGAATGTTTTCTTTTCAGTTTTCTTCTTATCTTTTTTTTCCACCAATATTCACATGGGATATATATATATACATTTGATAGGGTGTTGTTTGGAGTTCTCTTCTTATCACTATCATTAACATGTTTTTCTTAGAGGGTAATTCCTCCCTTAATAATGTTATTATACCACTAGTGATAATAACCTCCCTGGGGCCTATTATATGTGGGACTTGAGAAATCACCATCTCTCTCCCCTCATTACAGTATATTTGTAGGGAGGGGTCGTGAAAATATACTTGAATATCATGCCTTCTATAGTATAGACCTAAAGCCAAAAATAATATGGTGTTGCAAATTAAAATCATTAAATAAAAAATTAGAATGTAAAAATTTATCTTTTTATAAAAAAAAATATTCCAAAACAATAATGTGTAAACAATGATTACTAAATGAAATAAAATCGTCTAATTAAATACCATTCCAACGAATCACGTTATATAAATATATGATTTAATGAAAATAGTTATAAATGAGATTTTGAACATACAATAGTAAATAGTAAATCTGATATATTATGTTTACTTATTCGTGTAATTGGATAATAAGTTACAATAACTATTACTATATTTTGTTTTCATGTAATAGATATTGGATTAAAATTTAAATAGTATTTAGTGACCTCCATTTCTCACTATAAATTATAAATTAGAATGAAAAAAATATCAAGTCAAAATAAAATATAAATAAATAATTAAAAGTGTATATTTTAAAATTAACAGAGTGGTGGTGACAAAATTTAAATTTTTATTACAACTCATATAATTAATTATTAGTCCAATGAATCAGGTTAAATATATAATATTCAATTAAAATAAAAATATTAGAGATTTTAATCATATAATAAAAGGTGTGTATAATGTAAAAATAAATTTCAAAATAATAAATAGTAAATTTAAATGTTAGTTTCAAATTTAATTCATTATATATTATATAAATATATTAAAATTAATTTTATACTATATTTCAAAAGATTATGATGAAGTAAAATATGTCTGAAAAAATTTAATACCAATTTTGAACTGAAAATTTAAAATATTTGCATCAAAATAAATGAAATAAAAATTTATATTATATAATTTTTAGAAAAAATTTTGAAAGACAGTTTCTATTGATAAAAAATTAAAGAGACATGCATATTTTTTTTTATGGAATGGTACTTTAATAATTCTAAAAAACACACCGCTTATTCAAGGAGGATAAACAACTAGCTGACATGGGAATTATTTTTATCGATAAAGATGGTAGGGGTGGCATGGATGTTGTGAAACCTGAATATCCATCAATCATTCCAATAGATATGAAGCCATGGATAATATAGGGTAATGAGTTCAAAACATTTAATAAAAAATTACAATGTAAAAAAATTAACATTTCATAATAAAAAATAAATAACCAATAAAATGGTATATTTTAAAATCAATAACGTATAAGTGAATTTTTTTATTTTAGTATAAAAAATCATGTAATTACATATAAATACAACACATAATGTTAAATTTAGAATATTCGATGAAAATGATAATATACCAAATATTTAACATATAATAGGAAATATGAAATATGAAATGATATATTTGAGTTTCAACTTCCTAGTAATTTAATTAGTCAAAAAATAAAATAAAATGAAAATATAATGGTTTAATGAAATAGATATTTGAATAAAATTTAAATAGTTATAAGTGGAAATAATTATTCACTATAAATAATATATTTTTAAGGGATGAATTATCTTGATATGATAAAAATTAAATAACTAATTATAACTGTATATTTAAAAAACATGAATGTCGTAGTTATGAAATTAAAATTATTAATATTTGACAAGTTATTAAATAGAATTCCAATGTGTCATGTCCAGTATAGAAGATTCTATGAAAATAATAAATCTATTTTGAACATATAATAAATGTTATGTAAAATATAAAATAAAATTAAAAATAATTCATAGAAGATATTAATATCAGTTTCATATTGAATTCAATAGATAAAATTTATTTCATAAAAGATTCAAATATATTATGATTAAATCATCGATTTCCAACAAAATGGATAAAAATTAGTTCACAAAATATAATATTTCTGAAAAAAATAATAACTAATTGACCAAGTTATGTAATTTAAACAGAAACATGTGATTTAAAAAATGGCGTGATCAAAAAATATATTGTAACATGTACAAATTTTAAGGGGAATTTATTGTTAATGATTATATAGAACATACAACTTATTAGGAGAGGGGAAAAATAATATGATTCAAAAAATTGATGTGGGGGTGAAAAAATTGATGAAATAGTGTAGATGATGATACCTTAATACCATTCCCTCTACTATAGGGATATGAATCCATTAATTCAACTGTGTAAAAAAATAAAAAAACTGAATAAGAATTTATATTGTAAACAATTATTGTGTCATAATAAAATTATATAACAAAGTAAAACATTATATTTTAATACTAGCATATTATAATTGATGAAATAGAAATTATTATAATAAATTGAGTAAATAAATTGAAATATAGTTCAACATCTGAAATATTTATTATTAAAACCAAATATTAATATAGGAGATTTTGAACATATAAAATATTACTATAAATCATAAATTTTATATTTGAGTTTTTTCAACCTGATAATGTAATTCGAAAAAAATTTAAAATAATATTTATCTTATTATATAATATAAACGTGATCTGAATCAAATATAAATAGTTGAAATTTGATTCCATTACATACAATAATGAAATTTTAGAACATAAAGAATAATCCTCCCATAATAAAATATAAATAACTTCTTTAAAGAGGTTATTTTAAAATCAATAATGTTGTGGTGAAGAAATTGAAGTTATTATAATATCACATATAATTAAATAGCAGTAGAATAAATCATCTTTAATATATAAGATTATTTGAAATAAAAAATATACTGAATTCCAATGATATATATAGTATGTGTTTAACATATAATAATATATTTCAAAATAATTTAAATAAAATTTTAATACAAGATTCTGGATGAATATAATATTTATAGTTTAAATATTATAAAGTTTAATTTATAAGAGGCTTAGATATATTACAATGAAATCATTCATTAAAAAATATTTAAAATGGAGAATTTAACACTCCAAAATAAAATACATTAAATAATTAACATTATTGATTTTTATTTTTCATCTTCGTAATTATTATTGTTGTAATTTATATAATAGGTTAAAATTTTAAAATATTGAATATTGATATGATTAAAAATTATAAAAATTACTTAAATAAAAAAATTCTAATATGTACAATTACATAAATATTCTTTTTCCAAATGAACAAATGTTGATTAACATAAATAGATCAAAATAATGATAAGAAAACCCCATAGATCCATTGATGGAGTTTCATGAGTGTTGATCATTAACGATGGAACCGAAAACCAATTATTAATATATTATTATATCGGAAAAAAGGAACATGAAATTGATAAAATAATAAATGACTAAAAAAATCAGTTTAAAAATATTGAATTAATTTATGATGAAATGATAAATGTCATTGTGAAAAAATACATAAATAGTGAATAATAATAAGACTAAAAATATGTAAAATTATATACTAAGAAATTACTACAAGAAAATTACCTAAATATTGTGTTTCAAGATAAAAAAGTTGATGAAAAATGTATTTATATTGTAAATGAGACCAAATGTCAATGAAAATTTGGATCGATCAGTTCATATATCTAACTGATTAAGGGATAAGTGAGTCATTTTTGGTCAGGTGATGGTTTATTTAATTTTTTTTATCTATTTACTTATCTATCATATTGAAGGGTAATGACATAAAAGGTGAATCATGTGGTATGTGAGTCTTGATTTTTTTTTGGGAAGTAATGGTTGTAGATGATGGATTTCTATTGATGACAAATATAGGGTAGGAGGCGAAATTATTATTTTAAAAATTGAGACAAATTTTGGGTTTTTCAGGATTTATATAAGATTCCAAGACGAATTAGGGAGGGGTTTTGTGGATTTGGTTGGTATCAATTGTAAGGATCATTGGGTGGGGAGGGGTAATCATGGGAGTATCAAGGAAATGTTTTCTGGGGTATGAAGGGATTGAGGGAGACCTTTAGAGACAAATTACGTGTGGGGGAGTGGTGATGTGAATTCTGATGGGAAAAGAGAAATTATGGTTAACAGAATATAGTACAGAGGATGATATAAAAACCAAATAGAGAGGGGGTGAGAGTGGACTAAAGGTTGGGGATGGCAGAATCAAAATGGGGTGAATGGAATTCTGACAATGTACAAGGAGCATTAAAATGGATGAATTCTACTAAGAGAAATTCATATTTTCATAATTTTAGACTGTACATTTTATTATTATTTTTAGTTATTTATTTTATACATAATTTTTTAACATGTATCACTAATAGGCTCCATAAATATTTATGTAATAACAATTTTAGATAAATGTATAACTACATTTCATTGAATTAAATAATGAAAAAATTCACTTATTTTCATTGTTAATTATTTTAATGCCTAATTACAATCACAGATTTGTTTACAAAAAATAATAAATAACTAAAAAGGAAACAAAGAGGTCACAGTTTTTAATGATGATAATTATATAATTACTCTAAAACCCAAATAATGAACCTCATTCACGTGGAATGTAATGTAAAGTAGCTTATTCGTTATATTTTAAATAATAGCTTGTAAATATAATCCAAAATTATTTTATTTTTCTATCAACCCTTATTCAACATTCTATCCCATAATTTGTCACCACCCTCAAATGAGGGAAATGGATGTTATTTTCTATTTCGATATATGGTCCTTCTGAAACAAAATTTTCTTATATTTTTTTAACATATATTTTTGTGAATTAAAATAACTTGGGTATCATAATTTTTGAATAACTTTCCAAATTTTTTATTTTAAAATTATGTATTGGGTAATGGTAACAATTATCTAGGTCACACAATGTAATGGTTAATAAATTCAAAGAATAAAAATAATAAATTGGAAGAATAATATGGACATACATTATTTACTAATCATACTAATATTTTTTTAGAAAATAAAATTTAATTATATAAATGAAGTTTTCATAAAAAAAATTAAAAAAATATATTTATAAATACAATTAAAATTAAATTCATGATGATAGATATATAATTAATTTCAAATCATATATCATTTTATAATTTCTTTATGATTTATATTTTCAAAAGTATCATATGCTCTTTTATTAAATTAATAGTTATTAATGATATTCAAGATATGAAATCTCAATATGTTAGAAATTACCCAAATTTATTATGCATAATATTTATTTTATTGGGATGTATCATTGTCACATGTAAAAGAGTAGTCACATATTTATTTGTAATCATGTGTGATTTTAGTAGTCAATAAAATTTATATAGAAAACAATTAGTAATGATTTCAATTATGTTAGTGATGAAGAGTTGAATTTGAGAACAAATTTGATTTGTTTTGATTTTTTATGGATTTTCAAATGACAACTTAATTAATTGAGTATAATTCATAGATAAGGAACTAATTTTTTAGTTTCTAATAAATATATCCACTTTTGGTTTCATGTATTGGATAGTGACAAAAAATATTTGAACATGAATATATATATCATTCGTTTAATGATATATGAATTGAATAGAAAAAAATGAAATGTTATTCAAAGATGAATTGACATTTTTAAAGAAGATATTGAATTTATTTTAAACTATTATTGATTAAAATGCAAATTAATTTTTATATTTTATAATGTATATGTCATTTGAATAATTTTTTTAATATCCAATATTGAACCACCATCAATTCTGGTAAAATGCTTTATTAATTTCCTAATTATTAAATTTTATATCTAAATTTTAAATACAAAAAAGAATAATAATAATTTAATATATCGTTTATAAAATGCGTTTTTAATTTATTTTTTATGAATTCACATATATTTGTAGTTAAATAATAGATTTGGAATTTTTTTTAAATAAATTGTTCAATTTAATAATATAAAGAATAAAATTATGTATTTTACTCCCAAATGGTATTTAAATATATAGATATAATGATATGAGAAAATAAATTTTAGTTCTATTTAGAATAAGTTGAATCAATGTTATACCAATTGGATATGGTATTAGGTAATAAAATACCTTTTATAACATCATGAGTGGAATTCTAATATATACATAGCATGTCAAACCAATTAAATCATTTCTAATTTCATGGGGGAGACAACGTACATAGTTATTGTTTTTCAAATATTATATAGTGAAATTAAAAAACATTGCTCTAAATATTTTTAAATTAAATATATTTTTAAAACTATTTTAAAATTTTAAATTTATTAATATAATTGATAAAATAATGAAATTATTAGGGAACATGTTGAATTATTGAGGAAGATACATCAAAAAGTTAATGATCTTACAAATTCATTTTTCATAAAATAAAAATTAAATATAATGTGGTTTGGGTGTTATATTATAATTATATCCCACAATTAATTTCTATTATATAGAAATGAATATGGTGATTTTTTAGAGTTTAAAATTATTAAAAAATATAGTATAAAACAATTATTCCAAAATTAAGACCATTTGAATATAAAATTAGCATGGTGGGTTTGACTTGACCATATTCATGCCTCCCTATATACCATAGGCTCTAATCAAAGAAATATTCCCAAAATTAAATCAAAATTCTGAAATTCAACAATACATATCCCTACAAGTCATTCACAATAATACTCAGAAATATAATTACAAAATTATATAAAACAGTCCAAAAATACCTAATTATTATAAACAATTGAGACAAAAATTACCACATATTCCAAAATAAAAAAGTTCAAAAATATCTACATGAGGAAATAACCATATTGAAATATCACATATCACAATAATATAGTAATCAGTAATTGAAATAAATAGAGTCACACTTGTCAATAATGATTTGACATACTAATATAAAAGTAAATAAAGTGTTATATGACTAAGCCAAGAACTATTCTCATGTAGATTACTAAGCATTCAATTACATAATAATCATATGTGGTGTGTCTTGTTGTAATCAAATACCTATTCCATAAAGAATATATGATGACTATATATATACAACTAAACTAATATTTTGAAAATGGAATGTGGGTAATTTTAATAATTTAGTATTATTTTCTCCCTCACCTAAACATAATGAGTTCATTTATAATCAATCCTCTTTGAATTAAAGTCTAATGTGAGTGTTAATTTACATGCATTGTGAATCCCAAACACACAAAAATAAAGAGAATTCACATACATAATAATCCTTTTCCTACATTTATATAAGGATTAAATACCCGATTATCTAACACTAGTACTTCCCAACATTGGAAGAGAACACCTTCCTATGGTGTAAAAACCATATACCATCATAAACCCACATGGTACAATTAACTACTATTATTTTATCCATAGATGAAATCATCAAAGGGTCTCACTGTATCTTGATAACTCACCCACTAGAATTACAATTGGACCCTCAGTTATCTCAATAATCATTAATATAAAAAATCTATAAATAATAGAGGTAATATAAATCATATTAAAAAGGAAAAAAGAAAAAAATGGTCTATTTTTTACTTTTCTAAAAAATAGATTTCTATAGAAATGTATTCTTAGAGATCAATAACATGAAAATAACACTATAAAATACCATATTAAAAATAATTGGAAAACTAAATATTGAATTTCTACTATAATAAATTACAATACTATATTTATTTCACCAACTAATCTCATATCACCTTTTCTATTTGGTGAAATCTGATAGACTACCAAAAAAGTACCACTTAATTAATATAATATGTGACTTATTATCATATGTAAAAACTCCCAAGACATAATGATATACCTCTATCTGTGCACTATGTTTATATTGATCATAAATCAAAAACAAATTCATCAATAATTATTAATGTGTCGTGTTCATGATCTTACATACAATGGGTCCATGGAAGGATCTATATAATATTAATTTTTTGTATACTTTTATCCTTCTACATGGTTCATCATCATCCTTTTTAGGGATCAATAAGTCCTCTCTATGTGTTCATGTGACAATGGGTAATAGGAACAAATATAATGATCCATATCACAATAGGGAAAGTATATCCCACATGTGACCTCAAATTATTAATAAAAATATACTCTATGGGCTATTCTTCAACCCCTGAGGTGATCTAAAATTACACCTCCAAAATGTAAATAAAAATGTTCAAGAGGTTAGAGACACAATCACATTTCCTCAAACATTACATATATAGTAACTAAATATAAAATATGGCATAATTAATCACAAAAGGAGGGATTTCACCATCTCCAATGGAAATATATAAGGGGGAATAATAAATCTCACATTATATATCTTGATCCTTGCTAAGGATCATCATTCCCCATGTTCCATGAATATGGAACATTGAATAAGAAATTGGTCAAGATAATTGGGTCTAACTTCCACATCAACCAGTAAGGCTAATCAAAATGAATCTTAAATAGCACTAAGGATTTCAACCACCACCCCACACCCTAAAAATACACATGTGCAATGGTTATCAAGATACCCATAACTTATTCCACATTAATACTGACACATGTAAAACAATGTGTCTATAAAGGTGTACAGATGTGTTCAAATATTTATGTGGTGTTTGAATTTTCAATCTAATGAGTGTATTTTTTTTATTTCATTTTACTTAGATCATATTGATTTATTAGAGCCCTCAATTTGGGGGGGGGACTAGGCATAGAAAATGGTCTTTTAGAACTGTAAATAAGAAATAAGAACGAGGAGTGGTTCTAGGTCTCCAGTTCACTACAGTGTAGGACTGGTGATCTGGTTGTATGGGTAGAATCCCCAATAGGTCCGATGGATCACTGGTTGAGACCACTTGCCGGCTGATAGAATCTTGCTCTATTTTTAAAACATTGGTCACCCTATAATCCCTCTGGGAACCATTTACACCACATATTTGGGGGTTCCACTTCCACCACGTGTTTTATCTCTTACATATACAGTTTCTTCCCCAAATGATGATCTTAAAGGATCTTGTTTCATCATTTTAGATTTCAAATTCTATATCTTGTAATTGAGAGCTTACAGTATGGTTACCACTCATTTTATTTCATCAATTTTTTTCCCTAACTTTATGTTTGTTATAGTTTTGAATTTGGGGGACAATTCCACTAGGGGATGGGGGAATCATCCTGATTGTGTGGGGATTTTATATTTATTATCTTGAATACATACTCAAATACTGTTTGGATGATTTTAGCCGTCAATTTGTTTTATTAATATGTTCATTTGAGATTTTTGAAGGGATATTTGGTCAATTTAAATCATTTTCACTTAGTTTTTTTGGTTCTAGTTGATAGGGATTTAAGATAAAATAGTTCTCAAATTATGGAATAGACCTCCATAGGCTGGTTGGAATTGGTTTTAGTTGTACAGGAGAATCCAATTATTAAATGGTTGATTATGAATAAGTGTTTCTGCATGTATAATTATTCTATATTATTATATAATTTTAATTATATTAAAATTAATTAATTTTTGTTGTTGTAAATTAGTTAGAAAATATTTGGTGCATGCTTTGGTCATTTTCATTAGATAGTATTGGGAAATCAGTTGTTCAGCTAAGGATTAAAATGGAAGATACTCTAAATATGGTAGTTGGTCCCTTTAAATTATCCTTAAGTCTCATATTATAATTTGTGTGGTGTATTTTTCTTTTTTTGAAATGTTTGTACCTCAACCTATATTAAATTAAATTTTTTAATAATTTATCCACCATAGTTTATATGCCACTTTGATATCCCTTTTCCCAAAAAAATGTTGACCACTAATGGGGTGAAATTTTAATAAATATAATTTTATATTTCTCTATATAATTAAATTTTCTTGTATCAGAATTGGTGTTTTTAATATGAGATGTAGAACTGTAAATTCAGATTTTTTGTTTTTATTATAATTATATTTAAACGTGGTAAAATGTTTCAATTTTTTAAAATGATATGTGTTTTGCAGTCATTAACTTGTATGTGGATTTTTTTAATTTTTATTTTACATACTATAAAAAAGATTTTTTTTTGAAATAGTGATATATTTATTATAATTTTTATGTGAAATGGAGAATTTCTATTTGCTATATTTTTTTAAAGTAATGCAAATGGTTTTTTTATTTTTTCTTGCTAGAACTAGAGTAAACACAATCACAATGTGGTCTTGGTTGTTTTTATCATCAACAGTGGTGAACATGATCCTTAGGGGGGATGTATGGATTTATGGTTAAGTTTGAGTGATCACAAACTCTTTGTGGTGTATTTGAAATATTTTTAACATGGGGTGAACACATCCCCATAAGGGACATGTTTGTGGATTAACATTGGTTGAAAAAGGCACTAGGGGTAAAAGGATTTGGGTATGGGTATATTACGACTATATTTGGATTTTTTGGATCTAGGATGCGTATAATACAATTGGTAAGAAGGATTATATGTCTAATTGATCATGATATTATCTGAGATATCTTGATAATGTAAAAAAGAAAGCATGTTATGTTCCCATTGTGAATTTATCACCCAGGGTGAACCCAAACCCCGATTTCCGTGTGTTTTTATGTTTTCAATTTTTAATATTTAGAACTCATTATAAATGTATTACGATTTATCCTTTTTATATTTTCATGCAATTTTATAGCTTATTTATATTGGGACATCATTGGTGGAGGGGGGGGGGGGGTCTGTTGAGTTGTACTCCCACTCTGTTTGGGTCTCGTTGGCAATTTGTTTCCTACGAATATTATAATTGTTTTCACACATAGGTATTGTGACAAATAATTATTCTTTCATTATTAAGATGATATTATAGAATACATGAGAATGAATTGTGTTGGGAATCTGGATCATATCATCATTTATTCTATTTTGTGTTTTTTATTTATTTTAGTTTTCATTGTATAAATACCTAAAATGTATTGGATAGTCTGGTCTATTATAGACAATAATATTTTCAGTATTGTTGGAACATGCCAGAATGTCAATATCTTACACATTTATATGGATACAATACCAATTTTATATTTCCTTGACTATTTACATACACTTATAAGATGGTATTTTCTCTCTTATATACCATGATCAACCCACACTTCAAATTAGAAAACATTGTTGTTAAAAGAGTCTTGACATAGTTACTGAATTAACCTAGTAATATTATTGTTCATTGTGAACTACGAAACGATTTAACAAAGGTGCATCAGAGTCATTTTTCCTTTTATACATATCTTGGGAAAGGTATACTGGAGAATATTAATATTATAAGAGATGGTATGAAAATTGGGTTGAGTAAGGGTAGACCCATGTTTGGGTAAGTTCATATCACTATGTGTAAGATAATATTATATGATTATCCTTTTTCTTTTTTATATTATTTCACCTCATTTAATGCTCTTTATTTTTTAGGATATTTATTTATAAAATAATTTATGTTCGAGCAATAAGGGAGAAGTGGGGCTTTACAAGAATCATATTGGGAATATATACATTATCTGAATGATTTCCATTGATATTTTATTAGGTTTGTGACCATGGTCCATTATTTAGAGTGCCCACAACAATTTATATAGTGTTTTATGTAGGTTTAATATGTCACTATACTTAACATATTCCATTGAAAAAACAAAAAACTATGTAATTATTGAGGACTTATTTTTAATAGGTCCCTAGGAATTATTATTATAATGAAAACCTACATTTTTTATTCCTCTATAAATGGTAATTTAAATATTATTTAATTGATCCAATTTTAAGAAAATTTTACTCTAATGTAAATTGTTAAAAATATATTATTTCAGGGGATAAATGATTTAGTTTTTTTATAGAATTAACTAAATATAATTGAAATTAAATATTATAATTCATTCTCTAATATATGTTGTACATTAAATTTAATTTCACAAATACATTGTTTTTGAGATCAATGTTTAATATAAGGTTCTATTTTTTTGAAACATATAACTCTATATTTAAATTTTTTGGATCTTGTTTTAGGGTTTTTGGGATTTCCAGAGAACCTGAGTTATATTTTTTTATAGAACCTTGAGACACATGAAATGTTAAAGGATTATTGTAAACATTTGTTATTATCCATAACTATCTAGTAGGCCGGAGAGGTGAGTTTTTGTTCAATGGTTTTGACCCTTCTAATGGTTTTTGCTTCGAGGTTTCATGATACATTTAGATGGGGTGAGTTTCATCTTGAATATTGAAACTAGTGTGAGGATTTTTGTGATCCATATGTGGAGGATTCAAATGAATTTCCATTTTGTGACTCCAAATTTAGGATTTGGTGTCCTATGAACTTTAGGGGTGATTTAATAGAGGGTTTTACTATGCTTGTGAATTACACTATGTTAATGAAGAAGGTGTGGATGTTTTGGAGGATGAGATCATTTCACAAAGCATTCTATATATTGTCTTTTATTTTTGTGATAGATTCATTGCAGTTCAAAGATAATAAAATTTTTGTGAGAGTATTCGACCTTGATTTTTGTTTTGGGATGGGCATGCTTGTTTGGAATCCTTCCCCACATAACTCCATAGTCTTTGTTTTTATGGAATATTCTATTTGGATTGTATATGGTAGGATATGAACCAGAACTAGGTGTAAAAATTACTTATTTGAAAACATATCATTTGAGGTTCTTAGTGTATTATTTTTATGTATATTATATGTCATGGTACTGATTAGATGGTGAGTTTTACCAACAATAATCAAGTATGGTCAATAATTTATATAGTGGATAAAGACATCCTAAAAATGTGATATGGTTTGACAAATATGTAAATTATTAATCATTTTTAATAATAATGAATCCTAAAGATTTTTTCATTTCTAGCATGAATGGTTTCAATGGTTGAACCAGTTAGGTGTTGGTCCATGTCAATACCTTATGTGACTCTAAGAGAATCAAGGAAATGTAAGATCACCCAATTAAAAATTAGAATATTTCTAATGTTTTTTGTTACCCTAAAACTATTTTTTTCATAAGTATATGTAATATTTTTTAATGTCACCATGTATGTTGTTCACTTAGTGGGAATGGTGTGAGATGGAGTTTTTGATAGTGTCTTGTATGATTTAGTCTCATCTAAATAAAACATGACACACTAGTGTTCTACATGGACCCTCTACAATAGGATTTATTTGAGTTTGAAATAATTGATCTTAAAAGAGTCTAGGAAGAACACACATTCTACAGATATTTTTTCACCACCATTAGGATTTTTTTGTTATGAGATGTTACACACATTTTTCTTGAGTAATTCGATGATCATTTCTGATAAATTCATATGGTGTTAGTATTTTGAGAATTCATGATAGGTCATGAATTTATGGAGGGAACTAGGGTGTGATCGATGAGAGGATTGTGGTATTTGAAGATCTGATCTAATGAGTAATAATTGAAATAGACCAATTCAAAAATGACCACATGGGTATATTAGATATTGCAACATGTTTGATACATGTGGAACCTCAAAAAAAGTTTTAGAGGTTATTATAACCATTGTTGAGTCTTTGATTAGGTAGGTTTTCATATGTGTGGTTCACATGATGTTTCTTAGAGATGAAGCTTTGGGTTTATTAAATGATGAATCAAATGGTGTGTGATGTTCCATGATTAACTTATTGGTGTGACCCTCATTGTACTTGTTTATTTGATGAGTCTTTGTGAAATGTTTTTCTGATTTGGGAGTGGCATATTGATCATGAAAATGTTACAATTGTGTGAAAAAAAAATACATGGTGTGTGATATTGGATATTGGAAAATGCTTATGGTAATATGATGACCATGTGAAAATGAAGTTAAATTCAATGGATTTATACTAGTAATTCCTCTATTAGTATAAAATTTATAATTAGTTGGGGTAAAAATGTCATCCTCATGATCATGATGGTTTTAGTTGATCTAGGAAGGAAACAGGTCGATGGAGGCTTGATGCTCGGGGTATGGTGAGAGTGGGATGGTTGGTTGATTGTTATAACTAGGAATGACACTATACGTAATGAATGGAATTATGTGTGCTAGATTATAGGATAATGGGATGCATTTGGGTTTAGGTAATTTTGTTTAGGAGGATTAACAATTCCATTGCAGGAAAAGATGAACATTATGAGAAAATAAATACATGGAAGAATAGAGAATTCATGAACATAGTTGGGTTTGGTGGGTCAGAAATGAAAACTACATTATCATTTTGTGTAAAATGTTTGAGTATTCATGTTTGGACATCTTTTTTTAAGAAAAAATCATCTTGTCGAAATGATTCTTGGAAAATGATATACATCTAATAGTTTTGGTTTTTTGGAATAATAGGGGGTACCGAGGTTGGATGGGTGATTTCTAAAATGATGGGTGTGGTGAATTGGGAACCCCATTGAGGGGGGGGGGGGGTCATGGAAAACCATGATGATGTTCACATAATAAACTCATATAGTAAAGAGTTTTTTGTCTTTTAATTGACTTATATATGCTATATTTTTAGGGTGGTGAGAATGATTTACCTATTGTGTGGGTAGATGATACATCTCATATTTCTCAGGGTTGAAGGGAACATTGGTGGGCCATCTCTACAATCATGTTGAGAATTCATGATAGGAACTCGATCATTAAAGAATTTAGGTGACACAATGGATGGTGAATATTTTTATACAAAAATAATGATATCTTATTAATGAGCTATTATATTATATGGAGGTTAGAAAACATTACATCCATATAGTTGAGTGGATGAGTTTAATTTTTCTTGTAATGTATGATTTTTCAAGTCTACTGAGTGGTTAATTTTATGAGATGATGTTTAGAGGATAATTGTAATGGTCTAATGCCATAAATATGGTATTATTGGTCATGTAGAAATGGTGTTTTGGTAATTGGACTATCCTAGAAGTAGCTATAGTAGATTAATGCCTATAGCATGATGATGCTACACAACTGTGTAGTCATTACCGAACCAATGCTATATAATTGTTAAGGAAAGAAGACATAAACACTATCTGGACTCAAAAAATGGCTGATGGTCCCAGTAAAGCTAGTCTATGGAGGCAACTAGCCAACTGGTAGCCTTCTGGGATGTATTTAAATGAATGGTATCCATATAATATTTCTAGTACCCCACCCCCTAATACCATCTATTCATTATTATATCTACCCTAATGGATATTAGAACCAAAACATATATTTTCCCTCCCCTATTATAGGTAGTAATGGGTCACTATACTCCCTATTCATTTCATAATTAATCAATTAAAATTTATAGGCAATTGTAAGGATAAAAATTTCTTTCCATTTCATTTATATTTTCCTTAATCTAAAGGTTATTCCAAAATGGGATCCAATTGGTGATTATAATAGTATATGGATGACTCATCCTAACTTGATTAGGATTACAATCTAGTTACCTTTAGGACATCCCAGCAATATTTCAACATACCACTACACATCATTTTTTGGAGGTATTTGGTCTCCGAAATTTTTACCCGAATCTAGTTCAACTTTCACTATTATTTTTTATGGTTACAGCTATGTTTGATAGATATTCATCCTAATATAGTTCTTATATCATGGAACAGACCCCTATAGGGTGTTTTAACTATATTTTAGAGCATATGGACCATCCTTTGGGTAAATAGTTGATTTTCCTTATATTTTTTAGATTGATTAATTTTTCAATGTTATTAATTATTTATTATTAAAATATAATTATATAATTTAGTATTTTTGAATGCATGTTAGAGTGAATTTGGTGTGAGAATACGTTTTTTTCCTTGGATGGGATCATGCAAAAGGTTTCAATGATCAGGACAAAAAATTGATAAGAATTAAATTTTGAACGTGGTCCATTTTAAATAACCCACAATATCACACTATTATTTCAGTGGTGCATTTTGTAGTACAGAAATCATGGATGTGCCTTATCCAAATTTAAATTGATTTTTTCAAAAATTAATTCAATGTAGTCTAAAAACCCTTTAAATATTCCATTGGGATAAATGAAATACAATCCCATGTTGGACATCATATTAATAAATATAATATGTTTTTTATCTAATTAAATAAATATGAATGGTCTATGAATTTATGTTTTTAAAATATATTTTTTTCACGGTAAATAAGGAATAATTTATTTTTAAAAATAAGAATTAAATATGTCAAATTGTTTGGCCTTCTGAAAATGGAAATGTGTTTTTCATTTACCAACATGCATGTGGTATCTAGTGAATTTATATTTAATTGGTAATATATAAATGGTTTTAATAAAATGTATATATTTTAAGGGATTTTTTTATGTGAAAGGAATGGGGTGTTTTTAAAAGAAATGGGTTCTTTTGATTATTATTTTTAGAAATGGGGTGAATGCATCCCCAATGTGGGATTGATTGTGTATATTGTTAAGTCAGTGTGAACATAGACCCTGTGTGATGTAAGGATTTATTGGTTACATAAGGTGAATATAACCCCCATAGTAAACCGTGAAATTATAGTCATTATCGGGTGAACACGAAGCCTGATTGACATGAGATTTGAGGAATGGTATGTTACCCAAGGATTCCATATTATTATACCAGGTATGGGTGTATTACACCTGGTGGTGGGAATTGTATGATATTACCATCATGAATTTCAATGAGGTATATCAACACTAGAAAATGTTGTTATATACTTTTCCCAAGGTGAACCCTACTACCAAGACAGATGTTAAATATATTTTTAGACTTAAAAGGTACAAAATAACACTATTTGGGATTATTTATCCATAGAACATTTGTATGAACTATAATGGACAAAACGTTTTATGGGAATCAATTTTTATGGATTAATGAGTGTTACTCACACCCTACTCATGACACCATAGAACATAGGGGGATCTAAAGACTCTAAATTGTTTCAGGTACATGTTTGGGGATAGATCTTATATCCTTGTTTTTCTGATGGATCATAAGTTTTTGAAGCAATCTAGGAGTCATGAAAATTTTAGTTTTTCTCTATTTCGGAAGCTGGGATTAATTTTGGATTTTGTTATATGATATCCTAACATGTAATAGATAGTCTCATCTCTTATGGAAATCTTAGTCTGTCTTATTATTGGCACATTCCAACATGTTTAGTATCTTAATTCATTAACTAGATTTTCTATATGTTTTATATCATATAATTCTTTTAATCTAATAAGATGGTATATTATCCCCACTATACCACTGATTAACTATACTACAAGTTGGTAGCCACTAGAATATGGGTAGCTGTGCATGACGGGTAATATTGATGTGTTCTTATTATTGTTCAATTTTAACTAAGGAGGGGACATTATAAGACCCATATTTGAGGTATCCTAAGGTCCTTGTGGAATTTTAAAAGAAAGGAACCTAAGAATATTACCAAATTGACATAACAACTAATCACCCTAATGAATATTCATTCAATTAATGTTATTATATAATTTATTATCTTTTAAATATTGATAATATATCGAGAAAAAATAATAATAATTGAAGTAATAAATATTTAATATTTATTAAATTTCTATTCACTAAAAGATGGTCAAATAGACCAATACATGTCACAAAATAATACCTTCTGGATTTTCTTTACAATCTAACTGATAACCTTATATACATGTTTTTTGAGAATTCAACTATATATTGGATTTATTCATTATTAACCTTCTTCCTATGACCTCTAAAAACTTCCTTAAAGACCCATCAACTTATTTTGAACTATCATTTTAAATCCATATCATTTAGACAATATTTTCTTTTTAAAACAAAATCTAATATAAAAACTATATTCTAGTGACATTGGATTAAAATACAAGCTTATTCCATCATTTCATATGAATACTAATCACATTAAAATAAACACATGCTTGAGGATCATAATAGTTTAGTGTATTTGGAAACATGGAACACATTATTCCCATTTGGGAAATAATATTAATCATATGTGTTATAGATATGCCCCATTATTAATTCTATTGAAAAATATTCACTATAACATGGTGAAAGAAAACATAATAAAAGGTGAGATAAAATTCTCAATAAGGGTAGATAAAGGAAATATGTAATCATAAGATAAGTGTAAATGTATGTTAACATGAACATAACATTGTAACATAATACCCTCCATATCGTGAACCAAGGCATAATGGTTAGATGATCCTAAGACATGAATCCTGATTTAATCTTGAGAATAATCCATCAAATCACAATATACTAATAAGAAATTGAATTGTAGAAAACAAAAAATCACTGAAAGTATTATGTGAGGGCTACCTACAATGACTGTTATTACATGTTAAGCTTATACTAATCACCCATGTACCATCATTAGGCTTGGGTAAAACTATTATACCCTCTTATTTTCTTCCTTATTATATAACCTATATACACTCTTTTTTGTGGTCTTGGGCTATACCCTATATACCAAATATTTTACAGGTTTGTCTTAAAACCTCAATACCCTCTTGTTTTTTCAGCTTATACTACAACTTATTGATCCTTTTATTTTTATATTGGTCTACAACTCATAAACTATCTTCTTTTTAGGCTTGGGATACATCCCCTATACACTATTGTTTTTGGGATTGTGCTGCAAATCATTGATCCTATTTTTTCAATATTGAGATACAACTCATTTACCCTCTATGCTCAAATACCATTTAACATTACCCAATTAATTGGATGGTGATATATGTCCCACCCATCACCCAATAAATTCAAACATTTAAGTTCCACAAGATAATAAAACACTCATCATATCATGAGCCATGAAAAGAGATCGGTGTCATGAAAATCGTATAATGATGCGTGTAAAAGATAAATTTTTCATAATCATTACATAATTGAATAAATTATGAAAATATGATGGTTTCATAAGTGTTTTATCTTAGTTAACCCTATGGAAGAGAAACTGGTTTCATAAATAATTCTCATATAAAAAATAATCCATTTGAGGAATGAATAATAGTGGTGGCCTTGGATCATATCTATAGTAAAGAATAAACTATATTAAATGGTATCATATTAGATGGATATGTATTTTTGAATATCACTTGGTTTATTTCTAATGAGAAATAAAATTTCTTTGAAAATCAATTATAAAAACATAAATTTTTTTCAAAAAACATTTTCCTAGAAAAATAATTTGAAATATTAGGAATTAGTATTTTCAAATAATTTAAAACAGAAATGTATAAAATGTCATTAGTTATTTGAAAAAAAATATTTTTTGGAATAGAAAGTATTTTTTAATACCTTTGCTTTGAAAATATATTTTAAAACATAAATAATAATCTTTTAAATAATTTCGATTTTTTTTATTTAAAATATCATTTTGAAAACATATAAATTAATCTTTGAATATAATTTAAAACACTTTTATAAAACATAAAATATTTTAAAATTCATTTTCCTAGAAATATGTATTAAAATGAACTGAAATTTTTTTAAAACAATTTTAGATATCATGGGGTTTGAATGAAATCATATTTTTGACTGAAATGTGAAATAAAGTCATATTTTCATAAAAACATGTTTATATTTTCCTTAGGTACCAAAGAGTGTAAAAAGAGTTACATTACATGATTATATATTCTGTAACACTAGGGAAAGTAAATTAATGAGATTTTTTGAGATATGCTTGCCAATATTTCATTTAACTAATTATAATCATAAACAATCCCGAAAAATGATGAGAATATAGTAAAAAATTGTTTCCACATTGGTAACTTTGAATAAAAATCCCCATGAACAAATAATGTTCAATGTATCATAAAATATTATTATTATTATTATTTTCATGATATAACATGTAAAATAGATTTACATGATCCATGTAGAAAAAAATAGGTTCGTATCATGGAATGTGTCTCAAAGAATGAAAATTGAGTTGCAATTGCTTTACCAATTTAGAAAATTTTGATCTATAGACCCCACAAAAGAGAGATGATAAAATGGATATGTAAATAAAAAAATATTAGATATAATATTCATATAATACATTCATTTTATCTATATACACCACACAGAATAAAAAAGTTTTCATTATGGCATAGGTCTCGTAGAAATAAAGTGTGACTAGAAATCCCCTAACTACATGTGTAACTTTTGATTAACTAAATTCATGAATGAATAACATATATCAATACCTTTAGTATCAAAAAGTAAATTAAATTAATTATATAACAATTCATAGGTCATTATAATAATAACATAATACGAATAAGTGGTTAATGTAGCATATATCTCACAAAAATAAATATGATATGAGAAAATGTTTACCTTACGTATTTTCTTTCTTAATTCACATACAATAATCCAATATAAAAAATATGTATTTTTTATAAATATACCAATAAAACATATTTTTATGTATCCTCTCATATATCATTTTATTATTACCTTATATTACACTTTCATTAACAATTCATTTTTAAGGTTATGTTTCACGTAATAATTGTCTTGCCTTCCAAAAATGTTTTTATTTTTTATGCTTGGTCATATTAATTATATCATGATTTAATTTCATAAGTATTTTAAATAATGATATTAATATCATATATTTTCAATACATATTTATTTATAATAATCTATAAATGATAGATGAAATGGAATACACAGTTCATGGAGGCATAAGTCATATATATGCATGAATGATAATTCTGTTTTCATCTTGTATTGATAGAAAGAAAAAAAATGAAAAAAATGTATTTATAATATCATTAAAGTTTAATTATTATTTCATATACGTAATATATGTTTACTAAAACCAAACATAATACATTCCATGTAATGTTTGAATGAATCACATCGCTTTGAGGTGGTGGTATTCTAAACATCCACAAACAAAGTTATCATATTCCCATAAAATAGAAATCATGATGGTATGTGTTATGTAGTTATTAAAGATGCATAAATGGCTCCAAACTATTATATATATTTTATTAAATTATTAAATATATCATTACTTTAAACCATGAATGGTGGTAATATAATAACAAATAACATCATTTAGTGAGGAAGTATTCCGACGTACATACAAATGTTGATTTTATATCCCATTTGATGGATGTGTGATTAATTGTAGGTATAAAACATAATATGAAATCATATATGTGTATTTATGAAACATATATTATTATATAACAACTTAATAATAAGAATTTATGGAGTGTTGATATCAATGATACAAATGTTCTTGTGGAAGGTTAATATATCTTATTTGGGTATCTCTTTATGTTTTTCTCAAAAGTACTTCATTGGTTTGATATATTCCCAATTTTAGGAATATATAATTAAATTATGGAAGTTTGAAGTTGAATTTTCAGGGGTATTTATTATAAATAGATCATGAGAGGTGTGGGTAAGTGATGGAGGTGAGTTCCCTTTCATAGTGGACGAAGAGTGGCATTGTTTTCAATATAAAATGGAAAACTGTATTGTGATGTCTCCATTAAATCATGTAAATACAATAATAGTCCAAATTATATAAAAGGAATGATATGGTTGATATAGTATCATCAAAATTATTTTTTACAAGTTTCTATTTCATTTATCTTTTTTCTATTAATGTTTATCTATTAATTACTCTCATTTTTCTTAAACACTATATTTAATATTTATTATTTTCACATCTCTTTTAGTACAAAAACTAAGTTCTAATTACATTATTTATAAAATATTCTGATTCCAAATATTGAAACAATTTTTTCAAATTATAATCACATAATTGGATGAAATTAATTTAAAATTACCATGTATGTAGGATGAAATGATAGTTTTTTAAGTGAAAAGTTCAAAATATTGAAATGTTTTTATATCCAATTTCATTGTAAATTTGGTTATAATGACATAAATTGGTTTAATTTGTGAATAATTTATCTATTTATAATTTAAATTTAATTTAAAATATAATTTTAATATAAAAATAAATAACATGAAAAGAATCTTTGAATTAAAATTTAGGGTTTTCACTATTAATCAAAAAAACGAAACATCTCAGAAAAAACCCAAAAATTCACCAACAATAAATTTTGATACTCTTCATTCAAAATGAATTTTATTTTTATCAAAATGAATTTATAAATTTTAAAAATTTATATTTAAAATAAGTGATCCATCAAAAGGTTGTAAAGTAACCTTTTTGAAAGAATATATATCTTTACACGTAAATTGGGTTTATTATTATCTCTTGTATAAAACAAACATAATACGAATTCTTAAATGATGATTTAATATAGTATATATATTTCATTAAAATCATTATTAAAATGTTTTTTAATTAATGTTTTTGTGTTAAATGTTAGAGAGTGAAAAAATATAATCTTCTAGTTAATGATTTCATATATTTTCACAGGGATTTTAATTTAATTTCTTATTAATTGGTCACCGACTAATTCTAATTATATACATGTCTAAACCATATATTAATAATTTATTTAATTATATTGAAAATAAAAATTTTGAACATCTAGGTGAAAACTATAATGATAATTTAATATAAAAAATTAATATTACCTTACAGTTTAGTAGAACTAGGTTTTGGGTGTAAGACAAGTTATCAAAGAACTGTAAGGCAATTGAAAACTTTTATTAAAAATAATAATAAATAGAAAAAGAAATAATATAATAAAACAAGTCATGGAGGTTGAAAGTGATGGAGTTCAAGTTAATCCCCTCCCACAACCACAAATTATTGAAGAAACTTTTCATTGTGTGTAATAAATACAAAACAAAGTATTGTGTGCACTACAATCTTGGCATGGTGTAGAGTACAATGCATGAATAACATAGTGATTTAATATAAGAGAAGATATATTCATGGATTAATTAAATGAAAAATATGAGAATGATTTAATTAATTTGAGAAATAATATTTCAAAAAATATCACGGTGTTACGTTATACCCATTTAAATTGAATTTCTCCCTTGAAATTAATTAAGGTTATCAAAGGTTCAATACTTAAAAGTTCTCTATATTGAATCCTAGTTCCTAAAAATGAATACAAAAATCCATTTAAAATGTAATTTGTAAAATCAAATAGCTACGAAACATAACTCATAACTAGTATTACCTATTGGATAACATTAGTGGAAAGTGAAAACATGGACATGGATAAGAAATATAAATATAATGTTCTGATGGAAAATTATAGAGAGCCTAGTTTGGAAACAATTAACGATCACAAACCCATAAGTCAAAGGGGTATAAAAATTTTCATTGATATTATCATACATTATGATAATGGGAAATCGTTTTATTTCAAGAACCATTTCTTAAGGTTGAAAAATTTTCCGGAGAAGAAATACTATCTTGATTTCAACACAATGTTACCCTTTGGTTGTGTATTAACTAATTTACACATCATCTATTACTAAAAAATAATTGTTAATTTTTTATGACTAAAGTAAAAAGTATAGATCACACGATTCATATTTAGAATGATAATTCATTCTATCTATCATTAGTTATCATCATATAAAAAAGTTATCATAGGTTATCAAATTTGAATAAATCCTCATAAGGAGAGATTATACGCTAATCTTAAACCCACATCTAATGTTTCATTTAAATCATTCCGTAAAAGGTCAACCTTGTCACACCTCTAAAAGATAAAAATACAATATATTATAATGAAGGAAATTAAATTATTTTAAAATTTATCCCCCATATATAATAAGGTATCTCTTTATTGTTACATTCTGAACATGTGAATACCTTTATCATGAATTCTCTTGAAACATGGTAGTAAACTGGATTACCATAAAACCTTATTAAAAATATTCATGCATAATAATTCCAAATATTACAAGATATATTAATTAAATAAATAAAAAAATATTTTAAACTCCCTCCATGAACTCATAGACCACTTAGTCAACAAATCTATAATCCGTTCCATAGTAATTAGTACTATCCAATTTACTTTATCCATGTGAGTCGTATATTTATCCAAGATAATCAAAATATTATCAACATTAGGAACATGTAAAGGGATAAATTCCAATAATAAAAATATCACATTTCCATTAAATAGAATATCTAGTTCATTAGCATCATTCAATATATTTTTGTAAATCATTAATAGAAAACATATACCTCCTGATTCATATAATATAATTCTAAAAATCTTATAACTACAAACCTAAATCAACAAAATTTATTCTTAAATCATTACTCAGGCTTTGCTATCAGATTCCATAATACCATTCTTGAGAAATTTGAAACATGAATCTCTTCATATGGTTCAGAAACCTTAATATACACATGATTCTTATGATTAATGTAAATAACACATTTAGAACATCACATACCTTTCACAAGTATTTTGTGGTCTCTTCCTCTTCAAAATTTTAACCATTTCTCATTCAACCTTCCTGATTCTATTAATTATATTTCAACTCAAGAATTTGATATGTATAATTTATAGACTTTTCACATCTGAATCATATAATTTTATCCTGATTCCTTATAGTTCCCATTATTGATAATGAATAGAAAAAATAGTGTGAACAAAACTTACCATAGAGTAAAATCACATTACCATGAAAAGTAATAAATTGGATTTCTAAATTATGAATCCTGATTTAATATCTGACAACTTAGGATTATACTTATAGATACCACTAGACATATCGCTAGAAATATCCCTGGGGATCTCAATAATGTTTTCTTATTACACCTTACAACGTTAGACTAAACCTTTCATTTGATACTAACTATATGGAATTACATTTAACATACATGGATATTACATCATTTTTTATGAATATTATTACTTTAAAAAATTACATTCATGAGGACCATAATATTTTAGTATCATTGGAAACAAGACTCATATTATTCTAATTTGGTGAAAGATTTTTAAAATCTCCCTTAAAGATACTACCCATTAGTAATCCTACCTAAAATTTTTATTCATAACCTAGGAAAAATAATCATAAAAATGGGTGATCTTAGATAAATAGTAAGGGTAAGTAAATGATATAAATAAGAATAACATAGAAATATGATTAAGAAATCATGAATACAACACTGAAAGATCACATTATCCATATATATGAACATACAAATGAATCATGGAATAAAATTTGGATGTTTATATGACATGTGTAACATCCTATGTAATTATAGAATATGAATTTTTCAAATCTATTAATATTTATGAATTAGATATTAATTTTACATAAAAGGATATTAAATATTTGATAGAGTACTCAGAAAAAAATAGCAGGTTTCTTCGAAATCTTATTTTGCACAAAAGACTAAGTTATTCTAAAAATAAAAATAATAATATATTATCATTATTATTTTAAAATGTAGTTATATCCTAATAATTTTAATCGTGGGAATAAGACTGAGTAACTATATTATTTTCAAACATGTTTATTAAATATTTTTGCATTCATCCAATAACTTTTAGAGGATAAATAATATAATAAATCCAATTTTATTCATAAAATACTCTAATATTCTTAGAATGTAGTTTTACTACCTTTTGACAGAGAAAAATTATTAAATATAGTTTTTGTCACTTTTATGTGTTCAATTTTACAAAATAACCTTCTACTTCGAAAGCAGGACATCAAAATTTACTTGGGATGAATTTTGGGTATTTTTCGAATTAAATTCATTTTTTGATGAATAGTAAAAATACTGCATTTTAATTCAAAATGACTTTTTCATATAAATTATTTATATAATTAGATTTACCATTTAATTGGTTTTAAAATGTATTTAGGTTATTTTTTTATCATTGAAACCAATTTATTTCATTTTAAGAAATTGAAAATTGAAATTGCATAGAAAAACTATGTTAACTTTTGAACACTTTACATAAAAATCATTTTTCTCATTTTGATAATGGGATTAATATAAAATTTAATTATTCCACTTATGTGAATTGAATTTTCCAAAAATAAATTAAATGGTGGTACTAAGTATGAAAAATAATGTCCCATACGATCAAAATAATTTTTTGTGAATAATAATTTTAGTATTTTATTTACCATAGTAAAAGGTAAAAGGGTAACTAAATGTAAAAATAAAATTATAATAATAAAAAATAACACTAACACTCATCCTAATATTATTGTACAAATTATTGATTACCAGAATAATAATTGGGTATAAATTGTGACTTTTGGAATCCACTTGGGTGTGATTATGACATTTATAACATTTAATTTATATTAAAGGAAAATTTGTCATACTCTTGTCTCTTATTACTAATTTTTTTTTCATATGGGGTAATATAAGTTACATCTTAGAATATTAATAGTCCTTAAAAATCTAAAAAATACCTATATCATGGTAATTCATATATAAATTTAACAATTTTTATAATTAATATTATTAATGACACCATGATGATGTTGTAATTGGTTTATTAAAAAAGAATCAAATAAATGATATTAATAATATTAAAATAAATATAATTAGAAATATTTGATTCAATCCACATTTTTTATGAATATTATTGGTTTTTATTGAGTTAATTTTGTTTTTTAAAATAATCATGTTGTTATGATTTCATAAAATTTCATGTAATGAATAGGGTCAAAATTTACATAATTTGTAATTTAAAATTTAAAATATTTAATTAAATGATATAAAATGTATAAAAATAAAATATGCTACCAAAAGTTTTATATAACTCTAAAAATGTCATTAATGACTCATTAATTGGTCATTTGGTATGATTTGGGAATTATTATAACACTCAAAGTGTAAATTACATGATAAAACTGTAAGAGCTAAAAGTGTAACAAAAAAGATAAGGATAAAAGATTATTAAAAACATGTATAATTCTCATTTAATGATTAAATTTTGACTCCTACTCATCCTATATTCAAACTAAGTCAACTTTGACCCATTTGGAATCAAAATTGATTTTAATTGAGTTTAATATTTTAATAATTCTAAGGGTGCCCCTCCCCTCTCTTATAAAAAGGCACTCATTCCTATATATTAATTAACTTACAAAACATTTTGGTTCATCCAATATCTATCCAAACACCCTTCCAAGAATCCCTTCCCACTTTTTTGAGTCCATATTTTATGTATAACACCATCTTTAGAGGTGTCAATGTTCTCTTCAAGGGTGATCAACCGAAAAAGAGGTATCATTTTCTATAAGTATTTTTATTTTATTTCACCATACACATACATCAAATAATCTTATTCATAGATGAAATAATAAATATTTTATCCTCAATATACAAAGATTTTATTATGATCACATCATCATCAAAAAAATATATCTCCACTTCCATTAAATGGTAAAATAATTAATCGTTCTTTTGTATGGGTGAACTATCACATTAACAAATTACTCTAATACATTTTTCTCAACTGTATCTCATGTCATGTTATAATAATTGAATTAATGATAGTATTTTAAATTCATTACATATTAATCATTCTATGTTAATAATATATAAATTATTTTCTTACTTTCCATGTATATAAAATGAAAACATCATTCGTGAGTACGTGCGAAATATCACCTCCATAAAGTGATGTTTCTATTTTTTATTCTCCACATCACTTTTATGATATATATATATATATAATTATACGTAAATGAATAATATGTTATTAATTATGTTACAATCATTATATATAGATAAAATAATACTTTACTTCATTCTATAATGGATAATGAAAAATGAAAAACATTTCTCATGCGTACGTATGGCTTACCGTCTCCATTAATATAATTTTGTTAATTTTTAATAACCACACATAATGGTTTGATTTAAGTGTGTATTATTGTTATAATAATTATAATAATTTAATGAATATTATTCTGGAGATGAATGAATTTTAACCACATGGACTACTGACATCAAACCATGTTCCTTTTTAACTCAAGTACTGAATATCGACAAAAAATCTGATATAAACTTCAATAATTTTTTTATTTTTATGACATGGAAATAAGTGATATAAAATAAATAATAAAGTTTAAAATTTTCTAAATCAAGAATATATTAAATTATGTTTATAATTCAGGTATATAAATGTTGTACGTGACATGTCAAAGTCATTTTAAGGGACTTCATTTCAATCTCCTTTCATTGAGGAATATTTTGATGTTATACACCACATTCCATTATGCGATGTATAATTAACCCCATTGGAATTTAATTGCATTAAAATTATTTCAAAAGGAATATTTTTCTATGATTTGTTTTACTAAATGACAAAAGGAATGTTTTTTTAATGTATACTCTGACAATGAGGTTTCCACCACTATGACCATTATTTGATATTTGGATTCCTCCATAAGCCCAAATGTTTTTAAAAGAAAAAAAATAAATAACATATTCCATTTTCAGGTATTTTTTTATTGAAAATTGTTTTATGAATGGTTTTATGATATCAATATCTTGAAATTATTCCTTGTGATTGAAAATGAAATTTTATGATTGAAATGTTTATAATTGCAGTTTTTCTGTGTTGTGATTATATATGGGTAAATATAAACTTGAATGGTGGTTATGTGATAAAATAAATATGATTTGTTCTGTAATAATCGATAGACATGTGGTTAAATTATAACCTCCAATGCATTGGGTATGGAAGTTAGTCTTATGGCTATTACATTTGTAAGAGTGATATGTGTGGAAGTCGACTGTATGGTTATTTCATTTATGTATGATTAGGTCTGAAGTTACCATTATATGTAATATGATTCTTTATTTTGTTTTTAAGTTAGTACTTTGATTTCAAAAAATGTTAATCAACGAGATTATATTTAGTGTAGTGTAAATACTTCTTTCTTAAAGGTGGAAAGTATTACTTTATGATAAAGTATTTATGGTTTACATGTTTTCATAAGTGTAGCAGTTTTTCTTATTTGTGTATCCCTAACTGAGTTTTTTATGCTCATCCCAAGTTTTAAATTGTATTTCAATGGATTTATAGAATAATGGAGTCAATGATGGGATCAAGTAATAGTTATGATGTTTAAATATGAAACGAAACTAGGTTTCTTTTTAAACATTTTTTAATTTTATGGGGATTGTGAGTATATGTGTCAAATTTTTAATATTTGACTTGTTATGTTTGATTTATTTCTAAATTCACTAAATCTATAAACAATAAAAGATACATGATGTGAATGAAAGAAAAATTAGTACCTTAACATAATATTAATTAGTGTTTAAAACTAGGGATTTATAGTTGGTATCAGAGGTTGGTTAAGATAACATTATGATTTATAATATTTTTAATTGATTATCCATAAATTATTTTTACATTATGTTAAAATTTAAATGATATTGAATTTGAAGATTACAATGTTGTTTCATCTAAGATATGTCAGTTCAAAATGTTTTTTCATATATTTAATTGGTTAGTTGTGTTGGGATGGAATACAGAGGAAAAAACAATGCAAATCAACATCCTCAGATGGTAAGAATTGGAACTAAATAGTTTTTTGCAGTGATGCATCAATTTAATCAGGTGATAAATGGTGGATGTGACCATTCCCATGATCAATAAGATTGACTATAGAGGAATATTTTAGTAGTGGTAAATTTCATAAATCATCATTGCCCCACATTCTGACGTTTATATGAATTTCTGCAATATGAAGGGTGTATTAATTCATTATAAAATATTTTTGATGTAACAGAGTGTTCATAAAATCAATAGGTTAGTCTTATTATTTATCATATTGACGGTGAAGTCGATCAGTGGTGGTTAATGATTAGAAATACCATGGGAAGTGTAGAGATTGATGCCATAGAATGGGATGAATATCAGAATATATTTCTTCAGAAATATTTTCATAAGGTTGTTCCATTTAGGATGGAAAAATAATTCATGGAATTGAGACAAAAATAAGAATAGATTTTGGCAACATATGAAGAAGATTTCACCCATTTTCCAATAAACATCCCTAGTTCTATCCAGGATATTGATAGTATGATAAATCATTTTAACTTCAGATTGAAGGCAAATTATCGAAGGGCATTAGCTTCTCGTGAGTTCAAAATCCATGAAAAACATGTATGATGTGATGATAAGGTTGAAATAGATTCTTCTGATAATAATGTGTTCCATGAGTAAAATAAAAAGTAATGATACAATTAGAAGGCAATGGTAAAGAATTTATCAAAGAAGTTTGGTTGTAAGAAAATTAAATTTCAATATTGTGATAAGTTTAGTAAAAATCATGATATATAATTTCTCTTAATGTCTAGGTAGTTCTTCTAATGTGGTAACACTAGTTATATTTCTCATGAATATAATGGGATATGGTCATTCAAACAATTAAATGTCAACGTTAAGATGTTTTGGTAGAAATTATTTAGGGGATTATGCCCATGGGTGTCCACAATTGTTTACCTAGGGTGAAAAGTAGAAATATTGAAAGCATAAGGGTGTGTAGAAATCATTTTATAATAATATGGATGAAGTGGATCCATAAAATAATGTGGTGACAGGTCCACGTATCTCATTATTTTTCAAATTTTTTATTTGAGGTCCGGATACCATCAGTTGAGGGTGATAGAGGGTTAAATCCCCAATACAAAATTCCAAATGAGATATAGGCATTATGAGTTTGTATTTAGGCCCTTTGTGTTATCTAATTCCATTTTTTTATTTTTGAATCACATGCATTGAGTCTTTCATTAGTTTTGTTGATCGGTTTATGGTTGTTTTTATAGATGATATTTTGTTATATTCTGAAGGTCAAGAGGAACCTAAAAGTAACTTAAGGATTGTTTTGAAAACCATAAAAGAATGGAAACTATACGGAATGTTGAGAAAGAGTTAATTTTGGTTGCAAAAAAATTATTTCTTTTATTTTATTGATTATAAAGATGGATGAGCTGTTAACCATTCTAAAACAAAAGTTATTAAAGAGTGTCCAATATGTACAAATATCATAGAGATTTCCCGGTTTTCATAGATTAAGATTTATTACTAAAGGTATTTTGAAATCATTTCTCATGTATATATATCACACTATCTAAGTTAACCCATAAGGGATTCATGTTCATCTATACAAATGAATTTGGTTATTATTTTCATGGACTAAAATGAAGATAAGAAAATGACCATGTTTTGTCCCTCCCTTCCAAGAATGGCGAATTTGTTATCTATAGTTATTCTTCATCCACAAATTGGTTGTTTCATAATGTAAAATTATTAGGTAATTGGTTATACTTTACGATAGTTGAAACCTCATTACATAAATTACCCAACACATTATTTGGAAATAGGTAATGTTAGTTTTTCATTAAAAATTATGAGAAATCATTTGTATGGTGTAAAGATTGAAATACATATTGATCAAAAAAATTTGAAGTATATATTCACTCAGAATGAATTGAACATGATACTGAGGAGGTGGCTAGAATTAATCAAGAATTATAATTTCATAATTCATTACCATCGCAGAATATAAATTAATGTGGATGATTATTTGTGTCGAAAATGTATTTCTATATTCACGATGATATTTTTGGAATGATATCCTTTGGTTATTGTTTTGAAGAATTCTATATTGGAAGTTTTTGGTGTCAAATTTCCTCTGTTTTGTTTTAGGTTTCAGTGAAATAATATTTATCAGATAGAATTAGAAGGGCGAAGATGGAAGATAGTGAGTTACGGAAAAAGGTAAAATTATTTCAGAAGGGTAACATACCTGATTTTAACATTGATAAATATTTTTTCTATAGGTTTTGAAAGAGATTATTGATGAATTGTTATTCATATTTGAAGAAGTATTTTTTATGTGAAGCTCATAGTTCTCTGTTTTGAATTAATTTGTATTGAACTAAGATATATAGAGACCTTTGGGTGTATTACTGGTGTGATGTAATGATAAGAGATATTGCTGACATTACCCTAAGATGTTTGATTTTTTAGAATGTTAAAGCAGAGTGACAGTTATAAAAATGGATGATTTAGCCTTTTCTAGTGCTAGAGTGGAAATTGTAAAATATATTTATAGATTTCATAGGGGGATTACAAAAGGATTTTCAAGGAAACATTGTGATCTAGATTCTTATTGATCGATTGACTAAATCTTCTCATTCTCTAGCTATTCGGGATACTCTAACTCTAGATCAACTTTTACAGTTTTATATCAACGAGATTTTCAGGTTACATGGTGTTCCATTATCAATTGTATTTGATCATGATTTGGGTTCAGTTATAAATATTGGAAAGTCATTCAGAAGACGTTATGCAATGAATTAAATTTCAGTATAACATTTCATCCTTAATTAGATTGGTAGTCAGAATGAATAATTCAAATGTTGGAGGATATTCTACATCAAAGTTCAATGGATTTTTATGTATGTGGGGATCCTCATCTTTATTTAGATGAGTTTTATTATAATAATATTATTCATTCAGGAATACAAATGGAACCATTTGATTCATTTTATGAAAAGTAGTGTCAAAATCCATCTCTTTGGGATGATGTCAGAGAAAGTAAGTTGATGGTTCCAGAATTGGTAAAAGAGATAACAGAAACAATTCAATAGATTCAGAAACACCAATGGACATTTCAGAGAATCCATAAAGGTTTTGAAGATAACCAAAGGAGAACCTTTATTTTTAGTTGGGTGATCATGTATTTGTCAACATTTCTCTATGTAAAAGGGTGATGAGTTTGGGAAGAAAGGGAAGTTGAGTCTAGAGTATATTGGATCCTTTGAAATCATTGATAAATTTGGATCAGTCTCCTACCAAGTGGCTTTACCTCTGAGTCTATCTGAAGTTCAAATTTTTGTCATGTTTTAATGATAAGAAAGTATATACTGAATACATCGCAAGTTTGGAGTCTATAATTAGTTTAGTTGGAAGAGAATTTTTCTTTTGAGGAACAACTAGTCCAGATTCTTGAAAGAAAATAGGATGTTTGGTGGAATACGGTGAATCACCATGTTAAGGTTTTATGGAAAACATATATGGTTAAAGAGGAAACACGGGAATATGAAATTATATAAGGGATAAATACACCAACTTATTTGATATGTAAATAAAATTGAAAGGAAACAATTCCCAAAACGGGGAAGGATGTAACAACTGGGGTAATTATAGAATAATAACTTTTCAAATATATTAATATTTTTAAATTATATATTAATTTTACTTTGAAGGGGATTCTATGTATAATAACATACTCGAAACATGACAATGGTTATCTCCAAAATATTATGTTTCACACAAGACTAAGTTATACCCAATAATAATAATAATAATAATAATATTTTAATGGGTTTTTATGGCCTATCCAATGTATTGACGGGAATGAACAGAACTATTGTTTTTAGTTTTATACATGTTTATTAAATATTTTTACCATTCTCCCATAAATTTTAGATGCTAAAAAAGAGAATAAATACAAATTTAAGCAAAAAATACTCTAATAATTTTGAAAGGATGTTTTATATCCTTTTGATGGAAAACAATTATTAAATCCATTTTTGTCACTTTTATATATTCTATTTGATAAAATATACTTCTTATTTGGAATAGGGACATCAAGATTTACATTGGTTAAATTTATGGTATAATTGTGATTAAATTCCTATTTTAATGAATATTAAAATACTAAATTTTAATTTAAAATCGCTTTTTCATTTAACATATTTATATAGATAGATTGTCATTTTTATTGGTTTTATGGTGTAATTATATCATGTTTTTCTCATTTAATCCAAACATTGATCATTTTAATAAATTCTATATAGAAATTGAATAAAAAAAACTATGTGATCTTTTGAACATTTTACATAAAAACCCATTTTCTCATTCTGACAATGAGATAAATTTTAAATTTAATTCAAAAACGTCTATTAATTGAATTTTAAAAAACAAAAATAAATGGTGGTAATAATTATAAAATATTTTGTCCAATATGATATATATATATATATTAATAGTAAATTTAGTATTTTATTTACCTTGGTTAAAGGTAAATAGGATAATTAAAGGAAAACATAATATTACAATATTATATTAATATAAAACTACTCTAAAACATGTCCTAATTTCATTGGATGTGTTATTGTAATAAAATAAAATCATTTGTCTAAAATTTTGACCTTGGAAGCCACTAGAGCGTGATTATGACATTTATAACATTTAATTTAAAGTAAATCCAAATTTGACATAATCATGTCTATTATTACTAAAAAAATTAATATTGGGTAATTGAAGAGATATCTTCAACAATGAATATTTTTTAAAAATATAAATTTATTAAATACATCATTTTAATTTATTTATAAATTTTGGGAAGAAAATAATTAAAATAATTTATGACACAATGATGATGAAGTAATTGATTCCTTAAAGAAAGAATCTAATAAATAATATTAATAGAGTTAAAATAAATGCAATTAGAACTATTTTATGCCATCAATGAATTTTATGGATGAACATTACATTCTTTTATTGAGGTAAGGTATTTTTTAGAAGGATTAAAGTTGTTATTATTTTAAAAAATTTAATATAATGATTATTGTCAAAATTAACGTAATTTATATTTTAAAATAAAAAATAATTTATTAAAAGATATAAAATTAAATGAAACTACATGATTTGAACAAACAAGTTAATATAAATCTGAAAATTTCATTAATTACTCATTAATTTCTCTTTTGGCATGATATTGTAATTATTTTAACTCTCAAAATGTAAATTACTTGATAAAACATAAAGAGATAAAAAGGTTAAAAGAAAACTAATAAGGATTATAAATTATCCAAAACGTGAATAATTCCAATTTTATGATTTTATTTTTACCCCACCTCAACCTAGCTTCAAAATTATTGAACTTTAACTAATTTGGAATCAAAATTGAATTTTTATTAATTTAATACTTTTAAGAATTCCTAAGGAGCCCCTCCCTTCTCCTATGAAATAGTACTCATTCCTCTCTATTAATTACACATAAAAAACGTTTTTATTGGACAATATCAGACTATACCCCTTACTATAATCTGAAACCACATTATTGAGTCCTTATTTTAGGAATAACACCCTCATTAGAGGTGTTATGGTGCTCTTCAAGGGTGATCAACCGATGAAGAGGTGTCGTTTTCTTTAAGTATATCTATTTTATTTCTAATTCCACTTCCTTAAAATCATCTTATAACATGTTGAAATAATAACTCCATTAACCTGAATATACTGAAATTTTATGATCATAATATAATCACCTAAATTAATCTCCACTTCTATAAAATGGTAAAGGAATTAATTATTTGTTCATGCGTGTGTACTATGACCTCCACAAACCGATCTAATTCATTTTTAATAACTATATTTCATGAATAATTATAATAATTGAAATAATTTTCATATTTTATATTCATCACATATTAATCATTCAATGACAATAATATATCAATTACATTCATACTTTCCATGTTCATAAAAATGATAATGTCGTTTTTCTGTACGTGTGAACTATCAACTCCACGATGTGATGTGACTCATTTTTAATCTTTATATCACTTGTATGATATATATATTTATAATTATATTTAAATTAATAATAGGATAATAATAATTTGCAAGTCATTTTGGGAATAAAAAATAATACTTAACCTATTTCTATAATGATCAATGGAAATATAAAAACGTTACTCATGTGTAAGTACGACTTACAATCTCCATGAAAATAATGTTGTTCATTTTCATAACCATTCATAATGGTATTATTTAAAGGTATAATTTATGTATAAAAATGATAATAATGTCATGAATATTATTCTATAGATAAAGGACTTATGACCACATGGACTAGTGACATCAAACCATGTTCATTTTAGACACAAGTACCGAATATAAAAAAAATGTCTGATATGAACTTAAATAATTATGTAATTTTTATAATAGGGTAATAAGTGATATAAAAAGAAGTTATAAACATGAAAAAGGTTATCAAACAAGTATTAATTTCCCAAATATTATTATTCATGAATATAAAGGTTGTATGTGATGAGTCAGACTCACGGTAAATAACTTTATATCAATCTCATTTCGTTAAGGAATATTTTAATATTATACACCACATTCCATTATTTGGTGTATAACTCATCCCTTTTACATTTAATTAGATTCAATTTATTTATAATGGAATCATTTTTTATGACGTGTTTTACTTAATAGAAAAGGACTATTATTTTATGTATGCGGTGGCAACGACTTTTCCGCCGCTATAATCCTTTTTTAATATATGGCTTCCTCTATAACCAAAATTTTTTTAAAGGGAAAAATAAATTCTATATTTTTAACGACCAATCCTTGGGGACCGTTATGTGACTACCCCAAGCCCGCATTCAATAGGACAGAGGCTAGCGACTAGCACCAAAGGTGAATCCCTAATAAAATGGAAAGGCATTACATTTTAACCTGCCACTCACACAATCTGAACAGAAGAAGTAGAAGCAACATGTACCGTCTAGTCCAGCTCCGAGCAGCCTCATGTCCATCACCCTTCGCCTTGATCACTATTTTCCATCGTCTGCACAGTACAAAACAAGGTGCGAGCGAAGCCCCTGCAGCGGTGAGTATAACAATACTCAGTAGGGGACCCCGAGACCCCCGAAGGTCTCCCAGAATCCACTAAAGATAAACCAAAGAAGAAAGATACAATCATGAAGTATCAACCAAACCTAATTAGGTATATGCCCATACATATACCTAAATTACCAGTCACATTCCGGCTCCAACTCTCAATCCCAAGCACAACCTAGTCCACAACAGAAGAAAAGTCAATCGACTCGATGATTGAAAGACAAAACTCAGATCACACCGGTATACAAAACATGAAGATGGTTAGAGATGATTAGATGTATCCTATAAATCATATCCTCTGTCGAACCCACATAGGATCTTGGAACAGTATCAGCACTGTCAAACCCACGTAGGAACCTGGTACAGAAGTCATCACTTTCGAACCCACGTAGGATCCCGGTACAGATGTCACTGATGTCGAACACACGGAGGATCCCGGTACAGAAGACATCGTTGGAGAACCCAAGGAGGATCCTGGTATAGAAGTCATCGCTGTAGAACCCATGTAAGATCCTCATACAGTATCTTCGCTGTCAAACCCACGGAGCATCCTGTCATCTCAATCGCAGCAAGCCCTAGTGTTCCCGCACACAGCACGCTCGATTCCGAGAGGGTCCGCTTCTCAATCCAAGTGATGATACATAAAATTACACTAATTGTTGAGTATATGTATCTTGTAGTTCCATCTCTTCAAAACAAACCCAACGCGACAGAAGACGCGTCAATCGGACGCTTGGTCTGTGAGTTATTGGCATTTTTCTTCTAGGGGCCTTGTTGGTTTTTTGGCTCAAACCAACCCGACAATATCCCAAATGTGTCCAAACCTCAAGTAGGATATTAAAAAAGAATCGTCTCACTCCAAGAATTCCATCGCCGTAGATGGTTCGTCGATCGGACACCCGTAGCCAACGATGCGGGCAAAAAGGTGTAAATGGCCATAGCGGGCCCGAGTCCGGTCCGACCCAGTCGGACTAACCTGACCTGAACCAAGTGGATGGCCTGAACCAAAGGAGTGGCCCGAACCTAAGGGGTGGCCCTACTTGAAGGCGCATCCTGGCCCAAATGTGCGGCCCAACCTGAGGGCGGCCCAGCCGTGGCGGCCCGGCTGTGGTGGCCCAACTGGCCCCGCGTGGGAGGGTGGTGCCCCCCCCCCCCCCCCGGTACGTCGAACAAAACCGGCATGTTGTGCCGGTTCGGGAGTTGTGGGACCTTGGTGGACCTGGTAGTCTAGCTCTATGGCACTCCGCCCAGCCGGGCGCCACCGCAGCACAACGGCACTGCGGTCCTCCTTCCCTTTGTGTGGCGCGATGGCTCTGTGTTTCTGCATCCGCCGCGGCCCTCCCAGCTGTGGATCCTCACCGGTGCGGCACGACGGCGCCGCACCCCTTTGCCGCGGCCCAGCCTGGCCGTGGATCCGTACCTTCGGCGTGGCGCGACGTGACTGTACCGCCCCTCCTTTTTCTGTCGCGGACCTCCCGACCGCGATTCTTCTCTGGCGTGGTGTGATGGCACCGCGCCCTTCCGGCTCCGCCTCCGACATCAACAAAACAAGAATCAACAGAGGGACGTCGGGCCGTGTTTGTTCAGCCTGCACGCTCCACATTAGGTGATAACAGTTGTCCAACATCGAACCATATAAACGATGAGGAATTAGGATTTAATTTAATCAATAAAAACTGATACCTTGATTTGACGACTGTTCGTTGACAACAACGTCGTTTAATTGACGTCGGAGAGCATCCAAGGAAGAAGCATCATCGACGTTCATCGTGGGTGGATCCTTATCTTTTAGCTTGGTCAAAGATCGAGAACGGTGTTTGTCATTCTTCAGAGATGATAAGCGTTCTTTGTTGGGAGGATGTCGTTCTTCCAAGAGTTATCCCAAAGCTCCACCAAAGAGAATCACCAACCAAAATAAAATAATGGCTACTCCATTATTTTATTTTTTCCATGCATTTCAAAAATAATTCAAACTATTTCAAATTAATTAATTAATTGGAATTAATTAATTCTTAGGTGTCTTGGCATGATTATGAGCGAAGGTGGGAAGTGAAGAGGCTCCAAATATTTAGGGAGAGTTCCCAGAGTTAAATGGGGGTTAAGGGGGTTCGATGATCATGCGTGCCCCACCTTATAACATCTTCCCAATGGAGGTTATGTGCAGGTGGACCCACCACCAACCTCCCCTTGGAGGTTTTAACTACCCTTCAAATAAAAATATTCTACATATTTTTATTTAATTTTATTCAGAAACCCCAAAAATGAACTTCCACTCCCGTCAGAAAGCAACTGCGGTAAAGGTATCCTTAAGAGATTATCGACATTGCAAGTTCAACGGTGCCCTCAGATTTCAATTCCGAGAACCGTTTCAAAGAAAATAAAATCATGCATAAATGTTTACTGTACATACCCGAACAAAACTTCAGAAATTGATTCTGAGCACACCAGGCCTCAGAATCAAGTGCCGTTAGAAACTGTGGGCTCGTAAAATTCTCAATGTATTCTAAAAAAATTCCATGGAATTTCAGAGTCCTTAAAATATTCCCTATTCAGGTATTTTGGAGTTGAAAATTGTTTTATGAATGGATTTATTATATCAGTATCATGAAATTATTCCTTATGACTGTAAATGAAATTTTATGAGTGAAATGTTCATAATTGCAATATTTTATGAGTTATTATTATATAATGGTACGTGGAAATTTGAAAGGTGGTTACATGATAAACCAAATATGGGTTGTTCCATTATAAACCAAGGATGGGTGGTTACGTTATAACCTAAAATTCATTGGTTATGTAAGTCGGTCGTATGTATTTTCCATTTAAAAGAGTGATATGTGTGTAAAGAGATTGTATTCTTATTACATTTGAGTTTGATTATGTCCCAAGTTACCTTTTTAGGTTATATATTTCTTTTATGGTTTTAAATGTAATACATTGATTACAAGAAAAGTTTATCAATTAGATTATATTTAGTGAAGTGTAATTTTTAATTCTCCATGGTGAATGTATTACTTTATGAAAAAGTATTCATGGTTTACATGTTTTAACAAGACCCAAAGTCTTCCTTCGTTGTGTGTCTATTACCAAGTTATTCCTGCACATCCCATGTCTTGAATTGTTTTACACAAGACGTAAAGAAGAATAGAGTCCAGGATGGGATAAATGATAATTTATGAAGTTTAAATATAAAATGTAACCATGTTTCTTTTTAAATGTTTTCTTATTTTATAGGGATTATGAGTAGAAGTTTCTAAATTGTAATATTTGAGTTTTTATGTATGAGTTATGGCCTAATTTACTAAATATATAATCCTAAAAAGATCCTCAATATTAATGAATGTAAAATTATTGACTTAACTAAAGATTAAGTAATTTTTAAGGCTGGGGCCTTATAACATGAATCATGATGGGATTAATATCATTACCCATGGATGCATAACAGAGTAATAAGGCATGCAATTATTTCAGACACATAATTCTAGAAACTACTATGTCAAGGATTCTAACCAAGACACTGATAACATGTTAGGCTTGGGATAATCACCCATGTACCTTCTTATGGAATAGTATAACTACCTATGTACCCTATTGTTTTTTTGGCCTAGGCTACTACCCATGTACCCTCTTTTTTTGGGCTGAGGATATAACACATATACCCTTTTTTTGTCATGGGTAAATACAGTATACACTCTTCTTTTTTGGGATTCGGTACAACCATAGAAAAAATTGTTTTTGGTCAGGGTCTACAACTTGTATAACCTCTTGGTATCATGCTTCGGATACAACCTATATAATAAAATTTTTTAGGATTTGGCTATAACCCTTATACCCTCTGGTATACATACTTTGGGTATAACCCATACGCCCTACTATTTTTGGGATTAGGCTACAACCTGTGTACCTTAAGATCTAATTCACTATTTATCTGTAACCTATGCATTAAAGGGAGATATAGGTTCTACCCTTATCCTAATAAAATCATACATCCACTTGATACAATATAATTAATCCTTTATTATATCGTGACTAATACAATGATATAGGTTTAATAAAAATCATATCATAACCTACATAAAAGAGATAGTTTTTATAATAATTTAATAAAATAATATCCCATGAAATTGTATTGGTTTCATTGGTTCTTTATCATGTAGTATCTCATGTAGGATAAATAGGTTTCATAAACAACTTGACAATATAAAGATGATTCAATCAAAGAATGAATGATAATGCTATCATTGGATCATATCCTTAATAAATTATATATCATATAAATGGATATCAAATTATATGGGGAAGTATTTTGAACATTACTTAGATAATTTCATAATGGAAAGGACCTTTCCTGAAAAAATTGATTGTAAAACATAAAATATTAAAAAAGGAATTTTCTTGAAAAAATGTTTGAAAACAAATGAATAAATGATTACAAATAATTTAAAACATTTCATGAGGAAAATTTCTATTTTTATTTTTTGATAAATACTTTTTAAAACAGAAAACAATTTTAAATAGTTTTTATTTGATAATATATATGAAAACATAAAAATGATCCTTTATAATTATTGAAATTATTTACTTTGAAAATATAATTTCCAAACCCTTAAAAGGATGCATTGAAATTTATTTTAAAAACTATATTTAAACATAGTTGTTTTTAAATAATATTCATTGAAATGTTTCTTAGATGTTCATTTAAAATCATTTATAGATTCTATTTTAGATTGAAAGTATTTTGAATTAAAACTGGTTTTCGACCGAAAAGGGAACTAATGTGTGATCTTCATAAAAACGGTTTATTAATAATATTATTTACCAAAGAGTGAAAAATGGTACCATGAAAGGAATATATCTTGAATAACTATATTATATGTAAAAAATGAGAAATATTGAGACATGTATCATAATATTTCATTAATGGATTCCAAATCATAATCAATCCCAATAAACGATGATATTGTGGTACTAAAATGTTACCACATTGGTAAATTTGAATCATAATCCACATAAAATAATAAAATTGAATGAAATATAAAATATAATTCCAATATTACTATAAATTATATAACATGTTAAAGGGTGATACAAAAACTTCTTAGATGAACACATGTTCATAACATGAAATGAGTCTCAAAGAAGGGAAATTGAAACAAAATTACTTTACCGATTTGGTAACATTTTAACCACAAACCTAATGAATGAGAGAAAATAAAATGTATACGTAAATAAAAGTAATATTGAGTATAAAATTAAATTAATAAATTCACTTTCAGTATATAAACCACACAAAATAAATTAGGGGGTGAATCCGTCATAAGTCTTGTAGAAATAAAAATGAGACTATAAATCCACTAACTACTTGTGTAATTTATGAGACAAGATATTTATGAAACAATAAAATATATTTAAAAATTTATTATGATGAAGTTAATTATTTTTATTATATAACATTTAATAGGTAAGTATATACACCATAAAAGAAGAATAATTAGTGAATATAGTATATATGTCATAGAAATTATATTAGACAATAAAACCCTTACCTTATGTAATGACTTAGTTCATACTTGTTTGATGATACTGTAAAACAAATATAAGTTTACTATACATATAATAATGAAAAATATTCTTATATATCATAAAATATATTAACATAGTGTGACCATATATTACCTTTTTGTTAACGATTCCATGTTCTGATTATGTTTTAGGTAATAATCACTTTGTTTCTCACATGTGTTTTTACTTGTTATTCATGGTCCTCTTAAATAGATAATTATTTAATTATATCAAGAATGTATAACATAATATAAATATCATATATATTCATTATATATTTATTTAGATAAATATATAATATATAGAAATATTAAATGGAAAACACAGTTCTTGGAGACGGTAGGCCTTATGAACATATGAATGCTATTTTTACTTTCTTATCATATTAAAATAATGAAAGAAAATTAAATATATTACACATATATTATCATTAAATTATCATTATTAATTCATATATATCATATATTTTTACTAATATAATTATTAATAAATTCCAGTTCATTCCAAATGAATTTCATCACTTTGAAGAGGTAATTGTCCACATGTCCACAAAATGGAAAGCATGAAGGTATGTGTAATATAACAATTAAATAAACATAAATATATAATATATATCAAATATATCATATAAAAATTGTATTATGTAATTATTCACACCCTTTAATGGTGGTAATTGAATAACGAACAATATCGGGTAATTACATAAATATAATTATTCACATCCTATTTGATGGAAGTTTCTTTTAGGGTGTGAATAATTACATAAATATATCAAATATGGTGTGAATAATTTCATAAATATAATAACCTATTTGATGGAAGATTCTTTTAGTGTAGGTATAAACTATAACATATAAAAATATTAATATATTTATTATATTTAGGTTATTATATAATTAAAAACTAATATTAATCTAGGGAGTCTAGAAATATATAAAATAAAAGTGTTTGTAGAATAATGTTACCTTTTATTTGGGTAACTTAGTTTGGTTTGCACCAATGGGCTAACTTAGTTGTATTTTTTCAATAGTGAGGCCTATTTTATAATGTTAAATAATTTTGGAGGATATGTTAGATTTTTTTGGCTTAAAAATTGTCTTAAGAGGTGTGAATATATAAGGGGCGGGGTGAGTTCCATTTTATAGGGGACTATGAATGGGTTTCTTGTAAATACAAAAAAGAAAACATTATTGAGATGTCTCTATTATATAATTTTCCTCAAATAATGGTCTAAATTTGATACAAGAAGAGATATGGTCGATATATTTCTATAAAATAGCTTTTGGAAATATTTCTTGATGAATTATCCTTTAATGATTAGTGTTTTACCATTATGTAATCTCCTTTTTTCTTCAATCGATCAAATTATTTATAATTGAACACATTAGTTTTTTTATCAAAAAATAATTTGACAATACAACAAATTATAAATTATTATTATTCCAAATATTGAGGCCATTTTTTCAATTTATAATGAAATAAGTGGAAGAAATTAATTAAAAATTAATCTCATAAATGAGATGAAATGACGAGTTCTTAATATTAAAAGATCCATATATTAAAATGTTTTTATATCCAATTTCAAAGTGAAATAAGTTAAAATATACTAAATTTGTTTAATTTATTTATAATTTATCTATTTATACTTTCAAATAAAATTAAAATATAATTTTACAATACAAATAAATTATAAAAAAGTTCATTTCACAAATAAAAATTTATTTCTTCACCATTCATCAAAAATTGAAACTTCTAAAAAAATAAATATTCTCCCAATGTAAATTTTCATATAATTATATCATAATTGAAGTTTATTTTTTCAAATATAATTTACAAAAATTATTAAAAATTTATTTGAAGTTGTTGCACTATTAAAATGTGGTAAAACTGTATTTTTGGAGAAAAATATCAATCAAATTAAAATGGGATTTATTATTATATATTGTATAAAAAATACATAATATATAAGTTAAATATATGATTGAATATAATATATATAAATATATAACTAAAAGAATTTATATAAAATTATATTAATTAATTTATTGAGGTAAAACATGTTTGATTGTATAAATATATTTTTCTCATTTGAGATTTCCAATATTTTCAAAGGGGGTTTATTTTCATTTATAGTTAAATGGTCAAAAAAATTATTATTATATACTTGTGTAAATCATATTTTTATAGTCTAATTAATATTATTCATATTAACCATTCCAAAAGAAAGGTGAAAACTATAATAGTTTATTAATAATATTTTTAATAGAACATTGTAGTTTGGTAAAACTAGGCCATGCGTGTCACAATTTTTTTTATAAAACTCAACATTTTGTTTAGAAAAATAAAAACATAGTGTTGTGTGTACAACAATAAGAAATTCATGTTGCATATAATGTATGAATAATTTGGTTGTTTCATATAAAAAATAAATATTTTGTTATGTGTGAAATGAAAAATATGAAAAAGAAAAAAATATTTTGGAAAAAAATATTTTTATTAATCTAGAGGTATTACACATTTTTTACCATATTTAAAATAGAAGACCCATTTAATTTTAAAACCCAACTAAAATTCCTATAAAAATAAATATAGAGGTATGTAAACACTTATTCAATCAAGTAACACCAAAAAAACATTTATTAATCTATATTATCATAACTGACTATTAGGCCAATTTAAAGTGATATAGATTTTTTGGTGAGGTCACATAGAGTAATAAAAATATGGAAAAAATATTCATAGTGATATAAAATTAATATAAAATAAAAAATGAGAAATAAATTTATCAATTTAAATCCCACTAACCTCAAATGTAAATACACAATCAATCTCATTATCTTACCAACAAACATAAGATCAAATATATATTGTATATAATGAACCATAAATTAATAATTAAATAACCTAAAGTATTTTTTTATTAGTAATTATTGAGACCATACTCATAAGTGATGTTAAAAAATAAAACATTATGAAATAGGGTATCATCCAGTCCTGACATTTTCCCTAGTTTACGTTAATCTATGTTCGAAATTAACCACATCTAATATATAGGTTATTTCATACTAACATACCAAAATATATAAATAAATTAAATTTGAATCAAGAATCAATATATATTCTTAATATTGGTAAAATTTATAAACTCTCAAGATTTACAAACTCCTCATACAAAAAATACCTTTGATAGTAATGTTATGCCACCATGCTATATTTGAATCCAAATTTAATCCAAAAATAAATTCATTAAAATTACAGAATATGTATAAAGGAATCAACTAGGTGGTATGAAGATCAACATACCATGATTTTTCGAATCAAATTATCTTACCCCCAAGTTAAACCAAATTGGCGGTAAATGGGTGGGGGAATAATTTGTTGAAACAGATTGAATTATCTCTATTTTTAGCCATAACAAAACAAAAAATAAATGTAATGTTCTTCGAGTTATAACTCTTCACCCATTCTAACTTTTGCATTTGACCCACTATTCTCTCATGAGTAACCTAGAATAGATAATTGGACAATTGGAGACCTATAATGGGGTAATCTATCCTTCAGACAACATCCAGGTACACATTTATATGAAAAAGTCCCTTATTTTATTCTATAACAACCACACTTCCTTTTCCCACCAACAAAACTCGATATATCTATTCATGTGATTTTATATCAAAATTACACCAAAATATATCTCATAATTTAATTCAGACTTGATTCAAACTCACCATCATCAATGTAAGTAAAAAAATTATATTAACCCATTCCTAAAATTGATTTAAATTTGGCCGATGATAGAGTTAAGAAACACAAAAATATTGGATAGTTAAAAACAACCCATTTTAATTCTTGTAATACCCAAAATTAATTGATGATCCTTTAAAAATAAATCATAACCTTCAAAATCCATTAATTCATTGCGAACAAAAATAATTTTTTACCATGAACAACATTCATTATTATAATTCACAACACTGAAAATTGAATTTAGAATTCATCAAAAATCCCTATTTCCCAAACTATGAGACTTATAAAACATTTACCATAATCACCATCACCATAGGTGAATTTTACTTCTAAAAATGATCCATTTATAACTTGAATGTCCCATTCTGGTCACCTATGAACCCTACTCACAACTAACATCGAATCACCCGGGTGGTTGAAAATCAAATTTCTTTATCCAATAAAACTAAGTCATCAATAACTAATAAATACATGGGATTATTATTATCACATCCATATGAATCCAAAAATAATGGTTGATTCCATCTGATTTTTTTTACAAACATATGAATCAGCTACCAATATTAGTCTCAACATTCAGACCAATGACTGTGGATATCCAAACCAGAATCCCAATAAAGACTCTATATTCCATAATCCTAAAATGAGTATTTTCGTCTAATGAAACTCATTACACAAACAAAAAATCCCAATGTATATGTACATAGGTATATAAAAACCATATATATTTTTTTAATGTTTATTTTTATCTTACAATTCATTGGGGTCCGTTCTCTGAGGATTCAATTATATACATGCTAATCTAGAATGATATCAATTAAGTATAGAAAATATTTTTAATTGGGTAAGACCGTGTACTTATTCAAGAAATACATCGATAAACTCCCCTAAAATCAGTATATCTATAATGATGACTTATTATACAACCATTTGAGTTAAGAGTCCCTCATTAGTGGGTATTAGGGAATATATTACATAAATTACATATAATATAAAATCAAAAAAATAATTTCAAATATATTTGATAATATAATGATACCTGATATAAAATGACATCTTCTTATCCTGATAATAGATATAAGTTCTAGGTAGAGTGATAATATATTTTTCAAATATCATTTTTAAGTATAATAGTGTAATAATATTGATCCCTTGGAATTCTCATAACATAAATCAAAATAATATAACAAAAATATTCGTTTGATGTGATCATCACACCCATATGTGTTCTTTTTGATAATTCTATATCACAATATTATTTTGTTGAATCAATACACACATAAAATTTTGATGTTATTATATAATGATAATAACTATAATAAAATAATATATCTATATATTAATAGACGAGAATAAGTTTACCTTTAAAAATATTATTATCATGGTCCACTTCTGTGGTAGTGATAACATTTCCTCTTCCTTGTAAATTTATCTTGGGAGTTTTTAGATTGAAATTTTCATCATTGGCCTTTGTATTTTGGAATTATTTTTGGTCATTCCCAAAATAATTGTATTTGAATTATTGATGTGTGAGGGTGAATTAATGAGGTTCATTTTCTCATATGTTTTCCCACTATTCTATTTAAATCTCCCATGAAATTGGGTTCTGGGTGGAATACCTTACTAGAAGTAAATAAATTTTATAATTTATTGAGTTAACTTCTAGATGATTTCTCCAACATTTTTACAATATAGGTATTTAATTTTTCTTACATTAATTTGTTTTTTTGATCAATTATCATTTAATATCAAATATCAAATATAAAAATTTACATGGACAATGAGAGTCTCTATTTTAAGTTCCCTCTTTATAATGACATTAAAAAAATTATTAATTTAAAAAAATACTCTTTATTTAATTTTATTCGATGACATTGTATTTGGTCAAAAAATTAAATTATTGATAATTAATTCATAGTTAGTAATAAAATTGGTGTAATAAATTGCGATTCTCATTTAATTATCCGCATATATACCAATGAAATTATCCTATGTTTTTTATCTCTAAAAATTGACACTATATTTTTTGAATCATTAGGGGTGTATTTTTTGTAACGAATATTTTCATTAACTCTAACAATTCAATATATTAAATATTATTATTTGGTGTAATATTCTTAATGATAGTCCACCAATGGTTAGCCTCACATTCAATGTAATTAATGAATAAAAATTATATCATGGTTCAAGAATTAGACATGAAAAAATATATTTTGAATAACATTAAAGAATTGAATAGAAATAATTATGTAGAAAGTCAAATAATTAAATCTGTGTGTTTATATAAGAAATACTCAATAGAAATATTATTCTTACATGGAGAAATAAGAAAATTTACATGGTTCACATTTTTGTTCATCCTATAAGATAATTAACTAGAACTATTCATATGGTGTCTCTCCCTTTATCCCTTCCCACATGGTTTCTCATAAAGATAGTCACTACAGTGTCCTTCACACCCACTGTTAACTCGGTTCTTCCTACATCTAGTAATTTAATAAAAAATTTAATGTTATGGATATCAATACTATTAAATGTAAAAATATTAACATACAGGAAATAATTCATAAATTTTATGAAAAACCTAACATATGTGTATGTATTTTTAGATTTATATTAGCCATGGTAATTTTCTATTAGGATATATAACTATGTTTTAGTAAATGAATTTCATTCCTTTATAATGGAATAAATATTTTCTATGAATTAACGAATAATTTCCCTAGAGAGTGTTATTCCAGTTGTAAAATTATGACCAATTGTTTTACACTACGTAAAAATTAAGGTAATACCCAAATGTTTTTAGAGCTATTACCCATAAATCAATCATTTTTCAGCGGAAATATAAATTTTTTACATAGATATTGATGTTATTGATAGGAATCCATACACTCCATACAATATAAATGTTTTAGGTTATTTTCTCTATTTTAACATTTTAATTGGGGTATGAAAAATGTTTTATAATATTTATACCCTTACATAAATAATACCTTATCAAATATTAACTGAGGTATCCCCTATTAAAGAAATAAGTATTTTACATAATATCAATGTCTCAAACACTATATCTCACAAACAGTCTCACAATCCCAAAATACAAATGGGTTTGATTCATTATATAGTAAAAATATAAAAATATTTTTAAAGATTAATACATTAAAATATTAAAAAAATACTTCTATATAAGACTCAATTCTATAAATTTTATTGTATATAATTCCCTAGTAAATGAAAAAATATGTAGAGTGAGCTACAATTTCATGTAAGGAATGATATATCAATTTAATTTTTTTTGCAGACCATAAGAATGTGATAATTCATTAATAATGGAGTAAAATATGATTATAAGAACCATGTAGTCATAATATATAATTATATTTAACGATATAACATCTTATATAATTGAATGAGATCCTCTGATCCTTAATGGGCTATCATAGAGGCATAAAAATTTTACCGTGGCATGGAATCAAGTGATTATAATCATAACAATAGAATAATAAAATTGGATCATAGAATGAATTATATTTCAGGAATAATAAAATGCAGATGAAAATATAGAATTTTGAGAAAATAGGATCATACCAACAAATTATGTAGTGAAAAATCCAACCAATTACTTAAATTATAATGTGGAAAAACAAGATATTTATATAATTAACATCATTAAATCGACAGACATAAAACACTAAAATTAATTTCTATTCAATATTGGACCACAACCATTCTTAGTTATATAACATACATACGTTCTATAGATAAAACTTATTGATAATAATATTATAAAAATCCCATGGATTGAATATCGGGTTTTTAATGGAATATATTACAATTCCCGGAAATATAGATTTGAGAATACCAAAAATTCATGCATCCAATAAAATAGTTTCCTGGAAAATAATGAATATTACATTATTAGTGATATAAATATATGTATATATAAATTAATTTTTTATGTAGGTCATAAAATGTGTGTTTATGTATAAAAGATTTTCATTATAGTAAATGTAAATATTTGGAGTAAATTTATAAAGTAACACTTATAATAAGGTTAATATAGAAATATTGAAAATATGCTATTAAAGACTCCCATGAAATGAATCATTTAGAATAATTAATATTAATATAAAAATTTTGATTTTAATATATATCATATGAGCATAAAATGAAAAGCCTTTTGACTGTAAGTACATTTTAGAGACAAATACCACATTAGATAAAATTCAAGAATTTAGATTTATAAAATTATAAATAAGAACATGGATATTAAAAAATACAAGATATACTTGTTTCTCAATATATGAATGGAAAAATTTATATCATATGAATATATACATGTAATAAAAATAATCATTTGTAAGGTTGGAAATTATTATTAACAATGTAGAATTTATATGAATAATTTAATTCACAAATGAAGTGAATTTGGATATTAAAATGTAATTTTCCCAGTGTAAAGGGGAAATATTAACAAATAATAGGGAAATAGTATAATAAAATAAATATTAAAGATCCAAATTAAAGAGGATACTTTATGACCTGATGAAAAATAAATTGCATCATTGAACCACTTATGACTTTAGAAAAATGTTATACAAAAACACATGAGAATTATAACATGAAATTGAACATGAAATATCCATGATAAATTTATAATAATGATATAAAATTTCAAAGATTATGTATAAAAAAATAATAAAATAAAATACAGGTATAACAAAATATATTTCTTAGTGAAATTAAATTGAGATGGAGAACCCTAAAATTTCCTTTCCACTTGGATGATTAGAATAAAATGTATTATATAGTTAACATAAATATATTAATAAACTATTTCAAAATATATTTTTTATATAATATTATATTAATATATTAAATTTAAATATTATATTTTTATTACATGTTTTTATATAATAATTATATTTGATGTTGGTAATTTTATCTGTTCCATAACAATTTCTTTGTCAGAGTTTCTGTTATCATTCCATATTCATTAGTGAAATATCTACAGATTGTTCAATGTAAATGAATATAAGTTTCACGACATTTTAAAATGTTCCAGTATAATTTTGTTGATTTTTTTTGGAATGGTTCTTACATATGAATCCCACAATGGGACTTTGCCGATATGTTTTAATAAAAAATACGTGGTGAAGTAATAATGAATAATATTGTTGACCTCACCTATTTTGATAATCTAAATTATGTCTTAATATGCTGATATTCCCAAATAATGTTCGTTTCTATATTATTTACATTCTCATCCTACTATTGAGTTGGTAAGAATATAAGAATAATCATTGGAATGTATTAATCAATGCTTATCTATGCTTATTCATACAATGGAATAAATTTAACTCAATATGGATATGTGTTGCATAGAACAGAGAAACTAGTATGTACAAGTCCACTGGTAATAAAATTTCACTCATAGATTCAGTCTACCGATAGAGAACTCACTAACACTCAGAGCTACCAATAGAACAAGTCGACCGGTGTGCACAAGTCCACTGGTATGCACTTAATCACTAGTACAGAACAGATCTACCGATATTCACAGGCTACCGATACAAAAGTCTACCGATATAAGCTACCGTTACACCAGAGCTATTGTTAGAGTAAGTATACCGGTATAAGAAAGTCTACCGCTATGAAGTTCACTGATATAAAGAAGCTCATCGCTACTCAAGTATACCGATAGAAGTTCACTGATACAATGAGCCACTGACTGATAGACAAGACGAGCTACCAATAGAAAAAAAGAGCTACCAATACAAGGAGATATTAGTACAAGTACAAAGAGCTACCGGTAGGATTTCACCGCTATTCAAATTCCACCGTTACAAGTCTACCGTCTAAGAGCTACTGATTTGAGACTTAACTGGTCACTGATTCTTAAACTCTATACTTTTTCAATATTATTAAAATAATGTTAACGGTCATATTCGGTGATTTTAATGCAACTAATGTTATATAATGATAGTTTTTGGCATGTCAGGGAACCGTACCTCGTACCTGTAAAAAGGTAGTTATTCCAATAGACCAGAGCTGAATGATATAAAAGGAAAGACAAAGACCATGAAAAAGGTATGTGAAAATAAGGACTGAAGAGTGTTGAACAGTGGTGCATACACACAGTAAAGAAAGGCTACATCTGTACTGGAAGAACACTGAACATACATGAATCTATTTATTCAAGAATAGAACACAAGATGGACATTGGTCAAGGAGTGAAGAACTACAATGATCTCTTCATGCACTCAAGCTGATCAAACCGAACGTGAAAAAAATGACCATCTATTTTTCAGAGAAAAACCATTGAAGGACTCGTAAGCATTCCTGATAAATCAAAGGAGTCCAGATCTGTACTTCAAATCACTAGAGCATTACAAACTCATATCTAATCTCTCAGTGATTATTTTATTTACATTTTGAGCAGTGTGTATACTCTGTATAATTTATACACACACTATCTCTTGTTCTAAGCTAGAGGATTTATAAATACTCACACAAACCTTCTACAACTATTTTGTATCCCACTTTGGATAGTGGTAGAGGTCATGTAGGACCAGGACAGCCAGTGTGCTGTTTTTTTGTTTTCCCACAAAGAATTGTGGTATAGGTCTTAGTAACTAGATAGTCTCTATAATGTTTTTTACTATGATACAGGATGTGGATCAAATTTATATAAATTGTTTTAGAGGACTAAGTTTCGGCTTGAGACTGAACCTCTTGGTTATATCTGACGTTCATCATAGATTAAGTCTAAAGTATACTATATATTTTATATTCCGCTGCTACTTACTTTGAAATTCAAACTATTGTAAAGTTACTTTGATAGTTAATCTAGAAATTGTTTGTAACTATTGTAAATCAGTAGGTTAGTTTCAAAAGCTAATTTAATATTTTAATTAAATAACCTGAGACCTAATCAATCTTTGAGTACCTAACTGAACCCTAATAGTTTTACAAATTCACTACAGTTTAACTTAGTTTTTAATTAGGGGATTTTAATAGAAATATTTTTAACAGAAATTTTAATTGGAACTAAATTCACCCCCCTCTTGAGTATCCACTCCGACCAACATTTGGTATCAGAGGCTATTTGTTTATTATTAATGGTTTTCGAAGCACTCTTTTTTTCAACTGTGATTTTAGTTGTATCTTAAAGATCATAAATTTCTATTAGTTCTAAATTTTATCTCTTTAAATATATTTGTTAAAATCTAGTTATGAACAATAGACTAGAAGGTTCTGCTGCCAATAGGCCGTCGTTATTTAATGGTGTTAATTATGCTCAGTGGAAGCATAAAATTAAAATTCATTTAGAGAGTAAGGGATTTGAAATCTGGACAACTATAGAGACTCAATATAAAATTCCATAAACTGAAAGAACTACATGGGATGAACCTACTAAAACTCCCTACAATAATAATTGTACAGCGATGAATGATCTGTACTTTTCATTAGGAGATGAGGAATTTAATCGCATATCTTCTTGTAAAACTGCTTATGAAATATGGGATACTTCGGGTGTTTCTCATGAGGGAACAACCAATGTTAAAGAAATGAGACTAAATACCTATACTATTAAATATGATAATTTTAAAATGAAGTATGATGAACCTATTTCTGGCATGTATCTCATGTTCAATAAGATTGTAAACACTATAATCTATCTTGGTAAAGCTGTTCCTGCAAAACAACAGATCATGAGAATATTAAGATGTCTTCCAGAAAGATGGAGAGGCACATCTCTCTTCATAAGAGAACCGTGTGATATATGTTCACTACCTGCTAAAGAATTTATTGGTAATCTTGTGAGGTATGAAGTAGAACTGAAGGTAAAGAAGGAAGAAGATGATGAACCAAAAAGGAAATCAGTGGCTTTTAATTCTACTACATCAAAGAGCATGGATAAGGAGAAAGTTCACATACCTACTGAAATCTCAACAAGTGAAAGTTCATATTCTGATAGTGATTTTTAGATTGATCAAATAGCCAGGAGATTTAAGAAGTTCTACAGGAAGAATAAATTGTTCATAAAATCAATCTAAAAAGGTAAATATCACAACAAAGTTCAATGGAAGAAATATTGGAAGAAGTCTGATAATGGTGATGAGATTGTCTGTTATGAGTGCAAAAGGAAAGGACATGTAAAAGTAGACTGTCCAAAATTAAAATTCAAAAAGAAATATGAATACAAGGAAAATCAGTACTAGAATGCTATGAAAGAAACTTGGAGTGCTTTAGAAGACAGTTTAAGTGATATTGATTCTACTCAGGATGAAAAATATTAGAAAGCTAATTTGTGTTTCATGACAAAGACATCTGAGGTAACATTGGATACTCTTGATTTAAATTTTTATTATTTTGGAGTTGATTATGATTCTAAATATGAAAATATGTCTAGTGAAGAACTATTTGAATACTGTAATATGCTAGAAGAAACCTATAATGAATTGAAAGACAAGTATAAGACCTTAAAGAAACAACATGCTTTGATCAGTTCTGTTAAATCTACAGTTGATATAAAAAAGGAAAAGTAGGATCAATTACTTAAAGAAAATACGGAAATGAAATTGTCCAATGATCAATTAAGGAAGGACTTAGAGAAATTAAAAAATGGAAAGAATACTCTAACTCAAAATCTAGTAAAACAAGTGGCACCAAAATATACCACTGGAATAGGCTATCAACCTTGACTGAGATAGATTACTAAAACTAGATTTATTTCTAAATCTGGACAGAATGATGATAGTTCTAGTTTAGGAAATTAATATGCTTTAACTACTTATTCATATGGTTATAGATCAAATAAAGTTTATCATTAAAAATCTATCGACTCTTTAAATTATTTGAGATGCATAAGACAAATCTGGATACCTAAAGCTTTGATTTCTAACCTGTCAGGACCCAAGAAAATCTGGGTATCAAAACCATTTTATGTTTAAACATGTTTTGTAGGAAACTTGCCTGAAAAGTTCCAATAAGAAGGTATGGTACATGGACAGTGGATGTTGAATGCATATGACTGTATATTACTCGTTCTTCAAGAGTTTAATCAAAGTTGATGGAGGCCATTTCACCTTTGGTGATAACTCTAAAGGAAAAATCATTGGCCTAGGCGAGATTAGTAACACTGATTCAGTTTTAATTTCCAAAGTTTTATTTATTGATGAACTTAAATAAAACCTATTATGTATTTCTCAATTGTGTGATAACGGTTTTAATGTTATATTTGAAAATGATTCTTGTAATGTTTTTAATTCTAAAAATGTTTTAGTATTTTTTTCATTGAGAAATGAAAATTTTAATGTTGTTGATTTGAATTCTTTAGCTAAACAAAACATTAATTTCTTAAATTCTTTTCATAAAGAGTATTGGATATGGAACTGAAGATTAGGACACTGCAACATTCTTTCACTCAGAGAATTGTATAGGAAGAACATAGTTAGAGACCTACCTAAACATGAGTTCCCAACAAACAAAGTTTGTAATCCCTATCAAAAGGGAAAGCAACATAATGTTTCTTTCAAATTAAATAATGAAGTTTCAACTTCTCAACCTCTCGAGTTGGTTCACATGAACTTGTTTGGACCTTCTAGAGTTTCTAGTTTAAATGGGAAGCACTATGTCTATGTATTTGTAGATGACTGCTCTAGGTATACTTGGGTATACTTCTTAGCTCACAAAAGTGAAGCTTGTTCATTCTTTATTAAATACTCCAAGACTGCAGAAAACCTTAGTGGAAATAAGATTAAGACTTTGAGAAGTGATCATGGTCTTGAGTTTGAAAATCATGAGTTTAAATCTTATTGCTCACATAATGGCTATAGTAACAATTTCTCTGCCCCTAGAACACCTCAGCAGAATGGTGTAGTAGAAAGAAGAAATAGAACCCTTCAAGAGATTGCAAGAACTTTTCTTAATGAGTATGACCATCCAATTTACTTTTTTGCTGATGCTGTAAATACAACTTGTTATATTATTAATAGAGTCTTGATTAGACGTGTTCTCAAGAAGACCCATTATGAGTTGTGGAACCATAGGAAACCTATGGTTAATTACCTCAGAGTTTTTGGATGCAAAGTTTTTATTCGCAATACAAAGGATAATATTGACAACTTTTCTTCTAAAAGTGATGAATGGATTTTTCTTGGTTATTATTTAACTAGAAAATCCTATAGAGTCTTTAATAAAATAACCAAATTTGTGAATAATCTGTTCACATCAAGTTTGATGAAACTAATCCACATGAACCCAAATCATCCATTGAAAATATTGAAGAAGACTTGTCTACTATGGACCTTAATGTTAAAATCAATGAACGTGTTGTAAAGACATCCAGTTTTGGAAACATTCCAGAACCTGCTTCTGTTGAACCTGAACCTACAGATGAACCATAAATTTCTAGTCCTACCTTTACTAGATCAACTTGGATTATAATGAATCATCATTTAGATGTTGTTGTTGGTAATCTTGATAGAGAGACACAGACTAGTGCTTCTCTAAAAAACAGGTTAAACATCATGAATTTCTTTCAAGGTTAGAACCGAAAAATTTCAATTATTCAATTAATGATGAATTTTGGGTAATGGCTATGCAATAATAATTAAATCAATTTTAAATAAATAATGTTTGGGAATTTTTTGACAGACCTAAGGACACAATGACCATTGGCAATAAATTGTTCTTTAGAAACAAATTTGATGAGTCTGGAAATATAGTTAGAAACAAAGCTAGGTTAGTTGCCCAAAGGTATAATCAAGAGGAAGGAATAGACTATGAGGAAAAATTTTCCCCTATATCTAGATTAGAAGATATTAGGATTCTACTTTCCAATGCTGCTCATCTAAATTTCAAGTTATATAAAATGGATGTTAATAGAGATTTTCTAAATGGTTTTATAATTGAAGGTGTTTTTGTTGAACAAACACCTGGATCTACTAATCCTTATTTTCCAAATTGAGAATTCAAGCCCTCTAAAGCTTTATATGGTTTAAAAAAAGCTCCAAGAGCATGGTATGATAGACATGGTAATATTCTTATTTCAAAAGGTTTTACTAAAGGGATTTCTAACCCAACACTTTTTATTAAAATAATTTATATAGATGTTTTGATAGTACAAATCTATGTTGATGATATTATTTTTGGATCTTCTAAACATTATCTATGTACTCATTTTTCAAAGAGTTTGTAAAAGGAATTTAAAATGAATTTAATGGGAGAACTCAAATATTTTCATGGATTTGATGTTTTTCAAAATGAAAATGGTATTATTTTGAATCAAAGTAAATATAAAAAGGATATTTTAAAATGTTTTTGTTTGAATGTTATTAAGGAAAGTGATACACCTATGAGTACTTTTTGTAAGTTTGATGCTGATGAAACTGGGAAACCAGTAGATCAAACCAACTACAGAGGTATGATTGGAAGCATACTTTACCTTACTTCTAGTTGACCAGATATTATTTTTAGTGTGTGTATGTGTGCATGATTTCAATCCAATCTAAAAGAATCTCATTTCCTTGCTGTTAATTTTTTTTCAAATATCTTAAACATACTACAAATTTTGGTTTATTTTATCCAAAAGGACAATATTTTGAATTAATGAGTTATTCAGATGTTGACTTTGCTGGTTGCAAGTTGGATATAAAAAGCACATCTGGAACATGTCATTTATTAGGAAAATACATAGTATCATGGTGTAGTAAGATCCAGAATTCAGTTGCTTTGTCCACTACTGAAGTAGAGTATATAGCTGCTGGTAGATGATGTGCACAAATTCTGTTAATGAAACACACTCTTTTGGACTAGGGATATGATTTTAAGCATGTTTCAGTAAATTGTGATAACACTAGTGAAATTAATATTTCAAAGAACCGTGTATTTCACTCTAGTACCAAACACATTGATGTAAGGCACCACTTTTTGAGATATCATTACAAAAATGGTGATATTACTCTTGAATTTATAGGTACTGAACATCAATTAGCTGACATTTTCACCAAACCTTTAAGTTCGAATAGGTTAAGTTACATTAGACATGAGTTAGGAATTATTAACCTTGACCGGTAGGAACCTCAATGTTAGTAAACCTCACCATTATACCTCACTTTTAGTAAACCTCACCTTTATACCTCACAGTTAGTAAACCTCACCATTATACATCACTATTAGTAAACCTCACCATTATACCGCACTATTAGTAAACCTCACCATTATTCATCACTGTTAGTAAACCTCACCATTATACCTCACTACTAGTAAACCTCACCGTTATACCTCACTGTTAACAATTCTCACCGGTATTAGTTACTGATAGGTTGTGCTGTTTTAAAACTTCTATAGCTATAAACCGCTCAAATCTGTATTTTTTACACTATGCTTATTATCTTTTAGTTATTTATTTTATAATTCCTAAATGATAAAACTAAGGCTTAGTTACTTCTCGATCCACCTCAGACCCTTTACCCTCAAGCTTTATCTCCCAAATCTCGTGAAAACCCTACGTTCCTCAAACTAGAGATGGAAAAAACCAAACTCCCAACTATCAGAGATGACATTGATGAGATGAATGCAAAGAAGAAGAAGACAGGACCTGAAGAAAGTAGCAGAGTTAGTAGAAAAAGGTTTGGGAGGCATCCAGTGAACCTGCATTTACAAAATAGAGATATTGTAATCGAGAAAGAGCTATGCGTGGAATGGATAATATCTAGTAAATTGCTAGTTATAGAGGTACTGGAAGATCAGAAATGGGTAGAATTCTTCTAAAATAATAATGTCTCCTAATATCTGAATCTATTAAAACAGTTCTATGAGTTTGTGAGTTTTGAGAAATCAGAAGATGAGAATCTAATGATTTCATTTGTGAATTGAAAGAAAATATATTTTTCATCTGTTGAGTGGGCTGAGTACTAGAGAGTACCACATTAAGGATTTTATGGTTATTCATTGAAGATAGTACCACCTACAAGTGATATTTTTGACTATGATACTGCCTTAGAAGAGCTCACCGGTAGTGGAAATCAAAGAAAGGTGGTGGCTGCTGAAATGGAAGGAGATAACAGATTGCTGTTGAAGTTTGTGCAACATGTGCTATGTCCAAGGAGAGGGGACATTGCATATCTGAGATATCAAGATATCTATCTATTACATCTCTTAAGACATGGAGTGAAGGTGAATCTGTGCAAGCTGTTAATGATTCAAATAGAGGATATGACCAGACCCAAATCAAAAACCAATTCTTTATTCTTTTCCAATTTTATTTATATTATGGTTAATGTGAAGTTGGTAGCTGAGTCTCAAGATGAGATAGTGGTAATAATGAATAATTTTTTTTATCACAAGCATAGTTTTAAAATACATGAAGATAAGCTGGAACCCATGGAAAAGAGAATGAGTTACTAATGATAAAGAACCAATATGATAAGTTTAATCTTGTGGATCATGTTTCAAGGCCTAAGTATGTGAGGGATCCAGGTCTAAGACCTGATGAAGAGGAGCCACATTATAGTGATGACTCAGAAGAGGTGGATTCCTCTGTAGTAGATGGAGGAGATCCAGAATTTCCTCCTAGCCCATCTCTTGAAATTGTATGACAGAAAAGGAAAGTGCTTCTTTGAACCTAGCTAGTATAGAAAATGCTTTTTGTGTAAGCAATGAAGAGGCACCTATGGAAGAGGAAGACAACCAGAGATCAGATCAGGAAGTGGCTGCTCGAATGAATGAAGAAGAAGTTCACGGAAGTGAAGCATCTATTTCTGCCATCTTGAGGCTCAGTCCATTGATTGGGCACTCATTAATGCCTTCTAAGGAGTTTGATGAAGTTAATAGACATGTACCTATTCAATAGGATCGTCCTACTGTTAGAGAAATTAAATTAGTTGTAGAGGATTCTGATTTAAAAGACAGATCTTCTGAGGGTGCCATTTCTTTTCAAGAGAATTCACCAGTTGAGGGGGAGAATCCAACTAGATTTGGTAATGTTTCAGTAGCCATTGATATTGAAGACTGGGCAGAAGACCCAGGTTTTGTGGTTTGTGGATTTGATTACCCAGATTCTGATAATGAGACATCCCTCATCTGACCAAAAGTCAATTATGATATTCAATCCAAGTTGTTAATTGAAGATGTGATCAGAAAAGGTGATATGGATAAGTTAAATTCTGATCTTAATGACAGTTTTATGGAAGAGATATGAAAAATGGGAGTATCCTTAGTGTCATCGATTCAATCGGTTTTGACTGACTTAGTGGCCAATATTGTGTCTGAAAGAGCACCAGCAGTTGTACCTGAAAATATGATCACTAGGCATAATCTTGAATCCTTAATGGATGACCTGAAAGAGTCTTTGAGTGCTTCTGTTGCTAAATTAAAGAGTTTCGTTGTTTAAGGGATGAGAAATTTGGAAAAGTCCTTCGAACTCTCTCTTGGTTGTAATGTGTCAACCTTTGTGGCAGAGATAGGGGATGAAGTTATAGCATTCCAGACTCAAGTATCTAGATTGGAAAAGAATGTCGAAATTATAAATCAATCAGTCGTCTCTCTGTAATCCTATATGAGTTCTAAATCTCAATATGAAAAGGATTTGGCTTATGTGAAGAGTGTGGTCTGCCAAATGTTATCAGTTTTTGTGGATTTTAAGCATTCCATAGCAAAGCTTGTTATCACCCAAGATTCTGCAGTGAAAAAATCTTATTAGTGGGATAACTAAGAGTTTAAAGGAAACTATGAACTTCTCTCCTGGTTCTCTTGCTTCCAGAACTTCAGTTGATTTGGATCAGATTAGAGATTTGATGAAGGAGGAGCTTGGTTCAGCATCAACCAGTGGCTCTGTGGACTCATCTGATCTGACCAAAGTGGCGACTTCTACTAGAGATACCACTAGAGATGTCATGAAGATTGTTGAAGAATATATGAGAGAAGCTTATTCTATTCAGAAAGAGGTGAAAGACAAGGTATATTATTATTTTCAAATGGTTTATACCAAGAATCAGTTCAACAACCATTTCACACTTATGTTAGAAAACATGAAGCTACCAACAGTCAATCAAGCCTTTAGAGAACAAGTCAGAAAGCCCAAAGAATTGACTCCTTCACTAGACAAATTCATGGAGAACAAGGATGACTTCATTTCTGCTATGGAAAGAGGAGGAGGAATCATTATGGATTTTAGAAATCCCTTATTTTCTTTCTTGCATGTTGATGCTCGTCCAGTGATTGTACCTCCAGCTTTACCTACATTTGCATCTACTACTTCTCATGTTCAGATGACTCCATCCCAAGACATCTGTAGCCTTACTCCTATGATCACATAGACAGCTCCACAGTATAGGCCAGGAATAGTCTCAGTTGCTCAGCCTCCTCTGATCATCATTGGTGTTCCTAAGCCTCCACCTGCATCCACACAACCTAAATCCTCTTCTGATCCCAATGGAAAATCTCACATTGAGGATGCGGATTTAATAGGTGGCTAAGACATTTGATAGGAATCCCTTGTATTTTTTATTTCTCTATACCTTTTTCCCCATGAAATACAAATGGTCTTATTTTCTTTTCCATTTTGTTCCTTTTATCTTTGTTGTTTCCCACTTTTTTCTAATCACAAAGGGGGAGAGCCGAACTGAAGGGGAGAGCTACTATGATTTGAAGCATGTACAATTGATACCATTGCATTTAAATTCTACCTACGATACATTTAACTTTTCAAATCTTACATTTTTACCTTTGGTGTTCTGTTTTTATTATTATTGTTTTTATTATTATCTTGGATACAATTGGATTAAATATTCCATAATACATTTCTAATTATTTTGGAATTATTATATCCTAAGTTATGATTATCAAAAAGGGGGAGATTTTTGACCTCACCTGTTTTGATAATCTCAATTATGTCTTAATATGATGATATTCCCAAATAATGTTCATTTGTATGTTATTTACATTCTCATCCTACTATTCAGTTGATAAGAATATAAGAATAATCATTGAAATGTATCAATCAATGCTTATCTATGCTTATACATACGATGAAATAATTCTAACTCAATATGGATATGTGTTGCATAGAATAGAGCTACCAGTATGTGTAAGTCCACCAGTAAGAAAATGACACTGATAGATTCAGTCTACCAATAGAGAAATCACTAATACTTATAGCTACTGATAGAACAAGTCGACCAGTGTGCAAAAGTCTACCGGTATGCACTTAATCACAGGTACAGAACGGAGCTACTAGTATGCACAGGCTACCGATACAAAAGTACGTCGATACGAGCTACTGTTACACCAGAGATACTATTAGAGTATTTTTACCGGTATAAGTATGTCTACCGCTATGAAGTTCACTGATATAAAGAATCACACTACTACTCAAATCTACTGATAGAAGTTCATTGATACAATGAGACACTAACTGATAGACAAGATGATCTACTGATTGAATCAAAGAGCTACTGATACAAGGAGCTACCGGTATAAGAATAAAGAGTTACTGATAGGTGCTCACCGCTATACAAAGTCCACCGTTAAAATTCTACCAACTAAGAGCCACTGATGAGAGACTTAACCAGTCACTGATTCCTAAACTATATAATTTTTCATTAATATTAATATATTGTTAATAGTCATATTTGATTATTTTAATGCAATTAATGTTATTTAATGATAGTTGTTTTCATGTCAGGGAACAACACCTCATACCTGTAAAAAGGTAATCATTCCCATAGATCGGTGCTGAATTCTATAAATGGAAGAACAAATCCCATTAAAAAAGTGTGAGAAAATAAGGACTGAAGAGTGATGAACAGTGGTGCATACACACAATAAAGAAAGGCTACATCCATACTGGATGAAAACTGGACATACACGAATCCATTCATTCAAGAAGAGAAAACAAGCTGAACTTTTGTCAAGGAGTGAAGAACTACAACGAGCTCTTCATGCACTCAAGATGATCCAACTGAACATGAACAAAACAACCCTCTATTTTTCAGACAAAAACCAGAGAAGGACTCTGAAGAATTTTTGATCAATCAAAGGATTCCATAGTTGCACTTCAAATCACCAGAGCATTTTAAAACTCATATCTACTCTCTTAGCGATTCTTTTATTTACATTTTGAGCAGTGTGTATACTCTGTATAATTTATACACACACTGTCTCCTATGTTAAGCTGGAGGATTTCTAAATCCTCACACAAACCTTCTATAACTCTCTTGTATCCCACTGTGGTTAGTGGTAGAGGTCAAGTAGGACCTCGACAGCCAGTGTTATGTTGTTTTTGTTTTCCCATGAAGAACTGTGGTAGAGGTCTTAGTACCTGGACAGTCTCTATACTATTGTTTACCCCGATCCTGTGTGTGGATCAAATTTATATAAGTGGTCTGAGAGGACTAAGTCTCAGCTTGAGACTAAACCTCTTGGTTATATCTTTTGTGCATCATAGATTAAGTCTAAAGTATACTGTATATTTTATATTCCACAGGTAATTACTTTGAAATTCAAACTGTTTTAAAGTTACTTTGATAGTTAATATAGCAGGTGTTTGTAACTATTGTAAATCAGTAGTTTAGTTTCAAAAGTTATTTTAATCTTCTGATTAAATTACATGAGACCTAATCAATCGTTGATAACCTAAGTGAACCCTTACATTTTTACAAATTCAATACAGTTTAACTTAATTTTTAATCGGGGGATTTTAATAGAAATATTTTTTTACAGAAATTTTAATTGTAACTCAATTCACCCCCCTCTTGAGTATCCACTCTGACCAAAAAATATATTAAAATTACCACCCCAGAACCATGTGGTTTTTTATTTAAAAATTAATATCATATTTATCAATTAAATTCATTTTTATAACCATTCATGTAAGGTGGTGAAAAACATGAAATAGTCATCCATAGAGGTGGAAATTGATATGTCACACAACCGACATTCTCTATTTTCAAATGGATTATCAAAAGGTAGATATGTTATATGACATTAACATAATACCATTTAATTAAAAATATGATACTTTTTTAAAAACAAATTTTTTGATAGGATAAATTTACTAATTTTATAAAAAGAAATCATTAAAAGAGATTTGTTAAGAGTTTCACCTCTTCCTTTGGATGTTATATCTTATACTACACCATAAGGAACATTGAATTATTATTTCAAAAATAAAAGATACCATAGAAAATAGGGAATTTCTTTTGGGACTGATATGGTCAAGATAAATTTTTATTTATTTTTGAGAATATGGGTGGTGAAGTGGTCTTTTTATATGTGGGATGTGATGCAATCAAGTAAATATAAATTTATTAATACAAAATGGGGAGTCATTGTTAAGGAATGTGGAACAAAAAATTATAATAATAGTAGTGAGAAAAGGATTAGTTGAGAAAATAATCAACTAGAAATTTTGGGAGATTTTTTTTTCTTATAATATAGTTTCAATCAATTTTCCATTATTTTACATTTACCAAGATAATTCAGTTTTTACCCTCATGAACTTATTTTTATGCTTGAAAATAAAATTTACCTAGACACCCCATTATAATATTCTAATTCTATAAATAAAATCTTATTTATCAAGTATAATTCTTAAATTTTATATCTTTATCATTCCAATATGAATCAAAAGTATTTAAAAAATTATTTATATAGAATATTGAACATTAAAAACTATTTTTTTCATAAAATTGATTTACTTAATTACAATTTAATAGGGAATTAATATATTTTTTAAAATTGAAGAATATAGAATAATCACCTAAAGGTGATTAATTTATTTTATTACTTAAAAAAATAAATAATATATTAAAATTATTCTTCTTAAAAAATAATTTCTCTATTTAGTATTCAATGAACTTATTTATAAATCTTTCATATTGATTACCTTCATAGAAATCATTAATTAAATTTAAAAAATTACTATAAATTTTTTTTTAATCTATTCATTAAAATTACATTTTTAGGAAAAAAAATATAATATATGTGTAATAATATGGAATTTATTAAATTAAAAAACACGTTTTATATAATTAAATAAAATACTTAAAACCCCCATAATATCATCTTGTAAGATCTAAGGGTGAGATAAAAATGGTGGTAGTGAAATCTTGTGATTAATAATGCATCAAATTTGTATTGACTTTCATAATCCTGAACATTTACCTTATTCAATTTTGATTTAGAAGTAATTTTTGATGTTCATTATAGGATTAGTAATGGTAAAACTCTATGGATGTTATATTATTTCCATGATTAGATAAATTTGATGCATAAACCAGACTCAAAAAATATGATTCTGTTTCTTCTTATTTCAATAAAATTATAATAATTAAGTAAAATCTAATTATATATATAAATTAAATAGATATTTAATAATGGTTACATATAGAAATTTTATCCTATTAATATATAAACACTTATTTTAATTCAAGGTTTCATGTAAAACTAGCTATCAATCACACAAACATTATTTAATAAGAAATATATAATAAAATATTGGGATTTTACACTTGACATATATACATGGAATGGGTTTTTATGTATTTTAGTAGTATCCATATATTCATTGAGGAATATGTATTTTATTGGACATATAAATATACATTTTGATCAAAATGGTACTCGGGGATATGATTTGACATGAAAACTACGAGTTAATTCAAAGGGCATGTTATTCCATTTCAGTTATTATACTTCAATGGTATCATCCAATCATTCTATGTTTATTTCCACTAATGATTAGAGTTTTATATGACTAGTCTTCTATTCTTATATGGTCAATGCACCATGTAAAAAGTTTTAAACCATGGAATTTTGGACTGTATAGGACCTAATGTATCTCTATTTACTTTCTTCATGTTTTGGTATGTTCATTAGGAAATAAATGATATTGAATTTTTTATTATGATTATGAAAATCCCATTTTTTTTATTTTGAGGTAATTATATCTACATTACCCATCAGGGTCCTCTCCATGAGTAGGCATTCAATACTATTTGAGTGGAAAAGTCTGAGGTTTAGTTCTGCCCCATGCATTGGATTCGATCAGGCGACTCAGCTGAAGGAATTAAAAATTATAATTAATGAATCATTCTATTTTGGACATTTCCAGTCATTGGTGGATATAGATTTTTTAAACATTGGATGTAGAAAACCAACATGTTCGGATAATGTTTCTTCGATTGAAACCATGTTTTCAAGGGATTTACAACATTTAAGAATGGTAAAAATAGGTTTATTAATGGATTTTAACAAAGAATTCCAATGTTGGATAGTAGATGATTGGTATTATTCATAAAACATAGATGGAAAATATTGAATTATTCATGCATTATGATAATGGAATATTTTGGTCATGATTCATGTGCATATGGGATAGGTTTTTTTAACATATTGTTGATCAACTATTAATTAATGAAACATATATCATAGATGATATATTCTCATAATATAATTACTATCCATTAGAAAAATGTGGTTTATAGGGGAATGTTTTGAGTTATGAAATATTTTCTATTTTGCATGTTTTCCTCCATATGGAAATTAATTAACATATTTAGTATTTTTTAGAAACATAACTTTGATAGAAGAACTCATGTGTTGTCACTAGTTATATAAAAATGGTTAAGTATTTTTGGTTTCTAGGATAATGATATTAATTTTGATAAAGTATTTCAAGAGGATAATGAAAAAAGTATATGGTTTTTGTGAAAATGGGGTAACTATTTCAGTGGTTTTGAGAGTTAGCGGGATTGGTTTCTTTGAAAACCATTGGACTCCAAGTTTGTTTTTTGTAAAAATCACGTGATTAATTATCTTTCTATAAAATAAGGTGATATAAAATTGAATTAAGGATCAGGATCCTATGTATATAGTTCTTTAAGGGGTTTTAGTGAATTGAAAAAGGGTGAATGGGTGTCTTGATTGGTATTTTTTGTTTGCATAATGAGTTTAATTAGACAAAAATACTCATTTTAGGATTATGGAATATATTGTCTTCATTGGGATTCGGGTCTAGATATCAAAAATCATTGGTTTGAATGTTGACACTAATATTGGTAGCTGATTCATATGTTTGAAAAAACCATAATATAGAATCAACCATTATTGTTGGATTCTTATATCTATAATAACAATAATCCCATGTATTTATTACTTATTGATGATTTAATGTTATTGGATAATGAAATTTGATTTTCAACCACCTTGGTAATTCGATGTCAGTTGTGGGTAGGGTTTATAGGTGACTAGAATTGGACATTCCTGTTATCAATGTTTCATTGTGAGAAGGAAAATTCACCTAAGGTGACGATGATTATGATAAAATTCTTATATGTCTAATTGTTTGGGTAATAGGGATTTTGATGAATGTTGAATTCAATTTTCATTATTGTGAATTATAATAATGAGAGTTGTTCATGGTAAAAATTATTTTTGTTTGCATTAAATTTATGGATTTTGTAGGTTGGGATTTATTTTCTAAGTATCATCAATTCATTTTAGGTATTACAAGAATTAAAATGGGTTGTTTTTAACTATCTAATATTTTAGTGTTTTTTAACTCTGTCATCGGTCTAATTTAAATCAACATTAATAAAATATATATGGGTTCTATATAACCATATACTTTGACATTGGGTGAACCATTTATATCTGTCTAGAATATGGATAATTCAATTTGTTTTTACATTAATTATAATGAGAATAAAAAATGGATGATCCAGAACATTCATCCTATACCGAATTTTGATGAATTTTTTAGTCAAATCATACATATTGAAAATTGACATTTGAATTTGATGTTATAAATTATGATTCAAAAAAGATAATATTCGAAAGATAATCCTATGTATGAGTAAAAAACACTATGAATTTATAATGATTCACTTCAATTATAAAACATACACATTTGACTTCATAACTGCAAAGAATATAGTAAATTGATATTTTTTTATTAAATTTTGGTAGATATTTTATATGATTTTTTTTATTTCAAATAAGGGGAGATCATGAAGATAATTTTATTATATTGTTTATACCCTTGGAAAATAATAAACTATATTCCAAATATACATTAATGAATCATATATACATAGATTGTCATTCATTGGCCATGTAATCATAAGAAAGAGTGTATTACTTTTTATTTTAATGATGGATGTTATCAAATAATGTCTTAAAATTTGAAATAAAATAGATATCTAACTATTTATTGGGATATCTAGATACTATTTATTCTTTTTGATTAATTTATCATTCTTATCAAATTTGTTATCCATACTAACACATTAGGTAGTAAGGTTTCATTGGATAAAAGAATGTGAATAATGTTCAAAAAAAGTAAAGAATATTCTGGTCACTATTCTTATATATACATTACCCATTAGTGGGGAGGGTTCTATAATCTACAGTCATTCTTTGAGTATGGGTTTTTAATGAATCCTCACAGTGATTTGAAATGTAACAACTTATATGTCACTTATATAAATTTATAAGGAGAAAATGACCCCATCACCACTATACTTTTCATAAACCATATTCCTAATGGATTAACCACATTTACTAGATATCCCTCAAAAAATCACTTTCCAACATCCTAGTGGTATTTTTATCCCCACATGTCTAATTTAATGTGATATAATGTTTTGTGTGGTAAAGGATATCCAAAGGGAGATGTGATGTTCTTAATTGAGAAAATATATTATATTCTTATTCTACTATATCTGAATGTATTATATAAAACATGAAAATTTTAAATTAATATCATAAATATACTTTAATTTTACAATTTTAAAATGATATATATTATTTAGCTTCCTCAGATAAATTATAATAGTTAGAGTGTTTCTTGTGTTACATGTCGATTGTAACCTACATGGATGACTATTTTTTATTTCCTCACAATATTACATGATAGTTTAAAAAGACTATTTAATGTATAATTATGATATTAATATGAAAATATTTTTTTATTTGTTTTTTGGGTGATAATTCTGGTATTTTTCTCATTATTAAGATATGAAATTTTTCATTAAAAATATTTCCAACAAGCCCATACAAGTTTTGTCTTTATGAACTATATCGAAATACATAATGGAACAATAATAGAACAATATAACAAATGTGTAACATCCATTAAATTTACTTGATAACTATTATGATAATTAATAAAAAAAATTAAAATTCTATTGAAATTTCATATACTAAAATAATCAAATAATGGTTAAAATACAAAAAATGATAACAAATATCAACAGAAAATAAGTAATAACTATATAATAAATGAATATTATATATCAATATAAAAAATACTTTACATGAATATTTTCATGAAATATGTTATTAAAAGAGTTTTGTTTATTTAATTGTAATTTAATGTATACTCAAACAAGATGTAGTCCAATGTACTGGTTTTCTGTCTCAAATTAAATTCATTGAGATATTTTTTATGATAATGATTTTTTTCGTTTATATGGTGTATATAGTTTTTCATTGATATATTATATAATCATTCAATCATTATTCATGATATTTAATGTTTCATTTCATGCTATCTTTTTTCATTATCTTTTGATCCATATGATACCAATGACATTTTTTTCTTTAATTCAATATAATTTACATTGATTATAAAATATGATCCCTAAGTATGATTATATAAGGAAACATTATACTAAATTAAAATATCTATGGTTTTTTATATTTATCTTAGGTATATTTACATTTTTTATATAAATCATTTTCATTGATAAATTCATTTCTTCATATAAGATTTACATTATAAAGAATAATCCCAATAATTACTATTGTATTTATTCTTTTAAATTCATATTCTTATGAAAAATAGTTTTATTTTATTATTATGAAATAAATTTGTAAATATTAATCATTAATTTTTACAAATCTATCTGTCATTTTATAAAAGTTAATATTTTCATGTCTTTCTCTAAATTGGTATTTTGGTTAAAAAAACATAAATTAAAAGGATTAATTTCAATTTATAATACTATATATTATCTTAAAATACATATTTATATTCTTCATGTTTAACTAATATCAATTTTTAATCATTAAAAATTCATTTAAGGTATGGTGTAAAAAAAATTCTTTCCACATTCTTGTAGATGTCCTTTTTAATGGGACTCATAATGTTAGGTTTTATGACACTAAAAATGATAAATCTAGAAAACTATATTTGGAACGCACATACAATTTACAATATGTATATAAAATAATACATTTAAAGATCCAAATATACCTCTATTTAGAATTATTGATAGATTAAATATTATACATCAGTATATCAACTTTTAATTTAACTTTATGTTCACTCTTTAAAACCCATTTTATTACCATGGTCATTTCATGATATTATGAACAATTGATTTCAGGTGGTAATATTATTTATATTATATCATTATTTGATGAGTGGGTATAAGGAACTCACCTTAAACATTACATAATCTAACTACTTAAACTAGACTTCACTTATTTACATTCACAAAGAACTTTTTGATTAAGTGTTTTAGAATGTTAGGGAAAAATAATACATATCAACCCACATGCATACAAAGTGGGTACCATTAAAACAGTGTCCATTTTTTCCAAAACATTATATTATTTACACAACACAATAATAAGTTTCATTGAAAAATATTCATAACATTTAACCTGAATTCCTTATTTTGCCTACACATCCATATAACCTATGAAAAATATTTAAAAACATGGGATGATGCTAAAAATATTAGTATGGGATATATAAATAAGGAATGAAACCATTAGTTCATGTATACTTATAAACATATGAATTCATTTACTCAAAGAAATATTTCTCACCCATAAAGTATGATATACATAATTTATGAAACATGATACTTCCATAAACATATAAAACATAAATAAAACATGAATGGATTTTGGGTAATTACTTAATTATAATTTTAACCCTCATGACTACCATATGATTTGAAACCCTCATGACTACCATACAATTTCACCCTCACAACTATCTTATGGTGTAACCATCGTAGTTATACCTGGAGTAACCATATAGTCAACCTCAAACATAATCATACACAATGAATTGGAAGAATATATAGGTCACACCCTTCTTATAAACAATTATGAATTATCATAACAAAATCATAAAAACTGAAAACATTCCCGAAACATTCAATTTGGATGTTTGTAAAAAAAAATTTAAAAGAATATTTTTTTAAAAAAAAGTCCCTTACAAAGATTATATAATTAATATTAGAATTAATAAAATGAATGGAATATGTGTATTCACAGTAAATACACATTACTCTCTATAATATAGACAAAATTCAATATCAAAAACAATAATTATACTATATAATCATTGAAGTATAAGGTCAAAACAATGAATGGAAATTTGGTTAATAATTACCTTACCTCGGGTTATTCTTACATAAAAATTGTTAAGAACTCATGTATAATGGTTAACAACATCTCAGTAACATTCTATAAAAGAATAATTATGTTTATTCTACCTTATATAATCATTTCCTAAAATCAGTTGACCTATTTATTAATAATATTTTTGTATGTCCATAGTTTTGTGTTCTTGCTTTACATGATTTCCATGGTTGGTTCATAAAGGATCTCTTTGTCCAATGGAAGGAAAACTCCATAAGTGGTATCAAATAGTGTAAATATGTATGCAATATATTAAATGATTCCACACAAAAATTTCATTTTTTGTTATGACAATGATTTATTAGATAAATTACTATTGATATTCTTTTAGTTCATTTTAATGGTTCATCGATAATAAAAAAAACTTATTTTATCATACACCATTAATATTATTCATATAAGTTCATTCCAGAACATAAGATATTTTATATCAGATACTTTATAATATATTCATCTGTTAAAATTGTTTTAAAACAAGATTTGAAGTATGTTGTGGAAATTGAATACACATCATCCATGATGCCGTCAAATTGACACATCTTAGATGGTGTTTTAAAATTTAGAATAAGAGGAAGAGGAGAGGAATAATGATGATTAATTTTCCATAAACATGATAAAAAATACAGAATATATATAATATAGGATATTTCATTCCACTTGTATAAGGGGAGGTGAAGAGAATATAAGAAAAGTATATAATTGAAAAGAAAAAACAAGAAAATGAAAGAGTATTTTTACCTCTTGATCTCTTCTATTTGAGATCCCCCTTAAGGCCTTTGGTTTTGGCCTTTTGGTGAGACCATTAAGTATTGAAATTGGGTAATATACTTGGTAAGGGTATTAAGAATAATTTAGTCAAATCTCAATGATTTAGAGGTGTGGGATAAAGTGGGGGTGAGGGTGGTATTTATAGTGAAGGAGAGGAAGCTTTTTCCATTATAGTAATCATTAGTTTAATATTTTTGATCAATACTACGAATATTATTGATTAATATGGCATAAAATAGTGAATGTAGAATTTCATTTCAAACAAAGTGTTCTTATATAGCCTAATATTTTACTAATAGTTTATTTAAAGAATAATGTATATATGGTAAATTATTGTATTTCACTATTCATAAAAAATTCAAGTATTTTAGAGAATTCCCAAATATTCACACTAACCATTTTTTGACATGTAGAATTAAAAATTGATTTCCATTTTATCAAAATAATTGTCAAAATATGAGAAAATTTATTATTAAAAAATCATAATTTATTCCAAAAATAACAGTTTTCAAACTGCAAATGATTTTATATCACCATAAAAAATTTATGAAGTTCCCATAAATTATTAGAAATACATTAATTGGTGAGGTTACTATTCATTTTTTCATATTACTATTTGTAAGGGTAACATTAATATCCATATGGGTAGGTTTTTATTCTCAAAAAATTATTTTTTTCTTATAAGACCTTAAAAAATTACTGATCGCAACCGTGTTTGTCTGTTTTTCAAAATTCAAATCATAGAAGTAGAAAAATTATATTTAACTGCTAGTTTATAACTATATCCTTAAAAAAGTGTCATTATAATAAGGCTCAGTGTTTTATTCATTTTAGTTTATATATAAAACCATGGGGTGTTACATTCTCCCTACCTTCTGAAAAATGTTTCCTTGTAGTTTTATTTAACTATTAAACAAGTTAGGGTACCTTTCCCTCATAGAATTTTTATATTCTCGTGTTTCTTATTCAACCATGTGGTTTCTCTACAAAACCTTTACCTGGTGGATTACCTTATTCCGCAATACTTATTCTCTTAGATCAAGAATCTGAATAGGTTTCTCTTCATATGAAAGGTTCTATTCTTGCTAAGCTACTTTTGGGGTCAAAACATGATATAAATATAGCACAAACTTTATGAACATCAAAAAGTTAAAATCATTATGTAAATGACATAAACACAGAGGAAATTAAACTTAGTAGGAAACTAGTGTAACATTCTCTAGGATTTCATAAGGTCTAGTTAACCATGGACTTATCTTTCTTTTCCTACCAAAACACATACAACTTTTCCATCTTGAGATTCTAAGAAAAACATGATCACCTACCTCAAAATAAATTTCACTCCTCTTATTATCTTCATAACTTTTCTTCTTTCTCTGTGCTTTCCTCATGTGTTTCTATATTATCTTCACATTATTTTCCACTTCCACCACTAATTCTGGTCACATCAACTTTATTTCACTAAAATCATAAAAAAATGGATTTCAACACTACTTCGCATATAATTCCCAAAAATTTACCATCTGTATACTAGAATGAAAAATTTTATTATAAGAAAATTCAACTGAACAAGTATGTTGATCCCAATGTCCTTGGTAAGTCCATTGGACATGATCAATTAATATACTTTAATGTTTGAATCATCCTTTTAGAATGCCCATCTGATTATGGAAGAAAAGTTGTACAGAAATTTATTTTTGTTCCCAATAACTTCTAAAGGTCATTCCAAAAGATTGAAGTGAACCTAGGATCACAGTATGATACAATGGAAAGAAGAACTCTACATAGCCTGTGAATATCTTTGAGGTATATTCGAGAAAGATAATCTAAATAAATATAATCTCATAATCATTTATTAATTCAAGCCATATTCCCTATCTCATGTTTAATTCCTATTGAGTGAATATATACTCTAGAATTTTATGGTTTTTATATATTTCACATTTGGCTCCATATAAATTATACCTACACATTTTTAAATAAAAAACCAAATATGTTAATTCCAAATCATGTGTGGGATAATTTAACTCATAAGTTTTTAGTTTTCTTGAAGCATAAGAAATTACCCAATCATTCTACATAAGAACACAATGAGGTCTCTTTATTGAATCATCATTATAGATGAAAAACTCTCCATTTCTAGAATGTAAGGTCTGAACGGGATAATTCACCATTCATCAATTTGATTATTGGAAAATAATCATCACGTTCTTTTTTCTGATGAATTTAACTCATTTTTGAGTTGTCTTAGTCAGTGGACTAGATAACCATGCAATATTTTTAACAAAGTTCTGTTAATAGCCTCCCAAACCAAGATAACTATGAATATCAACAATATTTATTGTCTTTGGACATTCTTTAATAGAATTAATTTTATCAGGATCATTAGTTATACCATCTTTAGAAACAATGTGACCAAAGAAAGAATTTTGTTTCAACAAAAATTCACACTTTCTTAATTTTCTATATAGTTTATTTTATTTTATGGTTTTTAAAAACACCCTTAGATGTTTTTCTTGCTCCAATTTACATATATAATATACCAGATTGTCATCAATAAAACTACCACAAATTTATCCAAGAACTCATGAAATATTTTATTCATAAGAACAATAAATACATCTAGCGCATTATTTAACAAAACACCATAACAAAAAATTCATAATGACCATATATAATATAAAATGTATTTTTTGGAATGTCATCCTCCTTCACCTTCATCTAATGAAACATAGATCTCATGTTAGTATTGGATAAATACTGATCTCCCTATATTTTATCAAAAAAGTAATTTATGTGAGGAAAATGTTTCTTATTCTTAACGGTAATGTTATTTAATGATCTATAATCAATGGAATGTATCATGAAACCTTCCTTATTTTTATCAAACAGAATAGGTGATCCCTATAGAAAAGTTCTAGGATGAATGAAGCCTTTATTAAGAAACTCTTGTAACTAATTTTTCAATTCAAAATGTTCCATTTTATCCATTAGATAAGGGGGATTTGAAATTTTCCTAAAATAAGGAAATAATTCAATGGTCAATTCAACATTCATATCAGGTATAATGTTGGGTAAATCCTCAGAAAAAACATAAAGTTATTCACTTCCCACTAGAACATGATTACTGTGAAGTGTTCCATTTTTTTAAAAAAATTGAGCAAGATAAATTTCATTACCATCTTTCAATTTTTTATAATCTTTGTATATAATTAGATGTATGGTTTAATCCTTGTATAATAACTAGAACTATTTTTAAAAAACATATTATTTAGCTCTACAATCAAACTTATCATGATAAAAAGAAAGACAATCCATACCCAGAATGACATTAAACACTACTATGGAAAAGAACGGGGTTTTCAGGTAATGTATTTCCAAATATAATAATAAAAAGATTCCTATAATTCATTTTTGTGGTTACATCTCCACCTATTGGTTTAACAATAATTTATGGTCTCATTTTTTGATGTCATATTTCCAATTTACTAGAAAATTTATCAGAAATTAAGGAATATCCTGACCATATATCAAATAAGACATTAGAACAACCTGAGTAAATAAACAGAGTACCTGATACCACGTCAATGGATAACCTAACATCTAGTGACATATTCGCAACAGATATTACTACAACTTTCTGCTTGTAGTCTATCTACTTTCCATCATCAGATTTTTCATTGGGCAGGCAATTGCATAATAACCTGTTTCACCACATTTTAAGAACTTTACTATATTTTTTTTTCAGAATTGATCTTAAGATCATTTCCATTAAAATATTTTTCCATATGACCAATCTTACCACATTGAAAACACTTCCATGTTTTGGGATGATATTCCCAGGGCGATTTTTACCACACCTTTCACAAATTGGAAACCAGACTTTCTTACCATCATATTTATTTGACTAATTTTTACCGATATCTTTCCATCTAGACCACTTATTTTTGTTGTTGTTTAAGTACAATTTATCATCTTAAAAATCCATTTCTACCCTCTCAACACATCAAAATATATTATCATAACTTTTTAATTCTCGGCAGGCCAATGCCCTTTGGTATCTTGGATTTAATCTTGAGTGAAAGTGATTGGTTTTTCTATCATGATCCTGAATATTATTTGGAGTGTACATTGACATTTGGGTGAACTTTTCTTCATAGACATCAACTAAATATTCCTTCTTTTCCTCTATTCAAGTAATTTAATCTCTTTTCTAATTTTAACTACTTTATGAAAATATTTATCTAGTAAAATACTTTTTAATTAACCCCACTCTACGGATTCACTATCTACTACAATAATGATATTCTTGACCATTGACCACCACCGATCAGTTTTCTATTCAAAATAATAAATTAAAAAACTAATTTTTTGTTATCTTAACATCCCATAACATCTAATATCATTTCAAGGGTTTTACCCCATCCTTCAGCCTCTACTGTATTAGAAGATCAACTGAAAGTAAGATGGTGTTGCTCATAAAATGTTCCACTATCATCATGTTACTCTATGGTAGCTCTGGTTGTTCTCTTACATGGATACTACATCCAATTATTTCATGAATTAGTTGAGTCATTACTATTAAAAAACTACTAGGTTCTAATTTACACCATTCATGGTTATAGTTTTGGAATGGTATCAGCCTCTTGGTTTCTTCCAACATCTTCTTACCAGTTTCTTCTGTAGAAAACCCTTTAATCAAATGTATCTAAGATGATGAAACTTGGTAATATTTAAATTCTATACTGATTCAATCTAAAAATAAGGTCAAAATAATTTATGGTATTCTATTATCATCATAATGACACCTAAAATTATCTAAACTCTGCTCTAATACCAATAGTTAGGACCTAACCATAAACATTACATAATCTAGACATTTCAACAAGATTTCACTTCTTTACATTACCAATTATATTTTTGTTTTATAGTTTTATAATGTTAGAATATAACTCGTAAATATAAATATACAAGAATATAAAGTGGGAACCATTAAAACAATATCCACTTCATCCAAAACAAAATATTTTTAACAAAACACAACAACGTGATTTCTCTGAAAAATATTCATAACATTTAACTTGACATACTTATTTCACTTACATATACTTATAACCTAGGAAAAATATATAAAAACCTTTTATTAGAATAACAATCTCAGTAGGGGATATAAAAATAAATAACGAAAACATTTTTTTCATGAATACTTTTAAACATATGAAAACATTTTAAGAAAAACATAATTCTCACGAATAAAGTATCATACAATTACATTGTGAAACATGAAATTTAAAAAAAGATAGAAAAAATAAACAAAAAATGAAGGGATCTTGGGGAATTGATTACTAAAAATTTTAACCCATGTGGCTACAATATGATTTCAAGACCATAGGGGAACCTTACAATGTAACCCTGATAACTACCTCATGTTGTAACCATCACAGTTACACATAGACTAACCATATGATTGAACTCTAACTTCAACATTCCCAATGAATTATCGGTATATATTGGTACCACCCATATCATAAAAAATCCCAAAAACTAAAACCTAATCATAAAACATGCCAACTTTCCAAAAAAAACATTTGTTTTTATTTTGTAAAAATAAAATTTTAAAATAGGATTTTTAAAAGAAAAGTCCCTTAAAAATATCATATATTTGATATGAGAATTAATATAATGAATAGAATATGTGTATACATAATAAATAAACATAATAATACCTAATATGAAAAAAATTATTTACAAAAAAATAGTCTTAGTACCATATAATAAATGAAGTATAAGGTTTCCCCAAATAATGGAAATTAGTTTATGAATTCTCTTACCTCGGGTTGGTCTTACCTCAAACATGTTTAAACCTCTAGTATAATTTATAAAAGGGTGTTATTAATATTTAAAATTAGAATAATAATTTTTATAACACCTTATATGATCATTTTATAATATCATTCTTCTCATTTATTAATAATATTTTTTTATTTCCATTGCTTTGGGTGCGTTCTTTTCATGATTTCCATGGTCGATTTGTAAAGGATTTTCTTATAGAATGAAAGTGAAACTCTAGAAGATGTATGAAATTTTTTTAATAAGTCTATAGAATATTGAATGATTCCACAAATAATTTTGGTTATCTGTTATGAGGATGAATCATTAGAAAAATCAGTAGTGCCATTAGTTTAGATCAATTTGGCGGTTCTTTGATAATCACACACTTATTTTATCATATTCCATTAATATTATGAATATAAGTAAATTTCAGAAAAAAATACAGGTCATGCGATACAAATTATAGTCTATTTCATAAATTAAATTTTTTTTCCAACTAACATTGAAGGATGTAATGGAAATTGAAGACACATCGTCCATGACGTCGTTAAATCAATACATCTTGGATGGTGTTTTAACTTTTAGATTAAGTATAAGAGGATAGGAAGAATGATCATGAATTTTTCCAAAAACAAGATAACAATCTAGAATAAATATAACTTTATATATTTCATTGGTATTTCAAAAGTTTATGTGGAGAGATTACAAGAAAAAAATTAATTGAATAAAAACACAAGAAAATGAAAGAGGATATTTACATCTTGATCTCTTCTACTTGAGATCATCCTTAAGGCCTATGGTTTTGGCCATTTAGTGTGGCCAGTAGGTCTTGGACGTAAGGGAGATCCTTAGTAAGGGGATTGGGTTGAATTTAGGCAATTATAAACACTTGAGAGGTGTGAGAGTAAGAGGGGCTGAAGGAGGTATTTATACTGCAGACTTTCAATAGAGGGTTTCAAGGTCCCAAAGTGGGTATTAAATAAAGCATATATTTTTCTTATTGTCATTTATCATCCAAATATATCCTAACCAAATTATATAATGGTATCTGTATAATTTTGATAAAAATATTTATTTATTCTATTAGAACCAGAATCATTTATTCCTCTTCATCTACATGGCAAGATAAAGGAATCTAGAATGGAGACTACCATTATTATAAAGTGATATATTGCATTTTCACAAATTCTTCTATACAGTGATTATAAGGATGATATTAACGGATGAATTTAAAATACATTATATATTAAAAATTATTATTTTTTGGGCTTAGATCCGCAAGGATCGACCCTTTGCATGTTTCTGAGGCTTGTGGTGTCTGGAGGAGGCCCGGATAAAGTCTAGAGTAGTTTGGTTGCTCTGATTTGAAAGCAAGGGAAGTATTTAATTTCATTAAGATTTAAATGATATGAAATTGGAATTCACATCATGTAATATATTAGGGATTAAATTTAAAAAAAATTGAAGAGGAAATTTATTTTTTGGTGGAAACTGATTCCTTAGAATTACACCATGTGAAAGAGGATTACATGTCTTATAATTGACCAATGATTTATGTTTTAAAACATTTAATAATTCATAGGTTGTCAATACCAACTTCTAAAATGGTTCTATCTCAACTCCAGGTGACTTAATGACCCCCTATTCATCATTTGTTTGGATTCCTTCATCATGGATGGATTCAAAGCTTCCATATTCGATCTATGGTGGCCCGGGTTGATCCACGGTGTTTTTCCCACATTTTTAAGATGTTTATACCTATTTTATCTCACTTCCTCTAAAATATTATCATTATTATATGAGTTTTTATTAGAAATTGTTCTAGTGTTGTTTCTTTTCATTTTTATTGGTGTTGTTTTCTCGTAGAAGCCTCAGATGGGTGCATTTATTATTGGAGGAGTGATCATATATCTTTTGTGTGATGTATTTTCATATGAAAAAAGTGAAAAAACTATTGAGGTAGGGGATTAATTTCTTCTCTATTAAATTACTTAAAATCATCAAGTTAGCATGATTAATCCCCTTGGATTATAATTAAATTAACCTATTAATTATTTGAATCAGATTATTGCATTGGTATCAATCACATAGCGATGTTGCTACTTTGTACTGTGATAATAGTTTTCCTCTACATTTTATAAATCGTGTGATCTCTAATCCTTGCTTTGATTATCCATTTGTTCTTGATGGGAATTGGTAATGAATTGATTTTTTTTTTATTAATTGGTAATTAATTTTCTAAAGGAGATAAAGAGGAATGTTTAATGATTCTAGTTTTTGTGTTTTGTTATTTGATGGAAGTCAAAATGATGTAGATGTGGTTGTTTATTTTAATTTATTAATGAAACTGAATCATGATGATAATTTTATTCAAATGAATTAAAATAATTTTAAATTAATTGTTTCATCAATATTTGATATCTTGGGATACCTTGTTTCTTAGGTTTCCCATAGTTATAACTTGTGAATAATGAATTTTTTAATTCAAGAATGAATAATTACTAGTTGTGAGATGAAATATAATGACTTTATATATATTAGGTTTACCATTTTATAATAAAGGACATGCACCTTATGCTTTAGATCCATGAGAGATCATTTTTGTAAAGGCTAGATTCCTTACTTTAGGGCCAATATCCTGGTTTCCTTGTTTGTTTTTTTTTCTGATTTTTAAGTGATCCTAGGATGGCTAATCTCATAGGGATTTTGTGGTATGTGTGGTGGGGAGGATAGGATGTGATGTGTGCCTTGGATGGCTGATAATGCTGGGTTATTATGGTATGTGGGGTAAGGATGAATGGGTGTGACATGATTTTGGGATGGCATATCCTAGAGGGTTATTATGGTATGAGGGTGGGAAACCCTACTTGTTCGGATAGTTATTCATACATGGAGAGGTGATATGCATTGGAATATGCATGTGGGTGTCAGGGAAGACACCGGATATGACAAAATGGGATGAAGCTAGGATTTTACATTGTAATAGAAGCAAGATGCTTGTTTGAAACATTTGACTAGCCGATGACTATGTTTTTGTTTATCTAATTTACTTCCCCACAATTCTTTAGGAATATGGATGTGTTTGGATACTCTATTTAAATGAGAGGTTAATATGGGAAGGGTATACCTAATGATTTCAATGTTTATCATCTCATGGTTGGATGAGTTTTCTCTCCAGCTATAGGTGGTGGATACTCAACTGGTAGCTCATTTACTCACCGTGTTGAGTCCCAGGGATTGGGGAGAATATTATTTTTTCCTAGAATTCCAAGTAAAATGTAATGTAATGACATTTATAAATGAATTAATTTTAACCCATTTGGTTAGAGCTTACTGGGATACAATATTGAAGTTGTAATTCTACGAATCCATGGGCTCTTTTTTCTTATTCATGTAGGGTATAGATAATTGTTTGGATACTAATGTAATTTTATGTAGAAAATGTTAAGGGATAATTATTGGAAAAATAATTAATTAATGTAAATTAAAATGATGAAAGGGGTTAAGATAACCAAATGTGTCTCTTTAAATTTTTGTGTGCTTATAGGATATATGGTCTTAGTATTGGCAATTAGGAGTCTCAGAGGCACTAACTACATTTGAGTTAAAGACTAGTATATTCCCATAGTGTGGTTGTGTGGTATATTATATAATGTAATTTTTGTTTTTCACTGTGATAATCTACTCTATAGGTTAGGGAAATGGAAATATTGGGGATTTTGAGCCCTGGGGGATGTTTTCACTAGCATACAGATGGGAGGATGGATGACTAACTACCCCTTTTTTCCCTATTCTCCTCTCTTGGTAAAGACACGTGCTGGTATGAACTACAGTTAGTTTTTCCAATATATGTATGTAGATGGACATGATGCCTTGTGGTTATTTTATACACAAGTATTCAAGATATTTTTTCCTAAGAACATAAATTTGTATAACTTTTATAGGCTATGATGGCTTGATTATTCAAATATAGTGTATGGGTTGTGATGGATTGAAGTATAATAGACGATGTCCAAGATACATTATGTAGGCTTTTGTGGCAAAAAAACTACGTGGTCACATTTGGCTATGTGGATGTGCTTTTGTGATACATGAGGTTCATGTTGTGGTACTTTTCCATGATTTTTTCGGGATAGATTATTTTAAGAGAGATGCTCAGGGTGTACGATGTTGGGTTGGAGCAGTAAAACAGTGGGGAACTGGTATAGGGGTACCCTAGATATTATTTATTATATATCCTTGTATGATATAAATTGAGAGAGTATCTATGATGTGACTGAGAACTTAGTCTACCTGTTTAGGTGACGATTCAATTTCACTTTTTTTTACTATGCTTCAACATTCATTCATTACCATTTTCATGAGATGCTCTAGAGATGATCTAATGAAGTACACTATTATATTCACTCTACATATATATAAACTATTTTTATGGTCATTTGGAGAAGGTTGTGGATCATGATGGTTACTACTAGATTGGGTATTTTGTAGGAGTTGTTTGGGATTTTTGGTCACTGATGACATTTATTTTTGTACTATTAGTTTTTCCTTTTAGTTTTAGTTGTTCTTCTATGAAATTACATTTTTGTACTTTTTTTTTCAATAAAATTTCATTCTGAATAATAGTTGGTGGGTGCTTATCATGTCTCTCTCTTTCCTCTTATGGTCTGAAGGCCTTCATTTTTTATTGATTTTGATAATCCATATATCAAGGGGTGAGGTGGACCCCTTACAAGGCCTGTAGGTGAAATTATTACATGTCCCCAAGGCCTTAGATGAATTTATTTCCCATAGGCTTCAAACATTATATACAACCCAGGACTAACTACATGGAACTGCTCCCCCCCACACATCATCATCGTGAAATCAGCTCTCCACCTTCTCATGGTTGTTCGGCTAGGATTTCTTGTGCATGTACAGGATTTTCCCAATGGAAGGTGTCATACCCTTTCATTCTTTCAATCCTTTTAGCTTCTGCTATGGTGAATGCTCCTTGCTCCTCCTCCTTCTAAAGCTTCTTCCTTGTAGGTTGTCTGGTTTTCATCTGCAGTTAAGGTGGACTGAAGGCCTTGAAGTGGCCCGAAGGCCTTACTGACTTGAAGTCCTACGGGGCCCGAAGGCCTTAAAGGACTCACGGACCAAATCGATGGCTCGAAGCCCCAAACAGGGGAGTATTCCCGGGTGCTTAAGTGCCTGCTACAGCCCCGATACAGTTCAGCACAGTGCTGCTACAGTACCAGCTACAGTACTCTGGAAATTAGCCTCTGCCTGGATTTGATCCTGGGTATCCTTGATGCACTTAAGGAGTCCTTACAAACTTGGATGAGTCTCATGTTCACCATATCTCTCTCTTTCACATGTATTCTCTAATTGGGTAATGTCTCTCATTTGTTTGTTTATTATACCCTTAGTGCTAGTTTCCAATCAAGAGCCTACTGGAGGTGGGACTTAGGGTCCCTATATATCTTCTCCCATTTCTGAAACAAGAGTGGTACACCTTGAACATAGGGGGTCATGATAGAGGTTTATTAGATGTCTGGTTGAAATATATTGTGGAGTTTGGAGTTAGGCACATGTTGGGTTTCATCGAATGGTATGTAAAAAGTGTTAGCTATGTTTATGGAGTGTTGTAAACATGGTAGTCCAGCTAATACAAGGGTATTTAGGGCCCCTATGATCTAATGCACGGTTTGTTAAGCTTACAGTTACTACTAAATGAGATGATATTAGTTTTGTGGTAGATACCTAGGAAACGATCATGTATCATTTTTCTTCTTCCTATGTTTGAATATGTGGAACATGGGATATATTAAATAGAAAATAATAAATGAAGACAATTAACTATTGTTAATGTCTAACTTATTTCAGTTTTAGGATCTATAACTGTTTATTATTTTGTAGGTATGGCTCCATTTTGACACCCTTTCCCGGTTCGTGTAGAAGATGTCTAGAAATTTGCACCCTAAGATCATTGTAGAGTAGAGGTTGATGACGATGCCACTTTGAGTAGGACTCTCTACATGTTTCAGTTCTAGAGTACACAAAAGTATGGGGGAACTATTTTAGATATAGTTAGAAATGTCTTTTTAGAGGAGGTTGATATCACATTAATTTCGTTATATGCTTAGAAGGAGCACACTATATTGTTGGTTGTGATGATATTGTGTGGGGTAGTAAGGTAGCAATGGTTATTGATCCTCATAGATTGTAAGGAGTCAGCAGATTTAGGGGTGGAGTTTCGAGAATATTTCATAGACAAGTTTATTTCTTCGATCGTGATGGTGTCCAATCACTAGAAGCTGGTTACCCATGGGCAGGGGATCTCTAGTGTTTGAGAGTTTAGGACTTGTTTCAGCAACCTTCTATGATATTATTAGGACCATTTTCTAACTGAGGAGGCATGGTTAAGGTATTTTGAGAAGTCTTTGTGTCAAGTGATCTTGCAGTAAGTTATGCTTTTTATGTTAAAGATCTATCTCGTGGTGATGGAGAGTGGATAGTTAGTCAAGACAATGTTATCCAGAACTGGATGATCATGAAAGAGGATTCATTTAGATTCCTAAAATGGAAGAGCTGTTTTATAAGGTTTCAAGTTGTTAAGACAGAATAGCTTTTGATAACTTCAGGGTAGGTCCCAACCATCATTGTCTCATTTCTCCAGGGGAACCCGATCTCAGGACTATACCAAGGGATAAGACGAGTGTTTTTATTATGGTGGACAATTTCATCAGTGGTGAGAGGGCCCAAACAATATAAGAAGTCAATGTGTGCCAGTTGTTCAACTTTGGGTTACTCTACTGAGTCACTTCTAGCCGAAGAAGACGCTATAATTTTCCACATTTTGGGATCAGTAGTGATTAATTGGGGAAGGAAAAGGATAGCCTTAGGATGATCCATGTTTTTAGAGTGTAGTGTGTGGCCATTGAGGTGGTCGTCAGCATGGTTAGAGATGTTATGGAGCAAGTTGTGTTCTACTTCATTCTTTAGCATTGCAAGTTCTTGGCATTCTTGAGGTTGTTTGAGGTACTAGTTTCTTATGTTCTATTTGGGTTCATTCCTTATTTGATTTAGGAGTGACATACTTCATCATATCACCTTCTATTTCCCATGACTTCAGACATAGTGTAGGTAGAATTATAGTGCCTTTTGTGTTGACTAAGCTAGTTATAGGTTAAGATAACATGTTTGAAGTATGTAGAAACTATGACCAAGCACTAGGGAATAACCAGTCTTGGGGAAATTTCCTATGTCTATGGATACAAACATGTGACATCATCCTCATCATGGATTTCTTGTATTCAGTGTAGGCTATCATTGACTTCTTTTGGAGGTGGGTTTTGTTATTCAAATATGAGGGATATCCATTAGTGTTTATTGGTGAGCGAGACCCTTGGATGGTTAAATGGTGTGTTCTGTTATTATCATTATTAATGGATGAGTGGATGTTATGTTCGTCAGATGTTCACAAGTCATAATTTTTCAAGGTCATATAAGAGTAGCCAAATATCTTTCTAGAAAATATTGTAGTGTTACCCCCTCAATAAGAAATCATGTTCGAGATTTAAATATTTCCAGACATATCTTCTATCTGAATGTCTCCATATAAGATGTCACCTTTTGAGTCATGAGAGTTTCATATACAGATCAATGATCTATTATAGATAATTTTTCCTCGACCGATTGTGTCATCATGGGGTGGACCGGTATTTTTCATAAATAAGGTTGATGGAATTTTGAAGTTTCTCATCGATTATCATCTCTTGAACCATGTGAATGAGAAAAACTACTATCATCATCCATGGTTTGATTATTTATTTGATCAATTGAAGGGATTATGTTGGTTCTCAAATATTTATTTTTGGTCATGATATGATAAAATGCGTTTAAATAATGAGGATATTATAAATAATTATTTCTGTTTCCTTTGTGGAAATTATGAGTTCATCATGATGTTGTTCGATGTGATGAATGCTCTAGCTGTGTTCATGGGGTAACTGATCATTGTGTTCCACCAGTTCATGGATATGTTCTTGTTGGTTTTAATTGATGTAATCCTTGCGTATTCTTCATATAAGTAGGATCACGAAGAGCATTTTCATGTCTTTTCGGGAGTTCATCACCACGAGAATTTTTTTGTGAAGTTTCCAATGAGTGAGTTTTGGGCTTGAGAATTCAATTTTATGTGGAATTTCCTATTCCAATAGGAAGTCTATATAGATACATTAAGGGAAGAAGTAGTGGTTTCCGGACCATCACCCAATATAGTAGTAGAGGTGTGATGTTTCCTTGGTCTTTCAAGATATTATAGAATATTTATAGCCACATGATCTTAGGTTATGGCTCTTATGGAAGTGTTGATCTTAAAATATCATGTCAGATGGATTTTGAGTATCTAAAAGATGAGTTCTTTAGTACTCATGTTCTTTTTATTCCAGTATAAGTACTTTATTTTAAGGTTTTCTATCATGCATCATCTTTTGGGGTAGGTTCTTTTTTCATGCCTTAAAGATTGATCATTTCTTATGGGTCTCAGTAGTTACCTCCCCCTGAGAATAAATATTCCACCAATGATCTAGAGTTTTTGGATGTAGATTTTTCCTTGATGTTTTGGATACATTACCACATCGGTGAGAATTTCATGTTCTTCACTAATAATAAGATCCTAAGCTATGTTTTATACCAATGTAACATGAACATGAATCAGTGTCACAGGATGGAGTTATTACATGATTAAAACTTAAATTTTTCATATATACCTAAAAGGGGAATTTTGTGGCCAATGCATTGAGATTGATGTTTCACAATGATGTAGTGTGGGAATCAGGGAATTCTTTGAGATTGATGTAAGAAAATATAGCATTGCACCTAGATATGAGAAATTTTTTGGGTAGTTGTAGTGTTTTTTAGATGATAGTGCATTCCTATATCTTGCAACTTGTGGAAGAGTCAAAGTTGAAAGATCATCAAGTGGATGTATGGAGATAACGAGTTTTTAGTGGTGAGGCCCTTTATGGTTGGTCTGTGGATGAAAAACACCTAGATTTATTTCATGGAAGTACATTCATTACTTTAGCGATGTTTGGGATGGTTCTCAGAGAGTTATATTGTTTTCCTTTGGTAGCACATCATAGCATGACAAAGTTGTGCCAAACATTGAGAGGAATGTTTTGTTATCTTGGGTGGAAGCCTACATTTTTAGTGTTTTATGTCTCGATTTTTGTTTTTCTAGAAGATTAATGTTGAACACAATGTTCCCAGTTCCTTTCTCTTTCCAGTAGATGTTCCTCGGTGGAATTGGGAGGACATTCCATTGGACTTTGTTACAATTTTACCTTGAGATCAGAGAGTATATAATACTATATGGGTGGTAGTCGATCATTTGAAAAATTCATCCAACTTTATAGTGAACAAGGATTCAAGCACAATGGGGGTTTTGTCAAGGTAGTATCTGGATTAGGTGGTAGGACTCCATTTAGTCCTAATGGTGATCATTTCTGACTAGGATCCTCGTTTTACCTCCAGGTTATGGAGAGGTATCCAACATGATTTTGGTTCTCAATTATGCTTTAACTCTTCATTTCATCTACAGAAAGATGGTAAGACAGAGTAGTACATTTAGACTCTTGATGACATGTTGTGCCCTTATGTCCTAGATTTTAGAGGTTCATGGATGAGGCACATGCCTGTAGTAGATCTCACTAAAAACAAAATATTTCCCTCCACCATCAGTATGGTGATATTTTAATCCTTGTATGGCTGAAATTTCTATTCATCATCATGTCATAATGGGGTTGTAGTGTTAGTAATTATTAGGATGGAACTGGTATAAAATACAACAGAGATGGTTCTATTGTTTTGTGAGAGGCTGAAAGCTACACAAGACCGTAAAAATCCCTTAGGAGACCTCTGGTGTTCCACTTTGGGGATCATGTGTTCTTGAAGGTGACTACCCATCCTAGGAAGTGATGGTTTGGTCATGGGTGTAAGGTTTCCATTAGTTTGTTAGCACATTCATGGTTTTGGCTCGTTTTGGGGTCATGGTGTATAGGGTAGAACATCCCCCACATATGAGATGGAGACACAATGTTTTTCATATGTCGTAACTCCGACAATATCTTCATTAATCCTATCACATCACTGATTGGGATGAGATCAATTTTGATTGTGATGCGACCTTCAAATAGGGGACTATATTGATCAAGGACCGCAAGGTGAAGGTGTTTCATGGGTGTGATATCCCCTTGTTTCATGTATTGTGGTGAAATGATGTCATGGAGGAGTGTACATGGGCATTTGAGTAATATTTACATGCTCCTTACCCTGAGTTGTTTGGTTTTTAGCTATTCTCTTGTAACACTGTTCATTTTATAGTGGTTGTGAATTTATGGTTGGTAAGATAGATTCCACTTGTTTATTGTTGTTTATTTATCTCTTTTAAGAGTTATTTCCACCAACAGATTGTTTAGGAGCTGGTTGTGGTTGTTTTGTGGTGGTGTGTTGTTCCCCTAGTGTGGTGTTTATGATCTTATGGTGGAGAGAGCATTGAGAGTTATCTCGCATGTTGGTTGTTTTGTTGAACCCTTTACATTCCTCTCTAGGTTGGTTTTGGATTCTTGATAATGTCAATGTCGTAAGAGGTATATTTTTTAAGGGCATGGATCCACATGGTTTGACCCTTTTCATGTTTCTAAGGCTTGATATGCCTGCAGGGGGCACAGATAAATTCTGGATTAGTTAGTTTTCTAAGAGGTGGAAGTAAGGGATGAATTTCATGTTGTGAAGAGTTAAATGACCTGAGGGTTGGTGTAACATCGTGTAAATAGATTGAGGTTTGAAACATAATGAATTGGTGACTTGAATTTCTATGGAAACTGAATGATAAGAATTACATAATGTGAAATGGGATTACATGTCACGTAATTCCCAGATTTTCTATGTTTCAAAACATTTCCAGTCACATGTGTTGTCAAATCCAATGACTACAACAACTCTGTCTCGACACCAGGTGACATGGTAAACCCATCTTAATCAATTTAGGGACTCCTCAATCAAGGATTGATTCCTATCTTACACCTTTGATTTTTGGTGACCGGGGTTTATTGAAGGTGTGTTTTCCATCATTTTCAAGCAGTTTATCCTAGTTTGATCTAATCTCCTATCATATATTATTGTAGTTCTATATCATTTTCTTACCCATATTTCCAATAGGTATTCTCATGTTTTTTTGGGGTGGTTGTGCCTCAACATCCTCTAAGGGATATAGTTTTTCCGAGATGTGTTATTACAGATTTTTTGTGTGGTCTTTTCTTAAGAGAACCATGTCGATGACAATTTAATGTAGGGGTTTCATTTCTTCTATATTCAATTATATAAAATTTTATATTTTTAATTATTTGTCCACTTATATCTCAATGAAATTAAACTAATATTTATTTGAACCAGATTAAATAGTCAGTTTCGATCACATGGCGATGTTTCTACTTTATACTATGATAATGGTTTGCCACTTGATTTTCATGATAGTTTGATATCTATTCCTTTCTTGGATAATACTATTGTTCTTGATGGAAATTGGTAATGAACATAAATATGGAATTAATTGGTAATTAATTTCTTAAAGGTGATAAAGAGGCATGTTTAATGAATCTGTTTGTTGTTATTTTAATTTGATAATAATACATTTTATACAAGTGTACATATTTATTTGAATTATTAAATGAAACTTAAAAATGTTGATTCATGTTGATAAAATAATTTCAAGTCATGTTAAATTCATTTTTTAATTTTTTGCTACATCTTAGGAATCTTTTTTCTTAGGTTTCCCATAGATGGAACCTATGAATATTGAATTAGATAATTAAATATTGAATAAGAACTAGTTGTGTGATAAAAAAATTTTTTATAGGTCATGGGCTCCCTGTTTTCATGTATAGTACGTGTTCATTTAATTTGGATCCATCTGAAATCATTATTTGTGAATACTGGATGCCTTTCAATAGTTCCAAGAGCCTGGTTTCCTTCCTTGTTTTTGGCTACTTATGATGTGAACCAAGAATGGCTATGTCGGAGAGACTGTTGTGGTATGTGGTGTGGGGAGGCCTAGATGTGACATGATCTTGGGATAGATTATCCAAGAGGGATTTTTTGGTATGTGGGTTAGGGAGGTCACGATGTGACATGAGGCTAGAGTGGATGATCTTGGAGGTATTTTGTGGTATGTGGGGTAAGGAGGCCAATTTTTTGGGGCAGTAGTTAACAACCTTAGTGAAAACATACATTAGGATATGAATGTGGGTGTAGGGGAGGACACTAAAGATGATTGAATAGGTTAATGATGGGTTTACCCATTGTTATGGAAGATGGATTCTTATTTGAGTCAGTTTCTTGTTCGATTTCCATGTTGATGTTTTCATCATTCCATTCCCCAATTAGTTGATGTAGATGGGTGTGTTTGGTTAATCTCATTCTCTAAGAGGTGAAGAAACATGTTTTATTCCATGTCCTTTTTGTGTTTCTCTTATAATGGTTGGATACATTTATTCTCATACTATAGGTGGAAAGAACTCGATTGGTAATTCATCTACTCACCTTATTTAGACCCTTAAATTTGTGGATCTAAAAATTCTTTACTCGAATACATATGAATATATTAATTAATGAATTTAATAAAGGAAAAAAATTAAACCATAATGTTGAATCACCAATGTATATAATGCTAAGGTTGTAATTCTGATAAGTTGTGGGCTCAGTTTTCTTATGCATAGAGGGCACAGATATTTGTTGTTATGCTAATGTAATTTAATTTCAAAAATGGAAATAGTTAGTTAATGGTTAAAAAATTAATTGAAGTAAATATAAATCGATGAATAATGGATAATATAACATAATGTAGATCGATAATTATTTTGTGCTTATATGATATATGGTCTTAGCAGTGGAAGTTGGGGGTCTGAGAGACGTTAGCTGCGGTTGAGTCTAGGATTATGATATGACCATAGTGTCATTTTGATATAAATTATATCATTTTATTTTCCCTATTTATATATTTTACTTGACACTGTCAGTTAGGGAAACTAACACAAATGGTATTCTAAGCACGTGGGGTGTTTTCCCCAATATCCCATTCGGAGGTTGGATGGCTAACTACCCCCTTTGGCCTTGCTCTCATCTATCAGTAGTTAATTGTGATTGTATGAATTGTGGTTAGTTTTCCCCATATATGTGTTTATAGGGGTATTAATTCTTGGGTTTATTTCACATATATGTATTCTAGATATGTATCCTTAAATAAAACAATAGTTATAATGTGTATAAGTTGTGATGGAATGAGGATTCATACTTGGTGCATGGGATGTGATGTCTTGGGTTATAATAAATGATGTATGATACACGTTATGCGAGAATAAGTGGATACCAAAATCATCCTAGTTACATTAGGTTAAATGTATGTGGTGAAGTGATACATGAGGTGCATGTGGTGGTGCTTCACTAAGGTGTTAGCAAGTGAGCCTTTTGGAGAAAGATGGCCAGGATCTGCAACATTGGGGAAGTGCGAAACAACAATGTAGAAGTGTTTGTGGGATACCATTTCTATTCTTTATAATATTTCATCGTCTATGATGCTTCTTGAGGTTATCCATGGTGTGGATCAAAAAATAGTATCCATTTTTAGGTGATGAGTTAGTCTTACTTTCTTTTCAATGTTCTTTAAAATTATTTCCACACCATTTTCATAAGAAGATCTGGGGAGGATCCTACTGAGTATAAAGTTATACTCTCCCTATGAATATATAAACTATTTTTCAGGTCAATTGGTGAAGGTTGGAGATCATTCTAGATGCAATTATCTAGTGGTTTTTTCATTAACTTGTTGGGCTTCATGGTCGCTGTCGTCTTTACTTTCTTTTGGTACTTTGAGTTTTCCCTTTCAACTATAGTAGTTCTTTCATGACATTAAAACGTGTACATGGGTTTGCATTTATAATATATTTTAAGAATGAGTTTTTGGGTGTCTATCATAACTCTCTCTCCCACTTTCATGTGTTCTCTTAGAGGGTAATGCCCCACTTCTAGGAGATTATTATACAATCATTGCTAGTCGCCAACCCAGGGCTTTTTAGAGGTAGGACTCGTGGGTCGCTATCTATCTTCTCTTATTTCTTGCCCAAAATGAGTACAACTTGTGGGGATATGGTTGTGAAAATTATGAGAAAAATTATAATACACCTTTAATACCTGTCATTATATAGGATATAAAATCATTTGTTTCGCTTTGTGCAGACATCATCCTCTAAGAAGTAATTTTTTTTTTCATTAGTATTATTATTATTTATAAAAACCAATTTATATATGATTCCAAAATATTAAGAGTATAATTAATATAAATTTGATTTTTTATAATGATTTATTTGAAAATAAACATTTTTCTATCCATATTCAACAATTAAATTCTCAAATATTCTTTTTTATATTGGCTGAACAACATACTAGAACAATGATATAAAACTCTATCATAGATGACATGGGAACATAAATATCAAAATTGTTATAATTTAATACTAAAATAATTATTGATTTTTTTAATGAAATGGTTATTATAATAATTTAACATAATATTGAAATGCCATTATTGGTCGCTAAAGTTTACAAAATAAGCTGACACTGATTCAATTTTCAGATATAATTATAAAAGAAAATATAAACTAACTAAATAAAATATGATAATAATTTTACCTTATTAAATAAAATATAGATTATTTTTTTTTCATATAAGCTGTATATTGAAAAAAATTCGATTAATTAGGATTCTTTGTGTGTGCACGTAATGAATTAAGATGTGGAAATTGTTTATATATCTGATTTTATATTATGTTTGAAAAGTTTGAAATTATGCTCTATTGTATCTATTTTATAGTGTATCCAATACACGATTTCCTATAAATACTAAAATATATTCGATTTCATGAGGTTTTAATTTTTATATCATGATCTTACTCTCAGGATCCATTGATTATTACGTTACTAATAATGTAAAGGGTTATTCATCTAATTTTGAAATATAGAAGACGTATTTGATATTTCACACCATAATTTCTCTAATATGTCACCTTTACTATCCTATTTCATTCATGTGAAATTATTATCTTTAATTTGATGATATTACAGTTGAAATTTCATAGTATCCCACTTATATTCATTGATTATTTTTACTATTTATATATTTGTTTTTGTAATCTCAACTACCATCATTGAATTATGATGCATATTCTTGATCATATTTCATCCAATATTGGGTTTTTTCACCCGAAATTTTTCTTTAATGGTGCTTTCTCTTCTGATCTATTGAGAGTTATTTTTTAATTAATTGTTATTAAACTGATAATCTTCATGATCAATAATTCTAACCTTCTTATGAATAAGTTTTGCCTTTTATAAAGACAATTTCCCTCATTGACCATATTTTCATTTCTAACAAATGACATGTTTTATATTAGGAGATATAATTATGTTTTATATCATATGATCTTCATATTTCTGTTTTCCTTTTTTTTAAATTATTGTTTAAACTATATATTTATCATTTAGTTTTTCTATAAAGGGATTTGAAAATAAAAAAAAGTATTTCCATCAATTCAAAATAAAATACTTCATCTGCTACCCCATTTATCTTTTTGAATATATTATGTATTTATCAAGGATTATCGTTTGAATTTTCAATTTAAATGTAAAGAATATCCAACAATAATTCAACTCATTTTTTTTAAAAAAATATAATTGCTGATAACTTTGGATTTTATGTTAATGATTAAAGATAATTATAAAATCACATTTACAATCTCACTACACCTTTAATCATTATCAATAAATGATTTATTTCTCTTAAATTATCCTTCATCAATGACCATATAAAAATTACTATGAAGTACTCTATTGGATGATTCCATTTTCAGTATCAACCATTAACATTATTCAGTTTAATTTTTTTAATTCAATATAAAAATGTTAAATATAGAATTTTTCTTTAAAATAAATCTAAACAATGTGAAAAATAATTGTTTTCAAGTGGAATACATATGTATGAATGAATGATAGATTAAATCCAACATTATCATTGAATGACTCAGTAATTGTTTAACTCGTGAGCTCGAAAGGTTTCATGAGATGATTTATCCCAAGAAAAGGATGCAGATAGGGTCTTATCCCAAGGCATAATATATAAAATAGGTTTTACCCAAAGAAAAACTATACATAGGGGGATTTATTCCATGAAAATGGGTATATTTGAGTATATATACAATGAAAAATTATACTTTAGTTTGTTTATACTAATAAAAATTTTATTAGAGTGGATTTACCCAAAAAGCCAGGAGCTAGGCTAGAAACCTGCTCTTAAAAAAATATATTAAGCAATAGTAAAAGTGCACAAGAAAATAGAGTCACGAAATAGATGAAGAAAGATGAGTATAAACCACACAAAAAATATCAGCGTGGACAAGGTCATTGAAAAAATCAGGCGAGACGCAGGACCAATTGGAACTAACCTCTAAGATTTCTCTCTTGGACAGAGCATCAGCAACCCAATTGGCCTCATGATAAACATGCGTTACTTTAAGAGAGAGTGCCTCCGAAAGACGAAGATATTCGATCCAGTCAGGAATGATCTTCCATGGTACATTTCAGGATCAATCATGAAGAATTTGAACAGAAATAGTTGAGTCAAACTCCATCCATAATTGTTTCCAATTAAAGTGAACAACATACTTGATTTCTTTAATCATAGCCCAAAGTTCTGCCTCAATTTCAAAATCGTTGCTAATAAAATTGAAGAAGCATCCTTTCAAAAATCCATGGGATGTTCGGAAAATGCCACCACATCCAGCAGGACCCGGAGCACCCGAGGCCTCTCCATCAATGTTGACATTGACCCAACTAGGGATGAGCTATATCCCCCGAACATACTTCATCATTAACGGTTTCCTGGACCTTCCATGCACACCATGTGATCTCAAAAGTACAAGATCGTCAACATCAATATTCATAGAACCTGTTTGAATAAGGGAGGTTGTTCGAATTGCATGATGTATGAACAAAACACCATTATGGAAGGATGGAATAATGTTGTTGAAAGCCAAATCATTCCTCTCTTTCCAAATGAAGGAGAAGACACTCACAACAATAGCCTACCAGAGGGAATGAATCTGTTCACTACAATATTTTCTTTAAATGGATTGAAAAAGATACTCCAATGATTGAAAATCAAATAATCACCTGAAAATATCTTACAGATAAAGCCAGAACCTGTTCGTGAACATGCATGAGATAAACAAGTGCTGATGTGTTTCATCGGCATCATGATAGAGATAGAAAGTAGGGGCTAGCTGAACCCCGACGCACTGCAGTAGATGTTTTACTAGGAGGCGCTATTTCTAGATTTTCTAGATGATAAGTGTTGTTGTAAGTGGAATAAAGGAAGTCTGAACACCTTTGATCCAAGAGGGCAGACTAAGAGAAGGGCCACACGACATCCCATATCACTCCTTAGTGGAAAATATTCCATTTAAATTTGGCATCCAGACAAGTGTTTCAGAGTCAAAAAAATAGTATCTTGAAATCTGCAAGCATAAGTGGTTAGGTAATAACTCATTCATATTGACAATACCATGAATATCAGCAATAGCATAGTCCATTAGGGATACAGGAATATAAATATCATCATAGATGGGCTGGAAAAACCATGGGGTTTTCCAAAGGTTCAGAGAGGAGTTCTCACAAACCAGCCATCTCAAATCTTCCATCAGACCATTATAGGCTTGCTTAATGGTAGGACAAACTGAGGAGGTCATGTAATAATTATACCCATGCTGAAGCTTATCTACAAACCTAGAATAGAGAAATTCCACAGAGGGGTTAGATCTGGAAAACATATTCCATACAAACTTCTTAATCAAAGCATAACTAAAGACCCTTAGGTCCTTCACCCCCATTCCCCCCCATTTGGGTCGATTTAACACAATCGTTCCAGGCCACTGTAATGAGCTTTCTCAAATTAATTAATCCAGTCCATATGAAATTTTTAATCTTTCTTATCAAGTCTTTGAAAACTGCACTTCACCATCTGTAATGAGAGAATGAGTAGACAAACATTGTGGTAATTATTGAATTAACCAAGAAAATTATTATAGCTTGAGACATGTTATTCCCTTTCCAGATCGCTAATTGATTAGCAATTTTCATAGAAATGTCCTCAAGATAGAACCACTTCACTCTTCCCCAACACAGAGGTAGGCTAAGATATTTAAAAGGTAGAGTTCCCTTCTTCATTCCATGTTTTAGAGAGATTTTGTTCTGTTTCGAGATGGTGATACCTTCCCCAATCATAACTGAGGACTTATACCAATTAATAACCTGACCTAAAACCTCCTCATAATGTAAAAATATACCATTGATATAGGAAATGGTCCCTTTTTCCACCTTTCTAAAAAGAATAATATCATCATCATATAACAAGTGAGAGGGAGCAAGAAGATTCCTTCCAATTTTTATCTTCTGGAACCAACCAAAATTAGCAAGATCATTAAGACACCAGATCAAATAATCCTCAGCAATCACAAAAAGTAAACCAGATAGAGGGTATCCATGCCATCCCTCTCATGTACATCAAAAAAACCTCTAGGGGATCCACTAATTAGAACATAGAGTCTCACACTACCTAGGATAGAGCCAACAAGACCAAGAAATCTCTGCGAAAACCCCTGAATTTGAAGAATAGTGAAAAAGTAAACTCCAACTAAGGGCGTCAAATGCCTTGGAGATATCAATCGTCAAAGCCATGTCACCAACCTTTTTACCCCCTCTTCATAGAGTTTACACAATTAGATGTATTGAAAAGACAATTTTGAATGTTCCTTCCTACTACAAAACCGAACTAATTACTAGAAATAAGATCCTTAGCGATTTCACCCATCCTCTGGGTCATGATCTTGCTGATAATCTTAAGTATGTTGTTTCCAATAGCCACTGGTCGGAAGTCTTTAATATCAAGGGCACCTTCCTTCTTAGGAATCAGGGAAATGAAATTAGAATTCATCCCAAATGAAATAAAAGAGGACCTATAGAAATCCCTTACTTCATTTATAACATCCGGATTTAAAATATCTCAGTAGAACATAAAAAACATGTTGGTGAAGCCATCGGGACCAGCCACAATATCAATATTTAAAGATAAAAGTGAATCAAAAATGTCCTTAGCATTGGGAATTTCAATGAGCCTATTATTCTATATATCAGAAATAGAGGGTTCAAAATAGTGAATAGTTGTTTCAGATTGATCAGCTCCATTATTAGAATAAAGCGTCTCAATGTATCCCATGACAGCTTCAACAATTTCACTTTCAAAAGAGAACATATTCCCATCAATTGAAATGGAATTGAGGCTCATTTTATCTCTCTTTTCCTTATGTAAACAATGAAATAATGTAGAATTATTATCCCCCTCTTTTAAACATCTCAAATTGAATTGATTCTGATCTAATCGCTCTTTAAGAGTCAAGAGATTGTCCATATTTGAAGCAGCTTAAATCTCTTCCAGTGAGGGGACATCATGAAGGATATTAACCTTTTGGTGATTCAACAAGCAAATTTCATCCTGATTAATGTCATTATCAAGGGAGGAAAATCATTCTTTTCTCCATTGCCTTAATATGGATTTGAATTCTTTTAATTTAGAACAAACAATATGGGAGGGGCTTCCAAAGAAGTGAGAATTCCAAACAACCAAAACAATCTCCCTGCAACGCGGAATGACCAACCAGTCATTATTGAATTTGAAGGGGATCAGGGATGGCCTAATTCTACTGTCACAAACCTCAACAAGAATAGGATTGTGATCAGATAGTATCCTTGGCAAGGAAATTCCAGACATCCATTGAACTAGTACCCTTATCAACTTGTACAGAACATCTATCTAGTTTACTTGCCTGCCTTTCATTTCTGGTGTACCTGCTCCATGTAAAATCGGCTCCAAACACAAGAAACTGAACCAAACCACATTTTTCAATGCAAGAAGAAAAATAAAAGGCTGAAGCACGATAAAAATTCTCACCAGTTTTTTCATTAGGACTCAAAAACATGTTAAAGTCACCAAGAAGAATCCAACAATTACTGATATTTTCAGAGAGATCCTCAAGATTCCTCCACAAAGTTCTTCTCCTTGTATACAGATTAAAAGAATAAACAAAAGTAACTAAGAGATTGAAACAGTTTATGCTGCAAGAGATAGTCACAAATTTCATGTCATTAATGAGAGTGCTAACCAGAACACTATTATGCTTCATAAACCATAAGGATTCATCATTTTCACCCACTTTATTATTAGAAACAAAGGAATATCCCAACAAGGACCACTTAAAAGAGGACCAGCTTTCAAATATCATTCTTGGCTCAGCAATACCAATCAAAATAGGCTTATTAGTCAAGATGAGATGCCTAAAAGAAAATATCGTGGGAGAATTCCCAATCCCTTGGAAATTCCAAAATAATATCCTCATTTTTTTGATCTGATCCTATTGCTAGGCCCACCATCATTTTTTTCATGTTTTCAATATGTGTAACAGTATCCAATCTAGCATTGGTAGGATCACCTGAATCTTGATTCAGAGTAGACAATTCATCACTATCTTCACAAGATGTCTCGAGACAAAGGGATGCGAATTTATTCCAGGATTCAACAGGAGCAAGCAAAGTGATAGGGAGTATTCCCTTCTCAACCATATCTGGATGTACCTGAAGGAATTATCCAGGTTGCTTTCCAAAATTATGATCTTCTTCTACATCATCACTACAATTTTATGGGAGGAGAAGATTATTTTAGACATTATCAGAGTTTTCCTTATCTAAATGTGCCTAAAGAAATTCTCCAGGCTGCATCCCAAAATTCTGATCTGCTTCTACATCACCACAACCATTTGAAGGGAGGAGAAAATCCTTTAAGGTATCATCAATGTTTTCCTTATTGAACACAACATCACCAGAAATAGGTTCCAAAGGAATCACCAGATCTGGTATATCATCACAGGTAGTACAAACCTTCTCATCATTCAGAAGGTCCTCTCAATCATTAACAGTGAGGGCAGCAGGAAGAGAAGGCCCTGAAAGAGCCAAAGGATCTGAATCTTTAGCATCCACATGTACAGATGATGCAGCAGGCTCTTTATCCTGATTGGGATCCCCCATACGAACTGGATCCCCCAATTGAGCGACCATGTCATTATGATTACCTGATCCACCTTTAACTTCAGAGGGATCAGGTCCAACAACCTTTCCCTTGTTTCACCTACAGTTCAAGACCTCATGTCCTCTGATTTTAAAGAGGCTACAAATTTTATGTTAATTTCAATCCGAGACCACATGTCCAAATAAATGAAAATTCGAAAAAAAACTTGGGCTTCCTCTCATAAAGGATCTCAATAGTAAGACTATCATCCTTAGTGGTCAAAACCACTTCTTCCACAAGAGTGATAGAAATATAAACCTCAAAAAATATCCTATCATAATGACTAAAGGAGGGGATGTCAGTCTGATTACCCAACCTAATTGGATTACCAACTGAAGAAGAAAAGTCCCATAATATCCGTGGATTCCAATATATCTAGTTAATATTGCAGACTGTAGTCCATATCTGAGCATATGTGTTCTTTACATAATTCGGATCAAACGTTCTGACCCATTCATGAATTCAAAGAAATACAGGCTTTAAAGGGACTGAGCCAAGAATCCATGCATGCCTTTTAAGTTTATTAGATTGAAAAACAGTATGATAGAATCTGTGACCCATCGCCATCATTTTCCAATCAGCAAATCCCCATATTTTTGTAATCCTCTCAGTGAGTTCATTGAACATCCATGGCTTCTCCCCTTTTGGAATTAGAACCTGAGAAATTATGGAGAATTTACACGAATTCACTCTTTCTTAAACAGAATTTTGGTTCACCACAAAATGCACAATATGCCCTTTTCTAATGATCCTACCTGATGGAGCAGATTTGCAATCCATAAAGGAGGAATTTCCCATATTTTTCACCGCATCTGCAAAACTATTCTTTGCTCCAATTCCATCCCGAGCAGCACCCGATTTAGGGTAGCCTTTCGCACAAAGACTAAATAATTCTTTGTGACCAAAGCAATCTTCTGCCACCTATTCTCAACCAGAGGTCTTTCCCAATTCAGCACCATTCGATCTAGGATCAAAATCACCCAGATTGAGATGGCCAGGTTCCGCACTTCTCTCCACCATCTATTATGGACAATTTATTCAATGATAATCTTTACATGGTACGATTTCCCAGAATACCAAGGGAATATAGGAGGGTTTATTCCATACCCAATGGTACACATGAAAATTATCCAAAGTAGAAAAAGTAACATGATGGATTTTCTTAAGCCTAAATTTTTATAACTGTATTAGTGGGTAGAGTTGAAATATGATATCTATGATATTTTAATACATTTCTCTTATGTCTTAATCTAGTCCCTATGATTATGATACATAGATTAACTTATCATCACATGATTCCATACTCCTTTTTCAATGTCTATGTCTTTTCAAATTAGATTACATTAAATTATAAAATTATATATGGAATCCAAAAAAAATCCATGATATTTAAAAATATATATGTATTGTTCTCATTTCTCCTCATATGTTCATTATCTTACCCATGATGACATATTGATTTGTTTTCACAATATCAGAATTTGATCTCACCGCATTTTGATTTCTTCATTTCTAATTTTATGAAGATTAATGTATCCTTTGATATGTTTATAAGTGAGCCTAGTATGTAACTATTATGGGTAAATGTTCACATATGTTGTAAAATAAATTTCTTTTATCGTTAATAATGAAGGACACTAAACTATGTGATTCTTATAGTCTTGGGATATTATTATGGGACATTAAAAATGTAAAATTTTTCATGTTCAAATAAGATAATATCACATGGTGTTAATGTAAATTTAAAAAATGTGTTTTTATCACCTAGAACAGGAGTGTAGGTCTAGGGTGACACATTAAGTATCAGGGTGGAAATTTTATATGATTATTTTAGTTAATTTTTTGGATTAGGATACTTTCAAATTATTAAAAACTAATTAATAAATCTAAGGGATAACACGATGTACATGATAACGTCATTATTTTATAGGAAATTTATATTATGTTGTTCTAAGAGAAATTGCATCCTTTTTTAAAACTATAACTTGATAAACAATCTAGATAAAATTTCCCATGGGGTAATAACACTGAAAAGGGTGTATTGGGGATTAACTAAATCAACAGATTGTTAACGATAGATAGGCATAAATGCAAACATTTTTTTACCAGTTTTTGGGGAGAAGCATTGGTTTGTTCACATTATCATAATGTAACAATATGAATAATTAATCAACCAAACTAGTTCAATTAGAAAACTATTTATGGTAATGACCATGGATAATGTAACAAATCGATATTTCAAAAACAAATCTCATATAAATCATATTTCTTAGATTCCTTTCATTACACACAACAACATATTATACATCCAATACACACAATACTATCTTAGCATGCATTATACAAAACAACGAGTTTTAACAAAACCATGATATATTATTAACATGACTACTATAATTAATCCATTAAACATGGTGATAAGGATAGTAATAAATAATTGTTAAATATTAAGTATAATAGTTTATTATGAAAAAATATTTATAATTCAATAGATATTTCATGGTAAAGTCTTTGTATATTTCAAAAATAATATTTTTTCAACAAATTATTATTATATTTTTTAAAAAAATAGACAAATTATTCTTTCAAAATTTTAGAAAATGAATTTGAAAAAATAAACATAATTTTTGAATTTATAATGTCAAAATATTCTCAAGGTTAATTTTCTCTATTTTTTCTAACAGATTTGTTTTTTGATGAATATAGAAGATTACTAAAAATTAATATGAAAATAATTTTTTATTTAATAAATTTATAATGTTATATTATAATTTTGATTAGTTTTAAAGTATAATATGTTTAGTAATACATCAATTAATTTAATTTCCATCATTATAATAAATTAAATATTGAAATTCTATATAAATACATTTTATCTTTCTAATAAATTTCATTTGTATCCCCCATACTCTCATCACATCTGTGTAATTAATTTTAAATTTATTTTATCAACTTTAATGAAGGAAATTTTTAAAAATGGATTCTTTATTTGTAATAAATATAGTTTATTATATCTACTATTTCCAAAATATTTTTTTTCATAAATAGATAAAATAAAAATTAAAAATCAATTACCATGATTATGTTACAAATGGGTTTATCAAGGGGTTAAAATAATAAGATAAAAAGATAAAATTACCTACATTTTTTTAACATAGTTATACCCTTAGGAAAATTGGTTCTATTGATATTATGTTTTGGAAACTTTTCAATGAATGTGACGTATGGATTTTTTTGAGTAAAGAAAGTTAAAAAAATGAAACATTCCTTGATTTTAATATCTATAAAGTCTTGGGGTCGAGAAGAAATTAACACATTTTGTTTTATTATTGTTTGGTATGATAATTTAGTTTTTTAACAATATTTTACTTTTAATTTTTAGAGATGGAATAATTAAATTATATTTTTTTGAAAACCCAACACATGAATCATTTATTAATAACTTCTTTTAAATAAATGACCGTAAAAATATTACAATTGAAGTAAATTTAATTCATTATTGTATATTTATATATCATGATACGCATGTGTGAAGATGATATACTATAATTCGAACATAGACTTCCATTTTTTTAATTCAAATTAAATTAGAAATGACAACATTGTCATTTATGTTATATTATAATAAATGGTATTTTATTAAATATTTTAAAATTAATAGAAAAAATATATTCATACATGTAAAATTTAAATGATAATAGATATATAATATTTTAAATTCATGTAATAATTGTTCTTTTATAATGACTATATTCACCTTAAATTTTAATAACTCTATTAGCACGTTTATGGTCAGAACGGTGTTTTTTCAACTTACATGCGCTTGTGGTAAAATTCATTTTCAACACACAAAAGATTCTTATTTGATACATTTTATTTTATATTTATAATAATTTTGTCCAAATTATCCAAAAATAATCATTTTAATTTATTCTTAAAGAATTAATTATCTAGGTTAAAAATCCAAGATAACATAATGATAAAAAATGTTAAAAATGAAGAAAAAAATATGTTAAGGAATAACATGATTTAAAATAATGATTGATTTTGTGGTGGATATTTAAAATTAAATAATAATAACTAAACACCATTAATAATTAATTTTTGAGACACTTGAGGTAATATTGTCCTCCAAATAGTGAATACATTTGATTATTTACAAAAATGCCACTCCTCCTCAACTATAAAACTAACCTCACACTCCTCCATTCTTCACAGATTCACACCTATTTGTTTCTCCAAGACATTCCAAAACCACTTTCAAAAATACTTACACTTATCATGGAATAATTATTTTCATATTATAAATCCATCCTTTGAATGATTTAGTGAAATCCAAAGGAGAATACCTAAAAAAGATGTAATTTTCTTCAACAAGCATTTTAATTTAATTTCATTGTACACCATTTTTAATTATTATTATATAATAATTATATAATAACCTAATTATATTATCTATGATTAAATGTCTTTATGTTAGTATTATTAACTAAAACCATATATAATGGCATCAAATAGGCTACTAAATCATCGTTCGTGTGTACAGTAGACTATCACCATGAGAGCTGATGCCATTCATTTTTCCATTACAAACACTCAAAGTAGGAAATAAAAATAGGTTTATATTTTATATATGATATTTATTATACATGTGATGTTATTATTATTCTTCAATTTTTGTATCACATATACTTTCATACTCTCCATTTTGTGGAAATATGAAATTGTTGTTCATGTTCATAGTGGACTACAGTCTCATGAAGTGACATGGTTTGTTCAATCTTTAAGTGGAATGTATTAAGGATGGGATTAATGAAAATATATGATATATTTTACATAAATAATATTATATAATGATACTAAATTATTAAATTTTCTCTATTTCATTCCGATTAAAAAATTGAAATATTGTTCATGCAAAAGTAAGACCTACCATCTCCATGAATATTATAGAACGAAAATAAAGTTAATAGGAACAAAAATATAACAAATCTATACATATATGAAAAACAAAGTGGTTATTACCCAAAACATATCATTAACATTGGATTGTTGATAAACATGTAATAAAAGGTCATTAACAAATCATATAAGGTGTTATATATATGAATATGGATAATAAATATATTTATAATAAACATATATTTACTATACATTATTATTTAATGATTATGAAGGTATTCAAAACTAAAGGGTTGGGATTTGTTGAGAGACTTTTGTTTCGGAAAGAGTTATGAAATATTTACCATTATTTCTTTTCTTGGAACATATACTGCCATATAAAGTTATGTATCACAAATATACCAAATTTTATCACAATTGATGTTCAATTAATTGTTTTATATTATAGGTCTTATAATTCAAAAGTTACCCAAGTAGTAATGGGGTTTTGTCACAATTTTCCTTCTCTGATATATACATTAGGTTATACAACATTATTATTTCTTTAGGTGTATATATAGCCCCTTTTACATGCAATATAATGAATTTATTATTTTAATTATATTTTATATTCAATATTATGTTATACATATCTGATACTTATTATTCACTATTCTCAATGTTTTAATGATTTTATATTACAATGTCATCATTTGAAAAAATTATTTATAAATATGTTCTGGTGGTAAACATTTATGATCCCTATTTCAATAATTCTAATGAATACCCATATACTATAGTTATTCATAATATATTTATTTAATGGTTCCATTTTTCAGGTTATTGGAAAATAATATATTCACGAAAATTATTTTAAAAAAACCCATTTTTATTTATCTGTTCAGTCATAAATATAGTTTCTTCCAAAACTGTGATCTCAAAAAATGTTTTAAAATTTTTATATTAATCGCAATTGATTTATAAAACTTTCCCCTATTATTAACATTAAAAAAATGTCTTTAATGGAATCGTTATGTCATTTTCCAAAACAATGGTCATTTAGGATTTACAGATAATGTCAAATAATCATTTCTTTTAACATGTCGAACATTCACAATATTGTCCAATGTCATGAAAAATCAATTATTTCATGCCTAAATTATTTGTTTTAAAATTAATTATAAGATAAATTTATTTCCATAGTTTTTTCAAAGTTTATTATATTTTAAATAAATGATTTCAAAGTGAATTGTAGATTAAATGTGGTTTATCTTTTAAAAATACTATTTCAAAGAACAAATGATATAGTAATTAAGAAATGTTTTAAATGATTTCAATAGCATCAATTATTATATCACAAAGTCATTTTAAATGACATGGATTTTAATAATGGATTATGTTTTAAAAATTTATATTAAATAAAAATATATTTCTTAAAGAAAAGACACAAGTAGTATTTAAAAACAATTCCCTCTAAGAAGAAATTTTTCAATGTTTCTTATTATATTTTGGGAATATGACCCAAGGATACAACTATTATTCTCTATCATAATGGTGAATGATTATGATGAAAATATGTTTATGAAACCAATTTGTTTCCTCACGTTATGTTATGGAGAAATGTTTACATAACTTACTTCATATTGTGGGTTCTTATATATTGAATGTGGTATGATCTTGTGGAACATATATTAATGATTTTTATTATGTGGTTATCATTACATTGTAACCAATTATGCTGGTTTCATTATAAAAAATGATGGCAGTAAAGTTATAAAAAATTTTGGGTGTAACCTATATCTCTCTCTAGTGAATTGGGTAAAGATTTATATCTCGTTATCTAGAAATTATCTGAATGGGTTTTGATCAATGATTGGTAATAAATGGATGTAATGTGGATTGAAAACAGCTTAGTATGACCTAGATAGAATAGTGAGTGAACCTGATTTAGAAAGACAAAACATTAACAGGGAGTGAACCTGGAATAATAATACCGGTCTAGAATGGGGAGTGAACCTGGTTTAAGAAGATATAGATGGAAGGGGGAGAAAACCTAGTTTTGTATGATAGTGTAGGAACTTGTAGTGATCTCGGTTCAATAAGGGATTTTTCCCACTATGATGGTCTTGGGAATGAACCATGACTCTTATGATTTTTTGAGGAGGTAAGCCATTCCAATATTATAGAATTGTAAATGATTCTTGACTAATATATTAATTCTTTTTCTATGCATTTTTATATTCCAAAAATACATTTTTATGAAAAATATTCTTTCAATGTTGATTTTTCTTTATTATAAAATGATTCATTTCTTGTGACCATCTAATATTTATTCCATGACTCATGTTTATGATATATAGATTGTTGGGTATGAACATGGAAACTTATGTTCATTGTCACGTAGCATAATTCTTATCATTTGATTTTATATCATCACATATTGATATCTATTATACTTAACATTAATGAGAAAATGTTCTCACCCTTACTTAAGTTTCATTTTCTAGGTTATAAAGAAAGGTTTTAGGTATGGTATGTCTTTGAAGAGTACTAATTGGTGTAATATATATAGAAAACATTGAAAATAATTTAATAGATTATATATATGTGTTTTATGTTTCAAAATAAACTAAACAATTATGATCCTTAGGCAAGTGTTTATTTATTGTAATTAATTTTATTCTATAGAGATTAAATATCCCTATATGTGATGCCTAGGTTAGAATAGTTGGTATCAGAGGAAATGTTTCTTTAACCTTGTAAATCTAGGATGAGAAAACTAGATTGAGATACCTAGGGGTCAGTCAAAGGAATTTTTTAGGAATATCTCTAAAGATAAACATAAGGATGAGTTAATTTATTGGAAATTGTATTAGAATTTTGGTAAAGTATATATTGAGTGGTTACTAATAAATTACATCCATTATTTCATACTAGAGGTGGATGTAGTTTTGAAACCAATGTGCCTAGTGAATTTATACCCAAAAACACCATATTCACCTTGACATGAATGGGAACTAGGCAGAACAATAGGGCCTGCCACACACTTGGTTTCAATCTCCTAGGGGATATGTTTGTAAATTTTGAAACTCTTTACAAACCACCATGCTATATTTCAAATAATGCTAACTATTAACGAACAATATATCATATATTAAATAATGTTTCATGATATAGTCTTACTATATGATATTTTTTAGTATTATGTGGTTCCCCACTATGATTAGCCTTACTAACACTATGCTTTTGGTTTTATTTCTTAGGTGGAACCTGGAGTAACCATGTTTACTTTGATTATAATGGATAATTTTTTGATGAGTAATCAAATGATATAATCACTAGAGTTAAGGATATTGGGATTATTTCAGATTGGTTTTCAAGTAACATGATTAAAAATGTATTCCTTAACCAAATATTAGGATCACTAAAGAAGAGAAGTAAAGATTTAACTTAGTATTTAGGTTGTAAAGACCATGGAGGAATTAACATTGAGTCTCCATTGTGTTGATAATATGGAAAAACACCCAAGTGAATGTATTAGGGGAATGAAAAGTTGTTTTGACTATTGAAAAGGACACAAATCATGTAACTGAATAGGGAAATATTAAATTTTCAGTTCATTAAATTTATTAAAATATTGGTCTCCCTTTGATATCATCGACAATTTAATCCTTAAATGTTAATATTATGGAAATTATGTAAATCTACGTTTTAAGTGTAAAAATCATGACAAAAATAGAAACATTGGATGAGTAATGGTTATATTGATGATGATGAAAATAATAATGATGAAATATGAATTAAAAAAGTTATTAAGTAATGTGATGATGAACCCTCGTTAATATTTTGAAAAGGAAGTGGTTTTATTGAGGTATATTTGTATTTTTATTCCAAAATTATAAAATATATAATACGTTTTTCACTAAGGATTCAAAAGAATATATTGAAAGATTTTGAAGACTAAGTAAATTAATTTAATAGAAAGTTATATTTTATTGTCAATGTCATGAATATGTAAAGTTAACAATTAATATGTTCATAATATTGAGAAAAGGATGGTTTTTTATAAAGTGATGTTGGATAAGATTAATGTAAATTTGATAGTAAATATTACCTTGAAAAAAAAATCCTATTTGTTGAGAATATGTTTTCTAATATCATGGATGGAGTTTACATTATTTTTTGAATTTAAAGAATATATCAAACTATCTTGGTTCGATATAAGTAATAAATAATCATGTCTCTTTTCAATATATTATTAAGGTAATTATATTTATTACCATGTTTCAAAAGAGTACTTGATGATATTATTTAGATGTTTTTAATGTGATAATCAAGAGATAATTAATGACATACAGGGGATCAATGTTATGTTGTATTTGATGGATTTAGTGACTTTATTTCTAATGATTTATATTTACATTTTTTGGAAGGGAAAAAAGGATAAAAATTTATGAAATGGATTTTGTTAAACAATAAATCTGGTTTTAGATATTAATGTATTATTTCACCATATGAATATTTATTCAAAATGGATATCCTATGATAAACATTTTTTTATAAGAAATAAAGATAGAAAAGATAATTTACCACTCTATATATGTATATTATGATCCATTAGTAAATTTGGAACAAAAAATTCACTTTCATTTCATGGAGACGAAGATAAATTAGAAATTGATCAAGGCATAACTATTGGGTGATATTGTCCTGATGAAATGGAATGAAATCAAGTATGTATATCTTAATGTGAATGTTTTTAATCATTTTGGGAAAGGGTCGTGTAAAAAATATTTTCTCGTTATCATCTTTTTTTAGGATACCAATGATTTCATGCCACTTTGGTTTATGGATTTATAATCCTTAACCTTATTTCCACCATTTTCTCTATCACTCTCCATCATTATTTAGTTGTTAGTTTTCCCCATATATATCAATGTCTTCATTTACCATATTTGTTATTCCATTATCAAACCTAGTATGTTTTATTCTAGATTAACATCACACATCCCATTCAATTTATTAGGATTATTTTTAACCCCGTTTATGATGGGGATTTCTATGAAAGGAACTTTCATGTATTAACCCTTTGATGACCATGACGATTTTCTGGGGAGAAAATCATTTTAAGGCGTTTAGAATGTTACAACCAATGTTCTCAATAGTTATTATTATTTTTAATAATTTTAATTTAGTTGATATATTTCATAATAAGAAACAAAAAAGTTAGTGATTCCCTATACGTAAAACTAGATTAGCTTGTGTAACACACAAGACTGAGTTTCAACAAACCCGTGAAATATTATTAATGAAACCATTATAACATTGGAATTAAAATTAGTGATATGAATTGTAATAAATGATTTTAAAATATTCAGTAGAGTTGTTTTATATAAATAAAATATATTGATAATAAAATACATAATTTTCACGGGAGTCTTCATAAGTTTCAAAAATACTATTTTTTAAATTAATGTTTTTATATATTTTCAAAAAAATAAAATTATGTTTTTAGAATTTTAAAAAATTAATTTTATAAAATATTTATAATTATTAAATTTATAATTTCAATATTATATTAGGTTTAATTTATTTGATTTTTAATAAAAAGAATATTTTTGTAATGAATAGATAAAAATATAGAGTTTTAATTGAATATTATGTTTTCCTTAATGTTATTTGTAAAGATAAATTATATTTTAAATTGGTTTTAATGTATAAAAATAAAATCTGTACATCTAATATTCAAATTTATATTCTTTTAATCAATTTCATTGAGAAAATTTGATATAATAGCTTTTTAAACATTTGATCATTTTATATTCCAAAACTAGCTTTCTCATCACGTTAGAGGGATTAATTATTAATTAATTTTTTCATATATGAGTAGGAAATTTCTAAAAATATATTTTATATTTTTAATAATCATTATTTATAATTTCTAATAAGGCCAAGATATTTTATGAACACAAATATTAGTAAAAAATGTAAAAAAAAATAATTACCATGATTAAGGAATCAATGGGTTTACTAAGGGTTAGAATAAAAAGATAAGGGATTAAAATTACATAAATTATTTTCCATCACACATTTTATGTATGTAGCCAGACCCTTATGGCCTTAAATTCTAATATTTTAGTTTGGGTACACTTTTCTATGAACATTTCCTATGTAATAAGTTAAGTAATGAAGTGGAAAAAATGGAACCTTTATTTTATTAACTAGAAATCCATGGGATAAGGAACAAAAAATAATATTCCCAACTATAGAAATTATTTTTATTGGTAAATTATTCTATTATAATTTGAATATTTCTTAATCTTTTATAGATTTTAAAATTTCTTTTCATTCTTAAGAAACACTAACAATTGAATTATTTATTTAATAATCAAATAAAATTAATGATTTGGAACTTAGTGTTTGGAACTATATTACCTATTCTAAACTTTTATAATTCAACTGTAATCACTACCTACTTTTGGAAAATATTGTTTCTAAAAAGGATAATCCTCCATCAACATTATATTTCACAATTCTAGGACTATGCATTCTGATTATAGAAATATAGTTCATGAAACTTGGATAACCCTTATCATAAAATATGATTCTTTATATTATTTTTTTAAAACTCAAGATTCTTAAGAAAATGATTAATTTTATGAGAAAGAAAATTTTCCATCACATTTATTAAAATATTTTCTATAATGAATACTTTATCCATTCTATTCAAGCGAAGGATACAGTTAGTGATTTTTTTGGTAATCTTAAACATGATAATAAGGTCACACATGATCAAAACACCTTATTAAACCATACACAAAGAATAATGATGGTGGATTTAAATATTAAATGTCTCAATTATGGTGATTTAAAAAATTTATCTTTTATTCTCATCAAAGGGTTTGGAAAATGAACATATTTTTTATTCATGATGATAATGGAAACTTCTTTGATAAGACATAATACATGTATTCTCATGTTGTATCATATTACATAAATATCTCTGAATCCCCTATCAATTCCTTAGTTTCAATAGAACATGTATTCAAAATATTATTACTCAAGAAGTTAATTTAATCCACTCTTCCATTACTCTTGTATGTTAGGTAAAATGGTATTTTTTTTATAAAATCCAGAAGCTCACCTAGAGAAGATGGTTTTAATAAATCCTTTAATATGACCTTCTAGAACAACATTCACTATGATTCATGAAGGTTATTTATTAATTTTTCAAAATGTGGTCAGCAGAAATAAAGAATAAAATATAAATTATTAGATCACTTTCATAAAAATGAGAATAAAAATGAAGTTAATCTATTTTGACCATTTCATCTTGTCAAAACCATTAAGAAAACCCTTTGACCATAATTATTTTGGCTTTATTTGTGATGTTTTAACTGGATATGTACTTTTTAAGACCATTGGTAACTGGGTGAAATTTTATTTGTGTTCAGCCAACATATCGGTTCTCATAAATGGCTCTCCATATGGATATTTATATTAATCAAGGGTTGTTAGACTTAGTGATCATATTTCATCCATTTTCTACTATTTTAATCAAGACTTTTTCATTATTTTTTATATCAGTATGGTGAATGATAATAAGATTACCCCCATCACAGCTAGTAGAGATCTCATTTCCCTCACTCATTTATTACATGCTGCTGAAATCATCATTTTCATCTAAATATAAATAAAAAATAATGAAAAATAAAAAAAAATATCTCCTTTCTTATAAAAATGTATTGGGGTAAGAAATTAGCTATAATTAATCTTAATTTTACTATTTAAAATATACTTCAAACTATAATGGTGAATATCATCAATGAAATAGGAATTAATGAAGTAACACTTCCCTTAGCATATCTTGGTATACCTATATTTTGGGGAAAGCCTCATGTTTGATATTTTTCTCACCTTCTTACCCAAATAAGAAAAAAATTGATCTCATGGAAAGGAATAAATGATATATATGTCTAGTCAAATTAGCCTTGTGAAATATATTATTTTCTCAAAATATGTTTACTATTTTATGATTTAGAAATTTAAAGATGAGCATATGAAGACTATCCGTATTTATATAAAAATAATTATTTGAAGTGGAACTATCCATTAAACAAATATATCCACTAATTTATGATATCAATGTTGTCAACCATGTTATAGTGGAGGTCTGGGGATAAAAAATCATATAAAATTTAGAAAATCTATATGGGATCGATTCATATTGATAATAATCAATGAAAAATAAAAAGATCTTAATTTTATAAGGTCATGAAACATAGGAAAAGTCAATGTTGTAAATTTTAAATATGTGGATTCCTTCACCTAGTCTTATTTCAATGAATCTTACTCTAATATTTTTATCAAGTCAATCATATTGGTAAGTAGAAACTCTTCACTTGAATTTTGGTCTGATAATTGGATTATTTGTTACCATATCTATATTTTATCCACACATGATCTTTCTTTGGATACCAATATTTCATTTAAACAGAAAATGGAAAACCCATTGGATTCCCTTTAGGTTGAAATCAAGGATATTGTCTTAAATTTTAATTCCTTGGGTCATGATGATATTATAATTTTGGAAAATACTAATATGGGAATTATTTACCCAAAAACGTTCTATTGTCATATGATACAGGGATATACCATTTTTTGGGATAAATTTTAGATAATCCATGTATTATTCCATTCAAATTTACACTTTTTTGTGAGTAATGCATTCGAAATTACCCAATTATGACTACCTTCAGTTTGATAGAATCAAACCATGATCAATATGTGTCCATCGTAATTATAATAGATCTAATATTGATCATTTATTTCTATTCTATGTAATACCTTCGACCCAATTTATTTCAGTACATAATTTTTTCAATGTTATTTCCCCTTCATCCTCTTGTATTCCAGTCCACATTTTAGAAATCATATAGACACAGAACTCATTGAATCTCAAAAATTTGTTACTAGTGTCCTGTACAGAAAATATAAATTTTTTCTGGACAAGTCAAATAAAATACATCATGAACGCATTTCATTCATTCTCCATCATCCCATACATGTATCATTGTTGCTGTTAATGGAACAAATAGTATTGAAACATGTGTTTTTAATATTCTTTACATGATTTTACTATTCTTCATCATATTGGTATTATAGGTAATTTCCATCCTCTTTGTGGAATGTCAGAATTTATATGAATCCCTCCTTTCTCTAGATAAATAAAATATAATATGAATTTTTGTTCTAGAGGTAATACAGGTCCTTCTTGGTATGTTTATATATTTGGAGACCATACAAGAAATACAATGATGTGTCTCTTTGGCACATGTGGAATAACCACATCTCTAGGTGCTAAAATGATTGGTATCATAAATGTTGTTTAAGTGAAAGAAAATAAAGAGTGATAAATTTATGGATTGAATTTTATTATACTATTATGGTGTAGGAAATCATATTTGGAATAATTCATATATCCTGAAATCTATCTTCCATATGGATTGGCTACATGGAATCTCTCATATCTATAAATTATAGAATTAGACATGCATTCCATGAAGCTAACAATGTGGATGATGGATTTCTAACAAATGATTTTTGGAAAGTGAGTTGACTTGGCTTAATAAAGTTCTATATGATCACCTTTATTCTGGGAAAAATGATTGTTATAAAAATCCACACTTCATAATATTGTACTTTTCTTTTATTTGAATAAAAATGTATTTTCCTAATTGGGAAATTGATAATTCCACCAAAAAACTGAATTATTATATTTCATTTACCTTTTAGATATGAATATAACTTACACATTATTTAAAACGATATATTTTAATTACACAATTTTCATGATTTTTAAAATTCGAATTAAATGAATAATGAAAAAATTGACATTAATGTTATATTATAATAAATGTAATTTTATTTATTTACTGAAGATTAATAAAAAACTATATTCTTTAAGTAATTTTTAAATTATAATAAATATAAAATATGTTCCATTCAAGGACAAATTAATAATTCATAACTATTATATTGATAGCTAACTAGTAAAAATTATTTTAGTGTTGTTAAGGTTGAAACTGTTTTTTTGTATATTACATGCACTTGGGGTAAAATTAATTTTCAACAAACATTTTATTTTTATTTTATAAATTTTATTTAATATTTATTATAATTTGGTACGTATTATTTTATAATTATCATTTTAATTTATTGTTAATCGATAAATTTTCTAGGTTAAGAAAACTAGTAACTATACCAAAAAAACAAAATGGTAAAAATAATGAAACATAGATGTTAAGGAACAACATGTTTAAAAATTTGTTTTTTTTTTGTTTGAGGTTTAGAGAGACCAAATAATCCCTATAATAAATTAATAGGAAAAACTCGGGCTAATAACCTATGTGATGATCAATTTCATGACTGTGCTAATGAGAAGCATGATCCGATGGGAGCAGGAATCGTGAACATTGTCATGTTTCTCTCTCAGTTAACTCGGGATTTGAATAGAAACACGGGACAAGAGGAACATTCAACCCCCCACCCCTTTAATAATGAAAAAGTATCTATCCAGAGCTTCATCAGACATAGTCCTCCTACTTTTATTGAATCATAGGATCCCTCAATCGCTGAACAAAGGATCAACTCCATTGAAAAGAACCTCTCCATCCTTCAATGTTCTGAACAAGAGAATGTTCTCCTGGATGCTTATCGTGTGGAGGGTGAAGCTGACCAATGGTTGAAGTTGATCAAATATAAGAATCTTGAGGTAGAGATTGTGGTGTTGGAATGGAAGGATTTCCCGAATATTTTTTTCAATAAATATTTTTCGTGCACCCTCTAACTTAAGATATAAAGGGGATTCCTTGACCTCAAGAAAATAGATGATGAATCTGTCGGAGTGTAAGAGGAAAAATTTAAAAGTCTTTCACAATATACCTCTAACATCGTTGTTACCCTTGAATTCATGGTTGACTACTTCTTTGGTTGGATGAACCCTAGCCTATGGATAGCACTGACAATCTATGACTTCGACAGTTGTGAGGAAATTGTCTAGTTTTATCTCAAGGTCGAAATGGAGATCAGAGATTATCAGGGGTATCATGGGAATAATAAGCAAAATGGGGACTTTATTTCTAGAAGTCCGATGGATAAATCCAATAGTGCTACAAAAATCCCGCACCCCACTTTCCAAAGGTGTGGAAAGAAGCACCCTGGAAATTTCCTGAAAGGGACAAGGAAATGCTTTAGGTGTGGAAGAGAATGGCACCTGGCTATTAACTATCTGCAAGAAAAACATGCAACTGTGATAGAGAAGAGGAATGCTCTACTTAACTCTCAACGCATTGTTCATTGCTTCAACTACAAGGAATCAAAGAACTTCACAAATGAGTTCCCTAAGCCAAGGGTTTTCAATGGCAACCATCAACCTTCAAGGCAGCAAGGACGAGCTTTTTCCATCACTACCGCTGAAGTGAACCCCAACAACTAAGGGGTGATAGGTTTTCTAGTTATTCATTCAAGAATAACAAACTTACTTTTTGATTTAGGTTCTACGCATTCCTTTATATCCCAAAACTTTAGTCTAACAATCCAAGCACTAGCAAAAATCATGGAAGTAAAGATGTCGGTGAGTACGACATATAGGCAAATCATTGCATCCCATGAATATAACTTCCCCTATCATAATATGTGGATTTAATTTCCTATCACACCTCATCATACTCCCTATGGCGTATTTTGATGCAATTCTTGGCATAGATTCTCTTTCCTTATATTGATCCAACATAAATTGTCGTGAGAGGGAAATTACTCTCCATATAGAGAATAGACCCCCGATTCTATACAAGTGCAAGGAGGAAGATGAATATTATTTAGATCTATCATCTCAAGTGTGGATATTAATACCCTAAGAGAGCATGTATCTATCTCAGATGATTGAGTCTAAGGAGGCAACTATCCCTGAATACATGCCTATTGTGATGGAATTCATTGAAGTGTTTCTTGAGGAATTTCTTAGTCTTCCTCCTTGAAGAGATGTTGCATTATCAATTGATATTATACCTAGGGTATTTCCAATAAACAAGAATCCATATAGAATATTTGTTTTGGAGCTTGAGTAGATGAGGAAACAACTATATGGGAATCTGGATAAAGTGTTTATATGCCCAAATGCTTCACCATGGGGTGCATCAGTCCTCTTTTTCAAGAAGAAGGATGGTTCAATGCGCCTTTGCATCGATTATCATGAGCTTAACAAAATAACGATAATGAAAAAGTATTCTCTCCCACAAATTGATGAATTGTTTGTTTAGTTGCATGGAGAACAATACTTTTCCAAGGTAGATTTGTGGTACGGATATTATCATGTAAGGGTGAAGAAGGAAGATATTCCAAAGAGTGTTTTTCGTACAAGATGCAGACACTATGAATTCATAGTAATGCCTTCTGGACTTACTAATGCTCCACCAATAATCATGGAATTGATGAATAGAGTCTTTAAGGATTACCTCGACAAATTTGTGGTAGTCTTTATAGATGATATTCTGATATACTCCAAAACCATGGAGGATCATGAGGAGCATCTAAGAACTGTACTAGAGACCGTGTTGAAGGAGAAGATCTATGCAAAGTACATAAAGTGTGAGTTCTGGTTAAAGGAGGTCTCATTCTTGGGCCATATCATCATAATAAATGGGATATTATTGGATCCTTCCAAAATAGATGCAATTGAGGGATGGTCGAGCCCAGCATCGGTAATGGATATCCATAGATTCTTGGGGTTAGTTGGATATTATCGATGATTTTTAAGAAATTTCTACAGATTTTCCTACCCTCTTACCAATCTAACTCGGAAGGGAGTAAAGTTTTCTTGGAGTCATAAATGTGAAAAAAGATTCAAGGAGTTAAAAGGAAGTCTTATCACTGTGCTCATTCTCACTTTACCCACAAGTGGATAACTTTTTGTGGTATTCAGTGATGCTTTGAAGAAGGGTTTGGGATATGTGTTGATGCAAAAAGGACAAAGTCATTACCTATGCTTCAAGGAAATTGAAATTTCATGAGCAGAATTATCCAACACATGATTTAGAGTTGGCTGCAGTGATCTTTGATTTAAAAATTTGGCGGCATTTTCTCCTTGGAGAGAAGTGTGAGATATATATGGATTAAAAAATCCTCAAGTATATATTCACACAGAAAGAGTTGAACATGCACCAACGAATATTGTTACAACTGATTAAAGACTATGAATGTTCAATCCATTACCACCCTGGGAATGTGAACAAGGTGGCAAGTGCTCTATGTCGAAAGGACCCTGCAAATCTATCATTGATGAGAATTGAGAAGGATCCAATCTTCTTAGACTTGATGAAGATGGACATGGTAATCAGAAATAATGGACCATTATCAATATTTTCACAAATGATTGCTCAAAAGTCTCTTTTGTAAAGGTTAAAGGATGCTCAAAAGGATGATGTGGGAATTCAGAAGAAAGTGGAAGCTATCAGAAAAAAGAAATCTTCGGAATACAATGTTAATAAAGAAGGAATTGTAAGATTTCGGAAAATACTATGTGTTCCACCAAGTCCAGAGGTGAAGAAGGAACTTTTGGATTATGCATGTAACATCCTAGTTCCAGAAGCCATCCGGAGGTTCCCCATACCCGGTTGTTCACATGGACTCAAGCACATTTCCCCAAATTCCAGAGGCTGCTGACTTGGAGTGAGGGCCTTGGGTGTGATTGTGGGGAAAATGTGCCCTCATTGGAAGAGTAACACAATGGAAGGAAACAAATATGCAATAGCCGAAGCCGTAAATATACCAACAATAGTAATAGCAAAGGACTGGAATAACAAACAACTGAAGTACATATACCAATGATGCATGGTAACATGTGTATAGGAAAGCAGCCAAAAACACACAATGATAATAAAATAGTACTAAACCAAATTACAAAAGGAAAAAATATAAAAACTCCTCATCATCGCAAGACTCATCTTGGTCCCATGCTCTCCAACTCCACAGCAAGTCAAGTACCTGAAGTAGAAGGGCGCTTTCCCTTGTCTATAACTGTAGCATTATAATCTATTTGGGCCCAGAAGAATGGCCCAAACAGGGTGTGAGACTAAATCCCAGTAGGCAACCACCCAAAGATCTATTCCTAATATTCAGTGCTATATGGTAGGTAAAAGTACAGAAGAAGTAAACAAGAAAGTAATTAGTAGAAAAAGTTCCACAAATCAAAAACAATCAATCAAGAACAGTAACCCACTAGGAAGTTCACCCGGTCTATCCCCTATGGTTCAGTTATATGAATATATAAATACATTATGAGGAATCTCACATAGTCAATTCCCTTATAGTCAATTTTAAAACAAGAGTATCTAAGGAAGCTCACATAGTCAATTCTGTTTATAGTCTATAGTGTCCAAGGACTCTCTAAGGAAGCTCACACATTCAATTGCCCTTATAGGCCCAAGGTCACGAACACTATGAATAATCTCACACGGTCAATTCCCCTTATAGAAAAAGTAGTTCAATTAAAACAAATACTCTCTGAGGAAGTTCACACGGTCAATTCACCTTATAGTTAAAGGCAAAACCAGACTCTCTCCGGAAGCTCACTCGGTCAATTCCCCTTATAGTCTACTACAATAGGTTCTCATGGCCCTGTGTAGGTCAATGAGTATAGTAGTGAAATGTGGCCAATGTAAACCTATATTGCTACTTGGATAACCAGTCTATAGCATATCAAGCATGTCAGAATACAAACTCTCCAACCTACTGCAACAGGCATGGAAAACAGGCAAGCAGCCAAAAGGCTAAGCATGAACAAACGATCTTAAATAGAACATGCATGGTCAAAAAATCCAAAGCATATAAATCAATCATATTCATATAAAATTTACCTCTATACAAGCATACAAGAATGACATGCAATCAAGAGGGGTAAAATAGAAAACACACAATACCCCGTTCAAGGGTATTGGGAATAATTGCACATAATACTCAAATAATTTCAATAGAAAAGAACAAAGAACCTACCTCGGTGTTGGGAGATCAATATACCTGAGTCTTGGGGCTCGGATCACCTTAGAACACCAAAGATCTATGAAAATTTCTAAATGTTCAAAAGAAGATAACTTGAGAAATAGAAGGAATCATGAAACGAAGCTCAAGCGGAAGAGAGAGCATATAGAGGTGATCCCAACGCAATCGATGGTGGTCGAATCATAGATCAGTTGGAGGCATGAGGTCTCATCGAAGATCTGTGGTTATATAGACCTATCGGTGAAATGATACCTAAATGGAGAGCGTTCTCGCAATTAGACGTGCCCCGGTGCATTTAAAGAAAAAAAAGAAAGTACACGGAGTGTACTTTTGAAGTACACAGTGTGTACTCGCCTTTTCTTTAATCTACATTATGCGGCCTCCAAGTCACCTGAACACGGTCGTGTGCATGGATGGTATACGACCAGTACCTGGCCACCTACGGTTACCGAGTACACGGTGTGTACTCATAAAGTACAGAGCGTGTACTTCAAAAATTTCTCAAATTTCCTCTTTTTCTCAAAAATGACCAGAAAATGAAAATCATACCTGAAAAGAAGATCCAGGTTCTTACAAACTTCCCCCCTTAATGAAATTTGACTCTGAATTTGCCTAGCGCAGTGTAGAAGAAGAAATCTTGAACAGTTATAGCCACTAGGCTCGTACATCAGCCTCCCTCTCCCATGTCTCTTCCTACACCCGCCCGTGCTGCCATAACACTCATAACAGAGAAACTGACCGGCCACAGAAAACCTTTTTAATGCGATCAACAATCTGGATATGATGCTTGTCAAACAATTCATCCACTTTGAGCTCAACCTCCTTAGGTTGAAAGACATGAGACGGGTCTTAAAATTATCGTTGGAGCTGAGAAATGTGAAAAACGTCATACATAGCTCGGTACCTCAGAGGTAACTTCAGCCAATAGACAACCGGACAAACTCTCTCTCCACAACCTAGAATGACCCAACATACCACGGTGAAAGCTTACCCTGTCTCAAAATCCTCCAGTGTCCCAACCTCGGTGTGACACGTAGAAAAATCTGATCGCCAACCTCGAACTCTAGAGGTCATCTCCACTGATCCGCATAAGACTTATGTCGAGACTGTGCAGTTTTCATCCTATTCCAAATAAACTCTATCTACTTTGTGGTCTAATGAACAAGATGAGGTCTCAGCATAGCTTCCTCTACTACCTCTAGCAAACATAATGGTGATCAGCATGACCTACCGTACAAAGCCTCGTAAGGTTCCATATGAATAGTTTCTTGCAAACTATTATTGTAGGAAAACTCCACAAGAGGTATCTGCTTCTCCTAAGAACCTCCAAAATCTAGGATGCATGCACGAGGCATGTCATCAAACACCTGAATCGTATGATCGGACTGGAAATCTGTTTTGGGGTGGTAAGTTGTACTAAAATGTACCTGTGTACCCAAATCCTTCTAAATCCCCTGCCACACAACATAATTAAAACGAGAATCCCTTTCTTGAACAATGGAGTCTTGAATTCCATGCATATGTACAATCTCACAGATGTAAAACCATCCCACATGATCAACACTGAAGGTGTCCTTCATATGTAAGAAGTGGGAAACCTTCATGAGTTTGTCAATGACAACCCAAATAACAGCATTCCCCTGAGGCGACCTTGGAAACCCTGTTACAAAATCCATCGTGACATTAATTTACTACCACATGGGAATGGGTAACTATTGTAAAAGCCCTACTAGCCATTTATGTAACGACCCAAAGTTTCATTAATGGAAATCCCTCTTGATATAATTAAATTTATCTTTATGTTTATACAAAATGTCAACTTCTTTGGTTTTATGATATGAATTTTAACCGTTGATAATACAGCCATTGAACAGTGATCACATGTTTAGTATTAATATAGGGCCTTAACAAATCCAAATTTACTCAGAAAAAAGAAGTGATGGCCTCGTCCAATAGAATTGCCCCATACGAAGCCCATTTGTCAGAGCTCAGAAAAGAGGTGTCATCATTGGGCTTCACTCTTGACCAAGCCCAAGCTGATCCTCATCATGTTAAGCTCGAACGAAACCATCTTTTGGAAAAGTGGAATTTGATAGAGATTACCACTCGAGTGATGTTATTCGAGCCACCCCAAGAGTCTGTCACCATCGCACACCTTACCCTTAGGTCTTATGTGGCTGTTTGAAGGGGTTATTTAACAAATTACTAGTAGTATGTTCATGTATATTATTATTGTATATAATAATTAAAATAAATCCTTGTCTTTTTTGATACATTGTAAATAGTTTTAAAGTACAAATAGTGTTTTTAGTAATTATTTAATTAAGAATGATAATTTTTTTAATTAATGTATTTTTGAATTAAATAATATTTTAATAAAATATTATTATTATTAAATTAATTTTTATTAAATATAAATGATCTTATAATTTTATGAATGCAATTATAATTTTTATTAAGGTTAGAAAGCCATTTCTGTCAAAACCCTTGAATTTTCGATAAATGTCAGTTTTTATTTTAAAAGTGAAAATTAACATATTTATAAAATTATTTAGATAAAATTAATTTTATTTCTGGAATTATGACATTGAAATTATCCAACGGTGAATTTTTTATAATTTTCTGAGAGAGTCAAATTTTTGGGTAAAAAATAAAAACAATTTAAATATATAATGTGTTTTATGAAATCATAATGACCAAATAGTGATGTAATAAAATATGATAAGCTTTATGTTCGGACAATATATGTTTTAACATTAAAATAATTTGATTTGGGGTTTTTTTGACTTACTTTTCAAAGCATTAATGGACCCCTCCGGACTTATTAAACACCTTGGCTTTTTGAATTGTTTTCGATGGGAGTGTGACTCACCTACACATAAGAAACCCTATTATTTTAAGAATTTAGGACTTTGGCCTTAGAAAATATTTTTTTCCTCTTCCCTTTTCTAAAAACCATGGGCAAAAACCCTGGGATGGTTTGTGGTTTGGAATAATTTAATATAAGGGGTCCCAAACCTAAATAATAAATAATTCCTTCACCTTTCCAATATAAACCCACCCAAGCTCCCACTTCCTCCTAACTCAAAGCCATTGGAGTTCGTCAAACCTCTGCCCTACTCTCTCTATAATCCTCCCAAGGTTCCCCAAGCTCCCAAGAAGCCTCTCTCAAGCCTCTCTCAATCCTTTGGAATCACACTTCCAAGTAAGGGTTTTTTCTTCCTTTCTCATTTTTGTCCAATTTTCTTTAAGTTGTTTTCCCCTTTTAATTTCAATTATTAATGTTGGGGTATGGTTTCACACCTCCTTCATACTGCCCTCTTTATGTTTGAATGATGGGACACCCATTTCTCTCTCATTAAATTCCTCCCATGTACACCCGTTACTATGCTGAAATTCCGAAAGGAACTTCTCTCTCCTCCTTTACATTCAAGCAATACTTTTGTATCATGAATCTAAATTACATTAAATTTTTTGGGGCATGTATCTATATGACCTCCTTACTATCCATTACAAGTAAATATTATGAGGAACCCCTTTCTATCTCATCAACCTTTTTTATGAATTCTTATGTCACGTCGTTACACTGCCGAAATCGCACCGACTTTTCTAAGCCAATGTCATTGTGTTGTGAATACCATGCCCATTTCTCCATCAAGGGTATTGACATTTATGCACATTTACTTATTGATTATAAATTTTCATGTATGAATTCTACATTCCTTTATCGTAGAATAAATGATTGTGTTTTATGAATCCATGTTTTATGATCCATGTGGCACACTTATGCATGAAATGAAATGTTTAAGAAGGGTGCGCCCTTATAGAGCTCCAATGCATTGGGTAAAGTATAGTATCATGATACGTCATGTGCCATGAGTGTTGACTCATGATAATTCAAGTGAAACGAGGGTTTACTCGTGCTTTATGTGCAATGAGGATTTACTCATGCTCCATGTGCAATGAGCCTTGCCTCATGCTAATTCCATGTTAAGTGTTACTGCCACATTTCCATGTTATTATTATCATGCTTTATCATGCCTTTATGTTCATTTTTCTATTGTGATCTATTGATATTCCTTTTGTCTAATATGTATTATACTCCTCATGTTATTCCATGTGTACTCCCTTACTAGTCTTTATAGATCACCCTTTTCTTATGCATGTCCTCAAGTTATCCCATGCAATGCTAAGTAAGAGGGAATGTAGTGGTCATGTAAAAGAATTTTTCAATAAAGATGTTGTGTTTTCATGTTTTAAGTTTATATGTAATGATCATAATCCCCAAATACACTAAAACTCTCAATATTCTTTTTTGTATCAAGTGATGTTTTCTGTAATATATCATGTTTAAGTTTGTAATAAAAGCAGGGTTGTCATAGTTGTCATTAGAGGATAGGTTTAGTTATTTTTGGGATTAGGACTAGAAAACCATAGTAAAGCCTTAGAGACAACACTAAGTATAATAAAAATATCCCTAAGTTTTTGTAAGTATTGAGTAAGTGGTTTATCAAACAAATACATCCATGTATGGATACGAGCAGGTAGAGGCGGCTCTGGAACAGATATATCCTAGGGGTAAAACCCGAAAACACCGCTTTGAGCTAGACTCGAACGGGAACTGCTGCACGAAAACGGGCCTTGCTACACTCTTGGTTATGACACTCCTAGGGGATATGTTTTGATAAATTCACAAGCTTAGTATGAACCCTTATTAATGGAATTAAAAAATTTCCCCTAAGATTATTTGTTAGAAAGTAGATCATGAAAAGCCTAGACTGAAGCCTATAGATTCATAAGTAAAGGGAATAAAATTAAATTTATGAGTAATCAAATTTTGTGTTTGGATTACACTTTATATGTTACCCCTAACTTTCCTTTTATTCCATCCAATGACTGGTAAGAGGAGGACTTGGGCTAACAACTGATGTGAAGATCAGTGTGATGACTGTACTAATTAGATGCCCAATCCAATGGGAGCGGGAATCACGAACATTGTCACGCTTCTCTCTCAGCTAACTGAAGTTTTGAATAGAAACACGAGTCAAGAGGAACGTTCAACCCCCCCACCCATAAGAAAGAAAAAGTCGCTATCGAGAGCTTCATGAGACAAATGCCTCCTACTTTTAGTGGATCATCTGATCCCACGATTTCTGAACAATGGATCAACTCCACTGAAAAGATCTTCTCCATACTTCAATGTTATGAACTAGAGAAGGTTCTTCTGGAAGCTTATCATATGGAGGGTGAAGCTGATCAATGGTGGATGTTGATGAAAAATACGAAGCCTGAGGAGGAGATCAAGTCGTTGGAATTGAAGGATTTCCAGAAGATGTTTTTTGATAAATATTTTCCGCACACCCTCCAGCTTATGATGGAAAGGGACTTCCTTTCCCTCAAGCAAAAAAGACAAAGAATCTGTTGTAGCGTACGAGGAAAACTTCACAAGGCTTGAATGATAGGCTTCCATCTTTGTTGTTACCCCGAATGCAAAGTTGACCAGTTCTTTGGTGGGCTGAAACCTAGCCTACGGAAAGCATTAGCGATCTGTGACTTCGACAACTATGAGGAAATTGTCTGATGTGCCCTCAAGGGCGAAATGGAGATCGGGGAATCACAGCGCTATCATGGGGAAAAGAAGCGTAAGGTGGACTTCAATGCTGGTGGTCCTATGGATAAATCCAATAGTGCTAAGATGATCCAGCACCCCACTTTCCAAAAGTTCAATAAGAAGAACCTGGGAAATTGCCTTGAGGGGATGAAAAAATGCTTTTGGTGTGGAAGAGAAGGGCATGTAGCTGTTAATTGTCGGCAAGAAAGACCTGTGGCTGTGACAGAGGGGAGGAACGCTCCGTTCGATCCTCAACACACTGTTCAATGCTACAAATTCAAATACCCAGGTCATTTTGCAAATCAGTGCCCTAATCCAAGGGTTTTCGGAGGCAACCAACAACCTCCAAGGCAGCATGGAAGAGCTTTTTCTATCACTTCTGCCGAAGTGAACCCTGAGAATGAAGTGGCGATAGGTACACTAGTTATTCATTCAATAATAGAAAACATTCTTTTTGATTCAGGATCTATGCATTCTTTTATATCTCTAAAGTTTAGTAGAATAATCTCAGCACAACCAAAAATCATGGAAGTGAATATTTCAGTGAGTACGGAAAATGGGGAAATCATTGTATCCCATGAATATAAGTCCTACCCTATTTTAATCTGTGGATTGAATTTCCCGGCGAACCTCTTCATACTCCCTCTGGTGGAATTTGATGCAATTCATGGCATGGATTGGCATTCCTTATATAGAGCCAACATAAATTGTTGGGAGAGGTAAATCACACTCCATATGGAGAATCAACCCCCGATTATTTTTAAGTGTCATGAGAAAGATGAATCTCCTTTATCTCCATCATGTCAAGCATGGATATTCCTGCCCTATGAGCACGTGTATCTGGCTAGGATGATTGAGTCCAAGGAAGAAACCATCCTTGAAGAAATGCCTATTGTGAGGGAATTTGCTGAAGTGTTGCCCAGGGAATTGCATGGTCTTCCCCCTAGAAGAGATTTTGAGTTCTCAATTGAACTTATACCTGGGGTGCTACCAATATACAAGACTCTATATAGAATGGTTGTCGTTGAGCTTGAAGAGCTGAGGAAATAACTATAGGAGATTCTGGATAAAGGGTTTATACGCCCAAGTGCTTCACCATGGGGTGTACCAGTCCTCTTTGTCAAGAAGAAGGATGGGTCAATGTGGAATTGCATCGATTATTGAGAACTTATAAAAATCAGGATAAAGAACAAGTATCCTCTCCCAAGAATTGATGACTTGTTCGACCAGCTGCGTGGAGCACAATACTTCTCCAAATTGGACTTACGGTCGAGATATTATCAAGTAAGGGTGAATAAGGAAGATATCCCCAAGACTGCTTTTCGCACAAGATACGGGCACTATGAATTCATAGTAATGCCTTTCGGACTCACCAATGCTCCAACAATATTTATGGACCTAATGAATAGAGTCTTTAGAGATTACCTCGACAAATGTGTGGTAGTCTTTATATATGATATTCTAATATACGCCAAAACCAAGGAGGATCTTGAGGAGCATTTAATAATTGTACTAGAGACTTTGCGCAAGGGGAAGCTCTATGAAAAGTACATCAAGTGTGAGTTATGGCAGAAGGAGGTCTCATTCTTGGGTAATATCATCACAAGAAATGGGATATCTATGGATCCCTCCAAAACAGATGCAATTGAGGGATGGTCGAGGCCAAAGTTGGTAATGGATATCCATAGATTTTTGGGGTTAGCTGGATATTATCGACAATTTGTGAGAAATTTCTCATGATTGTCCAACCCTCTTACCAAGCTAACTCGAAAGGGAGTAAAGATTTCTTGGAGTGATGAATGTGAATAATTCTTCAAGGAGTTGAAAAGAAGGCTTATCACTACACTCGTGTTCACTTTACCCACAAGTGGGGAACTTTTTGTTGTATTCAGTGATGCTTTAAAGAAGGGATTAGGTTGTGTGCTGATGCCAAATGATAAAGTGATATCCTATGCCTCAAGTCAGTTGAAAATCCATGAGCGAAACTATCCAACACATGATCTAGAATTGGCGGCTGTGATCTTTTCCTTGAAAATCTGAAGGCATTATCTCTATAGAGAGAAATGTGAGATATATACTGATCACAAGAGTCTTAAATATATATTCACACAGAAAGAGATTAATATGTACCAGAGAAGATGGATAGAGATCATCAAGGATTATGAATTTTCAATACATTTCCACCCTGGGAAAGAAAAGAAGGTGGAAGATGCCCTAAATAGAAAAGACCCAGTGATTCTATCAATGATGAGAATTGAGAAGGATCAGATCTTCTTCGACTTCATGAAGATGGACATGGGAATTAAAAGGAAGGGAACATCATCAATCCTTTCAAAAAATATTGCTAAACTGTCTCTTTTGGAAAGGTTAAAGGATTATCAAAAGGATGATGTGGGAATTCACGAAAAAGTAGAAGCTATCGAAAAAGGGAAATCCTCGGTGTTTAATGTTAATGAAGAAGGAATTGTACGATTTGGGAAAAGACTATGTGTTCCATCGAGTCCGGAGCTGAAGAAGGAACTTTTGGATGATGCACATAGTTCAAATTTCTATATTCACCCAGGGAGCACAGTGATGTATCGAGATCTTTGAGAAAACTTTTGGTGGGATAATATGAAGAAGGAGATCGCTGAATATACACCAAAGTGCCTTGTGTGTCAGCAAGTGAAGGAAGAGAGGCAGAAGTCTAAGGGGGTGATGCAACCATTGCCCAAACCAGAATGGAAATGGGTGAACATCACCATGGACTTTGTCACCGGACTTCCAAAGACATCCAAAGGAAACAGTGCAATCTGGGTTGTTGTGGATCGTCTTACAAAGACTGCACACTTCATTTCTATTGGGGAGGATTTCTCTTTGGATCAATTGGCACAGATATATATCAGGGATGTGGTAAGGTTTCATGGAGTACCACTATTTATTGTGTCTGACCAAGATCCAAGATTCGCCTGTATGTTTTGGAAGAGTCTTCAACATGCTCTGAATATGGAACTGAACTTTTTACGACTTATTATCCTCAAACTGATTTCCAATCCAACCAGACCATCCAAACACTTGAGGACATGTTGAGAGCATGCTCAATGGACTTTAAAGGAGTATGGGATCAACATCTTCCTCTGGTTGAGTTCTCTTATAATAATAGTTTCCACTCGAGCATAAAAATGGCACCGTATGAAGCCCTGTATGGGAAATGGTGCAGAACATCGACATATTGGGATGAGGTCAGTGAACGTATGCTGCTTGGACCAGAAATGGTCGATGAAATGGTGGAGAAGGTGAAAAGCATTCAGCAGCATATCAAGGCAGCCCATAGTCGACAGAAGAGTTATGCAGATAACTGTCGACGAGACCTCAAGTTTAAAGTTGGAGACATGGTTTTTCTACACATATCTCCATGGAAGAAGGTCATGAGGTTTGGAAAGAAAGGGAAGTTAAGTCCAAGGTACATTGGCCCCTTTGAGATTCTTGATCATGTCGGGGATGTGGCCTATCGACTAGCACTTTCACCTACCATGGCCAAAGTACATGATGTCTTTCATGTATCCCTCTTAAGGAAGTACATACCAGACCCTCACATGTACTCTCTTCTGAGGTGGTACAATTAGAAGTTGATCTTTCTTATGAGGAGAAACCAGTGAAGATCTCAGATCATAGAGAAAAAGTTCTAAGAAATAAGACAATGCCCCTCGTCAAGGTGTTGTGGAGAAACCATAAGTTTGAAGAAGCGACTTGGGAATCAGAGGAAATGATGATGCTGAGTTACCCACATCTAATTTAGTGTGGGAAAAGGAAAATTTTGAGGGAGAAATTTATTAAGGGGGGAATATTATAACGACTCAAATTTCCATGAATGGAAATCCCTCTTGATCTAATTAAATTTATCTTTATGATTATATAAAATTTCAACTTCTTTGGTTTTATGATAAGAATTTTTACCGTTGCTAATATAGTTGTTTAATAGTGATAACATGATTAGTATAAATATAAGGCCTTAAAAATCCAAATTTACTCAGAAAAAAGAAGCGATGGCCTCATCCAGTAGAAGTTACCCATATGAAGTCCATTTGTCGGAGCTCAGAAAAGAGGTGGAATCCTTGGGATTCACTCTTGACCAAGCCCAAGCTGAGCTTCATCATCTCAAGCTCGAACGAGACCGTCTACAGGAAAAGTGGAAGTTGATAGAGATGACCACGTGAGCAATGTTATCCGATCCACCCCAAGAGTCTGTCACCATCGCACACCTTACCCATTGGTCTTATGCGGCTGTTTTAAGGGGTTATGTAACAAATCACTAGTACTATGTTCATGTATATTATTTTTGTATATAATAATTAATATAAATCCTTGTCTTTTTTGATACATTGTAAATAGTTTTAAAGTACAAATAGTGTTTTTAGTTATTATTTAATTAAGAATTCGTTTTTTTTTTTAAATAAAGGGATTTTTGAATTAAATAATATTTTAATAAAATTTTATTAGTATTAAATTAATTTTTATTAAATATAAATGATCTTATAATTTTATGAATGCAATTATAATTTTTATTATGGTTTGAAAGCCATTTCCATCAAAACCCGCGAATTTTTGATAAATGTCGGTTTTTTTTAAATTTAAAATTAACATATTTAGAAAATTATTTAGAAAAAATAAATTTTATTTCTGGAATCAGGACGTCGAAATTATCCAACGGTAAATTTTTCATAATTTTCTGAGACAGTCAAATTTTGGGGTAAAAATTAAATACCATTTAAATATATAATGTGTTTTATGACATCATAATGACCCAATATTTATTTAATAAAAACTATAAGCATTATGTTCGGCCAATATATGTTTTACCATTAATAAAATATGATTTTGGGTTTGTTTTACTTACTTTTCAAAGCATTAAATTACCCCTCAAGATTTATTAAACACCTTGTCTTTTAAAATTGTTTTCCATGGGAGTGTGACTCACCTCCACATAAGCAACCCTATTATTTTAAGAATTTCGGACTTTTGCCTTATAAAATATTGTTTTACTCTTCCCTTTTCCAAAAACCATGGGCAAAAACCATGGTATGGTTTGTGGTTTGGATTAATTTAATATAAGGGGTCCCAAACTTAAATAATAAAGAATTCATTCACCTTTCCTATATAAACCCACCCATGATCCCACTTCCTCCTCACTCAAAGCCCTTGTAGTTCGTCCAACATCTTCCCTACTCTCTATAGAATCCTCCCAAGGTTCCACATGCTCCCAAGAAGCCTCTCTCAAGCCTCTCTCAAGCCTTTGGAAGCACACATCCAAGTAAGGGTTTTTCTTCCTTTCTCATTTTCTCAAATTTTCTTTAAGTTGTTTTGCCCTTTTAATTTCAATTATGAATGTTGGGTTATGGTTTCACACCTTCCTCATACTGCCCTCTTTATTTTTGAATTATGGGATACCCATTTCTCTCTCATTAAATGCCTCCCATGTACACCTGTTACTATGCCAAAATTCCAAAAGGAACTTATCTCTCCTCCTTTACATTCAAGAAATACTTTTGTATCATGAATCTAAATTACATTAAAATTGTTGGGACAGGTATCTATATGAACTTCTTAATTTCCATTACATTTAAATATGATTAGGAACCCCTTTCTCTCTCATCAACTTTTTTTTTGAATTCTTATGTCTCGCCGGTACACTGCCGAAATCGCACCGATTTTTCTATGCCAATGTCATTGTGTAGTTAATACCATTCCCATTTCTCCATCAAGGGTATTCACATTTATGCACATTTACTTATTGATTATAAAGTTTCATGTATGAATTCCACATTCATTTATCGTGGAATAAATGATTATGTTTGAGAAATCCATGTTTTATTATCCATGTGGCACACTTATGCATGAAATGAAATGTTTAAGAAGGGTGTGCCCTTATAGCGCTCCAATGCATTGGGTAATGTATAGTATCATGGTACGTTATGTGCAATGAGTGTTGACTCATGCTAACTCAAGTGAAAGGAGGGTTTACTCGTGCTTTATGTGCAATGAGGATTTACTCATGCTCCATGTGCAATGAGCCTTGGCTCATGCTAATTCCATGTTAAGTGTTGTTTCGACATTTCCATGTTATTATTATCATGCTTTATCATGCCTTTATGTTCATGTTTCTATCGTGATCTATTGATATGAATTTTATCTAACATGTATTATACTCCTCATGTTATTCCATGTGTACTTCCTTACTGGGCTTTATAGCTCACCCTTTTCTTATGCATGTTGTCAGGTCATCCCATGCAATGCTAAGTACGAGGGAATGTAGTGGTCATGTAAAGGAAGTTTTCCATAAAGATGTTGTATTTTCATGTTTTATGTTTTTATGTAATGATCCTAAGCCCTAAAGACACTAAAACCCTTGATCATATTTGTTGTATGAAGTGATGTTTTATGATATAAATCATGTTTAAGTTTGTAATAAAAGAAGGATTTTCATAGTTTATGCTCTGTCTTCACCTGCTGACTGGTGGAACACCTCATGATGAAACCAGCAACATCTCTCTTCATACCTAGACACCAATACTGATGGTGTAGATCATGATACATCTTGGTGAAACTAGGATGAACTTCCCAAACTGATGAATTAAAATTTCGCATCAACTCTTAACGTATATCTTTTGGCACCCATACGCGCCCCTGGAAATGCAAGATCTCATACTCACCTAAGGTCCATCCCAGAAAAGGGTCTCCTCATGACACTCTCTCCCGCAAGACTAGGCCTTCAGAATCTGATAATTGCCTCATTTACACTCGATCAAGAAGAGTAGAGGTAACTACCACATAACAAAGAAACAGATTCCCTTGACTTTGATGCACTTCCAAATGCATCTTAGAGAATAGATCCATTAGCCGCCACTCACTACTGGCCTCCTGAACTGCCTGTATCTGAGTCTGTCTTCTCAATGCCTCAACCACTGCATTGCCTTTCCCTGGTGTATAGGAAAGCTCAAAGTCAATGGACTGAAGGTACTCAACCCACCTTCACTATCTCTAATTCAGATCACGCTGAGTGAAGTTGTACTTGAGACTCTTATGGTCAGTGAAAACCGCAAAGCGCTCTCCTAGAAGATAATGTCTCCAACAGCGTAAGGCATGAACAAATGCTGCCAACTTGAGATCATGTGTCAGGTAATTCCTCTCATGTGGCCACAACTACCAAGACCCATACGCAATGACTCCGTCTCCCTACATAAGCATAGCTCCCTACCCTATACCAGATGAATCTAATAAACAGTATAGCTATTGAACGGTTCTGGAAAGCCTAGTGTCGGTGCTGAAGTCAACCTCCCTTTCAAATCCTAAAAGGATGAATCAGAAGAATATGACCACATGAACTTCACAACCTTCTTAGGAAGACCTTTTAGGGGTGCTGCTAAGAATGATAAGTCTTTTATGAAGCATCTGTAGTATCCATCCAGCCCTAGAAAACTCTGCACCTCAAAGACATTCATCGGATACTCTTAGGAAACTACTGCTCTTACCTTCTATGGGTCCACTGATACTCTTGTCTCTGAGATAACATGACCCAAGAAGTGAATCTGATCCATCCATAAGTGGAATTTTGAGAGCTTATCATATAATTGATGCTCTCTCAGTGTACTCAGAATGATCTCAAGATGGGTTTCATGGTCATGATGAGTGTGAGAGAAAACCAAGATATCATCCACGATGACCACCATGATGGAATCCACGTATGGATGGAACCCTCAGTTTATCATGGCCATGAAAGCTACAGGTGAATTTGTAATACCATAAGGGATAACCATATACTCGTATAGAACATACCTGCTCCAGAAGGCTGTGAGAGGTATATCAGAAGGTCTAACGCGCAACTGATGGTAACTGGATCTCATGTCAATTTTTAAGAACACTCGGGCTCCTCGAAGCTGATCAAGGAGATAATAAATCCTGGGTAAGGGATATTGGATCTTGACTATCAACTGGTTCAACTTCCAATAATCCACACAATGTCTCAGGGTACCGTCTGCCTTTTTCGCAAACATGACAGGCGGACCACAAGGAGAAGTACTGGGTCAGATGAAACCCTTTTCCTGCAACTCCTCCAACTACTTCATGAGATCCTGCAACTCAGGTGTAGCAATCCTATAATGAGTAATGAAAATAGGTGCTGCTCCAAGTACAAGATCAATAGAAAAGTACACCTCACGCTCCAGAGGCAAACCTAAAAAGTCATCTGGAAATACATCTCTGAAAAGATCCCCCACTGGAGGAAAGTCAAACTGTGAAGTCCCCTGGTCATCCAGATATAGGCTAGAAATCTGGGATTTAACTCCTCCCAACCCATTATGCTAGGGTCCCGCTCTGATCTCTTGGACATCCCATTCTCCCTTATGAAGAAAATATCCACCTTCTAGTGACGTGAAACTCACCCTGCTGCGATAACAGTCGACGACTTCTTGGAAGGGAACTAACCAGCCCATCCTGAGAATGACATCATTTCTATTCATCTATAGGATATAGAGGTCTAATAGGAAGTGACACCCACCAACCTATAGAGGTAACTCTCTGCGCTAATGTACACTATCCGTTCTAGTCCCCAACATAGTGTCTAACATTAAGATATCTGGAGAAGAAAAGATGCTGAGAATAAGGATCTCCATGAAAAAAACAGATATAAAGCTATGGTAATCCCCTGTATCTAAAATAGTAGAAGCTAAAACTGAGGCTACTAAGATCATACATCGAATGGTAGAGGGTAAGAGATCCTACTCCAGATGGGTCTTCTCTATTATAAAAGTCTGACTTGTACCACGACCATGGGACCCTGCCTGACCACTCTAAGCTGATCCACCCTGATGTTGCTGAAAACTGGGTGACTGGCTACAATGACCATGACCTCCACCTCGGCCTGAATGGATGGAAGAACTACCATTCCCAGACTGGGGAGAAACCTATGGTGATGCTCCTGAATGTTGAGTTATAGAATAACCCCTTTCACCAGCATTCGGTGAGAAGAACTAACATAAGTTCTAAAGGTGACCCATATTGTTTCAAGATCGACACTCCACTAGGTCCCTAGGGCAATATGGCCTCGTATGACCATTCCTCCTACACTGGTATCACACCACGTGGCTACCAGAAGATGCATCCCACCTACTCTGATATCTTCATATAGTCTCCTTGCTGATCATCATGCTATCAGTAGGAGGAATACTAACTCTGGATGCCAAACCACCCTATCTCACAGCTCCAGAATCACTCAGATTAATCTCTGTAATCAATGCATACTTGATGATAGAAGATATCGAATTCAACCTGAATATGTTCACTGGGGATCGAATGTCGTGCCTTAGACCATACTCAAACTTCTGTGCAAGGAAAAACTCATCATCTCTTGGAATAGGCATGAAACACTGCAGTTCTGTGAAGCAAGAGGAATACTCTATAACAGTAAGAGTAACCTGCTCCAAACTCATGAAATCCCAGGCTCGATAGACACAGAAGGTATCCAGATAGAACTAATCATAAAAGATGTGTCCAAACTCATCCTAATCCATATTTTGTTAGCGTCCCGCAAGTGAGATCACATCCCACCACCTCTTGGGGGAGTCTCGATGCAGGTAGGTAGCAAGGTTCATCCTCTTTTCTGGAGGTATCTCCATATGCTCGAAAATCATCAGCGTGGCTTCTAACCATGACTCTGCAGCCTGGGGTCCTCCATCCCATGAGAAAGTGGGAGGATGCTTCTGCTGAAAGACTCGGGTCAAATATTCCATCGACGGGGTAGGAGGTGGTGCTCCCTGAAAGTTATGCATCATAATAAAAAATCCCTCCCTGAACTATGCATCAGCACCTATTTCGGGTAAAATGGATGGTGCCAAAACTGGCACAACATAAGGATCTGCAGGTAGTCCCTGATCAGCCCTGTCCAGTGTCTGATCACCTTTGGAATCTTGCATATAGCCGAAGGACGTCTTGGTGACATACTCTACAAGTTCAAGTGCACACCTTAGATCATGATTATCATGGGCTAAAAACTAGAAGTGTAAGAAAGGTACATAAGAAAGAAATCACTCATGCTTTAAAAAACATGACTACACAGATTATACATTCACTATAGGGCATGTTCCCTTAAGTCATTTACATGGGTGTGTACTCCTGCCTAAACTGGTCATGCAACACCACAAAACACGGTGTGTTTTATTATCACACAGTGTGTACCTGAATCCTCTTTTCATGACTGAGTCCTTCTACACAGTTAAGAAACATGGCCCTCCTTGGACAAGACTACACGTCATGTTCGACTGGTACACGGTGTGCACTAGACAAGCCTTATCTGGACCGTGTGGTTGGTTACACGGCCTGACACACGGCTCACACTACACGACATATTCAAGGAGGAAACAACGTGTATGTGAAAGGATAACACGGACTCATGTTGTTCGTGACAAGGATAGGTGTCTGGGTAAGACAACATGGGGTGTTCAATCCTGACACGACGTGTATAGCTTAAATTTTATCCATCCTGGTTGTTAGTTACACAGGAGAACACTGGGTCAACACAACACGGCGTGTTCAACTAGTTCACGATGTGTTCCCACCATACATTCCCCATCTAGTGTCTCTTCCCACATGTCCTATGACACAGTTAGATACTAAAGGGTGTGTACATAAACTAAATGGTGTGTACTTAGGAAAAACAGTTTCTTCCCGAATAGAAGAACACATGGTGTGTACATAACATTAAGAGATGTGTATTCTGGGTTTTTCTGGATATTAAGCCTCAGAAACTACTCCAGAACTCAAAAAACACTAAAACGAACATTGAAAGTTCCAAATTCTGATCCGTGGGGCCCATAATCCCCACAAATAAATTTTTTTCATCTTATACATGTTATAACATTAAAAACAAGGCAATGATACCCCAAATTCCGGTTTATGAGGTCCCATAACACCACAATAACCAAAGTTTGGCATTCATTTAAAAAATCCTTATACAACAATATCCTATCAAATTGTAGGTATTTTTGTCAAGGAATCTATCACAATATCATGAATATTCTACACAACATCTATCAAAACAACATGAAATCGCTAATGCACACTTGATGGCATGGAAATAATCCATGAAATGTGATTTCTAGAAAGTGCCTATATGATGCATGAGATGTCATACCTTCATCTCATCAGGTTGCAATAGAAATAAAACATCAATAACATCAAAAATAATTGCAGAAATCATGTGAATTACTCAAGGTGAAATCAAATCATCTATAATAATCGCAAAACCGTAAAAATTGCAATTAAATGTGGTAGATTGGATTTTCCCTATACATGGGTAAACTACTCCCGGGAACAGCTTAATAACAAGTACCAATTCATTCCAATCCATAGCTATAGGCTCAAAACAGTAAGTCAAGAAGAATAGAGTTACTCTGATACCATGTTGTAACGTCCCGGTTCTGAAAGCCACCCAGAGGCGCCCCGTACCAAGTTGGTCACATAGCCTCAAACACATTTCCCCAAATGCCAGAGGCTGACGACTAGTAGCAAGGGCCTTGGGTTTGATAGTGGGGAAAATATGCCCTCATTGGAAGAGTAACACAATGGAAGTAAACAAATACACAATAGAGGAACTATTAATTTTACCAAAAATAGTAATAGCGGAGAACTGGAATAACAAACAACTAAAGAACATATATCATTGATGCATGGTAACATGTGTCTTGGAAAGCAGCCAAACAAACCACAATTCTAGAAAAAAATAGTACTAAACCCAAGTACAAAAGCAAAACAGATAATAACTCCTAGCATCGCAAGCCTTAGCTTGGTCCCATGCTCTCCAGATCTGCAGTAAGTCAAGTACCTGAAGTATAAGGGCGCTTTCCCTTGTCTATACCTACATCAATATAATCTGTTTTGGGCCCAAAATCATGACCCAAACAATGTGTGAGACTAAATCCCAGTATCCAACCACCCAAATATTTATTCCTAACAGTTAGTGAATATATGACAGGTAAAAGTATAAACAAGAAAGTACTTAGTAGAAACAGATCAACAAATAAAAAACAATCAATCAAGTATAGTAACACTCTAGGAAGTGCACCAAACCTATCCCCTATGGTTCGGTTATAAGAATATATAATGTCTCTCTGAGGAAGCTCACATAGTCAATTCCCATTATAGTTAAAGGTAAAACAAGACTCTCTGAGGAAGCTCACACAGTCAATTCCCCTTGTAGTCTAAAGTAGTCAAGGACTCTATAAGGAAGCTCACACAGTCAATTCCCCTAATATCCCCAAGGTCAAGGACTCTCTGAGGAAGCTCACACGGTCAATCCCCTTTATAGCCCAAGTCGTTCAATTAAAACAAAGACTCTATAAGTAAGCTCACACGTTCAATTCCCTTATAGTCTAATGTAATCAAGGACTCTCTAAGGAAGCTCAAATGGTCAATTCCACTTATAGTCAAAGGTAAAACATGACTCTCTGAGGAATCTCACTTGATCAATTCCCCTTATAGTCTCCTACACCCGGATCTCAGGGCCCTATCTAGGTCAACGAGCATATAAGTGCAATATGGCCAAAGTAAACCTACAGAGTTACTTGGATAACAAGTCTACAGAATATCAAGCATGTCAGAATACAAACTCTTCACCCTACGACAACAGTCATGGAACACATGCAAGTGGCCAAAAGGCTAAGCAGGACCAAACGGTCGTAAACAGAACACGCATGGGAAACACATCCAAATCATAGCAATCAACCCTATTCAAATCCAATTTACCTCTACATAAGCATACAAGCATGGCAGGCAACCAATATGGGTAAAAAAGTAAACACACAATACCCCGTTCAAGGGTATTGGGAATAATTGCACATAATACTCAAATAATTTCAACATAAAGGCACAAACCACCTACCTCAGCGTTGGGAGATAAATATACTTGAGTCTTAGGTATTGAATCACCTTAGAACTCTGAAAATCTATGAAAACGTCTAAACGTTCAATAGAGGATATCTTGATAAATAAGATGAATCATGAAACAAAGCTCAAGCAAAAGACAACGCTTATAGAGGCAAACCCAATTCAATTGACGACGGTAAAATCGGAGATCAGATAGAGGTTAGGGGGATCATTAAAGATGTGCTCTAGTACGAAGCTCTCGGTCGAACGAGACCTAAAAGGAGAGTGTTCTTGCGATTTGAATCGACCCCTATGCGTTAAAAGAAAAACATTACACGACATATACTTTTGAAGTACATATCCTGTAATTTTGAAGTACACAGCGTGTACTCGCCTTTTCTGTATTCATCTTTAAGCGGCCTCCATGTCACCCGCACACAGCCGTGTTCATGGCCGGTACACAGCCAGCACCCGGCTACCTGCGGTAACCAAGTACAAGGCGTGTACTTAAAAAATTTCCATAATTTCCTCTTTTTATCAAAAATGACCAAAAAAGGAAAAAAATACCTGAAAAGAAGATCCGGGTTCTTACAATGCACATAGTTCAAATTTCTCTATTCCCCTAGGAAACACAAATATGTATCGAGATCTATGAAGGCATTATTGGTGGGATAACATGGATACGAGGATTGCTGAGTATACATCAAGGTGTCTGGTGTGTCAACAAGTGAATGCAGAGAGGTAGAAGTCAAAGGGGATGATGTAACCATTTCCTATACCAACATGGAAATGCGAGAACATCACCATGGACTTTGTCACCTGGCTTTTGAAGACATCCAAAGGAAATAATGAAATGTAGGTTGTTTTGGATCATCGTACAAAGTCTGCGCACATTATTGAAATTCATGAGGACTTATCATTTGATCAACTAGCATTGATATATATCAGGGGAGTGGTAAGGGTACAAGGAGTACCCCTATCTATTGTATCAGATCGAGATCCACGATTTACCTCTATGTTTTAGAAGAGTCTTCAACGTGCTCTGGATATTGAACTGAACTTCAATATTTCCTTTCATTCTCAAACTGATGGCCAATGCGAGTGAAATTTTCAAACACTATAATATATTTTTAGATTATGTTCAATGGAATTTAAAGGAGGTTGGGATCAACATATTTCTATAGTTGAATTCTCCTATAATAACAGTTTCCACTCGAGCATCTGAATGGCGCCTTATGAAGCCCTTTATGGTAAGAGGTGAAGAACACTAGCATGTTGGGATGAAGTTGGTGAGCATAAGCTGTTAGGACCAGAAATGGTCAATGAAATGGTCAAGAAGGTGAAAACCATTCAACATCATATCACGGCATCATAGAGTCAACAAAAGTGTTATACAGATAACTGTTGATGAGACCTTGAGTTTAAAGTTAGACACATTGTATTTCTACACATATCCCCATGGAATAAGTTCAAGAGGTTTTGGAAAGAGAGGGATGTTAAGTCCTTGGTACCTCGGCCCCTTCGATATTCTTAATCGGTTTGGGGCTGCAACCTAATGACTAGCACTTCCACCTACCATGGAAAAATTACATGATGTATTTCATGTGTCCCTCTTAAAGAAGTACATACCAGACCCTTCACGTGTACTCTCTATATAGGTAGTATAGCTACATGATGATCTATCTTATGAGGAGAAAATAGTGAATATCTTAGATCTTAGAGAAAAAGTTCAATGAAATAATACAATAGCCCTTTTTAAGGTGTTTTGGAAAACCACATGTTTTAAGAAGTGACATGTGAATTGGAGGAAGTGATGAAGCAGAGTTACCTGCATTTGTTTTAGAGTGGGAAAAGAAAATTTCAGGGGGGAAATTCCTTAAGGGGGGAAGATTGTAATGACCAAAACATTCATTAATGGAAATTCCCAATGATATAATTAAATGTCTTATTATGGTTTTATAAAATGTGAACTTCATTGGTTTTATGTTTTTAGATTTTAAAATACTATTATGAATTGTGACCATTTCTAATATAGTCATTGAACGGTGACCACATGATAAGTATAAATACAGGGATTTAAAAAATCCAATTTACTCAGACAAAGGAAGTGATGTCCTCATCCAGAAGACTATCCCCATACGAAGCCCATTTTTTTGAGCTAAGAAAGGAGGTGTCATCATTGAGCTTCCCTCTTGACCAACCCAAGAAAATCTTGAACACATTAAGCTTGAGCGGAACTAATTATGGGAGAAGTGGATGTTAATAGATATTACCACCCGAACGATGTTATCCAAGCCACCCAAAGAGTCTATCACCATCACACAGCTTACCCTTCGATCTTATGTAGGAGTTATATGGGGTTATTTAACAAGATCCTAGCACTAGGACTATGGACATTATATTTGTATAAATAATGTGCATTCATTTATTGTTACTTTGTAAATAGTTTTTAAATAAAAAATAGTATTTTTAGTTAATATTCAACTAAGAAATATATTTTGATGAATTAATGGATTTTTTAATTAAATAATATTATAATAAAATATTAGTATTCGTATTAAATTAATTTTTAATAAATATAAATTATCGCATAATTTTATGAATGAAATTGTAATTTTTATTAAGGTATGAAAGCTGTTTTGGTCAAAACCCGTGAATTTTTGGTAAATGTCGGTTTTTATTTTAAAAGTAAAAAAGTAAAACATTTATAAAATTATTTAGATAAAATGAATATTATTTTTTTAATCATGATGTCAAAATTATCCAACAGTGAATTTATCATAATTTTCTGAGACAATTGATTTTTTTAAACAATTAAACACCATTTAAATATATAATATGTTATATGACATCATAATGACCCAATAGTGATGTAATAAACTAATATATACATTTTTTTTTATCCAATAAATAGTTTACCATTAAAATAATGTGATTTTGGGTTTTTTATATATTTTAAAAAGTTTTAGTGGACCCATCAAGGCTTATAAATTATTTTGTCTTTTTAAATTTTTTTCCTTGAGTGTCTGACTCAACTCCACATAAGCTACCCAATTATTTTAATAGGTTTAGAAATTGGACATATAAAATATTTTTTTCCTCTCTCCTTCAGAAAAAACCATGGGAAGAAACCATTGTCTGGTTTTTGGTTTTGATTATTTTAATGTGATGTGTCCCAACCCCAAATAATAAAGAATTCCATCTCCTTTCCCATATAAACCCACCCAACCTCCCACTTCCTCTTCACTAAAATCCTTTAAAGTTTGACCAACCCCAGACCTCCTCTCTCTATAATACTCCCTAGGTTCCCCATGATCCAAAGAATCATCTCTCAAGCCTCTCCCAAGCCTTTGGAATCACACTTCTACGTAAAGGATTTCTTCCTTTCTCATTTTTGTCAAATTTTCTTAAAGTTGTTATGCCCTTTCGTTTTCAATTAAAAATGTTGGGGTATGATTTCTCACCTCCACCATACTTCCATATTTATGTTTTGATAATTGGAGACCCCTGTATCTCTCATTAATGCCTCCCATGGACACTCATAACCATGCTGAAATTCCATGAGGGGTTTCTCTCTCCTCCTTTACATCCAAGTAATTCTTTTGTATTATGCATCTAAATTACATTATGTTTGTTGGGAAATGTATCTATATGATCCCTATTACTATCCACTTCATATACATATGATGAGACAAACAGTTCTCTATCAACAACCATTTTCAGGAAACCTTATGTCACACCCTTATGCTGCCGAAATTACATTGCATTTTTCCAACCCAAGATCATTGTGTAGTGAATACCATACCCATGTATCTATCAAGGTTATTAACCTTTATTCACATATAGATATTGAATTTTACTTTAATTTATTTATTTCACATTACTTAATGGTGTAATAACTTATGTTTTTTATTGGTTCCATGTTATATGATCCATGTGGCACACTTATGCATGAAATGAAATGTTTAAGAAGGGTGTGCCCTGATAGCGCTCCAATGCATTGGGTAAAGTATAGTATCATGATACGTCATGTATGATGAGTGTTGACTAATGCTAATTAAAGTTAAATGAGGGTTCACCCATGCTTCATTTTCAATGAGGTTTTACTCATGATCCATGTGAAATGAGCCTTAGCTCAACCTAATTCCATGGTATGTTTTTTTGCCACATTTCCATTTTATAATTATCATGCTTTATCATGCCTTTATGTTTATGTTTATATTATGAAAAATTGATATGACTATTGACTAAAATGTATTGTATTAATATTTTTATTTCTTGTTTATTCCCTTACTGGTCTATATAGCTCACCCTTTTCTTAGGCATGTCCTTAGGTTATCTCATGCAATGCTAAGTATGAGGGAACGTAGTGGTCTTGTAGAGGAAGTTTTCAATAAAGATGTTTTGTGTTTTATGTTCTAAGACATTATTTAATGTTCCTAATCCCCAAAGTCACTTGAACTCTTGATATTCCATGTTGTATCAAGTGAGGAGTTTATGTAATAATTCATGTTACGTGTGTAATAAAAAAGTAGGGTTGTTATAGGTTGCATGACTAGATAAGAACATAGGGGAAAAACCCGAGAAAAAGGTTTCTATTTTGAAGCATCATCAATCATTAGATAATCCTCATAATCATGTAACAGAATCCAAGTAGGGTGTTTTTGTAGATGAATACTAATATAATCAATTTGTACAACATTCAAATATTATATTTAGGAAGGTGAATATAAAATTAAATGGAAACTATAACTCATTCCTACATGATTCATGTACATATTTTCAAACATCCAAACCAGTTACACATATTATAAGACAATAATACTGTTATTATAGTCATGTCAAATAGTTACATCTTATTTCATACTATCATTGGACACCCTAGCATGAAATTCGAACTCCAAATATTTAACACTATTCTCGTAAATCCCAAATCATACTCAATGCTTCACAAAAAATATATTATATATCCCTTAGGTAGAATTGACTCCACTGATATAACACTTTAATGACCCAACCAATTGGGGCCTTCCTAGATAGTGATAATCCATGTGTGACTACTCTATTCCCACCTCTAATGGGCTAGGGGCTAAGGACTAGTGTCGAGTACCCATAACCAATTCAATAGAATAATTAACCTAATGTATCTATACACACTCACATGTATCTAATCCCATACAATTATGATAGAGTAAATTAAAATTACACCATATTTGAATTCCCATCATCTATCCAAAATTAGAGTAAAAAAAGTTTTGATAGTGAAAAAAGGGAAAATAAATGGCAAAAAACCTATGGATAGTCCAATATTATCATATTGAGGGGATTCATATCCAATAAAACCACCTTGAAAACAAAATGGTCTTTTTGAACAACTATAATCTTCATGATATTTTTCCTCCTAGGACACCATCAAAATCATCATCTTCTCTATAAGGTATGACACATGAAGGCAGATCCCACATATGGATGAATATAACAATACCCATTAGGACTCCCCATAAAAAACTAATCATAAATTATCAAGATTGGTCTGCCAATAATAGTAATTATGTAATAAATAATCCTATATATACCCATAATGGAAAACTAGTCTCAAGTTATCTCAACCAATACTTCTAGTGACATTATACTACTCAAGGATTGAATGTATTGTATTTATCACGAGTAATCATCACCAAAAACATGCTATCACTAGTGAATCTCATCCAAGTGGTCATGATAATTGGGCCCTAACCTAGATTAAATTAGTAGATCATAGAATATCTCATCATCTATGAGTGGGATCACACCCAAGGCCCCTAGGGGACCCCACATAATATATTTTTTCTTCCATCTTAAAGGGGGATAAATTTCCAATTCATGGTTGTCACAGAGATACAAAAAAACCTACTAATTAATGTTATATAATCCCACATGTGTCCCACATGGGTATACACTAAACTCTATCCAATATAGAAATCATTGAAGGGGTCAAAATCCAATGTCTATGATATAATTATACATTTTACACTCATAGGGAAGGACTATGTTATCTCACTAAACCAATACCAGTATATACTAGAGAGTGGAAATGAAACAATCCATCTTTGAAGAAGTACCTGGACTTCACATTGGACACATAGTTTGTACCAAAATATCTAGGTCAATTGGTGTCTATTCTTGTGTTCAATTTCCTTTTCCAATGTACCATAGGCCTTTTAAACCTAGCTATGATTAAGTACACCGATAAACCACTTTACCTTGGAAGTGTCTATGTACATTTCCTAGCCCATGAACTAGATATATTCCCATTTATCATCTAAAATACCTGGAACACCATCAACTGGCATCTTAATTAATTTGGTAGGAACCCCACAATGTGTTCTCCTTACCTATTTGAAGGACACCTAAGTGTCGTAGCTGGGGTACAACATTAGGTTTCTATCCAAATTACATGTCATATAGTACATAATTTTCTAGATTCAACAATTTCATCACACATAATCAAGATCTGACATTTAATCTATCGATATCACCAGTAAACATAGATCTAATTATGGAAAGTCATTTTCATTTATGCTCATTGTATGTTAGGTCTCAATCTAATCGGATATTATTCGATTAAGATGAACCCTTACTACACAAAGGCACAAATGTGTATCAATGATGAAAAAAATACATATGTGTAATCTTGATCCGCCTCTAGTCATCCTCCATCATCACATATCCATAACATCCTCTATCACAGAGAACTCCCATTTTATTTATTTGTTTTACCAAATAATGGTCTCTAATGATAAAATACCGGATATTATTTGACCAACAAGATAAAGAAATTACACACAAGGAATGTTTGATAAATCCAGTGATAAAATCATAAACAATAATCATGAGAAAAATACCTTTCCCTTTCTCTCATTTCATACTTGATCTGTTTTCATAGAATAGTTGAACAAAAAGGAATAATCAATCACGAATAAATAAAAAATATATAAAATCAATTTTTGGGGAATATAGAAATTCTTATTTATAGAATTCATACACGTGAAACAAGATATAAATAGATAGTATGAGTATACATATATCAAACATTCAACTATTATTTAAATCAATCAGTTTTTAATAATGATTCTTTATGTTTTTCATGGACGATATTGATAAACTCTATTGGTGCAGATGATACATCTGCTATTAATATGAGCATCTAATTCAATGTCCTATTCAAAAATTTATTCAAAGGACCATTCCTTTGACTATAGGGATATTCATACAATAATAATTTTTAACCATAATGCTTTATTGATAGTGGATGTAATTAGATCACTGTGTTGATGAAATAAAATAATTTAGAAAATTTATTAACTTTTTCCGCACCCACAATAACTTTTTCACAAACATATTACACTAGAAATGGTTATCTCATGTCTCCGGTGAAACACACAATTTGAAACAAATTATGGCCTTTTATATCCAATATGATACTTAACAATTGGTTTATTCTACTACTTTATGAAAACTATATTCATGTGATATCAATATATGTAATATTTTACAAATATCATTTTCAATGCTATCGATCCTTAGAATCTCATGCCATCTCAGCACCTGGCATAGAATGTATTGAATGATATATATCATATGATTACATGAAAAAATGGGTTTTTTGATTAATTATTCCCAAAATTTGTAAAATTTTTGTTCTATATTTTTGTTAAACCAAATATTACATATTTAAAAAATAATTACCTTTTTGAAAAGTAAAAAGGTAATATATGAAAACATAATGAAAAATTACCTCAGACATATTAAAAATGTTTTGAAAATATATATACATAATTAATAGCACAAATGTAAAAAAATAAAGTATTTTATAATTTTGGAACCATTTACCCTTGAATATAATCATTTTATTATTTAAAAATAAAAAATCATCAAAAAAGTCTGAATTTCTTCACTTATGAAAGGAGAACACTTTCACACATTCTCGTCACCCCAATTACATCAAAATGTTTTCTAAACCATTGAAAAATTTATCCACCTATAATTTTATATCATATTAATATTATTATGGTCTCAATTATATGGCCTAATCAATTAATTTCCAATGAAACACTTAAGATAATTTTTTATGTCCCAAACCATATATTAATTAATCTCTATAATTTTTATCACAGTTATTACATTCCAAAAAATATTACAATAATTTATATATTCAACTAATTATAATTAATTTAATTAATTATTACTGTAATAATGTAGAAAATAATTTTTTTCCTTCAAACCTACTTAGTAAACCAAAATAACTCTAATTGTTAATTTGTGCTAACAATAGGTTCTGCAAAGTGATGTATTTATTTTTTCACCACTGCCTCTATTCCCTAATTATAGTGATATAATTTAAGAATATATAACAAATATATATTATAACTAATAATATGAATATAAATATTATAATCCACCTTCATTCAAAATCATTAATTGGGAATATAAAATGTTAACCTTACATTGTGTGGACAACGACCTCCATGATATAATGTTTTAAATTTTCCAAATTGATAATAATTGTTAATACAAAGATCATTATATTTAATTCAGTACATAAAAACAAATACGTAGCCCAATTTTTATATGGTTATAATGATATTATGTCAAAATAAACAACTTCCCAACCATACTCACCAATCTAATTTCAGTATGTTCACGTTAGAATCTTTTTAACCGCCTATTTAAGAAATGAAAAAAACCTTTCAAGGACGATTATTGAAAGAAAAAACAACATTATTGATATGTTATTGAAAAATATTCATTATTTATTGTTCTATAAATGTTATATTTAATATATAAAATAATTTTATAATATATTCTTCAATTCCTAAAATTTACATAATAAATCGACAACAAATCAATTTAAAAAATAACATAGGAAAGAATAAATTATAAATAAATAGAATATATTAATAATAGGTTATTGGAAATAGAAAAATAAATTAATAGGGTTACATATAAATTATCTAATAAAATTAATTATATTATTAATGGTGTTAAGAATGTGGAAGTAATAAATTAGAACATTATATGGGGGGTTTTGTCACATATTCAAATATTTGAGACATGATCCACATTATGCACCATCATTTATATTAAATGATGTATTCAATTCATTGTTTCATTATCATATGAAACAATAATCTATGTAATAAGGTATTAATGTCCATTTGGTAATCATAATCTCTAAATCCATTGATTCATACCTTACTAATATCTTATGGGTTTCGTCATGTCACATTCAAATATATGATAATTGTTTGATTTTTTTCAAACTCATTTTTTAGATATGATATATAATGTAACTCCATATCAATTAAGTTAATGAAATTCATTCATTTCATAATATTTTAATTTTCATTTCATGTTATCTAAATTGGGTCCATTGATCATTTTGTTTCCATTACAATAATTTTTTTAACTCATCTCCCTTTGTTGAGTTATAATGTATCATCATAAAGATATTGATTTACTGATTGGTTGATTCCACCATATTATTTTAGTTCAATATAATTACTCTTCCTATATACATAGAATTTATTTTGATTTAGTTATTTTTCATTCATAATGTTTTCCCTCAATATGTATATCATTGATATTAATAAATCCTGACATATTTAATGGGAAATTTCCCCATATTCCATATTTTCCCCTACCATTAATGTAATCCATAATATTTGGATGAAAAATTATCCCTTATATAATTTAAATTTCTTATTAATATTTTAATAATTTAAAAGTGATGTTTTGTTTTTTCTTTTTCATTTTATGTGTTTTAAATAATATTATTTTAAAATATTAAAAATATATTTCATCTATTTGAAATATATTATATCATTTGCTACTTATTTTTTTGAATACATTTTGTATCATTCATGGAGAAAATAATTTCTTTTTCTTTTAAAAATAATGATTTATAAAAAGTTGTTACATCATTATTTAAATTAAAATTAGTTCTTAATGTGAACTAAATTCTTGTTTTGCACTAAATATAATAGAATTTTTTATATTATTTTATGATATCAGTTATATTATCTTATTTATCAGTAAATGATATATATCTAAGGAAATTATTCTTCACGAATCACCATTCTAATTATTTTATGAAATATTATTTTTGGTGAATGAATTTTAGGTATTAACTATTCACATTCTTGAGGTAAATCTCATAATATTTTTTGAAATTTTCAAGACCATTTTTTTCTAAGGGTTCTTAATGATATGATAAATTATTTTTTACTGGAACACATATGTAAGGATTCATGGTGGGTGGGGTACTATATCCCTTTAATGTATTGGTAAATTGTATATATCCTGATCCCAAAAGGGTATATAAGAGGATATATCCCAAGCCAAGAGGTATATGTGATGATTTATCCAAATATAAAATATACACAGGATGATTTATCCAAAGCTAATGGTTACATGGGATGATTCAACCCATGCCAAATGATGTAATAGATGATTTACCTCAATCTAGAGGGTATGTGGGAGGATTTATCCAAATATAAACGGTATATATGTGGATTTATCACAATAAAAATGGTATATGGGATGCCTTATCCTTAACGTAAGGGTACAAGATAGGATTATCAAATTCCCAATAAGTTAGATCAAATATTATCCCATTACTAGTATATAATTAATATATTAGTGGGTTTCCATGATATATGTTTTTTCATTACATTTATGGTACAACCTTACATAATCATCTCAGTATAATGATTATACACTATTGTTCATGATTAAAACCACATAATTAAACACATTTTTTTGTATAATATATATTTCTTTTTATTTTAGGATCTTCTAAAATTATTTGGGGAAAAATAATTATTTTTTCATGATTTTTTTCATAATAAGTTTTTACCATAACCATTTGCCCATAAATTCTTATGTCAAAAACCTCAATGGCATGTTGATAAGTTTTATCATACTTAGATTTTGAGATCACAAAATCCTTATGTTTTTTCAAACTATTTGAAGATACTTATATCCTATATGAAGTCTAAAAGAAAGTAAAGTATTTCTAGATTATGTAGAAATGTTCCCATGTGTTAGAAACAAATTTGGTATGTTACTAGTACTAAAAACCAAAAAACAAAAATTATCTCCATGTTTTTTGATATTGTTATGTTATTTATTATTACTATATGATTTTATCTTCATTAGATTGGATAATATCACATTTTATAATTGTTAATTTTTAAAAGTATTTGTTTTTAACACTAGACCTTAGATTGAATGTGTGGTGAACCAAATATACCTAGCATATATCCTCTCCTAGGAAGTGTCATCCTAAATTTCATATCACATAGTATCTTATTCCATCCTATATTGTTTGTTCCATGATCAACATGGAATGAGGAATAAACAATTTAAACATCACGTATCTAAAATACAAGGGTCATTGTAATCTAAGGGAATGTGGTATTCCCATGAAGTTATATAATGTGTGACTTTTGTGAGAGTACTTGTTATGTTGTTACAATTTTATATTCCATGTTGTTTATTACAATATCAGGGTTCTCAATTGACAACTAACATAATTCCAATAATGTCATATTTATTTTTTATTTCTTCTAATTTTATTACATTTAGGGCACATGTGGTGTATATTTGAGAAACATGATGAGAATATGGTCTTGTACTATGTTTCCAAATAAAACCACATAGAATTTAAATCATTAAAACAATCTGTGTGATATTTATATTTTTTATAACTGTACCACATTTTTTAGGTGGTATATGATTTGTGTTCATTTGGATTCAATTCTATACAGTCATCTTATTTGCATAAAATATATAATATATACTCTTTTCATGTCATATATTTTGTGAAATGCCTCTTATCAATGCATTCTTTCATACAACTTCATTTGAGACTCCCATGGTTTCTTTTTAGTTATATTATCATTCCTATTTCGATATAAATATAAAATCCATCATCTCTCAGTACAAATATATATGACAAAACCACCTTATGGTCTCTTAGATTGTGGAAATAAATTTTCACATCATCCCTTTATTTGCTCTACCTTGTTACCATTCAATTGATATACATATCAACACCATGATCTGTCAACTATATAGGAGGCTAAAAATAAATTTCGACATAAATTATCATGATTGCTAAATATAGAGGAATATTGATAGCATAAAAGAATAAAATCATCCAAAATATTAATACAAATTTTACAATAAAAAAACATGTTTAATGACAAGGTCCATAGGTTGAATCATGATGATAATCATTATATTCCATCAAGAGGATCCATTTCACCAATGGGATTCCATATTTTGTAAGTAATCATCGGATGAAAGGCCCCAATGATGTCATGTAATCTAAAATGTGTAACAATTCAATTGTAATAAAAAATAATAATTGGGAATTTATATGAATATATTATCATGATGAGTGAGGAAATATTTTATAGGAGGATTAGGTATATCCTGGAACCAAAATATGTTTTTAATATGTAATTTTCATCATGGTTTATTTCAGGGCTCACTCCATTAATTGTTTTCATTAGATATCTGATCTCATTCATTTGATATATTTTTATATCCCCCTATGGTTTTGGAACCTCTCTTTTATCATGATTTATATTTTTATATATGAAAATGATTATAACACTATAGAGGAATCATAAAATTATATTCAATGATATGCCGTGCGTGATTCATAGAAATCAATTAAAAATCACTAATTATTTAATTTAATTAAACAATGTACACATGAAATTGAGGCCAAAGGATAAAAAATATATGTAATGTTTATATTACATATAGGTCATATATTTTTGATAGACTCATTGTGTCGGAATTTTAATATGATATAAAATTGATATGATATTATTCAAATTAATCATATATAACCAAAATAATTATGAAATATTAAAAATCAATTAATATTGATATTCTACAAAAATCCAAAAACAAAATCTATGGGGAACCCAAAAACAAAAAACAGTGGACCCATCTATTAAATTTTTTGAAATTACAGTTAAGGAAAAATTTACTATTTTATCATTCATGAAGTGTTAAGGCACTAAAAAATTGAATTGAGCAATTTTTTGACCAGTAAAACCCTAAGTCTATTGAATTATAGTTATTATAATATTTATATATGTAAATCATATATGGTACCATTCTGAGAGTATATATATAGACAACTAAGGTATTATAATTTATAATATAAATTTTACTCTAGACGTAACTATTATGTTCAATACAATAATTAAAATCACATATAAAAAACCAATTTATACCATGTCTAATTATATTTAGTGAAATATTTATTTGTACAAGGGATTATTAAAATTCAATATCATTGACATGACCTAAGTGGGGGAGGGGTAAAGTGAAAGGGTGTTCATGTCATATATAAAGAGATCATGATCTATCGTGGGTCTGTTGGAATGGCCTGAAGACCTTCATTTTTTTTATTATTTTGATAATCCACATTTCCATGGGTGAGGTGGAACCCTTACAATGCCCGAAGGTTGAGAGTCAATTACATAACCCATTGGTCTTATAGAGAATCACCTAAACAAGACACATGGAACTACTCATCCTCAGCATATGTCATGATATAAGCACTCCACCTTCGCAGGGCTGCTCAGCTATCTGTCCTATGCAAAGCTGCACATGCCTAGTACTGATGGCAAAGACATACACTCTCATTCTTCCAAATCTAGTTATATCTGCTCAAGTGAATGTGCCTTTCCAGAGTCCTTATCTGATGCCTTGTCCCTTGTAGTATAACTGGTACATCATCATTTATATGGCCCGAAGGACTTAGGGTGGTTCGAAGGCCATAAGGTGGATCGAAGGCCTTGAGAATCAACTGGCCTGAAGGCCTTGAAGGACCCGAGGACTAGACCAGTGGCTCAAAGGCCCAGATGGATGAATAGTTCCAGCTACTATAGTACCAAACAGTAACTGCTACAATGCTTTCTTTAGTGCCGAACAGTTACTGCTATAGTGATGCTACAATACTACTACAGTTCCCTTATAAATACGCCTCCACCAGGATTTGATCTCGGGTCTCTTGGATGCACCTACCGATTCCTGACCAACTGGGCTGAGTCTCATGTGTGATATATCATGGGAATAAACATTATAATCCTTTAACAATGAAGCAAAAAACCCAATCATAAATATATAAAAATTAAAATTCTTCACCATAATGGGTTTACATGATTCATAAATTAAGTATACTATAAAGAGTATACATCAATGATGTGTCTATTTACTAAATGAAACACTTCTTACTATTTGGATTACACGTTTTTAATAGGGATAATCGTTGTTACTATTTTCAACCCCACATCATTTATTTATAAACAATAATTCTACATATTTTTTATGAGAAATGTTTCCAGAATGGTTTAATATAATGAATATTAAAAAATAATCATCACTAAAATATAATTGGTATTCAATAGTTCTTCAATTTTATTTTTCAATTTCATTTTCATGAAATGGTAATTGAAATATTATCCACTATATGAACTACTTATTCAATATTTCATCCACTCAAGAATTGAATATTCCCTCACTCTAAATATAATATTAATATCAATAATTTGTCCATTCAATATTTATAATCCTTCATATTAAATTCTTCAAATAGATATTGTTGAACAAATTTGAACATAACAAAAAAATTATATTATATTATAAAATTGATATTACATAAAACTAAAAAAATAATTTGAAAAAATAGGTTTTAAAAAATTAGCATTCAACAAAAAATGGAATACTCTACAATGACATGCACATCATGTACTCTACTAACATACTTTGATAACAACAAGTATTATATTAGAATCACTATAACTTTCTATCAGTATTATTTTTTAAATTAACTCATTAACTTATAATACCACATTATTAAAACCACTTCAGTATAAAATAGTCACCATCTGCTCAACATGATATGAAACAACAATATAAAATACACAGAATAAAATGTTTTCTTATTTTTAGCTCATTTTGGTCTTTTTAATAATCCAAATAAGAATTAAATATGGAATTTATGTTTTATTTGTAAATTTTTAGATGGTAATACTGGGGTAGAGAGATTTTCATTATTTCAGTGTAATATTTTAATTACTTACATCAAATTTCTATTAATATTAAATAAATTTCATTACAGATGTTTCACATCTCCGAATAGATCATTGGGGTTTTATATAACACAACATAATTCTCTATTACATAGACATGACACACTCAGTATTATAGTCCATTGGTATAGACAACAACCAAACACCATTACAAGGTAACTATTAAACAACTATCTTCCATATATTTGAAACCCAAAAAAATCTTCTAGAAGACATGATCACTCAACAATGATGATTAATAATTCAATGGATAATATAAAAATTAATAGATAATGCATCTACCACAATTCTAATATATTTATTTACTGGACATGGTTAGATCCTTCATCTCATGATTAACACCACTATGAAATTATGATAATAAAAATCTTTAAGAACACCATCAATCTATACCAAATCTTAATAAATAATCTCTACAACAAATAACAAGATTACGAACACTGTTGAAACACATCTTATATCATTTAATGACAACAAACACAATACATCCTTGAACTTATAAATCATTTTTACACAATTATACTAAAATAATAACTTAGGTTGTTATATTCTACCCCTTTTTCTTATCATTTAATTCATGTCCAATTCGAGGTCTAAAACTATAACAAAAACAAAAAAAACTCTAATAACTCTTTTGAAAAAAATAATTCTACACAAACAATGGTTGGTTTCGAAATAAAAAGAAGAATAAGGAATTTTGTAATTCCCATTATGTCCATTTTTGATTATATTTAAGAATAAATTTTGGAAAAAACATCAAAACGCCATTTTACATCACATGAAAACATTTATTTAGATCTTTATTAGGATTATAACTATTGATCATATCTCTCTAATCTATTTATTTCATAAACCATTCCATAATTGTATATTTTGGATTCATTGTATGAAATTTTTAATCACTATAATTACAATTGTTGATGAAATCATATTATAATACAAATCACACTGATGAGCTTCTATTATATAAATTAATACACCATTGAAAATAATCTCCAATGAAATAATGGATCAAGCATTAAACATACATGGTAAATATAGAGAATGTATTATGAGAGTGTATTTTTAAAACACACTCAATCTTAAGATTGTTGTTGAACACCCATGATAAATAAATTCTTCTAAAATTTAAGTGTGTTAAATTTTTATATAATAATTTCTATCAATACTTGATTTCTATCAATATTAACAATCTTAATTAATAATGTTCTATATTTCCTTTATAATATCATACTAAAATTTGACTTATTTTATATAATGATATATCAATGATTTTTTAAATAATATAGTACCACTACACATATCTAAATATATCATCATAGTACGCACTATGAATTCATCATGACACTAATATTTTTTATTCACCCTTAGTAACATAATATATTATTTAGAGATAAAATATAATCCACTTAAACCTGTCTAAAAAACCCCACTCTTAAATTTTTTACCATCCTTATTATGAAATACCCATGATAAATAACCCTTCTCCACTAGTGGAAATTATGAATATATTTTCTCATTCCTCATCAAAATTTTAATATATTATCAAATTTTTTATTTTTCCACAATAAAACACCAAACTATAATCAAGAGAAAACTAAAGGTACCTCATTATTCTTTTCATGCCCATGGGATATTCTTATATCTAATTAATGTAAAACAAATCTACTATTATATTATTAGAAAAAATATTTTTCCATTGTTTTTTCAAGTATATATAGATTGAAATTATTATCTAATATTATGTTGAATAATTAACCAATCCATATTCAATATTTCAGAGTTTCATTCCATAGATAATTTGAGCTGAAAATAATTTTAAAATATTAATATCAATATTCTTTGAAAAAAAAACATATATATTTTCCCTGACTAATAATTTTTATTCATATTATTTAATTAAATCCTCTCCTATAGAATATTTTAATTTACCTATCGTAGAAATTTTAAACACTAAAATCATAAATTAGGTAACTAATTTTTCAATTTTTTTACAACATTCCACTAAATATTATTTCACTAACAATGTTGATTACTAGGAATATAATAATTTTTTAACTATTTGACATAGAAGACTTTATTGAAATCCCGATATATAAATCATTCACCATTAAGTAGATTTGAAATTGAGTTTAAGAATCTTGAGCTTATTCTTTCAGTTCATAAAACTCATTCTTCAAGTGGAATGTACGTGTTTCATTTTCATAGTTATGAAACCCCATTATTTATTAAACGTACACATCAACCTTGAGAAATCCATCGATGGAATCAATATTAATATATATATATATATATGACCAAAATATGGACCTCATTGAATATTTACTTCCATTAATGGTACTGTTGACTAAGTTTTTGGTATCATGGAGATAAGAACTTCAATATCAGTTCTATTTATTTCATAATGTCCCTTATACATTAATCTCTGTTATTTTAAAATCACATTCCCATGTTTATAATATTATTTATTAAACAAAAACAATTTTTCAATGATGTTGTTGGAATGACTGTTCCCCTACCCCAAAAAACCCAAATATATTGTCTTAAACCATTACATTATAATGATTATAAGGAAACAAATCTTGTAGAACTAAATAGTTTTGTAGTATTAGGAAACCAGATACATACATGAGTCGTACATTACGTTTAAAAAAAACTAAAACATAACCATTTTCTATCTTTCTAAAGATAAAAATATTCAATGATGAATATCCTTGAATTAAATTCTTACTGAACCTCATATAATAATGAGGAAATAAATCAAAATAAGATTGATCTAAAATCCACATTAAGGGTCATGTGCAACAAAATAATTAATAAATTAATAAGAATAGTCTATATGTAAAGATTAATAAATGAAACAATAAAAATTTAATAAATAACATGGGAATAATATGGAAGGAATTAATTGTGATCAAATAATTCCATACAAATAATAACATGAGAATAATTCATAACTATTGATATTCATGCTAATCAAATAATCACAAAGAATATCAATAAATGAATTCATAATGATGGAATGCATAATAATGGACATCTAAGATATGTATCCAATGATTCAGGAAGACAATATATTACTATAAAGGATTCATTAAATGAATATAATATTGTTAACGCACCACACCAATAATATAATATTAGCACTGATTTATGCAAAGAATCTAATACACTCAAGTACTTGTTCCCTGATTCTAATAAATGGGTAAGTAGTTATCAAAAACAGTAACTTGTTTGGATCAGGAATCATATCAATGCGTAGAGGGGATTATGTCAATGGTAACAAAACCATGTATTTCTAGTCTAATGCATTCCTCACATATCAAATAATCACTTTTACTAATAAACAATCCTCCTAATCATCAAATATTTATATTGAGTAAAAGATATAGATTTATAAATATTTCCCCTATTAATCAAAAAAATACCTAGTGCACATTTAATGTAACAATAGTATAAGGTTTATAAAATAATCATATCATTGATAAATGATATATATATTTAAGATAAATGTAATGAATAATTGAAAATTATCTTAATGAAATATTGATTCAAGAGAATCCTAACATCACAAAATATATTCAGACTGTATGTAGAACTTTTACCTCTTACTAAATTTCAATTTAAATCCCTAGTATGAGATAATTAAATGTCAATCCTAAAATAACATGAGTTATGAGTGAATATTTATATTAAATGAAAAATGGGTATTAAATAAACCACATTAATGTGGATTAGAGGAAAATAAAAAATTGGTCTAAATGCAATGTAAATTGAGATGAAATACCTTAGTACTTGATTAACATTTGATTCATGGGATCTGTGAAAGAATTCAATCAATTTAAACATTTATTATCTTGATATAAAATAAAATAATGTTATACAAAGTCATATTTTAGTATATAAACCAAAAAAAATAAACAAGTTGTGAATATGGAATAAGTATCACAAAAATAAAAGTGGGACTAGAAATCCTCTAACCTTACTCATCTTTTTCGATGAACTATATTTAACCTATACATAATGATTTTAATCATATTTTTAATGTATAAAAGAAACATATTCATATTAATAATATCATATATTATCTTATTATAATATATTATAACATGTACCTTAATAATCATATATTATTTCCACTATTTTAGTTGTTAGTTACCTTGTTTTTCAAATTTGTTCTGACTGGTTATTATTTGTTCCTCTTATATTGATCCCGATTTCATCATATAATGATTATAAATAAAAAATTAAATAATATATATATATATATATATATTAACTATATATTCATTTATATTAATCCATATTATTTATTGATTGGAGATTAAAATACACCATTCATAGAGATAGTAGGCCATACATACACATAAACACTTCTTCCGTTTTTATGTCATATTTAAAGAATGGAAATTAAATGAAATTTTTATATATTATAATTTTAGTATCATTTTAATTTAATTTATATCAGATATTATTATTAAACCTATCTCTTATACATTTCTTGTAAAGCGTGAATGAATCAAATCTATTTGATGATGTGGTAGTCCACACATCGACAAATAATGTAATCATATTCCCACAAAGTCAATAGAATGATGGTTTATTTTATATAATAACTACATAAGAATAATGGAAAAAAATATAATAAAAAAATATAAAACTATAAATCCATCATTATTCCCAACTGTGAAATGTGGTAATGAAAGAATGAACAACATCATTTTGTGAGGTGATAGTCTTCTAGACACACGAATAATGATTTTATATCCCATTACATAGAATTGTGTGAATTTTATTGTCATTACTAGAAGATAAATTCCAATTAATATATTTAAAATAATTATTTCAACATAAAATAAATATATAATAATAATTTATTGGGTGGACAATGAAATAAAAGAAAACTTCTCATTGAAGAATGTTACATCTTCTTCAGGTAATTATTTTTAGTTTATATTAGAATCCTTCCATAGTTTTATTTCAACACAATGTGAGGCATATAGTATTAGTGGAAATATTTTTGGTCTATATTTGGGTTGGATATGTATGAGGAAAAATGATTTAGATATGTGAATAGGTGTGGGATTGAGTGCCATTTTCTAGTGGCGGAGGAGTTGAATTCTTTTAAAGGCCGAAAAGAAAACACCATTTAGTGGTCTTACCTACAAGATGTGCGACCAATAATGATAAATTTCACATAAAAAATTGTTTATGGTATAAATTTGGAAATAAAATGTTCATTTTCCAATTTTATATGTCATTTCCCATTAATATTAATGTTTTACCAATAAGTGATATCATTTTTATTTCATCATTGTAATCAAATTTAGTTTCCTTCACCATTATTTTTTTTCAGAAAATATGTTAAAATTAATTGAATTTATAAATTATTTTTATTCCATATATAGAATTCATTTTTTTAAATTTAATTCCTAGAAGTGGTAGAAATTAATTTAAAATTGATCAGGAAAACAGAGCTTGAGATCATGTTCTTAATATGAAAATGCCAATTTTTTTATATCTAAAAATAATATAAACAATAATAAAAAGACATAAATTGGATTAATTGATTTATAATTTATCTAATAGGACTTTAAAATCAATTAACATTATAATTTATCATTATGAATTATGTACACAAAAGGTCAATTCACAAATAAATTTCAATATTCATCACTATTAATCAAAAAATGTAACATATCGGAAAAATACCAAAAAATCAGCATATGATAATTTTGATAGTACATATTGACAAATTAATTTTATATTTCCAGTATAAATTTAAATATTCTTAACAATTTATTTTTAAAATATGTGTTCTATTAAATGGAGGCAAAACTGCCTTTATAAAAACTCAACTTTTTATATGTAAAATCAATTTTTAATTATATTATCCCTATAAAATCTATTTGATTATGATAAAATGGAGTTTAATATAAATAATATATAATATTCATTAAAATATTCAAATAATAGTAATTAATTTAACTTATTAATATGAAACACATTTTTTGAACTAAATAGTTTTGTTTTTAATTTCTTTTAGAATTAGAATATATATTAATTTAATATTAATTGGCCTCCAAAAAATTTATATAAACATATTTAAACCATTTTTTGAAAATATATTTAATCATTTTCATACATTTCATTACAATTTCATGTTGATAATTGGCATATTAAATAAAAAAATTAAAAGTATATTGCAGTGCGGTAAAACATTATCTTCTGTGAAATGAAAGCTATTGATAGAACTCTTCATTGAGTATAAGAAAATCCAAATTTATGTTTCATATATCATAAGATAATATATGTTTTTTTGGGTTTTATAGTTATATTAGTGTTTTATATACATAAAAATAGTAATAAAATTAATTTTTTTCTAAAAGGAAAATATTTTAATGTCATTGGGTCAAACCTTCTCCCCACCTGAAATAAATTTTATAACCTTTTTAAAATATTATATTAGTAATTGAGGGATTTATATGTGAAAATAATATTGTTTTAATATAAATATAATAAATTATTTAATAAAATAACCTCTTAATAAGAGTGAATGATACGTACAAAGGTCACATGAAATAACACATAACTTGGTTTATACATAGGAGAACATGAGTTGAAGGTAAAAATATAGACTTGGATGGATAGAATAAATTATTATATGTATTTATTGAGGTAATTGATCGAAAATAGATAAATGAAGTTTAGGACCTCATTCCACAAATCAGTGATGATTTAAAATACCACCAGTTCGATAAAAATTTGGTTATTAGAAAAACATTTTTTTAGAACATTTTCCCAATGATTAGTAATTATTTTTCTATTTAAGAATATAATAAAATATATATATAATTTCATCCTCTAGTTTTTCATAGATCAATTTATACTGATACCTTACTCCATGAAATGAATATATGAAAATAATTTTATCAAAATTCAAAAGCATGAATATTTTTTATCAGAATGTAAGATTCAAAAAACAACTATTAATATTTTTCTCTAACAATTTTCCACAACTAACTTTCTTACAAATGTAAAATCTAATCTTGAATAGTAATACTACTAGTTCATTATTAATATATATCTTTAAAATTGTTTAACTAAAAACAATAAAATATTTACTAGGATATCACATAGGATATTTATAGACACAAAACCCATATCATCTTTCGGTCAATGGGTTCATAAACTATCACCTCCCCATATATGATTAGTTTTCACCATGTATGTGGGTTTTCGATTTTCAAAATAACATTAATATAATTTCTATAAAATTTCAAAAATGTACCCAAGATATACAAGAAATGATATTAATCATTATATAACCTTTTTAATAGGGTTTCTAATAAAACCTTTTTTTTCTAAAAGTCTAATTATCTTGTTCAAAAATGTTATTAATGGTCATATAATCACTAATTGTTATCAATAACATTAAAATTATGTGAATAAAATTAAATAGGATTATTCCTCAAGTAACTTTTCCACAAGAATCGAAGAATTCCACAAATTTCACCAAAATTTCATTAATTTTGTTATAATATCATTATATAAAACTAAAAAGAGGTGTTCAAGTCATTGAACATATCCTTAATATTAAACTCATAAACCTGTGAAACTTTATAGATATGGATTTGTTTCGAGTAAAGGCCTCATAATATCTTCCATACAAAAAAATTAAAATTTTCTTCTATATTTATCACTAAATTCTATGATAGGGTTCTGTTTTCTAATCTATGTTTTTCTAAATAGTATTCCAAATGTTTCAACTAAACATCATTTGATACTAACTATAGCACCCGAACCCTATAAAACCAAGATCTAATTTCTACTACCAATAAATTGGAATGATTAAAATTAATCAAATCTCAAAGGATTTAATAGTTTAGTATTCTTATTAAACTACATACATACCTGAGTCTTACCTGACATTTGAAAAAAAACTTAAACTATTTTTTTTCATTTATTTTATGATAATAAATTTATTCCGTATATCCTTGCAAATAATTATAAAAAAAACTTCTTGAAATCTAGGTAAATTAATAGAAAATATGGGTGAGATCAAATTCTTAGTAAGGTTTATGTGTAGTGGAAGAAATAATTAATTAATGAGAATAATCAACATGTATAAATAAATAACTTAAACACAAAAAAAAATAATAAATAACTTCATAAAAATATTTAAATAATAAATGATGATAAAATAAATATACATAAATTATAATGTAAAAATGAAACATATCTATGGATATTATACCTAATCAAATAATCACATGGAATATCAATAACTAAATTCATAATAATTGACTACATTATAATTGATATCTAATACATTTTTAATGGGCTTCATAAAAATAATATAATACAATGTAGAATTAATTAAAATAATATAATAACATCACATATTTGTTCCACAAATTCTATATTGGCACAGATTTATGATAAGAACCCCGTACCATCTACGCTTCATGCTAGTAATATGATAAATGTGTACGGCCTTAGCCAAATCCATATCTAGTTTGTCTCAAGAAACCTACTAATTCATCAATAATATTATATAATGTGGTCCCAAACCCATGTATTTCTAAGAAAAATCATTCCTCACAAATTTAATAATAAATTAAATAAATAAAAAAATTTCTTATAATCAAATATCTTTACTAAAAAATATATAATTTTTATCAATATTTCCCTTCTCAATCCAATAAATCTCTTGTACAAACTATACATGAAAATGGTATAATATTTAAGAAATAATAATATAAATAATAAATTGTATAAATATATAATATATCATTAATTAACAGTATAAAATTATCATAATTAATGATTGTTTCAAGAGAATGTTAAAATTTTCAAAAGAAAGTAAGATTTTATAGATAAGTTTTACAACCTAGTAATTTTCAACTCAAAACTGTTGGATGAGATATTTCAAATTAAAACATAAAATAACAACACATATGATTGAATCATGATATTAAATAAAATATGGAATTTATATAAACCATGTTAAATTGAATTAGTGGATAATAAAAAATATCTGTGAATGGAATGTAAATTGAGATGAACACCCTTACTATATTAGTGACTTTTTAATCATACGATCCATCAATGAATCCCATAAATTTAAAATTTTAATAGAATGAAATAATTTAAAATCATGATATAAAACTTGATATGGACGTCTATAAATGGAATAAAATAAACAAATGGTGAAAATGACATATATCTCGCTGAAATAAAAGTGATACTAGAAATCCATTACCTTACAATTATTTTTGATTGAAAACTATTTAATCTCCAGTATAAAGGTTTTAATAATGTTATTAAATTATAATAATACCATAATAATATTTATAATGTCTTATATGATCTTCTTATAATTTTCTATTGCCAGTTTTTAAGTAATCATTAATTATTTTTACTATTTTAGGTGTTAGTAGTCATGTTTTTTGAGAATTTTTTGAATTTTTATTTATTATTAATCTTAATATATTATGAATTCATCCAATTAAGAATTTAAAAAATAATTTTAACTTCCTATATATAACTTATATATTTATTTACATTAATCTGTAATATTTAATTATAGGATATAAAATACACTGTTCATGGAGAATATAGGTCCTACATACACCTGAGTGATGTATCAATTTACTTTTTTATATTAGAATGAATAAAAATAAATGATATATGTATCTTTATTATAATTATTGTATAATTTTTATTTCCTAAATATTATATATTTTTATTAGAAATATATTTAATACATTCCATGTAAAGCGTGATTTAATCACATCACTTTGTGTAGGCGGTAGTCCACACATCCAGAAATGATGTTATTATATTCCAAAAAATCAGAAGAATGAAGGTACTTGTTACATAATAATTACATAAGAATAGTTACTCAATAAATATCATAAAAAATTATATAAACTATAAATCCATCATTATTTATATTCTCGAATGTTGAGAATGGAATAATGAACGACATTAGTTCGCGGGGCGGTGGTCCGCCATACACACGAAATATGATTGGGTATCCCATTAGATATAATTGTGTGAAATTGTAGAATTTAATATATATATATATATATAACCATGTAAGTTTATTTTTTATATTTATGTTAAAACATATTCAAGGTATAAAAATAATAGAAGGGTCGAATAAACAAATAAAATAATGGTTCTTATTGAAGAACGTTTCCTCTAATGGAAACTCATTTTTTATACCAATATCCTTACATGGATTTATTTCAACAAAATATGAGTCTTTTATGATGATGTTAGGGTTTTTGGGAGATTAATATTACTTTTAGAGAATGTTAAAAATTCAAGATATGTTTGAATAAGTGGGGGGATTGAGTTTCTTTTTATACAGTAGGAGTGTTATTCTTGTAAATACCAAAAATAAAACACTCCCAAGAGGTCTCCCACAAATAATGTTCCTCAAATAATGAACCATTTTAGATAAAATAATTTATGTGTATGAAATATGGCCAATAAATGGGATTTTATCAAGTTTCTAGATCATTTTCCCCCATATCATTAATGTATTACCACAAGGTAAACTCAGTTATACATTAATCACTATAATTGATTTTAATTACATTCACTAATATTATTGGTGGAGAACTAACATTAAAGTAATAGAAATTATAGATTATTCTAATTCAAATTATTTAATATATTTTTAAAAATTAAAATCATAGAAGTGGTATAAATTAATTTCAATTTAATCCCAGTGACAGAATGGTAAAACATATTTTTAATGTAAAAATGTTCAAAATCAAACTCTATTTTTATTTTTATAATTAATAAAAAAATGATTAGAATGACCTAAATTGGATTAATATTTTTGAAAATGGTCTAACAAGAACTTAAAACCAATTATAAATATAATTTTCCCTTTTATATTGCTTTGATGAAAACAGAGTTTTCAATTAAAATTCAATATTGTTCAATATTCATCACAAAATGAAACTTCTTAGAAAAATACAAAAACCTCAACATAAGATTAATTTGATGGTACTATTTTTGAAATTATGTTTATATTTTCATCTAAAAATAAAAAAAAATTAAAATTTTATTTTTAAAATAAGTGATTTGTTAAAATGAGGAAACATAACTTTAGGTAAATACATCTTTTATGCTTAAATTTGGATTTGTTCTTATATTATTCCTATGAAATCAACAAAATGAATATAAAAAACTCATTGAAAATAAAAATTATATGAATTTTATTAACAAAACCAAATAAATTTAATTAATTCAATTTATTAATATAAAAAAACTTTTGTGCATTATTTTTTTAAAAAAAACATTTCCCTTTAATTGGGTTCTATATTCATTTATAAATCATTGACTACCATAGAATTACATAATAATATGTAATAAATATTTCAAAATTTTAGGTAATTCTTTGCATACATTTTATTACAATGTCTATTTGATAAATGTCATATTAAATAATAATATAAATAGTATATTATAGTTTTGTAAAACTTGGTCTTTCTTGTAATGCATGCTATTGAAGGAACACAATATTTTGTGTTACACAATACATCTTTATCTTTCATTTACCATAGGATAATATAAGGGTTTGTTGTAGTTTTTGGTTAATTTCATGTTTCATATAAACAAATTTAGTACGAAAAATAATTTTCTTCCTAAAAAGTTAAATTTTGTGACGTTTTTCGATGTTAATATAATCTAAAATTTTCATAAACTACCATTTTTTATTAATTTAAATTTTTCCTAACTATTTTCTATTAACATTTATCTATGATTCATTACTTAATTCATCATCAAATAATGATGGTTCAACGTGTGATAATAGAGTAATATTTTATACACTTTTGTTATATGTTATTTTATTTGGGATGATTTGTAATGGATGATGATTGAATCAACTTTTTTAACTATTCTAATTCAATTTTTTATATATAATTTTCATTATTTAATAACCTATTATTATTTTGATTCATTACTAAAATAAAATTAATTGCATTGATCATTAATAACATAATTTGTTTTATCAATGTAATCCTATTCATAAAATATATTATTCGAATCATATTTTCAATATTTTTTAACGGAAGATTATTCAATTAATTTCACATCATTTCTCTCCATAATAATTTGTAGAAAATTTTTTAAATGATTTAATATTTTTTACGGGCCCATGAATACAACCTCATCGTTAGTATTACCATATTTCTCATGATTTACAACAATATTAATAATATAAAAATTATATTTAGACACCCAAACTTTTTTATATGTCATCTTCATCATATTATAAAATTTATAAGGATTCTTATACCCTAAATGACTTAGCAATGTTGGATTTCTTGTCTAAATAACCACCATCACAATTTCCTCGTAATTTATTTACGAAATACATAATTCAATTTGAAAAAAAAATATGTTGTTCATCATTAAAGATTTCCCATTAGTGGATCCTTTTTTGTAGCCCTCATGGATAATATATTATAATTTAGGTAATAATTGTCAATATAATTTTTAGTTTTTGTAGGGTATACATTGTTCAATTATATAATCAAAAAATAATGATTTATAATAAAATTTCATTTCTTGATATCCTCTACAATTTTGGGATTTAATTTAACTCATTATCTTGGTCATAAAAAAAATAATACAACTCATCCTTCTGTGGATAACCATAAAAAATAATGAAACTTCCATATCGTTGTATTATGAGTTGTATCATTGGTCTTAACAAACATTAAAAGGAATAATATCCAATAAATTTTTTAGTCTAATATACTTTTATCGAGAGTGATTCCTCCTTATATCCTATGTCACAAACATATCACACGTTTTATCATCATTTTGATTTTTAATTGGGATATCTAGGTCATCCTTTTGAATTGATAAATTCCAAAATCTCTTTTGTGGTTTTTTCAAATATTTTTATTTCATATGATGTTAACCTCCTCTATAATAAACATACAATGATTGTTCATTTTATCCACATTATACAAGCTTTCATACATTATATTAACATTAATCAAGGAATATAATTGATATTATTTTATAACCCAGTCTCGCTTTTTTAATGTTATTTTGATTACAATGTGGAGTTGTTGAAATTTATTTTTTAATGTTCCTCAACATATAAGACCTCCATAATTTTCAATTAGTCTAAAAAATCTGAATATTTTAACATTAATTTTCATTCATAACTAAATTATTCTTAAATAAAATAAAATCATTTTAAAATACCTTTCACATTCTTCATAATAATCATATTTTTCATTAATGCCCAATGGGTACCCACTTTCAAGAATCCATGTATTTCAATTTTTCCACATAAATATATGTCAACAAAAATAGCCTTATTTTTTATCATCTTCCTTTCATGATTTTATTGGATGAACTTTTATATAACATGATAAATCTGCCTCAGTTTTTTCATAATCATCATTTTCTTACTCCTCATATACGGATGGGTATAATTTGATTTCTTATAAATTAATTCTCACATGTCTTGAATATATTATTATTTTAATTCCATAGGGGTTGTACCTATATCTTATCTTCTTATTATAAGTTTTTTATAAAAAACTAGACATTATAAACAAGATTCATGAATGGATGCTTATTTATATGGGGATATATTTGTTCTCTACTAATTTGTTTCCATTAAATATCTTCTCTATAGTACCACATGATTTTATATGTAGATCCTTTGAAATAAAAATTATGTATATGATAGATTTCCTTGCAAGGAACCCAAAATCTATATGAATAAAAATATAGAAAAACATTATGACTAATCTATTAAATTGGGAGGTATGAATTTTCATGACAAATTAATGTAATATTTGTATAAATGTTTTAAATATTTAACATTTTTTTATTGATAGTAAATAATTTAGTATTAAATTATTTGTGGATAAATTTTATTATACACTTGAATTTTTTTTAAATATGTGCAAGTTTAGGGTCCTTCTTATGGGGGATGTTAGTGTTGAATCCAAAGGCCATCATACTTTATAATGAGGTAGTAGTCAAAAATATGATTTAAACAAAAACTGGCATTTAAAGTTTTTTTAACATGTAAATTATAAAAACATTATGACATATTAATAAATTTTATTTTGTTATGTTGTTATAAATTTTGAATTAAAATCATATATATTATTTTAGGCACCACAAAAAATCAGGTTTCTGTAGTGCCACCCATTAACAGTGCTAAAACAATCACTGATAAAGGGGTTCCTTTATTATTGCTACAAAAAAAGGTTGATAAAGGGTACCTTAACATATCTAAAAAGAGAACTATTAAAATTACCCCTTTATCAGTTCTTTTTTTAGCACTAATAAAGGCACCCCTTTATCATCTCTTTTTTATAGTTGTTAAAGTGGCCCCCTTTTTCAGCGCTTTCTTTAGTAGGGATGATAAATGAGGGGTTTTATCAGTCATTTCCCCTAGAGCTAATAATGTGTATATTTCAAAAAATATATATTTCATAAAAAATTATATATCGATATATAAATCTATATAAATATATTTATATTGATATAAATATGATATATATTTTTTAAATATGTTTTAGATAAGTATAAATAATCATTTGCACTTAATAATTAAGATATTGTTTGAAAATGACTTATAATATATCCTAAAAAATATTAACTAATAAGTTTCTAATTATCATCGACTAATAATCATTTAATAACAATTTTAAGACACAAAAAAGCCAAAAATTAACAAAAGATCTAAAATAAGTTAAAAACGTAACTCAAACTTCAAACGACCATAAATTTTGATCTGAGTGTCCGCTTGTGCTCTATAGCATATCAAATCAACGATTGCGATGAGATCCATGCACTGGCTACAAAATAAATCCTTCTATTGCATTTTTTTTAAGCCAAAAAGGGCTAGAAGGCCTCCAAAATTGAGTTTTTAGTCCGAATACCAAGATTTTTTAACATTTGATGGAATTTTAGCCCTATTTAATTGGGTATTTTTTCCATTTTTCAGTGGGTAATGAATTTATTTCACTGTATTACATTCATATTCATATTGTGGATTTTAAATTTATTCATTTTTTATAATTTCTTGTTATTTATAATCAAATATATAAAAATATATACATATTTTTCATATATTCGCACATAAAAATTTAATTTTATAAATAAATATTTAAACATATTTACATTAAAAAATGTTTCCCAATATATAAGTATTATATATGAAAACCAATATCCATTTAATTTAAAATATAAATATATCTATATTTATATACCTATATAATGTGCACGTGTATATATATATATATATATTTGAGTGCATCTATACTGACTAACTAATATATATTATCTATATATTCTAAATATATGTATATAAATATTAATATATAATGCTTCTAAATATATATAAACATGTATAATTATACTTACAGATACACATATAATATATATATGTGTGTGTGTGTGTGTGCATGTGTGTGTGTATGTTGTATATATGTTTTAATTTATTTATAAACACACATAAAAACCATATTTTATAAATGCATTTAAAACTGATCTTATAAATATATAATAATATATGAATAAATATACGGATAAAAAATATAAATATATATAAATAAATAGATATAAATATATATAAATATATGAATAAATATATAAATATATATGTATATGTATATATATATTAATATATGGATATATATATATATTAATATAACTAAATGTATATTAATATATATATATATATTAATATAAATATAAATATATATTAATGTACAATATAATAATATATATATACTATTAAATGGAGTGAAAATAAATATGGTAGATTGTAAAGGTTTAGGTGTGTAAGCAAGAGGTATGAGCTTCAAATCTCCGGGAAGCAGGCCGCATGCATGGGTGGAATTGTAGATAGCGCTGTTGAAGGGTGGGTGGGGCAGTATTAAAGGGTGGGTGGGGTGTCTGATGGGGTGTGCGGGCTGGGGGTGCTGTTGAAGGGGGTTTCAAGTGCTGTTGAAGACCCTCGATGAATTGCTGAATTTTTTTGAATTTTTTAAAATGTTTTCTATCTTTTATCAGTTCTTTCTTAACGCTGATAAAAGGGGTCTTTATTAGTGCTTTTTTAGCACTGATAAAAGGGAACCCTTTTATGAGTGCCTCGATAAATATCACTTGATTTTTCACAATAAATATACATTTTTAACCCTTTTAAAGGCTATATTTTTAATAGTGAGGGTAAATTTTTAAGATACTTATTAATGGATTAACTTTTCAAGGAATAGTGAAAACACCTCTTTTTGTAAAAATTATCATTTGTTTAAATTAATTATCTCAAAATGGATTGAATGTTTTTCTAAAATTTACTATGACAACATTAATTAGGAAAAATATAATAACTTAAAATTGAATACTTATTAAACAATATTTTTTATTAACTTTTCTTTTTGGATTCATAAATTATTTTTTCTAAAATTATTTTAATCGTTTCAATATATATTAATTATAGTAAATTAGATTTATCTATAATGAATATTTTTGTTTTGATATTTATATTATATATTTCCAATATTATATTCCAAAAGTTTTCTTAGGGTTTATACAATTAATGGAAGGGATGTGAATTATTTTTTCATTTAAAGAATTGTTTTTCCCAAAACGGGATTCAATATTAGTTTGTGTGATTATAAAAATTTAAATTAAAAAAAATTAAATTTAATCTAGTAATATTTACAACATTTTTTCAATTAAAATAATTCTTAAAACATAACATGGTCAACTTTTTTATGGTTGTAGTTAATTTGAAAAACAATAAAATTGTTTTCCCACAGTTAAGGTTAAAATAGATTTACTAGGCTTAAATCAAGAGATAAGGGTTGGATTACCACACCAAATTATAAAATTAATACATTTGAATTTATTTTATACTTAAAAGATCCTAAATTGAAAAAAAACCATTTTGAGCTTCATTTTAATGAATTTGACTCTATATCATTTAAATATTTATTGAAATTTCATGTATGTACATCCCCTCACTTATAAAATAGAATCCTTTGTCATCCCTTATTCACACTATATGATTCTTATAGTTCATGATATTACTAAATTAAATCCTCAAAAATTATTTCCCTTCATCATAGTGATTATATTATTCTTTTATGGGATGTTCTTCATGTCTTAATAAGTAAGCTACATGATGTATCTCATAGAAGAGGTACAGATCATAACCAAACTCATTCAATTTTTTTCATCTAAAAATTTATATAAAAATCATGCATCCATAAATATATATTTAATAAAATATCTTAAATATATCTAAATGTCATTTTTTATGTAAAAAATAGTTACCACCTCTACTCAATCGATTTTGAGAATGAATGTATCGATTACGTATACGAGTATACTATAACCTCCACAAAGCAATATGATTTATTTTCAACCACCATATTAAATTTATTATTATTTTGAAATATTTTATTTATATATTTATATAATATCTATGATATATTTTTTTATTTTCTAATGGTTTATTATTATTTACCATTCTCTAATTTCTTCTATCAGAAAATGAGAACACTACATGTGGGCACATATGGACTTCCATCCAACATAGTGATGTAATTAAATTTTAATCATCACTTTAAATGATTTATTATACAAATTTATGTGTTTTTTATATATTATATCATTTTTTAAGGATTGTAACTATAAAACCAAAACATACATGTCAAACCAAGAAGATTAACCCAAAAAGACGATGACAATGGACGATAGCTAATGAATGGGTGATATGATATTATATATAAACCAAGAATGGTATTTTATGAATTATATGGATTATGGTGTTGGTGTATCGTAAAATTATATTTATTAAATAAACTTAATTATGGTTTTTATGAGGAATAATAGACATGAGGTATGATTTTTATGTTATAATATCATTTTTAACTAGATTTTCTATGATTAAATTATCCAATGATATAATTATATTTTATATCTATCTAATTCATCATATAATTTATTCTCCTCAATTATGTTCTAGATATTAAATTTTTACATTATTTTTCAAATATTTATGTACTCAAGAGACCAATTTAATGTTTTAATGGGAAAATGAACATGTTTTTCTCTTTGATAAAGAATCATTTCTTCCCTACCATTATTTTCAACAAAATATTTTAAATAATATTTTTTATATTATACAAGGGTTATTTTAAACAATTTTTACGTTAATTTAACATTAATTTCCATGGTTTAAATATACTTACCATTTTTTCCTTAATGTGTCATAATAAATTTTAATTTTAATATACACCGCATGAATATAATTACAAGACATAATGAGTGATATTTTCTTTAGATATTCCATTCTATGTTTCCATTTTTCTTTTCAAATAATTTATTTCCCTTGTTAAAATTTTAAATTATCAATTACAAATTAGTGATTTAAAATAAAAATGGTATATAACTCATGAAATTTTAACGTGATCTTTTAAATATATTTCAATTTATTATAATATAAATAGATGTTTTCTATTCTTTATTGGTGATATGATACAATATTATAATATTTATTAAATATCCATATGTTTTAGGATTAAGATGATGATTTATTTTTGAAATGGTTATCCTTTCCATGGGTTATTATTTGAATATATGATGAATGTTTTCTAATATTGGCAAACACACATGTCTGGCCTGAATTTTTTTATTATTAAACCTAATATTATATATACCTCCAATTAATTGGGTAAATATGTATATCTCATGATATAATTGAGACTAAAATTGGAATAGATACCAATTTTGTAAGGTAATCCATCCAATATTATATTATTTTGAAAAAACCATGATTATGGAAATTATGGAATTTGGAATGAACCCAATATAGTATGATGTTATGGGTAGTGAGTCTTGAATATATAATTAATTTTCAATACATAAGTATATTCCATAAATTTATGACTTATTCTTATTGAAATTCTCATTTATCATGACTAGTTTTTTACGATTACACAATCTTAATTATTATTATTTTTTTGACTGAAAATATCACCATGATTCCTAATTAAAGATATAAAATTGATGGGATTTTATTATTTTATATTGCTTTCAAGTTTATATATCCTTATGGTTATCTTATTCTCAATCATGATAATTGATTGATATTTTTTATATTTACCAATGACTTTTATAAAATCTAACCATTTCATATGTTACCCTTGTAATGACTCTGATTTTCTATAGTTTTTTTGTAAATTAATTGAGAAATTTCCAAGACCAGTCGTAGGTACGGTATAGATTCCAAGGCCTAGTGTTTGTGGAACAATATGATGAAAGTTGTTAGGTTTTTAATAATATGAGCGAGAAGTTTTTCTTTAAATTTGGAACTACATCTCAATGGGTTCTCATATTAGAAATTTAAGGGCACCATTGCATTTAGAGCAATGATTTTACATTAGGCAGTGCCTAACATCGGCTAGTGCAGGTCGAATATGAATGTTAGTATTCTGAAATAACCGTGATTAAAATATTATATTCAAAATATTTTATTATATGCAATAGTGTTTTTCTTTATAATGAAAATCTTGTCAGGAATTCAGGGTTATCACTATAACCCTAGAATTCCTCTCTGATATGGAAGAAAACTCTCTCGGTGACAAACGCTGGCAGATTGAGGATTGATCAAGATGTGAACATTCATTGTTCTTCAATGTCTAATACAACCATAAGGTATGGTGTTTTATCTCTTGGTGATTTTCTTTCCCTTCATTGATTCAAATGAAAAATGTGGACCAATGCATTAATAGGTTGATCCGCGGTTCTTCCATTCTTAAGGGATAGATAAATTATACGGGTTTTAAAACTGGAGACATATCTTTGTGATTATCTATTCATGTTCTTTATTAAACCTCCTATTATGAATCGATCATGGCCTACATGAACATGGACGTGATCATTCCTTTGGGCATTATATGTGTTCTTCCTATCCATGTTCTCAGCATTATTTTCCCTTGGACCCTCATGGTCACAGTGAAATTTTCCAGGAGGCTCTGAAGGAGATCAGGCCAACAGAGTGCATGCAAGACGGATCAAACCTCAAATCAGTGAAGGTCACAACCCAAGGGTCACTGATGTGGCTCTGTTTTTAGAAATAGACCACCAGAAAAACTGGGTGACCTATGGAACAAGGGGCAGTATGATTTCATGGCTGCACCTAGTGGCACGTGGTGGTGGCCACGTATAGGTGCATTAGAGGACAGTGGTGACCGCTGGAAGAGGCGTTGGCTTCCATCCCACGTTGTCATCACGACCAGACTGCATGGATCCCACGACAGCAGAAGCCGTGGACGGTGACCAGAGGATATGGTATGAGGATTCAAGGGTGAGCTAGGTAGTTTAGAGCCGCATCAAAGGAACCTGTGGTGGAAAGTCATGGGGAATACATAGGAGGCATTCTGGCCGCATGAAATGCCTACATGGTGATGTGTTAACCATGCAACGCGGGGGGAGCCATGCGGTCCAGGAAGACCACATAGAACAGGGGGCATGGCCAAGGCGGGTTGCGTCTGGTGGAGTAAACCAGCCCAATGTGCGGGTCAGAGTAGGGTTTTCAGGTTGCACCGAGTTGGATGAGACCAACAGACGGGGTCAAGATGGGTCAGATCATGCAGACTAGGTCAGGTTGACTGGTGTATTGTGGATAAAGTTGAATATGTAGCCGCTAGAAGTTGTTATGCTCATGTATTGTGGATGCAACACACACTCATAGACTATGGTATGATTTTACCAAATCACAAATATTGTGTGATAATACTAGTGTCATTGCATCAAATAAAAACCCTTCACATCACTATCATGAAAAAAACATAGATATTTGGCATCACTTTCTTAGGAATCACACACAAAAATGAGATATTATTCTTCAATTTATCGGAACACGAGATCAACTTGCTAAAATTTTCAAAAAATATTTACCATCCTATAGATTTGAATACATTGAAAATGAGCTAGGAATGATAACCATAATTTAATATTCCATATTAAATTCTTGTTGAAACCTATCGCCTTACATTAAGAAACCCCTTTTCATAGGGGAATATATTTACTTATTCGTCAAAATATTTCTTAGTAAAAAAGATTCGTAGTTAAATTTTTTTTCATAGTCAAAATGTTTCATATTCTAATTTTTTTTCTTAGTAAAAATTTTTGTTGTCTGAATATTTTCAGAATATAAATTATTCGTAATCATATTTTCACAATCAAAATTTCCTTTAAAATTGTTTTTAAATTTTTTCCAGAATAGAAAGTTCTTCCGGAATAATTTCCGTCATTACGGATAATCTTCCTAGAAATCCGGAAGGTATGTTTCCTTTCCTAAGTTTTCATAATCATTTATTTACTTATTGGTATTTTCATTCTGTTTTAAATTTTTTGGATAATTTCTTTTACTTAAATCTGAATTTTTATCATAAAAACCTCCAAAGATCAGAATTTATCAAAATCCTTTATCGGTTATCATCTCAATCGTCATATTTGATCAGAAGTTTTTTTAACCGTTGGATCAAGTAAGGAAGTTGAACTGTCACCTCAATTGCTTATATAAATCCTCTCTATTGGTTGTCCCACATCAGTTTTTCAAGCTTTCACATGCAGAAGGTCTACCTCTGTACTTAAATTCATTCTGAATCGCCAAAGTTTACCTAGTTCTGAATGTCTGCTGAAGCTTCTCCTTAGAAAGATATGTCGATTGTTAAGGAAATATTCGACTGTAAGATAGATAGAGAATGGTCGGTCGATCCGAATTTTTATGCCAAATATGATTCTATCATATGAGAGAATGTTAAGTTGAATGACTGGGAGAGCCTTTGTGTTTCGAAGTCAAAGGCATAAGATTCGGTGTATCCAAAGTTGTTGATTGACTTCAATGGGACAGTATGTTTCTTCAAGGAAGAAGGTATAGACAAGTTCTCTTTTAAAGTGTTATAGAATGACCTACTCTCTTTCCTTCAGTAAGGAAGCAAGTCTGATTGGAATTCCATACAAAGGTGAAGTAGAATTTTGTACTCCCAAATTACCTGATGTATCTGGATATTTTGATAAGGAAAAGGCTATAGAGTGTCTTGTCTTAAAAGTAGTGAAGACTCCAAATACATTCCATCTTCCTATGAAATTATGGATTTCTAAATTATGGGTACAAGGCATTATAATTCCAAGTAAAAGAGATAAGGACACTCTAAAGAATAGTGATATAAATATTTTGGATTTATTGTTGAATCTTAGGAAGATAAAATTGGCCAAGTATATCTTGATTACAATTGAGAACATCATGAATGGAAATCTTAAATCATAAACCATTGTGTATCTGACTATTCTATCAATGATTATAGTTATTTGTTTAGAATCATTCAAAATTACATAAAGTTCCAAGATGAGAAATTAAAAGGTAATGTTGTTGAGTGATGATACCTTAAGGATGATGAAGGTTGGATTCTCTAATGAATTCAGATAATTTTATGATTTATCTGATGAATAAGTTGAAGCTTTTTCAAAGAAGATAGAAGTGGATGAAACCTCTAAGAAAGCAGGAAGGATGAGAAAGGCTAAGGCACCAATAGAGAAAAGAAAAACCCATGTAGCTAAGGAAACACAGGCAGCACCACCAAAGACAAAGAAGAAAAAATCAGATCCTAATGAAGTAGTATCCAAGTGGATAGAGGATAATAAAAACAAGAAGGAAGGGGATCCTATGTTTGGAATGGATCCTGTTGATGAAAAATCATTAAAAATAAAGGCTACTGAAGAGATTGAGAACCAATAGAAATAGAAGAAGCAAACGAAGAAGATTTATAAGGCCGAGATAGTAAAATATCTTCTTAAGGCTTTTAAAAAAACCTCTATGAAATTTCTAGTACTAGAATCCTTTCTATAAGAATCACTACTAGAGACTATGGGAAAGACGTTGTTGATTCCAGAAGAAGATCAAGAAGAAGAAATAGTGCAAGAAGAAGAAGTGGAAGAAGATGGAGAAGAAGAAGACTGTGGTGATACTGAGGATGTGATAAGGTAGGTAAGGGATTATCATGATAAGGGAAGTCTTTCTGAGAAATTATCAATCTGAACTTATGAAGCCGAGTCTTCAAAACTTTCTACCCAGTAAAACATGAGAAGTGTGAGGAAGAAGTGAATAAATTATCTAAAGAGGAAAGTGTAAATCATGATTTTATCTAACCTGAGGATATTAAGGTAGGATCCAAGAAAGAAGAAGTAGATGAAGAAAAGTTTGTTCAGCTATTAGATAGTGAACATGAATCTCCCAAATCTCAAGACATCAATCCAAGAACTGATAAGGGAAAGAAGGTGATAGTAGATACACCTAGTAAATCTGTGGTGATGAAGAAAGATGTTGGTGCTTCACCAAAGAGGATAATTGAAGACACAGAAAAATAATCCTCATCAACCAAACAATCAGATTCAAAATCAACTTATCTAAGACATGATTTTGTTGTTCAGTCATTCAAATAGTTGGTTGGTACTATTCACTTATTCCCAAGTATAGACACAAGATGCCAGATGCATCCACGTACGATTAATCAAAAATTAGATTCAGTTTCTTTGGTTATGGAAAAATGTGTTGGACTATTGGTAGATTTCAAATCTTTTCTCTTTGGTTATGAGTTTAATAAAAGATCTTCAAAGAAGATTACAATATGGTTAACGAAGACAATAGAAGATATGAGAATCCTTTATGAATTTCATGAAAATATAAATGATTTTATGGTTATTTGGTATTAATTTTTCAGGTAACAATTTTTTTTTCTTTCAATACCCTCTATTTCTTTTTTAAAATCACAAAGGTAGAGAAATTAAAGATAAAAAGAATACAAAGTAAAGATGAGATTTACATAAGTAAGGGGGAGTTCATCTAGAGGAAAGTTCTTATCAATGAAGATTTTCATATGCAAGATAAAGTAATATCTCTTTCACAAAATCAAGAATATTATCCTTAGTGATTCCGAAGCCTAAGGGCGAGTTAGTTATATTCACTATGAACTATAAGTAAAGGGAGATAAGTTTTTATTTTCATGTTTATAAAATTACTATGTTCTTAGATGTTTTTAGTAAGGATGTTTGTTCTTTCCCAAAACGGGTAGATTTTTGAGCCAATAAGGTTACCTTATGACTCTTCCTTTACTTTATGTTTTTAAAATTACAAACACTCTATCTCATGGAAAATTTTATTTCCCTGAATATTTATCTTAATAAGGAAATTATCCCTTCCAGAGGAAATTTTCTCCTTAACTTCATTTTAATTATTCATGTTATTGTTTCTCTAAATCTATCTCTTTTTATTTCTAAGTGTAAAATTTAGTTTCATATATAAAACCCCAGAATCCTATAAATACTTAGATACAGAGAATTCTATTTTGAGGTTCTAAATATAGATTCCAAATTATCTGAAATTCAGACTCTGAATTCTTTGAATTCCGATTCTAAGTTCCCTGAAATTCTACTTCAGAATTATCTAAAATTCAGACTCTGAATTCTTTGAAATTCAGACTATGAATTCTCTGAAATTCATATTCTGATTTCTCAAAATTCAGATTCCGAATTCCTCAGAATTCAGGATCAGAATTCCTTAGAATTCATGTTCCGAATTCCTCAAAATTATGGTTTCAAATTCCACAAAAATCAGGTTCTGAATTTCTCAAAATTCAGATTCTAAATTCCTTAGAATTCATGTTTTGAATTCCTCATAATTTAAACTCTAAATTCCTTAGAATTCAGACTCTAAATTCTATAGAATTTCGATTCCGAATTCCTTGAAAAACAAAATCCAAATATCTATGAAATAAAGAATCTGAATTATTATTTTCTTAGAATCTGAACTTTATTTTTCCTACACTCATAAAAAATATTTGGTTAGGAAACCATATTTTTAATACCCTTGTTTTAATTATGAATCTTTTTCGTTCATTATTTTTATAAATAATCTTTGTTTGAGTGACATGTGTACAGGTCCCTCTAAGATTCAAGGAAAATATAACTGTTATAGGAGGGAGTCGATTATTGGAAAATACCTATAAATAAGATCTATTTTGAACGAGCTCATAACATAGATCATTCTAGAGACCACATATTGTTCAAGTCATATCTGGAGAAAGAGATTCTCATGCTTTGTGCATACTAAACATCTTATTCAGCTTGCTTTGTGCGACTCCGATTGTTGTAGTGTATAATCGAGGGCTTTTGGGGACAGGAAGACAAAGGTGTCGACTACCTTAATGTTTGAGGGCTTCTGGGGATAGGATAAGAGAGGTTCTAAATAACTTAAAGTTCAAGGAATTCCTTGTTTAGGAAGACATAGGTGCTGAAATCCTTGAAGTTTGAGGGCTCATAGGGATAACAAGATAGATTATGATATTCTTATCAAGGGCTTACCCTGATGTGGATAAGGCAGTCTTTCTTGAAATTATATCTCAATGGACCTTTATCCAAGGTTGTTGGATACCATACTCTTTGGATTATTAAATTTCACACTTGTTACTTGTATTGTTTCAAGTTTATTTTCCATTTCATTTTGACTAATAAGGAAAGTATAACAATATTATACTTACTTGAATTTGTATACCATGATTATTAAGATTCTATACACTTTATGGTAGAATCTTTTTCCTTGTAAAATTTTCTTAAGTTTCATTTCTGGAGCCATTTTTTCCACAATCTAGCAAGTTTGAAGAACTAAAAGGTCTTGTTAATTTATATTGTTTAACTTTGTTAAGCATATCCTTCCATGAGGTTAAAAACATAAGTTTTATACCAACATTAATGGTTCCAAAGTAATTTTTAAAGTATACAATCCACCCCCCCCCCCTCTTGTATATTGAGCTTCTACATTCATATTTTGATCCTACAGGAATCCAACGAACTAATCAAACTTTTATAGGTTGATGATGTATTTTAAAATATAACTCTTTGTTGATCCCCACAAATATAGAACATTAAACTTAACCATTGTAAGAACTTTTTCAAAAATAATGTGTTATTATAATGTTAAAATAGGATCATAAATGGAAAATTAATAAATATTAGAATATATATAATCAATATTTTCCTCTTCCATGATTTCTATTATTCTTAAATAATTTGATAAAATATTATGTTCATAAAATATCTTTAATGTAATTTTTGAGACTGTTTTTAACATCCTAGGTAAATAATGAATACAAATTTTTCATATTTATTAAAATTTGGTAATAAAATGTTAATTTTACTTTAAATGGGATGCAATGTTCGATGGAATACTCGACATACAACAGTGGGATTCTTCAAAATCTCATGTTGCACACAAGGCTGAGTCATTCTAAAAAATAAGAAAATAATATTATTATAAAAGGTAGTTAACGCATTTTCGTTGTATTGGAGGGAATGAATAGAACTAACTAAAATATTATTACATATTTTTTTTAAATGTTTTTTCATTTATCCAAAAAAATATAGGGGATTAAAATGATAATGAATCAAATTTTAAGCATAAATACACTAATATTTTTAAAAGTTCGTTTTACCACCTTTTGACATTGAACCCCTTTTAAATATAGTTTTTGTTAATTTTATATGTTCCATTGAAAAAAATAAACTTTTTCTTAGTAATAGGGACATAAAAATTAACTTTGGGTAATATTTTTGTATTTTTTTGATAATGTTTATTTTTTTATAAATTGTGAAAAATATTTCATTTCAATTCAATGCTACCTTTTAATCTAATTTATTTATAAAGATAGATTTTACTTGTTATTGGTTTTAAAGTGTAATTAGAGTATATTTTTACCATTTAATTTAATGTTGGTCATTGGATGTAATTTAACTTTGAAATAGAACATAAAAAGGTGTTAATATTTTGATTGTTATTATTTCTTGAAAACACGCTTTTTTGTTTTCACAACGAGAATTAATTTTAAATTAATTTCTGCAACATCTGTGTTTTGAATTTGGAAAAATGGACTGCATATTTTTTTTCATAAGAATTAAATTCTTAAATAGGATATGTTTATTTTTATACATTATGAATATTTATTTCAGAAAATATTTTATTTACCATGGTTAAAGGGTAAATCTGTTAAATAAGGGTAAAAAATAATATTATAATAATATTAAATCACCCTTAAACATGTCTTCAGCCTATTAGATGAGATATTTCTGAATCAGGACGTCCTTGGGTCTATTTCGGGACCCATGGAGCAACTTGAGAGTGATAATGACACTTTTTATTAATTAATTTAAAGTTAGGATAAAAATAACATATACATGAATCTTTTTACTAATTTTTTTTTTATATGTGGATATATAAGTGATTATTTCGACTATAAATATTAATTGAAGATATAAAAAGATTTACTACATCATGGTATTTTATTTACAATTTTTATACCTTAAATAGATAAATTTAATTAAAAAACAATGGTGATGCAGTAATTATTTCATTAGTAAAGGATTCAAATAAATAATATTATAAATATTAAAAAAAAATATTTTGAACCTTTTTATGAAAGTAACTAATTTTATAGATTACGATGACTTTTTATATTTTAATTAATGAATTTTTTTTAAAAGAATCAAGTTGTTTTGGATTTTTTAAAAAGTCATGAGATGAATAGTATAAAAATTAACATAAAAGAGTTTTTAAATCAATCAATATTTAATTAAATGATAAAATAGTCCTCAAAATCTAAAATTCTACCAAATGAAATTTATGATTTTAAATGTTTAAATAATTATCCATTTTGGGTTCCTTGTAATTTTTTAGAAAATATATTAACCATATAGTATGAATATATAAGAGGACATGGTAAAAGTTAAATAAGTTAACAAAGGGTTAAATAAAAAAGATCAGGATTAAAAAAATATCCAAAACCTGTAAAATTATTATTAGTTGATTTTATTTCGAATTATATGCAACTTATATTATAATTAAATAAGTTTTAGACCTTTTATACCGAAAATCATTTTATAATAAAATTATACTTTCAATCTTTCTTAATGTGCCCCTCCTCCCTCTTATAAAAAGCCACCACATCTAACCCATTAATCACACATCTCAATCCCCTTGGCACATCCAAACTCTACTCAAATAAGCTCCCAACATCCATGTATTCCTCCAAGAAGCATTCCTCTAGTAAGAAGGAAATTAAAGAAAGCCTATTGGTTCAAACCAAATGGAGTTACCCGATTTAAAGGTAACGTCTTCTCAAATGTTCTTTTCTTTTATTTTCCTTCTCCAAGCCCTTAAACTCTCTTTATTCAATTTTATTATAAAAAAACCAGTATCCTAAATATACTATAATTTTTTAATGAGAAGTATTATAACTACACATCCACACACCTCCATCTAATTGATATGAACATACTGTTTCTGTGGACAATGAACTACTGCCTCACGAAACGATGATTGTTCAATTACTTCCTACCGCCTCTCATGGTGGACATTATGATGGAATTTTATTTCTATGTGATATATAATATATTTCTATAGTTCAATTATTCGTTATTTTTTATTTATAAAATTCCTTTCTGGTTTCCATAATGGGCAATATATGATAATTTCCTTTGAGGAAGTGCAGACTACCACCCGCTCAAAGTGATATGACTAATTTGTGTCGTACGTGGAACGTATAAAGGAATGAGTTAATGAAATTAAATATAATATTATAATAGAATTATAATATACCTATGTATCATTAATTTTTCATTCCATTAAATAAAAAACTCAATTGAAAGTAGCGTTCCTGGGTATGTACGGATTACCGTCTCTATGAACGGTGCATTTCATTTCTTATCTCTAAATGTTATATACTATTAAATATATATATATATATATATATTGGATATATATTATATATATGATATCTAAATCATTAATATCTTTCCGGAGATAATGTACCTTTAACCAGATAGACAACTTGTAATTATAAGAAGTTCATTTTTGACTCAATTACCAAATATCGACAAAATGATCATTATTAAATTAAATGATTTTGTAAGGTTTTTAACATTGTAATAAGTGATATAAAAGGAACAAAAAACCAGAAAAATGTTCTTAAGAAAATAGAAATTAACTTTATTTTATTATTCTGGAGATTAAAGAATGAACGAGTCATGTAGGACATGAGGTAAGGGAACTTCTTAACCCAATTTACATTCCATGGGTTAAACTTCTACTTCTTGATCATGTTGTGCTATGATTATGTGAGATATAACTTTTGATATCATAACTTGTATTTATAATTTCTTTTTGTTTACTTATAATTAATTCACAAAATTGATCTATTTTATTTATAAAATGATCTTTGTAAGGGACTTCATATCAATATCCTTTCATTGAGGTATATTTTGATTTTTACATGACAATATTTTATATGGTAAATAAACCCCTTTGAATTTTACTTTTATTAAAATGGAATCTTCTCCATATGAAGTATTTTACTAAACGATAAAATAATATTTCTTTGTAATGTAGCTGTTGACAACGACCTTTCCATCACCGCAACCATTTTTGGATATTTGGATTCCTTAACAAGCTGTAATGTTTTTAAAAGGAAAATAAATACCATATATTATTTTTATGTATTTTAGTATTGAAAATGGTTTTAAGAATGTATTGATTATGTTAATATATTTTTAATGTTATATTGTGATTACATTGTGGAAATTTTATCTTTCCTTTATTCTTGTTCATGTGTTATGCTTATGTTATGGTTCTTGGGAATTATTTACACATACAAGTGGTTTTGTGATAAAACTAGGGCTGGTGGGCCTGAGATAGCTCTCCAATGCATTAGGTAACATGATGGATATTAACATTAATTTTTTTTCTAAGATATTTAGGGAATATATTGTGATAGATATTCTAAATGCAACTCCCAACATAGCTATAAAAGATACAACATAAGATTGTTATGGATACCACATGTTACCTTTATGATTTATGATTTCCATGTGTTATTCATAAATATTATGATTTTGTGTGGTATTTTAAGGTTTGAAAAGTATGATTTCATTGATTTGTATGTATTTATGGACTTGTGTTTTCATTCCTAGTTTTATTTCCCTTACTGAGCTTTTTAGGCTCATCCCTAGTTCTTGAAATGATTTTCACAGGTTATAAGAAAGTGTAAGAGAAAGTAATAATTCAAGAAAATTTATATAAAAAAATAATTCGTGTTTTATTTAAGGTTTTAAATTTTTGTAAAAAAATTGGATAGAGTATATGTTTCTACTCTGTTATGTTTGAAATTTAATGTAACAGTTAAGGCCTAATTCTCTTAAACTCTAAACCAGAAAATATTCTCAATGTGAATTATTAACTTATTTAAATATTATGTAATATTTAAGGTTGGGTCCTTATAGTTGGTATCAGATGTTAGTTTATATAATTTTAGAGTTAAGGGTTTTATTTAAGCATAAGTGACATAATCATAATGGTTAGAATATTAGAAAGAGTCATAGTTATTTTAGATAAATTTAATGGGTTTAAGATTACATGAATAAGTATATATTACGGTTTACCCACCTCATAAGATATTATTTGATGATTTTACTGATATAATGACACTGACCTTTTTCGTTTTAATAAATGGTTGGATCTAGCAAGTACCAAAGTAATAATGGATGAGAAGAAAACTCATATGTTTTTTTGAATAAGAAACTAAAGGAAATGGTTTCTGTAATGAAAACTCTTGTAGTTATTCCCAACCAACTATCTGAAGTTCTGATTGACCACCATAACCTTGGTGATTTTTATAAGGAATTTTATATGTGTGTAATGAATCCAAATTGGAGTTCAGGTAATAACCATAAAGGTATGTAGATTAAAAAACATATGTTTCGTGGTTGTGGAAAGAAATACCTAGGAAAATGCATCAAAGGGATGGGAAGATTCTATATATATGGTAATGAAGGTCATAAAGCAAGAACATGCCATGGAAAGATGATGTTTCCAATTGACTCCTGGAAAGGGAAGGAAGCTATTTCTGAAAGATCAATTGAATGTTTTAAATGTAGTGTGCATGGTCATTAGACATGTATATTTCCTAAAAAGATGGGTTGGGAATTGGATCAGAAAGATCATATAAAAATATGTTTACCAATTCGAAATTCCTTTCCAATTGATGATTAGGAAACTAAAAATGAACTATGAAAGGTATGGATTTTTCTCTTAGCTCATGTTTTGAATTTAATGAAATATTAGGATATAATGCATGATTTATGTTGTATAAAATTAGTATAAAAGAATAATATGGAAAACATGGATATATGATCCAGAAGAATGTTTTATGATTAAGATGTCTACATTTTAGTAATTTAAGAGTTTTGTTGGATCTATGGGTGATGATATTCTTAATTGTATTAATGATATGATTACATTGGAAGACTATTTCTAGTATGTGTAAACCTGAAGATTGATATGTGAAAATTTTATTCAAGGAATAAATATCATTTCTTTTGTGGATATAGTTAAAAATAACCATTTGGGTTTAAATGATCTTTGAATTTGAGGTAATTACATGTTATTAATTTTTTTGGATGAAAATGCGAGGTATGAGATAACATTTGTGGTTAAAATATGTTACAGTTATTTTTGAAGAATTTATCAGATTTTTTGGAATGTTATAAATTTTTTTTTTATTTTTTTAAGAAGGATATCATATAGACCATGTGACAACCCGTCACGTCGGACAAAGCTATGGGAATCAAACCCACAACCAAAGTGTGATTGAGATTTATCACCTACCACTAGACTACATGAATTTCCTTGTTTTTATGACTACTTATTTTTTGTTAAATGATTTTATAGATCAAGAATAAGTTGATTTTGGGGACTTATGTTTTTTTAAATGGATATCCTCAGTATAGGAAAATGATTTTGTGATTAAGTTATAATGATTATTTTGGAAGACATCCCCTCTTTTGGAAACACTATATGCCTGAGGGAAATAAAATGCTATGGGATTTCGTTTGTGGTGTAATGGTTGAAATATTTATTATGGAAGAATATATGTTTTTATTATTGATATATAGAGATTTGAGTTATTTATGGAAATGATTAACCTATCAGATATAATATTTTATTAGGTTAATTACTTTTTAGAATGAGACTTTAAGAGTAACCGATATTATTTGGAGATAAATGTTATGATTTTTTTGGAAGACTATGTGATTAAATTCCTCTGAGTTTTGGGTTTCAATCTTAGTTTGGATTATATTAAAGGTTTTAAAGGACAATTGTTTATTGGATGGTATTTTTTGAACTTTGGGTATTGTTTGTTCAATTTTGGAGATTAAGAGTAATATTTCTTTTTATAAAATATTATACTTCTGGGGATTATATGATCTTCTTAATAACCATTTTGGTTTCAGTTAATTTATAAATAGTTAGAGAAATATATATTTCATATTTTATGGACTATGTGATTCTCTAGAAATTTATTCTAGTGCTTTAGGTGTGACCAAGTCATCTTGAATACTCATCGTTTGGAGAAAATATGATTTTTTCGGTAGAAACATTTTAAAGGATGAAACTATACTAGAAAATTAAGTATATTTCCCTATGTTTTTCTTCATTATCATAAATAAATTCTCCAGATTTACGAAAGGGAACATTAATCTAAAAAACGTTGTCCATTTACTTTTCCTACTGGGGAATCAAAGATCATTTAATATATCACAAGTTTTTGGTATTCTTATTGTTAACTTTCTTCTAGTCATGTTTTCTATCACTCTCCATCAGAACATGACACTTAGTTTCTCATCCAAATCCATGTTTTCATATATGGAATCCTAGTATGAGTTATCTCAGGTGACGTTTTTACTTCTCTTTATTTCATTTAAAGTGATAGTTTTATTGACTCTATTTCCAATGTGGGACTTTTAATGATGTTTTAGAACCCAATTTTAAAATTGTGTGGACACAATTCCCAAAAGGCGGGAAGGATGTAACATCCCATGTAAATAAATAATATGAAATTTTTTTATTTTTTAATATTTTTTAATTAAATATTAATTTTACTTTAAAGGGATGCTATGTTTGATGGCGTACTCAACACGCAATAATGGGTTTTTCCAAAATCTCATGTTGCACACAAGACTGAGTCATACTAAAAGATAATAATATAATATTCTATTAAATGGTAGTTAACGCCTAGTAGTTGTATTGGTTTGAATGAAATGAACTAACTAAAATTTGATAACACATGTTTTTAAATGTTTTTAAATTGATCTAATAAAATTTAGAGGCTTAAAATGAGAATGAATCAAATTTTAAGCATAAATACTCTAATATTTTTAAAAGGACATTTTAATGCCTTTTGATGAAAACCCCCTTTTAAATATAGTTTTTGTAACTTTTTTAGGTTCCATTTGACAAAATAATATTATTCTTCATAATCGGGACATAAAAATTTACTTTGGGTAATTTTTTGTTATTTTTTGATAATTTTCATTTTTAATGAATTGTAAAAAATATTACAATTCAATTCAAAACATCCTTTTAATATAATTTATTTAGATAGTTAGATTGTAATTTTTATTTGTTTTAAAGTGTAATTTGATTATATTTTTACTATTTAATCCATGTTCATCAGAAGTAATATCAATTTGAAATTGAACATAAACAAGTGTCAATCTTTTAATAGTTATTATTTCCTAAAAACATTATTTTTTGTTTTGAAAAAGAGAATTAATTTTAAATTAATTTCTGAATTTTTTGTGTTTTGAATTTGAGAAAAATGGATTCAATATTTGGAATTATAATGTCCAAAATGTGTAAATAGGTATCTTTTATTTTTATACATTATAAATATTTACATTAGTAAATATTTTATTTACCATGGTTAAAGTGTAAATCTGGTAAATAAGGGAAAAAATAATATTATAATAATATTAAATTACCCTTACACTTTTTCTCACCCTATGGGATGTGATAGTTCTGACCCAGTGCATCCATGGGTCTATTTTGGGACCCCATTGAGCCACTTGGGAGTGATAATGACACTTTATATTAATTAATTTAATGTAACGAAAAAAATAACATACAGAAGAATATTTTTAATAAAATAATTTTTATATGGGTTTATATAAGTTACCACTTCGACAATAAATATTTTTTGGAAAGATAAAATTATTTCTTATATCATATTATTTTATTAATAATGTTTAGACATTAAATAAATAAATTTAATTATGACACAATGGTGATGTAGTAATTAATGCATTAATAACGGATTCAAATAAATTTTATTATAAATATTAAAATAAATTTATTTTGAGCATTTTTATTCCATCCAAAAATTTTATATATTTTTATGACTTTTTATTTTTCATTAATTAAGGTTTTTAGAAATAATAAAGTTATTTTAGATTTTTTAATAAGTAATGATATGAATAGTATTAAAATTGACATAAATGTTTTTTTAAATAAATCAATATTTAATTAACTGATAAAATAGTCCAAAATATATAAAATTCAGAAAAATTACATATATGATGTTAAAAGCTTCATTAATTATACATTTTGGGTCTCTAGAAATTTTATAGTAAATATATTAACCATATAGATTGAATATATAAGAGGACATGGTAAAAGTTAAATAAGTTATAAAAGGGTTAAATAAAAAAAGATAAGGATTAAAAAATATTCAAAACCAGTCCAATTATTATTGGATGATTTTATTACGACTTATTTCCACCTTATCTTAGAATTAAATTATTTTTGGACCTTTTGAAACAAAAAATCATTTTATAATAAAATAATAATTTCAAACATTTCTAAAAAGCCCCTGCAACCTCTTGTAAAAAGCCACCACCTCTAATCCATTACTCACACCTCTCAAGCCCCTTGGAACATAAAAACTCTACTCCAAGAAGCTCCCAACATCCCTATATTCTTACTTGAATCATTCCACAAGGAATAATTCAATTCAAGAAAGTATGTTTTTCAAACCAAAGGAAGATACGCAATTTAAAGGTAACGTCTTCTCTCAATTTCTTTTCATTTATTTCCTTCTCCAACCCCCTAAAATCTATTTATTTAATTATTTTATAAAACTAATGTAATCATAAACATACTAGGATGTTTTTATGAAGATAATTATAAATACACATCCACACACCTCCATATAATGGATACCAATATGTTGTTTCTGTGGACAACGAACGACTGCCTCACGAAATGATGATCAGTCAATTACCTCCAACAGCGTCACCAAGTGGCCATTATGATGGAAAAATATTAATATGTGATATATAATATATTTATATTGTATCTATTCTTATTTATTTTTTATTTATATCATTCCATTATGGTTTCCATAATGGGTAAATATGATAATTTCATTTGAGTAAGTGTGGACTACCGCCCCCTTAAAGTGATATAAATAATTCTTTCCATATGTGTAAAATTTAAAGGATGGAGTTAATGAAATTATTTATGATATTATAATAAAATTATAATATACCTATTTATCATTATTTTTTCATTCCATTAAATATGAAATAGAAATTAAAGTAATGTTAATGCATACATACAGCTTACTGTCTCTATGAATGTTGCATTTCATTTCTTATCTCCAAATATTATGTACTATTATAAATACATATATATACTGGATATATATAATATATATGATATTTTAATCATTAATATCATTCTAGAGATAATTTACGTTTGACCACATAGACATATTGTAAATAAAAGAAGTTCATTTTTGACTCACCTACCAAATATCAACAAAATGTCCATTATTAACTTAAATGATTTTTATGGTTTATAACATGTAAATAAGTGATATAAAAGGAATAATATACAAGAAAAAGGATCTTAAGAAATTAGAAATTAACTTTATTTTATTATTCAGGATATTAAAGAATGAACGATTCTAGTCGGACACGAGGTAAGGGAACTTCTTAACTCAATTTCCATTCTTTGGGTTAAAATCCTACTTATTGATTAGGTCGTGCTATGATTATGTGAGATATAACATTTGATATCATACCTTGTATTTATACATTCATTATTTGTACTTATAATTAATACCCAAAAAAGATCTCTTTTATTTACAAAATGATCTTTGTAAATTACATCGTCTCAATCTCCTTTCATTGAGGAATATTTTGATTTATAAGCAACTTTATTTTATATGGTGTATAAAACCCTTTGTCTTTTACATTTATTCAAAAGCAATCATTTCTCTATGAAGAATTTTACTAAATGACAAAAAGAATGTTTCTTTTTAACATATGTGGTGACAATGACCTTTCTATCACCCCGAGCATTAATTAATATTTGGCTTCCATAACGAGCTATAATGTTTTTAAAAGGAAAATAAATACTATATACTCTTTTTATGTATTTTGGCATTAAAAATGGTTTTAAGAATGTATTTATTATGTCAATATATTTGTAATGTTATATTGTGATTGTAATGTGGAAATTTTATCTTTCCTTTATGCATGTTCATGTGTTATGATTATGTTATGGTTCTTGGGAATTGTTTATGCATACTGGGGGTTACGTGATAAACCTATGGCAGGTGAGCCCAAGATATCTCTCCAATGCACTGGGTAACGTGACGAAGGTAAACATTAATGTTTCTACTACGATATTAAGGGAATATACTATGATGGGTATTCTAAACAGAACTCTTTATGTAGCTGTGAAAGCTACGACGTAAGTATGTTAGGGATGCCATAAGTTACCTTTATTATTTTTTATTTCCATGTGTTATTTATAAATATTATTATTTTTTGCAGTATGTTAATATTTGAAAATTTTGATTTCATTTATTTGTATGTATTTACGGACTAATGTTTTTTTTCCTTGTGTTATAACCCTTACTGATCATTTTAGGCTCATACTATGTTTTTAAAATGTTTTTCACTGGGTATAAGTAAGGGTAAGAGAAATGAAGAATTCAAGAAAATTTATATCTAGAAAACAACTCCTATTTTATTTAAGGAGTTTTATTTTTGTGAAAAATTTGGATAGAGTAGTAGTGTCTACTTTGTTAATTTTTGGATGTAATTTAATAGTTACAACCTAATTCTGTAAAACTCTAAACCTGAAAAGATCCTCAATGTGAATTATTAACTTAATTCAAGATTAAGTAATTTTTAAGGATGGGGCCTTATACTATTTAGGAAAATTGACATTAAAGACACCAAGCAACGGATTTTTTACAAATATAATCCATTACCACATCCCCGATATGTTATATTAGTCTACAAAAATCATTTATATCATATAACTCAATCATATTTTGTTACTTTAAAAATTTCATAATAATTTTTTTAATTTATCTAATAACCAAAGAAATACTAACTGAATAGCCCAATGATCAACATTTTTATTGATTTTTGGATAAAAACACTTTTGAGGGTAAAGGGGGAAACCTCACATGACTTTAATACATAGAGACAAGAACAATATTCAAAAAACAAATGTTTCATAATAACCTTAGAACAGACTCCACAGAAATACCCCTCCCCATCTTCAACATCAATATGGCATGCCTCCACTTATGCGTGACTCCTCAGAAAAAATGTCTTGTATAGAAATGCATGGTCGAGGTACCGATGGCTATGCCATACCCTCTCAATAATCCAAATCCTAATTACCATGCAAGTTGAGGGAGATCTTCTCTAAATCATCTTCTGAATCATCTAGAAGAAACTTTGAGACAATCCAATAACAATCAAACACTCCACAAAATGCATTCCCTAAACAATTCAATTTCTAGCCTACCGTGATAAAGGATGAGTTAACATAATCAAATAATAATTTATATGAATAATTTTGAACTTAAAAATAAGATATAGCCTTAGTTAACCCCATTTTCTTCTTCTGTGGTGATAATTTCTACCATGGTTACTATTCATAGTGCCTAAAAATAAAAGGGTCCTATTTAAATATTTTTCACCTATAGATTATAGTCATGGAATTTTTTTTCACCATTAAATTTCTATAATCGGATAAAATCCAATTGAAAAATTATTGCTCATAATGTGAAAACATCATTTTTAGAAAAATACATTTTAAACCTTAAAAATGAATATAAATTCTTTGCTCATTATTTAGAAAATAAGTAGGTGAATGTTAAAGAATTATATTGAATAAATAATATATAAATTTCATTAAAATTATTCATGAATAGTTATTAGTGAATTTACTATGAAAATACATAATTCTCACATTAGGAAATACATTTTCATAAAAAATGATTTCTTTTAGTTAAAAATTATTTTTATGTTCATTTATAATATTTTTCTAAATAATGAATTTAATTTATACATGTGTAAAATATAAATTAATTCTAATTTATTTAGTATAATTAATACCCACTAATTTAATTTATATATTATAAATATATTCTATTTTACTGTTCATTTAGGATCCAGGTTTAATTTATCAGATGATATCAAATAAATAAAAATGTATTTATGAAAATATGTCATATAATCTATGGGTGTTACATTCTTCCACCATAAATATAAATTCCCCCTCTAAACTGTGTTACCCTAATACAAAAAATAATGATTTATCTATTTCAGTAAATCATCAGGTCCCCAATTAAATTTTCTTTTTTTTATGTTTCTAGAGAACATTAACCAATTAAGTAGTCTTGTTCTACAATTCTTTGTCTCTATGATCCATCGTTTCTACATATTATTTTTCATGTGAATAATCATGATCCTAAGATTTGACCTCTATGTTTAGTACATGTGATGGATCTAGTATGTACTTCCTGAGACGTGATTAATGGGACAAACTCTGTATTTCAGAGTAGTTCGGTGGAAGAACCAGGTGATACTATAAAGACCCTACATGATCAAGAATCTCAAAGTGGACAATAAAACTATGTCCTATATTTCCTATATTTTTTAATCTCATAAAATACATATGTAGATATATTCAAATGAACAATCTCTCACGAACATTTAACTCCAAATGACACTAATGATTATCAACATAACATTTCTATTGATGATAATCAATCTAGATTTTTAGTTGTATGGATTTTACATTCTCCTCTATTTCCTAATATATATATATATTAGGCCCCAATAGGTTTATTTCTCTATATTTATCATTTAAAATTGTGGTTATGAACATCAATACTTAGATAAATAATTAATGAGTCGTCTGAATGCTTGATTGAATGCTATTGGTTTAGGAAAACTCAACTTGAGGAAGATGTTGATCATAGCTACATTTAAAATCCATATAATATGAAACTATCATACCATATATGATTTAAATGGTTTCTTATAATGATTATTATTATTAGGATGATTGGGGATACTAAAACATAACATTGTATCAATAGATCACTGATGAATTTTATATAACATCAAGGTATGACTCAGATCCTGATCAGATATAATAAGAAGTAGTACACTAGGAAACCTTACCAAATCCATACTATATATCTTGTAAAGATGATTAAGGGATAAATATACTAAACTAGTAGTGAAGTGTGATTAAATGATCATTTGGTTAACTACAACCGAAATAAAATTTTTCTATTTATTTGTTTTTGGCAATCTAATGAAAAAAATATAGGTTGTGTTTTACTAGTTTCCACTATAGTATGGGTAATGGTTTTGAAATCCCATTCAACCCCTACCACACATCCTTAACTTGTAGACATACCAAGCACTGAGATATATTCCCTTTCATATCTTTCTTCATGTTCTCCAAATTGAAATACACTTTCTATATATCTTTGTAAATCAAGGAGGAATAGAGAAGAATGAACTATGATCCCCAACCAAAAATCATGTTCTTTATATATGGTATGTATGGAAATCAAAAATAGTTCATGAATGATATCACTCTATCAGAATCATGGTTAATGTTAGGAATTTTTACAATCTTCTTATATTTTCCTTGTCTTTATTTGGATCTTAATTAATCATTCAATGAATATATGTTTGTATACTCATATTATAATGATATGATTTCTCCCCATCCATCATGATCTCCAAATATAACTTATGAAAATACATAAATATTGGATCATTTTTTATCCTCATCATTGATAGTCTATGATGGTCCTTTCAATATAAAACATTTTCCCCATTTTTTTCTTTCCTATGGTGGAAATGTATTGAGAATTCATAATATTTGATCAACTCCTACTATCATTTTTTATGGATATTCAACTTGTTATAGATATATATATAAAATTAAAACTATTATTATCAGTGTATAATTCAATTAATTTATCATATATATATTTCATATATATCTTCAATGAAACAATTACCACAATCAATTGAAAATCATATGTCTGGTAATTTTCCTCATGAATTTCAAATTAGAGAGAGGCTTATGATATCAGTATTTCATTATTTGTAAGAACACATCACAGTACCCTCATTAATGATTTAATAATTATTACAAACCCATATCCATTATAGGGTACTGTAAGAATAAAAATTATTTCCAAACCACTCTCTATATCTGGGTTTCTCTATTAAAATTCATTTTTTTCATAATATGTTAACCTCATTCTGATTCAATAGGTTCAATATATTAGATTGTTTTGATAAATTTATTATAAATAATATTTAGTATCGATCCAGCCTAAGGAAACTATATATCTTGTTTTCCATGGTCGGTCTAGTCAATTTCTCTATAATATCCATCTTCAATGGAGGCACTGGTATATTATCTGGTTAGATTATATAACCCAAGAGTGAATCTTTCTGAATTATAAATTAACAAATTGTACATTTAGCATACAATTTCTCTTTCCTAGTAATCTTCACAAAATTATCAGAGGTCATAAATTATCTTCATTTATATTTTAAAATATAGTAATTTAATCTTTAAAAACTATAAAAAAATGATATTTTCATTATGAAATGAAATTATCTGTTAAGTCAATGATTATTTCAGAAACATTAGTAAGTAAAAATAGAATTACTATAAATTCATAATGATCATACCATGAATGTAAGGATTCCTTGGATATATCCAACATTTTAATCCATTATTTCTGATATCTAGATCAATGAACAGTCTATTAATAATTTATTTCTCCTCATTAATGATCAAATAGATCATTGAAGCATGAAAATTGATACATGTAGTTAATATTGATCATCTCATGTTCAAAATAATCAATTTAATGATGAATTAACCCAAATTTATTCTCGCCAAATTTTTTTAACTCCCCGTGTTGATGTGCTAGAATGAATGAATAACTTATTGAAATAATACATGAGTTTATCTTTAATAGATGATCCATTTTGTCATGGTGAGTCTTCTATTTCACTCTACCCCTCCTTGATGATTCCCTAGGAGTGATGGAAGTGGATTCAAACCTCCATGATCATCAAATAGGGGGAATATTTCCTATGTATTTTTCATCAGATCATCTTCATTCCACTTCCCCTCTCTCTTGTAATTATTCTTTACTGGTGCTTCTATCAATTTCCCTTTTTCAAAGGTTTCCGCCCTTTTTGAGGGAGTTCCATTGATTTGACATCCAACTATATCATTCATAGAAGAATCGTATATTCTAGATGTAAATATAGTGTTTCATTTTAGATCTCTATAAACATTAATTTTTATATTTGATAGGTTTTTCTCTAGTTATGTGGGTTTTCAGGGTCATTTGTTTTTGGGACTTTTGGATAATCATCACTTTATTGTCCGGTTGGATTTATTGGAGAACTTGATTTGAGCTTGGTCTAGTGCTCTATGAATCGGCAATGGGAGTCACTTCTTCTTATTCCTGTGGTCTTCTAATCTCCATTTTAAATAATATTATCCTTTAATTGTTTTTTGGGTAAAATTTCCCAGTCATATGTTACCCGTTAAAAATCATGAAATTACTCGTGTTCTTGGAAAACAGTTCGGCCCATTCATGTGTCTAGATAGTTAAATAAACCAAATATGACATCTGATTTTCCATGCTAATGTGTTTAGTTTTTTGTATTAAAACCACACATGGAGTGCATATAGATCAATGTTTGTGATGATTTTAGATACAAAAAATTAGTAGTGTCTTAACCTTGGTTATATAATATTCATTCATGTAATAGTATATGTCATTTTACCTAATATTTTCTTCGATGCGGGCATCAAGGGTTTGTGGTTCCTTATTTAATGACTCAACTTCTACTTAGTACGGAGAAAGAAACATTCCCAATAGTCACCAATGTGGGTAATTTTGGCTCTATTATGGACCATTCTTCTTAGAGAGATCTGATAGCCAGAATAGATGAATCATAAGTGTCTAACATCATTAAACATTTTATGAATGATATATCCATTCCATAGGAAAGTGTGTATGCTACTTGAGTTCCAGTGGAATCATAGGAGATGAATTTTGTTGCTTCTATGGGTCATATACCCATCATTGTAAATTTAGGATCCCATAATGGGGATGTGTTGTCTAGCAGTGGATTGTTTCCAAAAATGGTGAGTCAAGAATTCAGAGGGGGTGGATCAATAGGATTTAAAATCCATGATACATCAATGAAAGTATTGGTTAACTATGTGAATGTTGTGATAGGGTCTATTCCAAGAATCACCTCTCCAAGTTTTAATCTATGTAATATTTTTAATGGATTGGGAACTAAGTTGTACATTTTAAACCTAGGTGAGCATGATGGTAACTTTAAATATGGTAAATAATTGTCTAAAGAATAATTATGTTATGGTCATTGTTATTATTTATCTAGATTAAATTTTTAGGGACTCATTAGTAGAAGATTTCAATGCCTAATATGGAAAAAGGGGATAAATAGAATCAGGGACTTGGGGGTAGTATTCTAGAAATGTATAATATTTAAAATGGGATTAAGTGTTTTTATTACCTTTCCACACCCATTAAGACAAGATATTCCACAAAATTTAATACCTATGAGATGGAATGTGTCTCGATGTTTATATAGAAAGAACTTAAAGGTGGATTTCTTAAAGAGCATAAGAAAGAAAATTGTATGATGGAAGACCCTAATAAGGTATAGAGTGACTCTTGGGTGGAGTTTCTATCCACCATTAATATTCTTGTCTATTAGGACAACCACGATAATGATGCAGGTAAGGCTCCACCGCATAAGGGGTCCACAAGGGAGCCTATCAACCACTCAAAGGAAGAATTATTGGTGGTGGACTTTCAAATTAAGGAACCTAATGTGTTTATTTACCTGAAATATGGTATAATAATTAACATTGTAACAACCCGAGATTTTATAAGATATATCCTTTTTATTTTCATTCATATCTTCTATTGTACGACACAACAAGATTATCTTGCGCTATACACAACACCGTATTAGCTTGCTGTATACGCAACACTTTTCTTGCCTCTTGTTACACACAATTTCAAGTTCGTTTGATATAAGTTATTCTACACAACATTGAGTGTATATATATATATATATATATTCAAAGTATAAATAAAATATGGTTGGATTCTATTATACGCAACAACAAAAGATTTGTGCACTACATGTAACCCTGACTTGGCTTGCATTACACGCAATCACGACCTTCCTCGATAGCGTGTGTTGTACGCAATACCAGGATTTACTAAACAACGATATATTATTATAATATTGTTTTGAACTAGCCGTTATGAATATTGTTAACTAAATTTTGAATTTTATAACATTATTATTCATCTTACACATTTTCTAAAACATGGTATAAGAACAAAATAAATTTTTCAGGTAAAATAAGTATTTTTCAAAAAATGCAGTTTTGCCACCTTTTGATGGCACACCCACTTTAAATCTAGTTTTTGACATGTTTATAAGTTAAATTTGAAAAAATAAAATTCTTCTTTTGAATCAGGATATAAAAATTTACATTAGATAAAGTTTTGATATTTTTCCGATAACTTTTATATTTTAATGAATATTAAAAACACGCTATATTTTAATTAGAAACAACTTTTTTCATCATAATATCTTATGTGGTTAAATTATAATATTGAATGGTTTTAAAGTATAAATAGAATATATTTTTACCATTTAATATAATGTATGTCATTAGCATTGATTTTACTTTGAATTCGTAGGTTAAATCAATTCAGTATTTTGCAATGTTTTAAAGAAAAACCCGTTTTCTTTCGATAACGGGATTAATCTTAATTTAATTTCTGCATCTTTTTTGTATTGAGTTTGGAAAAATGGATTCCATATTTGAAATAAGTGGGTCCAAATTATGTTAATAAGCTACTTTTTATTTTTGGGCATTGTGAATAGTAACAACGGTAATTTTATTTACTATAGTTAAAGGTAAATCGGGTAATTAAGGGTAAATATAAGATTATAAAATTACCCTTAGACTTGAAAAATCCTATTGGATGGCTAAAAGTAGACCCATATAACCTAAGGGTTGGATTAGATTCATTTTATGGACTTTTGTCCATGAAAATAATTTAATTATTATTAAAACCAAAGAATGTGACAACATGTCACTTTCTTAAATCTTATAAGTATAATAATTTTACATTAGTGATAAACTTCATGAAACTTCAAAAATGAATAGTATCCAGAATGATAATATAATTATCTACATCATAAGAATTTATTTATAATTTTTAGGGATTAAATAATTATCATTTATGACGACACAAAGATGATACAGTAATTGTCTTATTAATGAAATATTGACATAATTGATGTTATAAATGCCCAAATAAATGTAATTTGAGACTTTTTATGACTTACATTAATTTTATAGGTTAATATGACATGTTATTGTTGATATAAGTAACTTGCATTGAATGTATCATTCTGTTATGAATTTCATAAAAATCATTTACCAAATAGTGTCAAAATTGACATAAATTAGTTTTTAAAACAAATATTATAATATTAATTGTTATTTAATTCCTAAAAATCTAACGATTGGCCAAATGACTTATATAAGAATAGATATATTAATAATAAACAAATTGGGGTTTTTTTGGCTTGTTATGGTAAGTTTATTAACCATATAGTGTAAGAAAACAAAAAGACACGGTAAAAGTTAAATTATTTAACTTAGAGTTAAATCTAATTGATAAGGTTAAAATAATAACCTAAACTTGCCTAAATCCTATTTAATGAGATTAATTCGACCCATAAACACTTTAGCTTCGAAATAAGACCCTTTTAAACCATTATAAACCGAATTTGACCTTAATATAAAATAATATTTTGAGATTTTCCTAAGGTGCCCCTCTCCTCCCTTATAAAAGGGCACCTCCTACCTCTCCTCCTCACACCAATTTGAGCATTCAATCTCGGCCAAACCCTGAAAATTCTCTTCTCCACTTCCATAGTATCATCCTAGAGGTCCTGGTCTTCTTAAAATATAATCCTTAGTTCTTTAAGTGGAGGTCAAGTGAAGGCGCGTAAAAAAGAGGTAATATCCATTACCAATCTTTTTCAATTTCTTTCTCCTTCAACTTATTCTTATTTAGTTGTTTCATGATAAAGTAATAACATCAGTATTTATTATATACTGATATGTTATTATAAATATGAAACAACTCTAATTAACCTTCTATCCATCTTATGGAAAAAGGAAATCACCGCGCGTGCGTACGTACGGAATACCGTCTCCACGCCGTGGTGTAATCTATTTTCCGCCACCGCCTCAATTGGATGGGTATAATGTTGTAATTAGTAACTATATATGATTATTATAAAGTGATATTGATACTAAAATAGTATACATACACTTCAACACAAGTTCACGATCATGAGAACGATATCATCGCTCGTGCGTACATACGGACTACCGTCTCCACGACGCGATGAGATTCATTTTCCACATTAACCATTCATGAATGATTATAAAGTATATATAATGAATAATAATGAAATATATGACATGTTAAATCTACTGGATTTATGTATATATATATGTATTTCATCTACTTACTTCCATTCAAGACAATAAGGAAAGGAAAACAACGTTCATGCGTACGTACGGACTACCGTCTCCATGAACGGTGTGTTTCATTTCGTTTATCTATCTATTATATATATATATATACTGAGTATATATGATATATAAATCATGTTTTATATTCTGGAAGTAAGTAAATATTGATATAAGTAACAATAATGTCAAGAACAACAAGTCCAAACACCTACGATAAATGAAACGATTTTACCCAAAACGCTTCTTTAACATGGAATTTACAAAAGAATGTGTAATATAAAGTCATAAGTGAACCATATATGATATCATAACAATTAATATGATTCTATAATAAGTTAATGACATTATTTAAATCATTATATAGGAGGTTCGGATACATACAGATCATATCGGACATAAGGTAAGGGAAATATCACAATCTCATTTTTATCCGAGAATGTTTATACTTTAGTATTTACTGGGGTGTATTTTATCATCCACATCCATGTTTCCTCAATATGTAATATTATTTCCATTCACATACAATTTTTTAAATCATATTTTACCCTTCGGTGAGTTTTTAGTAAAAGATATGAAAGGAATCTTTTGTCATTTTTTGTACGAGGTACTTTTTGACTTTTCTGACAAAAGTACGAAAAATGTTTTTTAACTTATACGGCATGAATTGATTTTTAAAATATTATTTCCAAGAATCTTACTTTACATGTTTTCATGTTTATTTTTAATCAACTTTTTTTTTAAAATTGTATGACATGTTAAGAAAAGAAAAGTTTTTTTGAAGTAGAAAGGATATTTTCCTCAAGAATGGAGTTCAAGTGTTTTATAAAAATTATTTTCCTTCTAAGATAATATAGGGTTCTATTTCTATCCATATTATTACATTTACTTGATTATGTTGTGATGGAAATATTTTTTTGAATTCCTTTATCTTAGATGAATTGTTTTATGATGTCATGATGTTTAAGATTCCCATTTTTATTACATGGGTTATGCAATGATGTCTGATTTATGATTTTGTGACACACATAAGAATGGTATCATTAGGAGATGGGTGGGACCTATATCTCCCTCCAATGCATTGGGTAAAGATTTTATATCTCATGAGATAGACATGGCTAGAATGGTAGGTTATACCGGTTCGGTGAAACAGGACTGAAATGAGGAGTGAACTCAGTTCAGAAATGGACTTTGTCCACTAAGATAGTCTTGGCAATGAGTCTTGACTAATAATATATGATTCTATATGATTATATGTGTATGACATAGAGCTTCATGTTTTAAGTTATTATTATTGTGATTACATTTCACTACTATGATTTATCCCATGTTATGAAATTATGATCTCTTTTGCAGGTTAAGATTTCCAAAAGATATGTTTGTATGAATATGATGTGATTGATATCTCTTTTGTCTACCCTTACTGAGAATTTGAGCTCACCCATTTTATGTTTTATTTTCCCAAGGATATAAAGAAAGGTTTTAGGTAAAAAAAATCTTTATGGGAGATTTTGAAGACCTTTCTCCATGATTATAATATTATATTCCGAGTTTCCAAAGACACTAAACTATTACGGTCCTTGTGTGTGTGTTTTTGTTATGTACTAAGTATTCTGAAAAAGAACTGTAATGTCTATGTACGTTAAGCTTCGGGTCTCTACAGTTGGTATCAAAAGAAAGGTTTAGTCAACCTTTGGAAACTAGGATGTGAGAACGTTAGTGAGATCCCTAGAGATATTTCAAAGGTATGTCTAGGGATGTCCCTAAGGATAAGTATACGTATAGGATATAGTCCTAGAACAACGGTAACGATCTTAGAATTTAACCTAAGATGTTAGATATTGAGGGTACTCCCCCTTTACAATGTTGTTTTCTCTACCATTATTTTTTCCTCTCACAAGATTCTTTTTGTGTTTTAGTTAATGGAGGGAACCAGAAGGAATTCTGTTAACATTGAATCCAATGGACTAATTGGTGACTATGAGCGACAAAATTGTGTAATTCCTAGAGAGAAATATATTGTGATTATGCCGAATCAGTCATCGCGATATATGATTAACATGGTGAAATTTATTGGTATGCCTAATTCATCATAGAAGAGGAATATAAACTATTATTCATGTTCGCATGTTGAGGAGCATAAAGAATGGAAGATTGAGATTTCTAAAGAAGGAAAGAAGAACCTTGAGGAATACCTCAAATAGAGGGACCGATGTTATCTGTGTGGAGAAAAGGGTTATAGAGTGATAGACTATTATAGAGTTCAATGTCTTATTTGCGGAGAACATGGGCATTACCCAACTCAATGCCCTGACCTAAAAAGTTACTTCTAAATCAAGGAAGGACTTATTCCAGAACAATCATTGAAGTGGATGGACTGAAGTGTTTATGTATTGGTATTCAAGAATAATGTTGTTGAGGTACTTTTATGGTGTATTGAAATATTTATGTATTGGTCTATTGTGGTTTTCAATAATTTTAAGGTACCTGTAACAATGAAAAGTGATTCAAATATTTTGGAATGTAGATGATATGTGCATAATGAAGGGATAAATAGAAAATGAAATGTTTGACAGTATTCATGAGCTCATGATTGATATAAGGACTAAGTGATATCATGGTTTGAGTATATAGAATTTTGAGGATTTTGGTATGTGGAAAGTGTTAACTTTTAACTGCATTCATGTTTTCACTAAGGTTCAATGGGTATTTAAGAGAATACATGATTAAGGCCTTTGAATGTTTGGAATGTGACCAATAAGACATATCTTATGATATATGGGAACCAACGATGGTATTAAATATCTGGTAATCGTTTTCACTATATTATGAGAGTGGAATGCAGTATTATGGATAAGCCAAAAGATTTGAATGGATTATGTTGGACATAAGTTAGTATTGTTTAAGGATAGAAGTTTTTTCGATATTATTGATGGGATGTTGTAGTAATATAGTTTTAGAAAAAGGACAACCTACAGGATGGGCGACAACCCATCGCGTCGGACAAGGCCGTGGGAATCGAACCCACAACCAAAGTCCGACTGGCCTTTATCGCCTACCACTGGCCTACAAGAAGTCCCTGTTTAGTAGAAACTAGTTTTATTATATTAAGCAGTATGATATATGAAGTATAAGTCCATTTTAGGAACCCTATATCATTAATATCACTATAGATGGACTTATGTATTTTTTGATAACTTTTCTAACCTTTTGTTTGAGACAGATGGAATGACCCATCATTCTATCACATGATCTGCTAACACATCACGAATGACAAATTCAACTTCATTTCTTTAAGAGATGAAGTGGAAATTGTCCAAAGAATGACCAATGGTGAGACTATACCGAAATCACGAAAGTATTTCTTCTAATTTTAATTTCATCAACTTTACGGAAATGATCTTGAAAAACCAAAAATGTTGTCCTACTGCCCTTATATCCGATGAATCAGATGGTACCTTAGATAATCACAAATCTATGGCTTTGTGATTGTTGGCTTTTTCATAGCCATGTTCTCTACCACTCTCCATCAGAACATGATGGTTAGATTTCTCTTCCATATCCATATTTTCACCTATCTGGAAACCCAGTGATTAGTTTATTTGGGTAACCATTACGTTTCATACTTTTGTTTTTGAAAATTGGTTTTGGTATTCCTTTTATGATGTGGGTTTCTATTAAAGAAACTTTCGAATAGTAAACCATTTATAACCCCGGCAAATTTCGAGGGAGAAATTCATTTTAAGGGGGGTAGAATGTAACAACCCGAGATTTTATAAGATACATTCTTTTTATTTTCATTCATATCTTCTATTGTACGACACACCAAGATTATCTTGCGCTATACGCAACACCTTATTAGCTTGCAGTATACGCAACACTTTTCTTGGCTCTTGTTACACACAATTTCAAGTTCGTTTGATAGAAGTTATTCTACGCAACATTGAGTATATATATATATATATATATATTCAATGTATAAATAAAATAGGGTTGGATTATATTATACGCAACAAAAAAGGAGTCATGGACTACACGCAACCCTGACATGGCTTGCATTACACGCAATCACGACCTTCCTCGATAGCGTGTGTTGTACGCAATACCAAGATTTACTAAACAACGATATATTATTATAATATTGTTTTGAACTAGCCGTTATGAATAGTGATAACTAAATTTTGAATTTTATAACATTATTATTCATCTTACACATTTTCTAGAATATGGTATAAGAACAAAATAATTTTTTCGGGTAAAATAAGTATTTTTCAAAAAATGCAGTTTTGTCGCCTTTCGATGGCACACCCACTTTAAATCTAGTTTTTGACATGATTATAAGTTCAATTTGACAAAATAAAATTCTTCTTTTGAATCAGGATATAAAAATTTACATTAGATAAAGTTTTGATATTTTTCCGATAACTTTTATATTTTAATGAATCGTAAAAACACGCTATATTTTAATTACAAACAACTTTTTTCATCATAATATATTATGTGGTTAAATTATAATATTGAATGGTTTTAATGTATAAATAGAATATATTTTTACCATTTAATATAATTTATGTCATTAGCATTGATTTTACCTTGAATTCGTAGGTTAAATCAATTCAATCTTTTGCAATGTTTTAAAAAAAACCCGTTTTCTTTCGATAACGGGATTAATTTTAATTTAATTTCTGCATCTTTTCTATATTGAATTTCGAAAAATGGATTCCATATTTGGAATCAGTGGGTCCAAATTATGTTAATAAGCTATTTTTTATTTTTGGGCATTGTGAATAGTAACTACGGTAAATATTATTTACTATAGTTAAAGGTAAATCGGGAAATTAAGGGTAAATATAAGATTATAAAATTACCCTAAAACTTGGAAAAATCCTATTGGATGGCCAAATGTATACCCATATAACCTAAGGGTCGGATTAGATTCATTTTATGGACTTTTTTCCATGAAAATAATTTAATTGTTATTAGAACCAAAGAATGTGACAACATGTCACTTTCTTAAATCTTATAAGTATAATAATTTTAATTTAGTGATAAACTTCATGAAACTTAATACATTAATAGTCTATAGAAATCTAATAAAATTATCTACATCATAGGATTTTATTTATAATTTTTAGGGATTAAATAATTATCATTTATTATGACACAAAGATGATACAGTAATTGTCTTGTTAATGAAATATTGACATAATTGATGTTATAAATGCACAAATAAATTTAATTTGAGCCTTTTTATGACTTACATTAATTTTATAGGTTAATATGACATGTTATTGTTGATATAAGTAACTTTTTTCGAACTTATCATTCTGTTATGAATTTCATAAAAATCATGTACCAAATAGTGTCAAAATTGACATAAATTAGTTTTTAAAACGAATATAATATTATTAACTGTTATTTCATTCATAAAAAGATAAGTTTCGGCCAAATTACTTAGATAAGAATAGATATATTAATAATAAACAACTTGGGGTTCGTTTGACTTGTTATGGTAAGTTTATTAACCATATAGTGTAAGAAAACAAAAAGTCACGGTAAAAGTTAAATTATTTAACTTAGAGTTAAATCTAATTGATAAGGTTAAAATAATAACCTAAACTTGTCTAAATCCTATTGGATGAGAGTATTTAGACCCCTACCCACTTTATCTCCTAAATAAGACCCTTTGGAACCATTATAAACCGAATTTGACCTTAATATAAAATAATATTTTGAGATTTTCCTAAGGTGCCCCTCTCCTCCCTTATAAAAGGGCACCTCCTCCCTCTCCTCCTCACACCAATTTGAGCATTCATGCTCGGCAAACCCCTGCCAAAATATCTTCTCCACTTACATTGTATCATCCTGGAGGTCCTGGTCTTCTTCAAAGACCATCCTTAGTTCTTTAAGTGGAGGTTAAGTGAAGGCGCGTCGAAAAGAGGTAATATCCATTACTGGTCTTTTTCAATTTCTTTGTTCTTCAACTTCTTCTTATTTAGTTGTTTCATGATAAAGTAATAACATCAGTATTTATTATATACTGATATCTTATTATAAATATGAAACAACTCTAATTAAACTTCTATCCATCCTACGGAAAAAGGAAATCACCGCGCGTGCGTACGTACGGAATACCGTCTCCACGCCGTGGTGTAATCTATTTTCCGCCACCACCTTAATTGGATAGGTATAATGGTGTAATGAGTAACTATATATTATTATTATAAAGTGATATTGATACTAAAATATTATACATACACTTCAACACAAGTTCACGATCATGAGAACGATATCATCGCTCGTGCGTACGTACGGACTAACGTCTCCACGACGCAATGAGATTCATTCTCCATATTAACCATTCATGAATGATAATAAAGTATATATAATGAATAATAATGAAATATATTACATGTTAAATCTACTGGATTTATGTATATATATATTTATATTATCTACTTACTTCCATTCAAGACAATAAGGAAAGGAAAACAGAGTTCATGCGTACGTATGGACTACCGTCTCCATGAACGGTGTGTTTCCTTTCATTTATCTGTCTATTATATATATATATATACTGAATTTATATGATATATAAATCATGTTTTATATTATGGAAGTAATTAAATCTTGATATAAGTAATAATAATGTCAAGAACAAAAAGTCCAAACACCTACGATAAATGAAACGATTTTACCCAAAACACTTCTTTAACATGGAATTTACAAAAGAACGGGTAATATAAAGTCATAAGTGAACCATATATGATATCATAACAATGAATATGATTCTTTAATAAGTTAATGACATTATTTGAATCATTATACATGAGGTTCGGATACGTACAAAGCATATTGAACATAAGGTAAGGGAAATATCACATTCTCATTTTTATCTGAGATTATTTATACTTTAGTATTTACTAGGGTGTATTTTATCATCCACATACATGTTTCCTCAATATGTAATATTATTTCCATTCACCTACAATTTTTTAAATCCTATTTTACCCTTCGGTGAATTTTTAGTAAAAGATATGAAAGGAATCTTTTGTCGTTTTTTGTACGAGGTACTTTTTGACTTTTCCAACTAAAGTACGAAGAATGTATTTTTTAACTTATATGGCATGAATGGATTTTTAAAATATTTTTTCCAAGAATCATACTTTACAAGTTTTCAAGTTTAATTTTATTCAACTTCTTTTTTAAAATCGTATGACACGTTAAGAAAAGAAAAGTGTTTTTTGAAGTAGAAAGGATATTTTCCTCAAGAATGGAGTTCAAGTGTTTTATCAAAATTATTTTCCATCTAAGATAATATAGGGTTCTGTTTCTATCCTTATTATTACATTTACTTGATTATGTTGTGATGGAAATATTTTTATGAATTCCTTTATCTTATATGAAATGTTTTATGATGTCATGATGTTTAAGATTACCATTTTTATTACATGGGTTATGCAATGATGTATGATTTATAATTTTGTGGCACAAATAAGAGTGGTATCATTATGAGATGGGTGGGACCTATATCTTCCTCCAATTCATATGGTAAAGATTTTATATCTCATGAGATAGACATGGCTGGAATGGTAGGTTCTACCAGTTCAGTGAAACAGGATTGAAACGAGGAGTGAACTCGGTTCAGAAATGGACTTTGTCCACTAAGATAGTCTTGGCAATGAGTCTTGACTAATAAGATATGATTCTCTATGATTATGTGTGTATGCCACAAAGCTTCATGTTTTAAGTTATTATTATTGTGATTACATTTCACTACTATGATTTATCCCATGTTATGAAATTATGATCTCTTTTGCAGGTTAAGATTTCCAAAAGATATGTTCTTATGAATATGATGTGATTGATATTTCTTTTGTTTACCCTTACTAAGCATTTGAGCTCACCCTTTTTATGTTTTATCTTCCCCAGGATATAAAGAAAGGTTTTAGGTAAAAACCCTTTATGGGAGATGTTGAAGATCTTTCGCCACGATTAGAAGATTATATTCCAAGTTTCCAAAGACACTAAACTATTACGGTCCTTGTGTGTATGTTTTCGCTATGTACTAAGTATTCCGAAAAAGTAATGTAATGTCTATGTACATTATGCTTCGGGTCTCTGTAGTTGGTATTAGTGGAAAGGTTTAGTCAACCATTGGAAACTAGGATGTGAGAACGTTAGTGAGATCCCTAGAGATATTTCAAAGGTATGTCTAGGGATGTCCCTAATGATAAGTATACGTATAGGATATAGTCCTAGAACTACGATAACGATCATATAATTTAACCTAAGATGTTAGATATTGAGGGTACTCCCCCTTTATTATTTTGTTTTCTCTATCATGATTTTTTCCTCTCACAAGATTCTTTTTGTGTTTTAGTTAATGGAGGGAACCAGAAGGAATTCGGTTAACATTGAATCCAATGGGCAAATTGGTGACTATGAGAAACAAAATTGTGAAATTCCTAGAGAGAAAGATATTGTGATTATGCCGAATCAGACATCGCGATATATGATTAACAAGGTGAAATTTAGTGGTATGCATAATTCATCATAGAAGAGGAAGATAAACTATTATTCATGATCGCATGTTGAGGAGCATAAAGAAAGGAAGATTGAGATTTCTAAAGAAGGGAAGAATAACCTTGAGGAATACCTCAAATGGAGGGACCGATGTTATCTGTGTGGAGAAAAGGGTCATAGAGTGACAGACTGTTATAGAGTTCAATGTCTTATTTGCAGAGAACATGGGCATTACCCAACTCAATGCCCTAACCTAAAAAGTTACTTTTAAATCAAGGAAGGACTTATTCCAGAACAATCATTGAATTGGATGGACTGAAGTGTTTATGTATTGGTATTCAAGAATAATGTTGTTGAGGTACTTTTATGGTGTATTGAAATATTTATGTATTGGTCTATTGTGGTTTTCAATAATTTTAAGGTACTAGTAACAATGAAAAGTGATTCAAATATTTTGGAAAGTAGATGATATGCGCATAATGAAGGGATAAGGAGAAAATGAAATGTCTGATAGTATTCATGAGCTCATGATTGATATAAGGACTAAGTGATATCATGGTTTGAGTATATAGAATTTTGAGGATTTTGGTATGTGGAAAGTGTTAACGTTTAATTGCATTCATGTTTTCACTAAGGTTCAGTGGGTATTCAAGAGAATACATGATTAAGGCCTTTGAATGTTTGGAATGTGACCAACAACACATATCCTATGATATATGGGGACCAACGATGGTATTAAATCTATGGTAATCATTTTCACTATATTATGAGAGTGGACTGCAGTATTATGGATAAGCCAAAAGATTGGAATGGATTATGTTGGACATAAGTTAGTATTGTTTAAGGATAGAAGTTTTTTCGATATTATTGATGGGATGTTATAGTAATATAGTTTTAGAAAAAGGACAACCTGCAGGATGGGCGACAGCCCATCGCGTCGGACAAGGCCATGGGAATCGAACCCACAACCGAAGTCCGATTGGCCTTTATCGCCTACCACTGGCCTATAGGAAGTCCCTGTTTAGTAGAAACTAGTTTTATTATATTAAGCAGTATGATATATGAAGTATAAGTCCATTTTAGGAACCATATATCACTAATCTCACTATAGATGGACTTATGTATTTTTTGATAACTTTTCTAACCTTTTGTTTGAGACAGATGGAATGACCCATCATTCTATCACATGATCTGCTAACACATCACGAATGACAAATTCAACTTCATTTCTTTAAGAGATGAAGTGGAAATTGTCCAAAGAACGACCAACGGTGAGACTATACCGAAATCAAGAAAGTATTTCTTCTAAATTAAATTTCATCAACTTTACAGAAATGATCTTGAAAAAACAAAAATGTTGTCCTACTGCCCTTATATCCGATGAATAAGATGGTACCTTAGATAATCAAAAATCTATGGCTTTGTGATTGTTGGCTTTTTCATAGCCATGTTCTCTACCACTCACCATCAGAACATGATGGTTAGATTTCTCTTCCATATCCATATTTTCACCTATGTGGAAACCCAGTGATTAGTTTATTTGGGTAACTGTTACGTTTCATACTTTTTTTTAAAGATTGGTTTTGGTATTCCTTTTTACGATGTGTGTTTCTATTAAAGAAACTTTTGAATAGTAAACCATTTATAACCCTGACGAATTTTGAGGGCGAAATTCATTTTAAGGGGGGTAGAATGTAACAACCCAAGATTTTATAAGATACATTATTTTCATTTTCATTCATATATTCTATTGTAGGACACACCAAGATTATCTTGTTCTATACACAACACCGTATTAGCTTGTAGTATATGCAACACTTTTCTTGACTCTTGTTACACACAATTTCATGTTCGTTTGATAGAAGTTATTCTACGCAACATTGAGTGTATATATATATATAATGTATAAATAAAATATGGTTGGATTCTATTATATGCAACAACAAAGGAGTCGTGTACTACATGCAACCATGACTTGGCTTGCATTACACGGAATCACGACCTTCCTCGATAGCGTGTGTTGTACGCAATACCAGGATTTACTAAACAATGATATATTTTTATAATATTGTTTTGAACTAGCCGTTATGAATAGTGTTAACTAAATTTTTAATTTTATAAAATTATTATTCATCTTACACATTTTCTAGAACATGGTATAAGAACAAAATAAATTTTTCGGGTAAAATAAGTATTTTTCAAAAAATTCAGTTTTTCCGCCTTTTGATGGTGCATGCACATTAAATCTAGTTTTTGACATGTTTATAAGTTCAATTTGACAAAATAGAATTCTTCTTTTGAATCAGGATATAAAAATTTACATTATATAAAGTTTTGATATTTTCCTGATAACTTTTATATTTTAATGAATAGTAAAAATGCGCTATATTTTAATTAAAAAAACTTTTTTCATCATAACATATTATATGGTTAAATTAAAATATTGAATGGTTTTAAAGAATAAATAGAATATATTTTTACCATTTAATATAATGTATGTCATTAGAATTGATTTTACCTTGAATTCGTAGGTTAAATCAATTCAATCTTTTGCAATGTTTTAAAGAAAAACCCGTTTTCTTTCGATAACGGGATTAATTTTAATTTAATTTCTGCATCTTTTGTGTATTGAATTTGAAAAAATGGATTCCATATTTGGAATCAGTGGGTCCAAATTATGTTAATAAGCTACTTTTTATTTTTGGGCATTGTGAATAGTAACTACGGTAAATTTTATTTACTATAGTTAAAGGTAAATTGGGTAATTAAGGGTAAATATAAGATTATAAAATCACCCTAACACTTGGAAAAATTCTATTGGATGGATAAAAGTATACCCATATAACCTAAGGGTCGGATTAGATTCATTTTATGGACTTTTGTCCATGAAAATAATTTAATTATTATTAAAACCAAAGAATGTGACAACATGTCACTTTCTTAAATCTTATAAGTATAATAATTTTAATTTAGTGATAAACTTCATGAAACTTCGAACATTAATACTCTCCAGAGATCTAATACAATTATCGACATCATAGTAATTTATTTAGAATTTTTAGGTATTAAATAATTGTCATTTATTATGACACAAAGATGATATAGTAATTGTCTTATTAATGAAATATTGACATAATTGATGTTATAAATCCCCAAATAAATGTAATTTGAGACTTTTTATGACTTAAATTAATTTTCTCGGTTACTATGACATGTTATTGGTGATATAAGTAACTTAGTTCTAACATATCATTCTGTTATAAATTTCATAAAAATCATGTACCAAATAGTGTCAAAATTGACATAAATTAGTTTTTAAAACAAATATTATATTATTAATTGTTATTTAATTCCTAAAAATCTAAGATTCGGCCAAATTACTTATATAAGAATAGATATATTAATAATAAACATTTTGGGGTTCTGTTGTCTTGTTATGGTAAGTTTATTAACCATATAGTGTAAGAAAACAAAAAGACACCGTAAAAGTTAAATTATTTAACTTAGAGTTAAATCTAATTGATAAGGTTAAACTGATACCCTAAACTTGTCTAAATCCTATTTGATGAGAGGATTTAGACCCATAACCACTTTAGCTTCTAAATAAGACCCTTTGGAACTATTATAAACCGAATTTGATCTTAATATAAAATAATATTTTGAGATTTTCCTAAGGTGCCCCTCTCCTCCCTTATAAAAGGGAACCTCCTCCCTCTTCTACTCACACCAATTTGAGCATTCAAGCTCAGCCAAACCCTGAAACAATCTCTTCTCCACTTCCCTAGTATCATCCTAGAGGTCCTGGTCTTCTTCAAAGACCATCCTTAGTTCTTTAAGTGGAGGTTAAGTGAAGGCGTGTGAAAAAGAGGTAATATCCATTACCGATCTTTTTCAATTTCTTTCTTCTTCAACTTCTTCTTATTTAGTTGTTTCATGATAAGGTAATAACGTCAGTATTTATTATATACTGATATGTTATTATAAATATGAAACAACTCTAATTAACCTTCTATCCATCCTACGGAAAAAGTAAATCACCGCACGTGCGTACGTACGGAATACCATCTCCACGCCGTGGTGTAATCTATTTTCCGCCACCACCTTAATTGGATGGGTATAATGGTGTAATGAGTAACAATATATGATTATTATAAAGTAAAATTGATTCTAAAATAGTATACATACACTTCAACACAAGTTCACGATCATGAGAACGATATCATCGCTCGTGCGTACGTACGGACTACCGTCTCCACGACGCGATGAGATTCATTCTCCACATTAACCATTCATGAATTATTATAAAGTATATATAATGAATAATAATGAAATATATGACATTTTAAATGTACTGGATTTATGTATATATATATTTATGTCATCTACTTACTTCCATTCAAGACAATAAGGAAAGGAAAACAGCGTTCATGCGTACGTACGGACTACCATCTCCATGAACGGTGTGTTTCATTTCATTTATTTATCTACTATATATATATATATATACTGAATATATATGATATATAAATAATGTTATATATTTTGGAAGTAAGTAAATCTTGATATAAGTAATAATAATTTCAAGAACAACAAGTCCAAACACCTACGATAAATGAAACGATTTTACCCAAAACGCTTCTTTAACATGGAATTTACAAAAGAACGTGTCATATAAAGTCATAAGTGAACCATATATGATATTATAACAATGAATATGATTCTGGAATAAGTTAATGACATTATTTAAATCATTATATAGGAGGTTCATATACGTACAAATCAGATTGGACATAAGGTAAGGGAAATATCACAATCTCATTTTTATCCGAGATTATTTATACTTTAGTATTTACTAGGGTGTATTTTATCATCCACATCCATGTTTACTCAATATGTAATATTATTTCCATTCACCTAAAATTGTTTAAATCCTATTTTACCCTTCGGTGAGTTTTTAGTAAAAGATATGAAAGGAATCTTTTGTCATTTTCTGTACGAGGTACTTTTTGTCTTTTCTGAAAAAAAGTACGAAGAATGTTTTTTTAACTTATACGGCATGAATGGATTTTTAAAATATTATTTCCAAGAAGCTTACTTTAAAAGTTTTAAAGTTTATTTTAAATCATCTTTTTTTTAAAATTGTATGACATGTAAAGAAAAGAAAAGTGTTTCTGAAGTAGAAAGGATATTTTCCTCAAGAATGGAATTCAACTGTTTAATAAAAATTATTTTCCATCTAAGATAATATAGGGTTCTGTTTCTATCCCTATTATTACATTTACTTGATTATGTTGTGATGGAAATATTTTTATGAATTCCTTTATCTTATATGAATTGTTTTATGATGTCATGATGTTTAAGATTCCCATGTTTATTACATGGGTTATGCAATGATGTATGATTTATGATTTTGTCGCACACATAAGAATGGTATCATTATGAGATGGGTGGGATGTATATCTCCATCCAATGCATTGGGTAAAGATTTTATATCTCATGAGATAGACATGGCTAGAATGGTAGGTTATACCGGTTCAGTGAAACAAGACTGAAACGAGGAGTGAACTCGGTTCAGAAATGGTCTTTGTCTACTAAGATAGTCTTGGCAATGAGTCTTGACTAATAAGATATGATTCTCTATGATTATGTGTGTATTCCACAAAGCATCATGTTTTAAGTTATTATTATTTTGATTACATTTTACTACTATGATTTATCCCATGTTATGAAATTATGATCTCTTTTGCAGGTTAAGATTTCCAAAAGATATGTTCTTATGAATATAATGTGATTGATATTTCTTTTGTTTACCCTTACTGAGCATTTGAGCTCACCCTTTTTATGTTTTATTTTCCCCAGGATATAAAGAAAGCTTTTAGGTAAAAAAAACGTTATGGGAGATGTTGAAGATCATTCGCCACGATTAGAAGATTATATTCCGAGTTTCCAAAGACACTAACCTATTACGGTCCTTGTGTGTGTGTTTTTGTTATGTACTAAGTATTCCGAAAAAGTAATGTAATGTCTATGTACGTTAAGCTTCGTGTCACTACAAACATGGAACCAAATAATGATCATTTTCACTTCATCAACATGAAAGACCACATTATAAAAAGTGAATTAAATAAAAGGTATATAAACGAGGACTACATCATTGAAACATTGCACAAGATAGGATATTAGTCTGAATATATGATAAATAAAGACTTATAATCAAACATTAGTAGTCTTCAATGGAATGATTACAAGGATAATCGTTATAATAGGATTAAATTTTATTTCAATGGGTCCTCTATTTCATTTGGTAAATGATGTTTTGTGGGATTTCATTGTGTGGTTACACACTTTTTCTTTAAAATTGTGTGAAAATAATAAAAAAGTAATTTTCATTTAGTCATGAGTTTTTTTCAATTCCATCAATTCAATAATTCTAATTTTATAAGGAGTCATTGAAATGATAATAGCACCATGTATGATTTATATAGAAACATCAAATTCTTTTTTTGGGCGAATTATAGGAATGGTCAAAGGAAATACATCATAATGGGGAATTATAATAATGGTCATAAGAAATACATCATAATAATCCATAACAATAGGAAAGTATCTAATGTTCTTTTTTAACCCAATGATTTGAGAAAAATATCCCTCATGTATATCTCAAAAAACTCATATGATAGAAGGAATCCTGTATAGGTGTTTAAGATAATATTCACACTAATTGAGAACTAATGGTTGATTTATAATATTGAATGTAACTTGTTCTCTCAAGAAATTAATATGGAACTATTCTAAGAGTTCCACTATGTACCAAAAATTATATAAAAGTTAAACAATGTATAACTAGATAAATTTTTATATAGAAATTTCCTATAATATTATATTATGGAGGGCCTATAGACTTTAGATGCATTTATCTTACCAGTAGAAGTTGTCACTTCTATATCAAAATCTAATAATTGAGGAGATAATGTGATACCCCTATAAACATTTTCATATATAAACGAGTTCATATAATGTGAATAAAATATATAATTTTCAATCCTAGTGTGGATAATAATTGTACCTCTCACCACAAGGATTGAAACTTCCACTTATGTTGATGTAATTGTATAATCATAGCCTTCTACCCTTGGAATATTTTGTGCTATGATCTCATGAATTTTTTTTGAATAGTATAGAATAGTTTTACATCTCTTTACAACTAATGCAAGAATTTTTTATGGCTTCTCCCTTACCCTTTTATTAATGATTATGGTGGCCATATTCTCTATACATGATGAAAAATCATTTTCCTATTAAATATATTCCATGGTGTTTCCATCAACAAGTATATGATATTACAAAATCCAATATTCCATTTGTCCATTAATAAATTTTTTAAATTCCATACCCTTGTTCTCTTTCTTACAACAAAATACATATGATACAGAAAACTAATTCTCTATCTTAATAGAACATGATATAAAATCATGATATGATGTGAATTTTTTTGAGATTAATTCCTTCTAAAGCACTTTCATATTTATATCAATGAAACAATTAATAATTCTATGTAGAATACATATGTATTAAAAAATATTCCAATTTATACTTTTAATCTTAGCTTCATATTTGGAATCATTTTCCTCTTCCATTTATCTTATACTCAATAATTAAGAGAAACATTTTTCCAATAAAATTTCCATCAAAGACATCCATTCCATGGTCACTATTTCTTTCTCATCCTTAGTGTTTTGAATCAACATACACCATTGATCCATGTTCATAGAGTGATGATAAATATCTAAGATAAAATTATCCCATTCATTAAATCCTAATTAGAATTATATATTCTCTATGGAATATATCGGTTGTTCATCAAAAAATAGATTTTCCACCCATTGAATGATGGGGGTTACTGATGAATGAAGGGTGATGCTATTATTAAACTTAATTATAGATAAAAAAGTAACATCCATAAATTAAATTTTATTTGTTATAATCTAAATCATATACCCAAATATTATTAAAAAAAATTTGTCTCATACTACACCTCCAACTCGAGCATCATCAATATTCCAAAGTGAAAAATCCATACATGAATTATGTGCATTGATATGATTGTAATTTCTTCAAATATGTTCCATTAATAAATAATTAAATAATAAATGTTAGACTATATAAACATGAATCTTAATGTATAATGTCAAAACTAGTGAAATAAAAAATATAAAATAAAACTTTTGTCCATAACTAATCTTAGAATCATAAACTATATTTATTTTATTATATTATCAAATAATAAAAATATTTTCAAGTTAATCATAATAGTTTATAATTAAAATGTGAATTAATCCAATAATATCACATAGGTGGGTCAAGAAAGTTTTTTGGTAAGGGAACAGTCATTGTGCACAAGAATGATGGTTGAGATATACTTGACCAACTCATTTAAATGTTAACACATCGAGATGAATGAATTCCGAAAACAACAACCACTTTTTATATCAGGAACAAGAATTGTTTCTAGTAAGTCCATCCAATAACATCCATAAAAACATTTTGATGTTATAATATTCATAGATATATCCTCAATTATAGTTCTTAGGTAATATTCACTACTATATGTCCTTCTATATCAAGTTCCCACGATTTCTACAAAAAAAATTCTGATACTAACTATTTGGTTCCCGAACTAAGTATCCTAGAATAGAATGTTGCAATATTACATTGGTAATAGATCCAATTGATCACAAAAAATAGGAAAATGTAGTTTTTAAATCTTGGAAAACTACAAACATAAATGAATCTCACATTACATTTGAATACTTAAAAATAAAAATAGTATTTTATTCTTTAACCATTTTAAAATTTATTTTGTCCTCACATAACAATATTATTACACATCATGGAATGTCGTGCACCAAAAACAAGAGAAATGGATGATCCTCAATACTCGGTATGGGTATGTGTACAATGGAATTTTTATAGTCCCTAAATAATATTATAGGAATAAATGAGAACAATATAATTCTTTATAAATAATCACATGATCATAAAACGTATACATGGATTTCAACACTATTAAAATATTCACATGAACACCAAAAACTGATTTCATAATGACAAAATATTTCATGACCCTATCCCCTCAATGTGTACCCCTCCTAGGTCGGCAATGGGAGAAGATAATGTGTGACCCTTGAGTCCCACCTCCATTAGTCCCCAGGTTAGTGACTTGAACTTTGGGAATAATAAAGACAATTATGGGAGACATTAGCCTCTAAGAGAACACATATGAAAGAAATATATTAGATAGACACCAATCAAATCCTACTCAGATAACAATATAAAAAAAAACCCAAGAACACATATGTAATTTCATTCAATAACTACTACAACTGAAAGGGAAAGGTACAAGTACCAAAAAAGAGGTAAATACGACAGTGGCCACAAAACCCAAATAACTCATACAACCCATAACATAGTAGTAACAAACCTGATCTATAACCTACTCAAAATTACCTGGAATATAGTTTATATATACATGGGTGAGTATAACTGTATACTAAGTAGGTTTCTCCCTAGAGACTCTCAGGTAAAAGTTACTAAAGTATGCTAAATAATAGTGTAAAAAAGTAAAACTAACTCATCACCTTAATAGATATACTATGTTCCAGGCCTCACCATGGATACTATGACCAAGTATCACATACAATAACATATTATATAATAAATAATTTCAATGGAACTCCATTACCACTTCCCCACTTGTTTTTCTAATTTTCCCTAACATCACACTTCTGGAGCATCTCTCTCAAAAAAAATCTGGCTTGAAGACACATGGGTGAGGCACTAAAACATGCACCACATAAAACAAAACCACCATATTCACATATCCAAAAGTGGATAGGTAGTTTCTGAGACCCACAATATCCCATATAGCATGTATCATACGTTAAGTATTATACCTCAAGCCATTTAAGCCGATACATCGTGTAAGGATCCTCTAGCCATCACAGCCTATACATATTACACCTATAGAATTTCTCATGAAACTATATCTAGAATATATGTGTTTAAAAAACACAAATACATTAGATCCCTCTACACACATACATGGGGAAACTATCTGTTGTTCATACCAGCACAAGTAACTACCAATGAGAAGTGAGTGAGTCCAAAGGGGGTAGTTATCCATTCGTCCACCCACAAAAATGTTGGCAAAAACACTCCCTAGAGGTCATAATTCCCAGGGTGTTAGTCACCCTATATGATAGGGTGGAGTAACATATAGAAACGTAATAGTGTTGGATATAATATATCTCATAACCGCACAATGGGAAAAACATAATCTTAGATTCAACTACAGCTAATGTCTCTAATACTCTTGTTTACTACTGCTAAGACTAGATATCATATAAGTACACAACTATTTAAAGGGATACATTATGTTACTTATCACTTTTAACAATTTCACTCAACATTAATTAATTATTTTATAGTTAATTAACCATAACCAATTCCACATTACCTTTAATTATCTTTATAACTAGGATCTGTGCCCCCAATGCATAACCAAACAGAGTCCACAGCTTCTCAGAAACATAACCTTAGTATTGTATCCCAACAAGCTCAAACATCTGGGATAAACATTCATTAATTTATTAAAAAATTTAACACTTTCCATATTTCAATATTTCAATGTATTCTAGGAAAACATCATATGTTACGAAACACAAGGGGCTTAACATATTGAGTAGATGAACTACCCTTCGTGTCATTGGCACCTATAGAAGGAGACTAGATCCATCCTTCCTCAAGAAGATAAAAATAGAAAGCACATGTAATACCCAACATGTCATCACATCTTTTTGAAGTATGGTAAGAAAGACCATCTACCTCAAGCATTATAGATAGTAAATTATAGGAACCTAAAACAGATTCAACAAGCATCAAGCATTCATATCAATGGGTAAGCCCACATTCAACCTATTGTGTCATAATATGTTCCCTCCACAACACCAACAGGCATACACTGATGCATCTCAACACTCTAGGTTTCAACTGCTCCCACAGCCAATAGGCCTCCGTTCCCCCACATACCACAATAGCCATCCAAGATCTACCATCCCAGGCTCACATCACATCACAATCAATAGGAAGGAAACATAGCAATCATGATCTTGTCCATAAAATAAGGCATCCAACTTTCACACACTACAAACTATCATAGCTCCAAAACACAAGGAACATGGACTTTATAATAAATAGGGAAACTCATTCCATACAAAGTCATTACCTTTTATCACACAATAGGTTCTCTATTCTTTATTGAATTTATAGATTCATTTTCACAGGTTCTAACTTTTAGGAACAAAAGAAACAATCTTTTCAAGCTATCAAAAATTAATTAATCTATTAATTTATCATTCCTTTAGTAATTTTATTAAAAAGAATCAACATAATTTATTTTCATAAACTAATCTAATTAAAAATGAATACTATATCAATTTGATTATCATAAAATTACAATGGAAACTGGATTCATTAACATACCTCTTTAATCTTAATCCAATTAATTATCAACTAATTAAATATTTACATTCATTACCAATTTCCATAAAGAAAAATATGAAAAAAATCATGTAGAGATATATAACTATCTAAAAAATCAATATGAAAACTTTTATCATGGTATAATATAACAACATCGCTATGTGATCAATACCAATTCTTTAATCTAGTTCAAATAATTATTATGTCAATTTCATTGTGATCAAATGGGATAAATCATTCTAACTCTCTAATTTCATGTGAATATATAGAGAAGCATAGAATACCCAACCTAAAAAGGTCTTCAAAATTCATCCATTGATAATAAACCATGCAATAGAACTAGATCATCTCTCCTGCAATGACCGCATCCACTCAAGGATGTCGTGACACCACTGTACCAACAAAAAATCGACAAAACTCAATTAGAAACATGAAGATCACTTTCCATCACATGGAAAATAGAAATAGATGAAAATAAATTGAGGAACTCAAACTAATAGAGGTAAAATATACCTTATATCTAAGATAGATCGACACATCCTGGTTTCACCAAAATAAAGAGTTTTCATGCAACATGAAAAAAACTCCAAGGGGAACATGATCCAACAGTACAGAACAACGCACAAATCCTATAGAAGGAATAAATCTGTGGGTCTTGTTCCAAGAGAAAACAATAATAAAGAACAATGGAAGAAGGTATCTCAGCCTTTTAAAAATTTAAATGGAGAAGTGGTTTATATATAATTTATATTTTCTATTAAAATTGGATCTAGTAAAGATTATGTGTTTTTACTAAGTAATGGAAACCCAAAACTTAGGAATGTTTAGATAGGTTTTATGGGCATTGAATCAGCCTTAAATCCATTAAAACAAGGATTTGGATGTTTTTTCATCAAAGATAACATTAATGTGGATAAACTATAGGATTCTAGAAACATTGGTCATGAATCACTATTGTACAAGTCAATATGGGATGACTCTACCTTGGATGGGTCATCATTGGATGTGTCACCATTAGATGACTCACCATTGGACGCAGAAATGTTGGTGGAATGACTGTTGGATGAGTGATCTTTCGATGAGCTACCATTTGGTGAGTCACTATTTGGTGAGCTATAAATCAGAGAGTCACTATTCAGTGAACTACTATTTGGTGAGTCTCTATTTGGGGAGCTACAATTCAGTAAGACACTATTCGGGAGTCACCATTCTGGAAACACAATTCATAAACTAGAAGTTTTGGGTAAGAGTTGAAATAAGTCACCTCGACCTCCCAAAATACCTCAAACATCATATTTTCACACATGAATGGAACAGAGAGATCTAGTCCATTACATCAGATAACCCTCAAAATATTCTCACCCTTGTGAATCCAAAACTAAACCAAATAAGAAAAAAAAGTTCGTCTGAACATCCACCATGCTAGATACTTTTCAAGGTTATCTTCCCTATAGGAGCTCAACCACTTCAAAAAAGAACAACGTGAAACAGTAAAAAAGCACATAAATCTCTTAAACACTATTTTGTAGGAGATACCTCTTAAAGGATAAAAATCTACAACACGAAACAAGGGAAATTCAACTCATAAATAGAAAGTGTCTATAACCGCCAAACAAACAACATTACAAGAGAAAATTTAAATGTCAAACAACTCACAAAACATAGAATTTATCTACGAATAACATTCCCAATTATTATCCTCCACACCACCATGTTTCCACAAGACATGAACTAAGGTAATATAATTCCAATGAAACACCTTCTTCTTGTCATCCTGGATATCTATAGGCCACTCCTCAAAGGTCACATCATCATCAACATCAATCTCATCCAAATGGATGACTTAATAGTCATTATGAAGGTTACGATGGAGCTATGAAACATGAAAAAATCGTGTATTGGGATCATTTATGTGGGGGATTGCTACCCGATACACCATGGCTCTAACACAAGCCAACACATTGAAAGGCCCAAAAAATCTAGAGGAAGCATAATCCCATGACCAAACCTTCACTTCCCACAACGAGGAGTCACTTTCAGAAATATGTGATCCCCAACATAAAACTCTATAAGTTTCCTCCTATGATCTTCAGAAGATTTATGATGATCTTGTGCTACCTTCATCTGCTTGTGAATCACCTAAACCATCACGGTGGTATTTTGTACTAGTTTTATCCTGAGAATCAGTAAATCTCCAAACCCACTCCAACAAAACATAGAATGACAAAGTCACTCATATAAGGATTAAAATGGTACCACACTAATGGTAGAGTGAAAACTATTATTGTAAGTGAAATCTAAGAAGGTATGGTGCCTCATCCACAAACCACCAAGGTATAGGACACAAGAGCGCAACATGTCTCAATGAATTTATATGGTCCACTCTTCCTGACCATCTCTATATGGATAAAAAGTAGTGCTAAGGCATACCTATGAAACAAAAGCATGTTGGAGACCTCTCCACACCATGGAGGTAAAACAAGGATCTCAAACTAAAATGATAATCCTTAGAACATCGTAGAGTCTCACCACCTCCTCAAGATACTTCCTTGATACAACCTCCACTGAGATTGACTACATGATCACTGTAAGGTGATATGATTTCATAAATCAATCCAATACCACCCCTATATAGTTATTTTCTCATTGATGTTGAGTTAAACCATTAATAATGACCATCTAGATGTCTACCCATATCCACTAAAGAACAAGTAATGACTGGCGAAAAGCACTAGGAACATGGTGTTCGAACATCACCTTATATAAGAAAAAACATTGAGACACAAACTCTATAACAACATGATTCAACCCAGGCCACCAAAACTATCATATCAAATATCAATACATATTTTTCATGCTAGGGTGTACTACTGAGGGTGAAATTTGGAACCCTCTTAGAATCTGCTCACGCCCATATAAAAAAATGAAAATCCTTCCTTGAATCAATACCTGGTGTTGTTCAACCTCAGACCCACCATCATAGTCCTCACTGCAAACAACTCGGTCCCTCTAGACCCTTACCTCAAGATCCCCCCAAATGGAATTCTTCCACCAACATCAATAGATATGACATAACCATCATATGAAAAAATAAAACATTTCCCCCCAACATCTCCTATATCGAGATGTAACTCTGAATGTTCTTCCATCACTCTCCAAGAATCAACTAATTCACACATTACATCACTATGTGATATCCTTCTCAGTGCATCATCTAAAAAATTCCTCTTTATAGGTGTATAATATAATTTGAAGACATAATCTAGTAATAATTCCATCCATCAATGTTGTCCCATATTCAAGTCATGTCGGGAGAAAATGCACCTCGGCCTGTTATGATCGTTGAAGACCACAAAACAGTCTCCAATTAGGTAATGTATACATAACTTCAGGGTCGAAATTGTGGATGTCATAGTTATATTCATGGGGATGAAACTATTGATACCCATATGAAAAGATTGATATCAACTGTATTAGAACACATCACAACCCCTACTATGAAGCATCATAGAAAACCTCAATCTGAACTCCTTATACTAACATACAGTGAACCAAAGCACTGAATAACATCTCCTTTAGATATATAAAAATACCTACCACTGGTCAGTCCACAAAAATGCCTGATCCTTTCTAGTGAATGTTGTTAGTGGAGTCTCAACGCAAGAGAAATTAACTACGAACCTCCTATGATAGCCTTAAAGACCAAAGAAACATCACACTTCTTCAACTGTATTGGGGGATGACAAATACACAACTTATTCTATCTTATATGTATCCACAACTTCTCCATATTGGGATATAACAATCCCCAAGAAATGGACTTCTCAATCCTAGAAATTAAATTTTTTCAACTTCTCAAACAACTTCTCACAACAGAGAACCTCCAAAAAGGAACACATATGCTCTTCCTTCTCCTCCTTAGATGTTGAGTACACAAGGATGTCTCGGATAAAAACCACCACCAATTTTTCTAGGAACTCACAAATCACAAAATTCATTAACCCCATGAACATAGCTATAGAATATGTCACACTGAACGGTGTGATAATGAATTATAATCCCCCTGACCATAACAGAAAGATGTCTTTTGGATATCCTCATCCCTCACACGCATATAATGATATCCTGACCACAAATCAATATTCAAGAACCAACATTCACCATTCAAATTATTGAAAAAATCATAAATCCGTATTAGAGGATAGTAGTTATTCACTGTAACTATTATTAAGAAATGATAATTGATAAACAACAGCAAACTTCCATCAACCTTCTGTTTGGAATGAAATTGGTGCACCCCACGGTGACATGCTCGGCCAAACGAAACTTCTTAGTAATATACCATCGAGATATATAAACATCTCTTACGACATAGATGGTTTTATCCTATATAGATACATTGAGATTGGAGACACGCCTTGTTGTGTCTTGATCCCAAAATCTATCCCCCATCAAAGGGGTAATGCCCCAACCACTTCTGGAAGGACATCAAGGTACTCTTCCATGACCCTAGGAAACGCCAACTAATGAACCTCCAACTAACTAAAAATCATCTCATCCATTAAGGATGGAATGGAAGGAACATGCCTCTGACCCATATGAGGGTCTCGCTCACCAACAAACACTATTGGATCTCCATCGTCATTTAAGAACAAAACCTACCTTCTAATGCAAGCCACGATAGCCTACCCTAAATACAACCAATCCATTCTAAGGAGGAAATAATATGGTTTTATCTATAAACATAGTAAATATCTCTATGAGTGGTGTTTCTCTATCACTATCCCACATTCTTTACATATTTTAAACAAGTCACTTTGACCTCCAACTGGTGTAGTCAACACCAACGGAAATGGAAGTCTCTTTACCTCAATTCCCATATCATAGAAAATGGTAGGGGATATGAAGGAGTGTTCCACTCTTGAATCAATCATGGAATGCACCCATGTAGAAAACAAGTAAAAGGTGCCTTGAATGACATCTAACTCGCCTTTTTCTAGCAATGTCAAAGCATGAACATGAACACGACTTACTCTATGGCCTCTCTAAACCAACTGAAGACCACCTCCCTGACCATGCTCTAATCTATGAGGATAGGGGGAATCCTAGGGATGTCCTCTACCTATCCCATAATCACTATGAAGATCCTAAACTAGGGAAACCTACTACTTTAGCCTCAGATAGAACCGCCTCAGTGGAGGAACCTAAAGTGGATTGATTAGTGCATGCTGAATGCTCTAAATGTTGGGGCACTTTCAAGACTGATTACCTTAGACTCCATAAGAAAAATAAGAATCTTATACCTTGAAATATTCGTGTTTGCCTCCACCCCAAGAAAAATGAGATATTGAGGGTTGGGACCTACCCCTGGCTGATCAGAAACTCTTCTTCCCTAAAAAGTGGGAACCTCGTACAACAACTCTTCTTTGTGAGGAATATTGACTACTCCCCTCCCATGATGATCTAGTTTTGGGTAACATCCTATCGATGACCTCTTTTATCACCATCACCTCAATATATATCTCTAGTGTAAATGGGGTGACCTAGAGGTGGATCTCAAGATGTAAAGCATCCTCAAAATTCATTTCCCTAGCTTCCTCAATTCGAAACATGTACACAGAATATCACTGATGGTTCCTTAAATAGATCATGAACTCTCACACACTAGAGCTTCCCTATAGAATGGTAAAATTATCTTGGTGACCGGCCACCTTCATGGTCAATGAAAGAAACTCATCCCTAAACTAGTCTTAGGACTTCTCCTATGAGACATTTGAATCCTCACAATCCCAAGTAAAATGAACAACCATTGGCTCGTTGCCCCCATATAATCATCACAACCAATGATACCTAGTGATCATTTCGAGCAAGGATCGAAATAAAATCTATCAAAACCTCTTCCAAATATTCTTCAGTGACTACATCTAAAACATATCCCTCGTACATCTGCAGACTCTGGTGTTGAAACTCTCAGAGTGTCTTGCTCCAAATGTCATCGTCATCAACCTCTACACTGTGATGATATGATGGCTTAACCTATTAGACATATTCATCATGATCCATCTGATGACATCAACATGTTTCCAAACCTTCAATGGTAAAAATGGTTTGATCTTATAAACCTTGAATATGGAAGGATTTAACATGAATTAATTGTTTTCTTGTATTTTTTTAGGTTAACATATCCCAAGGTCTACCCTTTCAAACATAGGTGGGGAGAATAATTATGAATGATCCATTCAAAGGTCTCCACCCCATAACAAGTATCCCCTCATTTATTAGCCACTATAACCTTAATGGTTTGTAGATCAGATCATAGGGCATTTAAATACCCATGTCTTAGCTGGTCTCATTTGTTTACAGTGCTTGCTAAACAAGGAAAACAATATTATTCTACAAACCCATGCAACCTCACCCCTCCCAAACTCCCAAATCCATCCTATCCTTCAACCATACCTCTGATACCACTTTGTCATAACCCCCTCCTCTCAAGGTGTACCCCACTAGTACTGAAAATGGGAGAATAACGATAGTGACACTAGAGTCCTACCTCCAATAGGCACCGAGTTGGTGACCAACACCGAGGGTATATTAAAAACACATAATTAAGAAATTACCCTCTAAAAGAAGACTTGTGAAATAGAGAGATCAAATAGACACCAACCAACTCCTGTCCAGAACAAAATATAAATGAAAACCCATTAACACATATGTAATATCATGAAAAAACTACTACAAGTGAAATGGAAAACTATTAGTACCAAAAATATGAAGAGACGACAATTACCATGAAGCCAAAATAGATCTTTCAACCCATGAGCTAGTAGTTACCAGCCTGATCTCCAACCTACTCCAACTAACCTAAAAAATGTTTATATATACATAGGTTGAGTATAATAGTATACTCTGTAGAATCCTCACTAGAGCCTGTCATGAAATAGTAAATAAATCAAGTCAAATCATAGTGAACAACAAGTGAGACTAACTCGTCACCTAAACATGTATACTATGTTCCAAGCCTCACCATGGAACTCTCACCACGTATCACATAAAAGAGAATATTATATAATAATTAATATAAAGGGTAACCTGCTACTCTATCCCCAATGGTTTTAAACGTTTACACAACGTCACACATCCTGATCATCTCTCTCAAAAATGATATCTCTAAGACAACCTGGTGATACACCAAAACATTCACCTCATGCAACACAACCACCATATCCAAATAGAAAATAGTAACCAAGTAGTTTCTGGGAGCCACTAGATCTCACATAGTGTGTATCATAAATCAGTTATTATACCTCAAGCCACTACATCACATACACTGAGTTTGGATCCCCAAGACATCATAGACTTTACACGTTATACCTATACTAGTCCATAGGAAACTATATCAAGAATATATTTGTGTGATATAACCACAACCCATTACATCACTCCAAACACATATATGGGGGAAAATAATCATCCTGCACACCAACTTAAGTAACTACCATGTGAAGAGAGTAGGGCCAAAGGGTGTAGTCATCCATCCATACTTCCATCAATATATTAGGGAAACCACCCCTAGGACTCAGAATCAACAGGGTGTCAGTAAACTTAACTGAAAGGGTGGATTAATATATAGAAACACAAAATTACATTATATAATATACCTCACAACCACACTATGGGCATAACCTAGTCATAGATTCGACTGAAAATAACATCTATCATACTCTGGGCTTCCATTACTAAGACTGTATATCCTATAATAACACAACCTTTTAAAGAGCTACATTAATTTACTTATCCATTTTAATCAATTTGATATTCATTAATTAATTCTTTGACCATTAATTAACCATTATAATTTCCAAATTAACTTCCATTATCTTTCAAAACAAAATACATTCCCCCCAGGCACAACCAAATGAATTCCACTACTTCTCAAAAACATAACCTCAGCACTACATCCTAGTAAGTTCCAAACAGATGGGTTAAAAATTGATTCATTTATTTAAAACATCAACACTTTATATATTTCCATATTTATAGGTATTCTAGGAAAACATCAAAATAAACCAAACACAAGGGGATCAATATAGTGAGTAGATGAACTACATGTTGATTATAGACCACCTATAATAGAAGTATAGACTCGTCCATCCTCAATAAGTTAAACATAGAAATAGTGTGTCATAACCCTAACATCTTCACCTCTTTTGGAAGAAGGGTAAACAATACCATCTAACTCAATTGATGTGGAATGTAAAGTAGATTAACATACAATAGATTCAAAAATAATCCACCTTTTATATCAAAAGTTAATCCCATATTTAATCCATTCCATCATCATCAGTGCCTTCCCTGATATTCACATGCATAAATTGATGCATCTCACTACTCTATCTGTCAACTTATCCCACAACCACTTGGAATCCCTACCCCCATATACAACAACAGCTATCCAGTCATATCCATCCACTCTCAGCCATCCTAGTCTCACATCACATCAGGATCTTGGACCTAAAACAAGGCATTCATCCATCACACACAAGAAGATATCACTGCTACAAAACACAATTCACTTGGTCTTTACAAGAAACAGGGAAACTCAGGCTCAAAAAAAAGAATTATATTTTATCACACAAACATCTCTTTATTCCATATTGAATTAATAAATTCATTATCACATGTTCCAACTATAGGAAACCTAAAAAATATGATTCTCAAGCGATCACAAATTAATTTAACAATTAATTTAGCATGCCTTTAGTACATCTATAAAAAATTATCAACATGATTTAGGTTCATCAAACAATCCAATTAAACATGAATGTGGAATCAATTTCATTATAATTAAATTACATCATCAATTGGATTCATTAACATTAATATTTAATATTAATCCAATTAATTATCAGTTATTTATGGATATACATTATTTACATGTTTCCATCTAGAACAACATGAAATAAAATCAATAATTTATATTAGAATATCAAGAAAATCAAGAGGCAAACCATTATCATGGAATAAATCAACACCTTTTTAATTTGATCGATACCAAATCTTTAATCTGGTTCAAATAATAATTATATCAATTTAATTATGATCCAAGGGCCTAAATTGCGATAACACTATGATTGCAATTAAATATATAGAGAATCGGTGAATCTCCTACCTAAAATGGTCTTCAAGGTTATTTTCTTGAGAATAGGAAACAAGATATATCATGATCACCACTCTCGTAATGACTTCATCCACAAGATGATGCCACAACACCACTGCACCAACTGAAAGTTGAGAATGCTCTATTAGAAACAAGGAGATCACATACCATCACATGGAAAGTAGAATAGGAGGAAAAAGATCGATGAACCCTGAAGAATAAAGGTAGAACATACCTTATTTAGATGACAGATCAACTTTCCCAGGTTTCACCATAATAGAGGGTGTACATGATGTAGGAAAAAACCTATAGGGGAACACGATCGGAGGCTACAACACAACGCATGACTTATAAGAGAGGAAGAACTCTGAGCATATTGTACCAAGAAAAAATAATAATTAAGAACATGGGTGGAAGGTATCTCAGCCATTTGAAAATCTAAATAGGGACGTAGTTTATATATGGTTTATATTTTTCTAAAAAGAAGATTAAATGAAAGGAATATAAATGAGGACTACCACATTCAAACATGGCTCAAGATGGGATATTGGTCTGAATATCTGATCAATAAAGACTCAGAAACAAACATTAATAGTCTTCAATGGAAATATTACAAAGATTATGATTATATTAGGATAAATTTTGATTTTAATGTTTCCATTATTTTATTAGGTACATGATTCTTCGTGGGTTTTCAATGTGTGGTTTCTCACTTTTTCTTTAAAATTGTTTGATAATAATAAAAAGGTAATTTTCATACATTCATTATTATTTTTTCAATTCCTTCAAGTCAATAATTCTAATTTTATATGGTGTATTTTAAATGTGAATAGAACCATGTTTGATTTATATAGAAATGTCAAATTCAATATTTGGGGAAATTATATGAATGGTCATAAGAAAAACATCATAATAATCCATAACAATAGGGATATTTTTAATGTTCCTTTATAACCCAATGATTTGAAAAAAATAGCCCTGATGTTTCGATAAAAAAACTCATATGTTGTAAGAAATTATGAATGGATGTTCAAGATCATCTCTACACTGATTGATAATTAATGGTTGGTTTAGAATACAGAATGTAACTTATTCTCCATGGAAATTTATATAGATATACTATAATAGATACACTCTATACAAAAAATAATATAAATGTTAAATAATGTATAAATAAATAGATTTATATTTAGAAATTTTTTACAATATTATATTTTGGAGGGGCTATAGACATTAGATGCATTTATCTTACGAGGTGAATTTCTCACTTTTATATCAATATCTAATCATTTAAGAGATAATGTGATGCCCCTAGAAACATTTTCATATATAAAAGAGTTCATATAAGTATGATAAAATATATAATCTTCAATACTAGAGTGGATAATAACTATACCTTTCACCACAAGGACATAAACTTCCACTTATGTTTTTGTAATTGTATAATCTTATCCTTCTACCCTTGGAATCTTTTTTCCTATACTCTCATGAAATTTACGGAATAAATTAGTATAGTTCCATACATCTTTAAAAATAATGTGCTACTTGTTGATGGCTTCTCTATTACCCTTTTATTCATGATTATAGTGGCATTATTCTCCACACATGATTAAACATCATTTTCCTTCTACGAATATTCCCTGGTGTTTCCATAAAAAAGTATCTCATATTTGAAAATACAGCTTTCACTTCTTCTATTTATCTTTTTTTTAATCCATCATCTTATTATATTTCTTCTAATAAAATCCATATGATATTGAAAACACATTCTCCATATTGATGGAACAAGATATAATATCATGATAGGTTGTGAATGTTTTGGAGACTATTTCCCTTTGAAGAACATTCTTAGTCATATAAATGAAACAATCCATAATTATATATGTAATATATATGTATTAAAAAATATTCCATTTTAAACATGCAATTTTAACTTCATATTTGGAATCATTTTCTTCTTCCATTTATCTTAGACTCAACAATTAAGAGAAATATTTATCCAATATAATTTCCTTAAAAGACTTCCATTCCATGGTATCTATTTCCTCCTCATCCTTAGTGTTTTGAATCAGTGTACACCATTGATCCATGTTCATAGAGTGATGATAAATATCCAAGGGAAAATTATCTTATTCATTAAATAATATTTAGAATTATATATTTTCTATGGAATATATCCATTGTTCATCAACAAATGGATTTTTCACCCATTGAATGAAGGAGGTTACTAATGAATGAAGAGGGATACTATTATTACACATAATTATAGATAAAAAGTCACATCCATAAATTAAATGTTATTGGTTATAACCTAAATCATCAACCCGAATATTGTTAAAATAGTTTAAGCTCCCACTATACCTCCAACTTGAGCATAATCATTATTCCAAAGTTGAAAATCCATACATAAATTATGTGAATTGATATGATTTTCAATCTATCCAATATTTTACATTCATAAATAATTAAATAAAATATTATAGACTATATCAATATTAATTATAATTTATAATGTCAAAACTAGTGAAATAAAAAATAAAAAATAAAAAATTTATGCATAACTAATCTTAGAATCACAAACTATGTTTATTTTGTTACATTCTCAAATAATAAAACTATTATTAAGTTAATAAAAAGGTTTTATAATTAAAATTTGTATTAACCCTAGAATATCCCCTACGTGTGTTAAGAAAGTTTTGTGGTAACAGAATGGTCACCATGCACAAGAATGATGGGTGAGATATACTTGACCAACTCATTTAAATGTTAACACATTGAGATAGATGAATTGCAAAAAAACAACCACTTTTTGTATCATGAAAAGGAATTATTTCTAGTAAATTCATATAATAACATCATTAAAAATGTTATGATATTATCATATACATATAAATATCCTAAATTTTTATTATAGGGTTATATTCACTACTATATGTTTTTCTATATCGAGTTCCCATGATTTCTACATAAGGTTTTATAATACCAACTGTTAGGTTCCCAAACTAAGTATACAAGAATAGATTATTATAATATTAAGATGGTAATAGATCCAATTGATCACATCCAATATGACATGATAGTTTCAAAATATTGGAAAACTATAAACATATTTTAATCTCTCATTACCTTTGAATACTTAAAAATAAATATTGTTTTTTTCTTCTATAACAATTTTTAAATTTATTTCATCCCGACATTTCAATATTAATAAACAAAATGGAATGTCATGTACCAAAAACACGAGACTAGGATGATCCCAGATACTCATTATGGGTATGTGTACAATATAATTTTGAAAAGGAATAAATAATATTATATGAATAAATGATAATTATATAATTCTTTATAAATAATCACATGATCATAAAACATATACACCGATATAAACATTATTAAAATATTCACATGAACACCAAAAACTGATTTCATAATGATAGAATATTTCATGACCTTGTCCCCTCAATGTGGACCCCTCCCATGGTGGAAATGACAGAAGAGTGAGAGTGACACCCATGTCCCACCTTCCTTAGGCCCTAGGTTAGTGACTAGAAAGAAAGGGAATAATAAACACACAGATGGGAGCCATTAACCTCTAATAGAACACATGTGAAAGAGATAGATTAGATAGATACCAACAAAATTCTACTCAGATTACCATATAAATGAAAACCTACTAACACACATGTAATTTCATTTAAGAACTACTACAACTAAAAGGAAATACTATAAGTACCAAAATAAAGGTAAAGACGACATCGGCCACAAAGCCCAAATTGCTCCTACAACCCACAAGATAGTAGTAACCAAAATAATCTCCAACCTACTCCAAATGATCTGGAAAACAAATTATAAATACATAGAGTGAGTATAACAGTATACTATGTCAGATCCTCCTTAGATCATCTTGTGTAAAAGTAAATAATGTATTCCAAATCACAATAAACAACATGTGAAACTAAGTCATCACATAAATAGATATACAATGTTCCCAGACACACAGTGTCTAACCAATTATCACATAAAATAACATATTATATAATAATTAATATCAATGGAAATCCACAACCACTTCCCCACATGTTTTCTACTTTTCCCTGACAATGCGCTTTTGGTGCATCTCTCTTTAAAAAAATATTGCTCGAAGACACCTGGGTGAAGCAACACAACATGAACCTCTTGAAACACAACCACCATGTCCACATATCCAAATGTGAATAGGATGTCTATAATACCCACCAAATCTCATGTATCATGTATCATACATTACGTATTATACCTCAAGCCATTACATCCCATACACCAAGTAAGGATCCCCTAGCCAGCACAGCCTATACATGTTACACAAATAGTCTTCCATATGAAACTCTATCTAGAATATTTGTGTGTAAAAGACCACAATCCATTATATACCTCTACCCACATACATGGGGAAAACTATGTGTCGTTCATACCATCACATGTAACTATCAAGAGATGCAAGCAGGGCTAAAGGGGGTAGTCATCCATCCGTCCTCCTGCCAGAATGTTGGGGAAAACACCCCAGGGCTCAGAATCCCCAGGGTGTTAGTCACCCTAACTCCCAGGTTAGAGTACCATATAAAAACACAAAATTATATGATATAATATATCTCATGACCACAGAATGGGGAAAAATCATAGATTCAAATGTAGCTAATGTCTCTCAAACTCTCGGATGCTACTACTATGACCTGATATCCTATAAGCACACAACCATTTAAAGATCTACATTATGTTACTTATCTGTTTTTATAAATTGAGCTTAAAAGTAACTAATTCTTTTATCATCAATTATCCATTATCATTTCCACATTACATTCCTTTATCATTCTAACAAAGATCTATTCCCCTCATTCAAAACCAAACAGAGTCCATAGCTTCTTAGAAAAATCACCTTAGCACTACATCCCAGCAAGCTCCAACATCATGTGATAAAAATTCACTCATTTATTAACAATTTAACACTTTCCATATTTCCATATTTTCATGTATTCTTGGAAAACATCATATGATACCAAACATAAGGGGCTCAATAAGGTGAGTAGATGAACTACCCTTCGTGTCTTTTCCACTTATAGCCTGAGCCCAGACCCATCCATCCTCAAGAAGATAAATATAGAACGCACATGGAATACCCAACACATATTCTCCTCTTTTGGAAGGATGGTAAGAAATACCATCTACCTCAAGGATTGGGGATATTAATGTAGATGAACAAAAATATATTAAACAAGCACCAAACATTCATATCAATGGATAAGACCATATTCAACCTATTTTGTCATCATTGGTTCCCTCCACAACACCCACACGCATACATTGATTCATCTCACCACTCTAGGTGCCAACTAATCCCATATAAATTGAGCCTCCCTTCCCCCACATACCACAGTATCCATCCAGGGTCATCCATTCTAGGCTCACATCGAATCACAAGCAGCAAGAAATAAACATAGCAATCGGGCTCTTGGCCATTAAATAAGGCCTCTAGCCATTACACACAACAGGATATCATGGATCCAAAACACAAGGACATTGGAATTTACAATAAAGAGGGAAAATCAGTATATACAAAGTCATTATATTTTATCACATTGTAGGTTCTTTATTCTATATTGAATTAACAAATTCATTATCAAAGGTTCTAACTACAAGAAACCCAATAAACAATCTTCTCATGCTATCACAACTTAATTAATATATTAATTTAACATGCATTTAGTAATTTTATTAATAAGAATAAACATGATTCATGTTCATCAGCTAATCTAATTAAACATGCATATTGTATTAATTTTATTATCATAAAATTACAATAGCAACATTATTCATTAACATACCACTTTAATATTAATATAATTAATTGTCAATTATTTCTATCTTTACATTATTTACCAATTTCCATCAAGAACAAAATAATAAAAAATTATTAAGAGATATAACTCTATCTAAAAAATAAATAGGAAAACCTTTATCATGGTATAAGGAAACAACATCGTTATGTGATGGATACCAATTCTTTAATCTTGTTCAAATAATTATTCTGCCAATTTCATTATGGTCCAAAGGGATAATTCATTATAACTCTCCAATTTCAGGTAAATAATAGAGAAGCATAGAATCCCCAACCTAAAAATGTATTAAACATTATTTTCATTAGAAAAAACAAGAAATAGAACAAGATCACCTATTCTGCAATGACTGCATCCACTCAAGGACATCGTGACACCAACGCACCAACCAACAATCAAGAAAGATCCATTAGAAACATAGAGATCACATTCCATCACCTGGAATGGAGAAACAAGGGTAAAAATATTGAGAAACCCAAAATAATTGAGGTAGAACATACCATATATCTAAGACATATCGACACATCCTGGTTGCACCAAAAGATAGGGTTTGCATGTAGTAGGAAACAAATCCAATGAGAACATGATCCAACAGTAAAAAAACAATGCACGACTCCTATGGAAGGAATAACTTTGGGTGTTTTATTCAAAGGAAAAAAATATTGAAGAACAAGTTTGGAAGGTATCTCATCCTTTTGAAAATCAAAACGGAGTAGTGGTTTAGATATAGTTTAGATTTTCTATTAAAAGTGGATCTAATAAAGATTAAGTGTTTTGACTGAGTAAAGTCACTCCAACCCTTAGGAAAATTTGGATAGGTGTGATGGGTATTAAATTATCCTTAAGTCCCTTAAATCAAGGATTTGGATATGTTATGTATCAAAGATAACATTAATGGAGGGAAACTATTGGAAGCTTTAAAAACTATTCATGAATCACTGTTGGATGATTCAACATGGGAAGACTCACCATTGGATGAGTCATCATTGGTTCAGTCACCTTTTGATGACTCAACATTGGATGGGTAACAATTGTAGGACTCCCCTTTGGATGAGTGACCATTCGGTGAGCTACTGTTTTCCTAGTCACTATTCGGTGAGTCAATGTTTGGTGAGCTACCAATCAGAGAGTCACTATGATGTCGGTCACCATTTTGTGGTCTACTATTTTGTGAGTCACCATTTGGGGATCTTCAATTCGGTGAGCCACCATTCATGAGTTACCATTCTATAAACATTGTTAACAAAATAGTACATTTTGGAAAAGTGTTGAAATAAGTCACCATGACCTCCCACAACACCTCAAACATCAGATTTCCACAATGGAATGGACTAGAGCGGTCTGGAAAATTACATTAGATGCCTATCAAACTATTATTATCCTTGAGAATCCAAAACCATCCTAGAGAAGAAACACAAAAGGGGATGTCTGAACATTCACCATACAATATACCTCTCAAGGTTATCACCACTACAAGAGCTCAACCACATCAAGAAGGAACAATGTGAAACCACCCAACAACCACAAAATGATCTTAAACACTCTCATGTAGGAGATAACTCTCCAAATATAGAAATACACAACACGAAACAAGATAAATTCATCACATAAATAGAAAGCACCTATAACCACACAAAAAACCACATTAAAAGAGAGGAGTTAAATGTTAAACAACTCGGGGTACATAGAATGTATTTAAAAATCATATTCCCTTGTATTATCCTCCACACCACGGTGCTACCACATGACATGAACTAAGGGGATATAATGCCCACAAAACCCCTTCTCCTGGAAATCCTAGATCTCTATAGGTCTCTCCTAAAAGGTGAAATCATCATCAACATTAATCTCATCCAAATAGATAACATGATAGTCATTATGATTGTAACGATGGAGTTGTGAAACTTGAAAAAAATCATGTATCGGGATAATCTTTGGGGGTATGTTCTACCAAATGCACCATGGCTCCAACACAAGCTGACACTTCGAAAGGCTCATCAAATCAATGAGAAAGATTAATCCAATGACCAAACCATCACTGCCCACAATGGGGAGTCACTTTCAGAAACATGTGATCCCCAACCTCAAACACTAGATGTTTCCTCCTATGATCTGCATAGGACTAATTACGATATTGTGCAACCTTCATCTGCTTGTGAATCACCTAAACAATCTCAGTCATATTCTATACCTGTTCCAACCTGAGAATCACTGACTCTCCAAACCCATTCCAGCACAACATAGAATGACATGGTCGACCATACAAGGCTTCAAATGGAACAACACCAATGGTGGAGTAGAAAATGTTTTTGTAAGCAATATCTAATATGGGAAAGTGCCTCATATATGAAACTCCAAAATCTAGAACACAAGAAGGAAATATATATTCAAGATCTTATATGGTCCACTCTATTTGACCATCCATCTACTGATGAAAATCAGTGCTAACGTATAACTGAGAACCCAAATCATGTTAGATACATCTCCACACCATGTATTTAAAACCAGGATCTAGAATGAAAATGATCATCCTCAGAAGATCGTGGTGTATTTCCACCTCCTCCGGAAATAGACTCGAAATAACCTCCACTGAGATCGACTACATGATCCCCATAAGGTGGAATTATTTCATCAAATGATCCACTACCACCGTTATAGAGTCATTGAATCTTTGAGATTGCGGTAAACCATTAACAAAGACCATTTATATGTCCACCCACATCCACATAGGAACATGTAATGGCTGGAATAAGCACTAGGAACACAGGGTTTGGAAATCACCATTTGGAAGAAAAAAATTGAGACACAAAATATACAACTAGATGCTTTGACCCAGTCCACCAAAACTAACATCTAAAAGATCAATACATATTTTTCAGGCTTGGGTGTACTGATAAGGTTGAAATGTGGAACTCTTTTTGAATCTACTCACGCAATAGTAATGGAATGTAAATCCTTCCATAAATCAATAACTGGTGTTATTCATCCTTAGACCAATCATCAGGGTCCTCACTACAAATAACTCGGTCCCTCTAGACCCTTACCTCAAGATCACCAAGATGGGATTCCTCCACCAACAGCACTGGATATGAATGTACCATAATCTAAAAAAGACAACTTCTTCCCCCAACTTCTCCCATATCTATATGTAATTCTGAATTTTCTTCCATCACCCTCCATAAATCACCTAATTTACACATTTCATCACTATGTGACATCCATAACATTCCATCAGCTAAAACATTCACCTTTCCAGGTGTATATGATATTTATAAATCATAATCCGGTAATAATTCCATCCACCGACACTGTTGCAAGTTCACATCATAATGTGAAAAAATGTTCCCAATGCTCTTTTGATCGGTGAAGTCCAAAAAAATTGTCTCTAATAAGGTAATGTCTCCACAACACTAGGGAAAACACCACTACTTCGAACTCAAAATTTTGGATGGCATAGTTACATTTGTGGGGATGAAACTGTCAATACCCATATGAAAATATTGATCTCTACTGTATTAGAACACATCCTAACCCAAGATGTGAAGCATCATAGAAAACCTCAAACTGAACTCCTTCTACTAGAAGACAAAGAACCATAGAACTGGCCCACTTCTAATATAGATACATGAAAAATACCTAACACTGGTCACTCCACACGAATGCTCAATCCTTTATGGTTAATGTTATTAGTGGAGTCAGAACCATAGAGAAATTAGCTACAAGCCTCCTATAATACCTTAAATTCCAAATAAACTCCACACTTCTTCTTATATATTGGGGAATATAATGACCAACATCTTCTTTCTTCGATGGATCTACAACTTCTCCCTATTGGGATAAAACATTCCCCAATAAATGAACTTCTCGATCCTAGAAAATCACACTTTGACAGCTTCTCAAACAACTTCTCATGATGGGGAACTCCTAAAAATGCATGCATATGCACTTCCTTATCATCATTAGAATCTGAGTACACAAGGATGTATTAGATGAAAACCACCACAAACATATCCAAGAACTCGCGAAAAACAGTGATCATTATCCCTATGAACCCAACTAGAGCATTCATCACACCTAACGAAATCATAATGTAATCATAACTCCCCTGACAATAATGGAAAGAAGCCTTTGGGATATCCTCTTCCCTCACACACATCTGATGATATCTAGAATAAAAATCTATATTTTAGAACCAGAATTCACCCTTCAAATTATTGAAAACATCATCAATCTAAAGATGAGGATACCTATTATTCACTGTCACTTTTTTTAAGAGATGATAATCGATACGAAACTGAAAAATACCATCAACCTTCTGTGTGGAAGAAATTGGTTCACCCCACAGTGACATGCCCGGCCAAAAAAAAATGAATATTAATAGACCATCAAGAGGTATAAACATATATTACAACTTATAACGTTTTATCCAATATAGATACATTGCGATTTGATACACTCTTAGTTGTAGCCCGACCCCAAAATCGATCCCCCGTCGAGGGGGTAATGCCCCAACCTTTTCTGGAAAGACCTCAAGGTACTCTTCCTTGACCCTAGGAAATGCCATCTACTAAACCTATCTTGAACTCAAAATTAGCTCAGCCATTAAGGATGAGAAAGAAGGAACACACCTCTGAGCCATCTAAGGGTCTCGCTCCCCAATAAAAACTATTGGATCTCTACCATCATTGAAGAATAAAACCAATCTTCTATATAAATCTAAGATATCCTACACTGAATATAACCAATCCATGCTAAGGATGAAATAATATGGATGTATCTGTAAACATAGGAAATCTCTTTAGGATTGGGGTTTCCCCAACATTATCACACATTCTCTACATACTTCAAACAAGTCAGCTTGACATCTAACTAGCGTAGTCAACACCAACAACAATGGAATTATATCTACCTCAATTCCTATAACATGTAAAAGGGAAGGTAATTAGAATGAGTGTTTCACTATTTAATAAAACAAGGAATGCACCCATTTATATAAAAATTAAAAGGTGCATCGAACGACATCTAACTCGCCTTGTACAAGCAATGAAAAAGCATGAAGATGACAACAAAATTCTTCATGGCCTCTCCAACCCTACTGAAAGCCACCCCCATGACCACACTTTTGTCTCTAAAGATGGAGAGAATACAAGGGCTATCCTTTACCTACCCCATATGCACTCTACTTATCCCAAACTAGTGAAACCTACTATTATTGCCTCGGTTGAAACTGCCTTAGTAGAAGATCCAAAAGTGGAATGAATGGCGCATGATGACTGCTCTAAATGTTTTAGAAATTTATCCACTAATGACCTTATACTCCATAAGAAAAAATCATATTTTCCCCTGACATAGGCCTATGAGCCTCCACCCTCAGAGAAATGAAATATTGATGGTTGAGACCTACCCCTGACTGATCAAAAACACTTCTTCCATAAAAATTGGTAACCTCATTCAACAACTCTTCTTCGTGAGGAATCATGACTACTCCCCTCTCATGGTGATCTGGTTCTATATAAATTCTTATCAAAGAACTCTTCCATAACTAGCACCTCAATATATATCTTCAGTATAAATGGGGTGACTAGATGGTGGATCTATTAATGAAAAGCCTCCTTGAAATGCCTCTCCCTAGAATCCTCATTTGGATAACGGTTCAATGAATATCATAAAAGGTTCTTGAAATAGATTCTGAACTCTCCCATATTATATATTCCATGTAGAAGGGTAAAAAGATCATGTCGAATGACCTCCTTCACAGACCAAGAAAGTAACTCATCCCTATACTATTCTCCAATCTTCTCTTATGAGACTTTTTAATCCTTGTGATCACAGAGGAATATGAACCACCACTGCCTCAATGCCCCATATAAAATCATCACAACCAATGATACCTAGTGATCCTTCCAAGCTTGGATTGAACTAAAAATATATCTCAACCTATTACAATCAGGCTTCTTTGACTTCATCTACAATGGAGCCCTCGTACTTCTACAGACGCTGGTATTGAAACTCTCTAAGTTTCTTACTCTAGGTGTCATTGTCATCAACCTCTACTCTATGATGATTTACTCTCATAACCTGTTAGACAACTTCATCGTGATCCAGATGAGGAATTAAACCTATTTCCATACCTACAAAATGACAAATTGTTAGAGCTTCTAAACCTATAATATGGAATGCTTTTAACATTAATAATAATTTTTTCATGTATTCATTTGAGGTTAACCTATCCCAAGGTCTACCCTTTCAAACATAGGTGAAAAGAAGAATTATTCATGAACCTTTCCAAGGTCACCACCCCAAAATAAGTATCCCCTCATTTGGTCACCACTATAACTTTAATGGTTTGTGCATCAGATCACAGGTGGGCTAAATACTTGTGTATCAGCTAGTATCCTATGTTTGTAGTTCTTTTAAAACATAACAGACATTATTTCTCTACCAACACATGCAACCTCACCGGCGACTAACTCCAAAATCCATTTTATCCCTCAACCATACATCTATACCCATCTGTCATGAACTTCTCCCCTCAAAGTGTACCCCACATGGGCTAGAAATGGGAGAAAAGATATAGTGACACTGGATTCATACCTCTAGTAGTCCTTGAGTTGGCGACCAACAACGAGGTTATATTAAACACACTTATGGGATACATTACCCTCTTAGAAAAGACATGTGAAAAATATAGACAAAATAGACACCAACAAAATCCTAATCAGATCGAAATATAATTAAATCCCAAAAAGACATATGTAATTTCATGAGAAAAACTACTAAAAATGAAAGGGAAAACTGTAAGTACCAAATGAAATATATTGATGACAGTGACCATGTAGCTAAAATAGCTCCTTCAACCCACAAGCTAGTAGTTACCAGCTTGATATCCAACCTACTCTATGCAACCGAAACATTTTTTTATATACATAGGGTCAGTATGAAAGTATAATCAGTAGGATCCTCCCTGAAGCCACTCGTGAAATACTAAATAAAGCATGTAAAATCATAATAAACAACAAGTGAAAGTAACTCACAACCTAAACAAGTATACTATGTTCCCATACCCACCATGGATTCTCTCACCAAGTATCATATACAAGAAAATATAATATAATAGATCATATCAAGGGTAACCCGCTACTGTTTCCCCAATGGTTTTAAGCATTTCCCCAACGTTGTATGTCCCCAGAATCTCTCTCCAAAAAGGATAGCTCTAAGACACCTCAGTGAAGTCCCACAACATTCACCTCATGCAACACAACCACCATGTCCTCATTGACAAAAGTAACCAAGTACTTTATGGGAGCCACCATAGCTCACATGGTGTGTATCATACATCAGGTATTATAACTCAAGCAATAAAATCCCATACCCCAAGTAAGTATCCCCAAACCATCATAGCCAATACACGTTACACCTATAGTAGTACATAAGAGACTATATATAGAATATATGTGTGGGAAATAACCATAATCCATTACATCCCTCCAAACACATATATGGGTAAAACTAATTTTTTTCCATACCAATATAAGTAACTACCATGAGAAGAGAGCGGGGCCAAAGGGGTCAGTCATCCATCCATCCTCCCAATAATATATTGGTGAAACCACCACCCCTAGGGAACATAATCAATAGAGTATTAGCCAACCTAACCGATAGGGTGGAGTAGCATATAGAAACACAAAAGTACATAATATAATATACCTCACAACCACACTATGGGAATAACCTAGTAATGGACTCGACTTCACCTAACATCTCTCAAACTCCTGACTTCCACAACTAAGACTATATATCCTATAAGAACATAACCATTTAAAGAGATATATTAAGTTTATTGTCCTTTTTTATAAATTTCACATTATGTTAATTAATTCTTCAACCATTAATTTACCATTTTTAATTCCAAATTACTTTCCATTATATTTCCAAACAAGATCCATGCCCCCATGGATAATAAAACATGGTACACAACTTTCCGGAAACATAACCTCAGCACTGCATTCCAATAAGCTCCAACCTCATGGGTTGAACATTGATTAATATATTAACAAGAATAAAACTTTCCTTATTTCCATATTTCTAGCTATTCATGGAAAACATCCAAAGCTATCAAACACAGTGGTCTCAACAAAGAAAGTAGATTAAATACCCATAGATTGTTTACCACCTATAATAAGAACATAGACCAATCCATCCTCAAGAAGAAAAACATTGAAAGAATGTGGTATACCCTATGAGTCTTCACCTCTTTCAGAAGAAGGGTAAGAAAGACCATCTACCTCAAGCAATGTGGAATGTAATGTAAATAAACGAACAATAGATTTAATAAAGATCCACAGTTCCTATCAATGGGTAATGCCATCCTTAACCCATTCTATCATTATCGGTGCCCTACCCAACAACCACATGCATAAACCGATGAATCTCACTACTCTGGGTGTCAATTTATCCCAAAAACACTAGGCCTCCATACCCCCATATACAAAAATATCCATCCACTATCATCCATCCAGTCTTAGCCATCCTAGTATCATATCACATCAGGCTCTTAGACCTAAAACAAGGCATTAATCATTATCACACAATAGGATATCACAACTCCAAAACACAATGCACTTGGACTTTACAAGAAAACAGGGAACTAAGTCTCTACAAAGGAATAATATTTTATAACCCAACCATCTTTTTATTACATCATGAACTAATCTATGTATTATCAAAAGTTCAAACTATAGGAAACCGATGAAACATGCTTCCCAAGCAAACACAAATTAAATAAACAATTAATTTAACAGTCATTTAGTATATATCTCAAAAATTATCAACATGCTTCAGGTTCATCAACCAATAAAATTAAACAATCATGCTGCATAAATTTAATTTTCATCAAATTACAACATAAACTGTATTCATTGAAATGAATATTTATTCTTAATCCAATTAATTATCAATTAATTCTATATATACATTCTTTACGAGTTTCCATCAAGAAAAACATGTAAAAAATCAAACATATATATCACAATATCTTGAAAATCATGAGGCAAACCATTATTATTGAATAAATATACAATTTCACTATGTGATCGATAACAATTCTTTAATCTAGTTAAAATAATAATTCCGTCAAATTAATTATGATCTAAAGGTATAAATAAAGCTAACTCTATGATATTAATTAAATATATAGAGAAACAATGATTCCCATACCTCAAAATGTCTTCAATGTTCTTATCTTGAGAAAGGACTACATAATATATCATCATCACCTCTCCTATAACAAATGCATCCACTAGAGGATGTCGTGACACCATTAAAATAACCAAAAACCGAGAATTGTCCATTAGAAGCATAGAGATCACATAACATCACATGGAATGGAGAATGAGAGAAAAAAGATCAAGGAGACCAGAAGAACAAAGGTAGTACATAACTTATATCGATGATAGATCACCACTTCCTGGTGATACCATAACAAAGGGTGTGCATGCTGTAGGAAAAAACACTATGGGAATATGTTCAAATCATACAACACAACTCATGAATCCTTAGAGAGGAAGAAATCTGACCAAACCATACCAAGAAAAAACAAGAATGATGAACATGTGTGGAAGGTATCTCAGCCTTTTGAAAATATAAATTGATAAATAGCTTAGATAGGTTTATATTTTCCTTTAAAAGCGGATATGGTCATCATTTCGTGTTTTGTCTGTGTAATGGAAACCTAACCCCATTGAAAATTTATATATGAGTTATGGGATTTGAATCATCCCTAAATCCATCAAAACAAGGATTTGAATGAGTTTCACATGAAAGAGAAAATCAAAAGGGAGAAACTATAGGAAACTCAAATCATTATTCATGAATCGCCATTAGATGAGTCACCACTAGATGAGTCACCATTGGATTAGTCACTATTGGATGATTCACCAATCGATTAGTCATTGTACGATGAGTATCTGTTGGATGAGTCACTATTGGATGAGTCACTATTAGAGGACTCACCATTGGATGACTAATCGTTTAGTGAGATCCTATTTAGTGAGTCACAATTCGACGAGTTGTCATTCAGTGAGATACCATTCAATGAGTCACAATTTAGTGAATCATTGCTTGATTTTATATCATTAAATGATTCACGTTTTGGTGTGCTACCATTAGGTAAGACACTATTTTCAAGTCAATATTATGGGAACACTTTTCACAAAACAATAAATTTTAGAAATATATTGAAATAAGTCACATTGACCTCTTAGAACACCAGATGCACTATATTTTAAAAAAGGAATATACCAGAGAGGTCCTGGCCATTAGAAAATGCCTAATTACAGAAATATAAAACAACCATCTAGGCCTAATGACGAAGAACAAAAAATATATTGGAAATGCATCATGCTAATAAATCATACATAAATGTCTAAGGCCACTTACAAATACCCAAAATTATTTATCTAACAAGAACCATTGATGAATTTATGTTCTATGAAAATCCATTCTCTAAAATTGAATTCATAATTAAAATTAATTCAATATAATAATGAACAATACATCCAAATCAACATGACATAAAAAAGAAATAATTTTCTGTATTGGAAGAACTGTAATATGTAATATCCACACATTAACCAATCAAACCGATCATAATCCTTCAATAATAAATACATCTTTTGGTATCATTATATTTTATCTTTACTAAAAATATTATTCTTTAAATTATTTTATCATAGATAAAATATATTCAAAAGATCACTGGAAAATTTCATATGGAAAATAATGGTCTTAATTTGAATACGATTTTAAAAATATAAAAATTAAAAAAATATATGGAAATAGTTTTATTATAAAATAAATTGAAAAAATTTATATAATTATTAATGTAATGAGTCGTTATAATGGTGTGATATTATCTTTATTATATATAATTTAAAAAACCTTCCATTTACATTTTGGTTATAAGGAAATAAATATCATATTCATAAATGAAAATAATATTACTTTTAATTTTTTTTAAAAATTTCAAAAAAATATATATGTACTTAATAAATCAATTTATAATGATAAAAACTATCCTTAAATTATTTTAATGATAATAATGTCAATAGTGAAAAAGGTTCCAAACCAGGTAGTAAAACATTGTTAATTTTTCAAAAAATTTAATTTTGGAATCTTCGGTTACTAAGAAAATGAAAATGGAAGTAACATTTTAAATTTATAGAAAATAATATATTATAAAAATATATTTTTGAAAGAAAAAAATATCATGTATTTCCCCCAGTGGAGACTTAAACATAGAGAATTAAGAACAATTATGAGATCATTAAAAAAACCCTTTCCTAAGGTTTGACATCCTTCATACAAGATTGATCTTCAGGTATAACACCTATAGATTTATAATATATATATTATAAAACCGTAATAATATATATAATATCATATATGATTTATTTTCAAATTTTTCCACCCATTTAGTAATAATTATTTTCTAAAATCACTATTATTGGTAATAACTATTTCATTTTACTTGTATGTTTTTGTTCGGTAGATTCAATCCTTTTAACTTGATCATAGTTCCACTATGTACTAAATGTTAAACATGATATAAATCTTTTTACATTAGTTATATATTTGTTTATTGTTATCCAATATTGTTTAAAATAGAAAACGAATTACACCATTCAAAGTGGTAGTAGGGATTATGTATGCATGAATGTTATTTTCCCTTCTCAACTTATGGTAAAAAGTAAAGTTAATTTACAATTATCCATTATAAAATAATAATTATATGATATTATATATATATATATGAAATATACCCTTATTCCCATCCATGAATTGAAAAAGTTAAAAACTAATCACGTCATTTTGGGAGGGTGGTTGTCCATGAGTACAGCCAAGTGACAATATCATTTTTACGTTGTTGGAAAATATGGTGAATAATGGTGGTTTAATAATCTTAATTTTTTATATTTTGGGTATTGAATTTTTTTATTTTAATAAATTTAACATATTTTTAGAGGTGGTATAAAAATAAATTAAAAATAATGTGATCAGTTAAGGTGATTACCTCTCTATTGACGGTACTCTATTATATATCCTCATGTGGACCCTAGGGTTAGTATTTTAGGATGTGAAAAAAATCCTAAAACATGGGTTGTTATGTTTTCAAGATAAATATGCAGGTATTGGTTGATCAAGGATACACAATAGGGTGAGAAGAAGGGAGGGAAGGGGTATCATTTTCTAAGTTTAGGGAGAGATTCTAATGGAATGTCAACAAATATTTAAAAAATAAATTTCCGTTCTCAAGAAAAATCATTCCAAAAAGGGAGATATTATAAGAAAATGTATTATTTGGTTTAAATACAATAAGATAAATAAAATTTTATTTATATATGTTATTTTTAAACCACATGTTCAACCCCATTGTTAACCTCATTTAACCCTAACCATGGTAACCACTTTTTCACCTCTTATGGGATATAATTTTACATATATTGTGAAAAATGTCTCATTAATGGAAAATGGATTATATATTAGGCCATATTAAATCCTCTTTATATTATTTCAATATTTTTATGATTTTTATATAATTTAATAAGATATGTTTTTCATAAAATATCATTAATTCATTTTGATGCTATTCATTCAAGCTATCTTTGAAAACCCAAGATAGTGAATTAATTATAATATAATAATATTACACATATATATAATTTAATATTAATATATAAAAATAATGTAACTATATAACACACTAATGTTCTATAATAGTTAATATTTTCATAATCATTCATTTTATTTTTATATTAATTGACGAAATATTATGTCACATGATGCATGTATTTTAGGTTATTATATAAGACCTAATAATTACAAATAAATTACTTCAAGAAAATATTTTTATTATGAAAAAATGGACATTATTACTTGTTCAAAAAAATTATTGTTTAATTGCGTTATAAAATAATAGATATTTTAAATTAAAAGGGTGATATTTTGTTTTTTTCTTTACATTAAATATTATAATTTCCATTTTCGTGGAAGGTGTCACATAAAAAATTAAATTTCAAGGCCTAGGTGATAATTTTCTATGAAACTTAATGTAATTATCTTATGATGAATTATGGTGAGCATAACATTTTTTTATCCTTGGTTATCCATATTGACTATTCATCGAGGTGATAAGTTTTAACACATAAACTATTAATAATTCCAAAAAACAAGGGGGAACAACATACCTATTTTGAACCACCTAATTACAAATATAGAATTCATTTTTTTTACAATATAATTTCAAAATGGCGCATAAATTCAATTTAATACAAATGTGAAAAACATGATGAAACCCTTTTTTATAAAAATACATTTTTATGCATAATAATGGATATATACTCTTATCTGATTTTTAGAAATAATATTAAAGAAATTTTGAAAAATATGATTGGATAAATAACATATATATATATATCATTATAATGATTCACTGATATTGAGAAATTAATTTATAATTAAAAAAATACAGTCTTCCCATTATAAACAATTTTTTTGAAAAAAAACATCTCTTTTATATACAAGGGATTTTATATTTCTTTTATAGTCAATTGATAACTAATGAATTTATTTAATACAAGGGTAAACCATGCAGTTTTCAAAATGTAGTTGTTCCTATTCATACCCACAAAATTTAATAACATGGATATAATGATATAAATTATTATTGTTCATCTAGACCTAGGGATGGGTGTAACCCTTTCTATCGATGACATAAAATATTATTTATAGAACTATATTATTAAATATTTTGGTGTTACAACAACTATTATTAATAATGTTTAAATTGTCATTTTATTTTTTCTTTTCAATGTAAACCTATTGAATTTTTTTTTCTAAATATGTGATATAAAATTGAAATTATATTTTCCTCAAGAAAATTTTAAGTGATCTTTTAACGGAATTTTCATCTAAAACCAATTCATTCAATGTTTATAATGATTTACTATGAATATGATCCAATGTTACCATTTGTATCTCATTTATATATCTTTAATGATTACGATGATGAAATAATGATTAAACTTAAATCCCTTCCATGAGTTATGATTAATGACATGATGCATTTTTTAGGATCTTATGAAACTCATATATATGGTTTTCATTATGTGATGAGTGGGGGAGAAATTATATTTCCTTCAAATACATTGTGTTCTGACGGATATAACCTAATATAATAAAGACTATAATGGGGAATGATCCCATTTCAATAAGTGAAATTTTCAAATAAGTTTGTTTCTAGAGTGAACCTTGACTAAGGAAATGTTGAAATGTTTAGTGATATTAATCCCCTATGATAGTGATGGAAGTGAGAATTTAATGAGGAAATTATTTTCTATGTTAATGAATAAGCCATAAATTTATTTCACATAGTAATAAAATGTTCTCATTGACCATGATTTCTAATTACTGATTCCAAACTCTTATGTTTTATGATTTTTTTTGAAAAACCATATTCCAAGATGGATTATTAATGACCATTAACTAGTTGTGTATAATTGTAATAATTCATTATCATTTTCTTTTAGAAATATACTTACCTTATGCACAATCATGAAAATTCCTAATATATCATCGGTGTTATCTTACCGGGAATTTGATCTCATCCTTTCATTTTTCCCTTCCCCAGGTTATACTGAATGGTTTGTTGAATGATAGGTATACGAATTGTGCTAGTTGTGATGAACTAAATGGGGAATGATATAGAAATTTTATTTACCTATTATTCCTATAATCATTTTTAAAAATACATTAACCTTTTACTATTATTCCATATATAATATTATTATATAGTGAATATTCATCTAATTAAATGATGCCATTATTTAACAATGATTGATGCCACAATATTCTCATTTAATGTTACATATTTCATTAACCAAAATTTCCATGGTGTGGAATATGTATACATTGATTCCAACATTCATCAATTTAATTAATTTTTTACTATTATTGAAAACAAATATAGTTTCCAAAAAATTCATTGTTATTTTATATACAATTGATTTCAAAATGATATCACAATCCTCTTTAATCCCTTTAAAATTAACATTAGTTTTCATAGTTATTGATATTTCATCATCAAAACCAATTTTAATTTTATCCGTTTAATTTAGTCTCTTATCGTCCAATACATTCTCAACAATTGATGCACCTCTTTTTACATTTTCTTTAAGCTGTTGATTTATCAACTAACCATAATATACCTTCTTATCATAACCAATTTCTTTATTTGAATATCATAATTCATCATTAGAATAACCACCCCTTATCCAAGGGACTCAACATTAATTTCTCACTCCTTTGTATTAATATTTTGATCATTTAACTCATTATTATGTTATTAGATTTTTATTCTGAAGATAAATATATCTCTAAATGATCCTTGAGTAGCTCTATGTTCCCGAACTAAATCTCCATCTATGTGATTTAAAATTATATTTCATCAATATAATATGGTGATTATTTATAAAAATTTATCATCTTCTCCTTTTAATTAATTAACAATCCAACTCCTCAAGGGGAGCTCTAGGTTCTACCATTAGATAAGAAACCATCTTATTTAATTTATTCATATATTATAAATTTTATTTAATAACTATATAAATTATAGAATTTTCTAAATCTAATTTAAATTATACCTTTGTTATCTTAAATGAAATCATTTTCATTTTCCCATTCTTTGATCTCCATGATATTTTTTTGAAATTTCATTTTTGATCTATTTTATAAATTGAAGATTCATTAAGGGAGAAACAACCTTTATTGTTTTTTTCTACTCTACTTCATATCGTTTTCCATCATGGCTTCTTAAAAACATTAAATAGATGTATATTATTCCCCCAAAATTATTTTCTTGTATTATATCCTATAATATATCTATGGATCTTTTATATTTTCATTCCCTGAGTTATTAGAATGAATCACATGAATTCAACTACATATATATAGATTAATTAAATTTATGTTTCTCCTTGTAATTTAATCCAATTTTTTTGGATGAATAGCTCATTAATACCTTTGGATTCACATAAATATTTATAATATTGATCAGCTATAAAAATATTCTAGTGATTTTAAAATCTCAAAATTATAAAATAATAACACTATGTTTGATAGTTTATGATACCTAAAACAGAAGACAATAATGACTAATGAAATATATTTCTTTAAATATAATCTTTTTGATAGCTTACAGGGCAAGAAACATCATGTCTATATTAACTATAATATAATAATCCATTTTAAACATGATTTTACATTTTTTGGTACTAATATTAATAAATAAATTTTCAAAATTATATCCAACAATATATTATATATAAAATAAGAATAATAAGAACAAAAAAGAAATGTTTCTGATAAAATGTATTTTCCGAAATTGTAGTTTATTCAGGATTTGAAAAAATAATTTTAAAATTTTCTTTACCATATTTATATTTTTTTATAAAACATATATTTTTTATTACAACCATCATATCAAAATTACATTATATTGAATTTTTTGTATTCTTCTAAAATGAATAGTTTTCTGATGAATTATTGAAAATACTGTTTTTATTGAAAACTTCATTATTGTTTACATATTTCAAAATGATAATTTCTATTTAAAATAGGGTTTTAAGTAAAAAAATTAATTTTATTTAAATTTAACTAGATTAGGTCATTTAAAAAAATTATTTTATTTCTTATATGAAATCTATTGATTCTTATGATAATTTTCTTTTTGAAAACATACTTTTCATCATATTTTCATTTATAATTTTAAATAGTATTCTTCTATGAAAATGAATTTTATTTTTAAAAATTTATTCCATATTTAGAATTATCTTAATATATATTATCTAATAAGAAAAACATAATTTTTTTACCATTATGAATAGTAAAACCACTAAAAATTAATTGCATTAGTTAAGGTAAACACTGATTTACTAGGGGTAAAATGAAAAATATAAGGGTTCAAATTACCTACGTAATTTTAAAACCCCCATTATATAGACATATTTATACCATATCACTTATATAGGTAGATAATTTCCCATTTGTGGATTTTTTTAGTTAAGTGTGTGGGTTTAATTGATTCTGTTCAAAACATCCTTGTGTGTTCTCTCCCCAACATTTTAAAGTTCACCCACTCCCCTGCCCTATATAAAGTTCCACAACAAATTTTGGTTGGAAAATTAATCATTAAAAAATACCTTACTCCTATAAAAAATTCTAAATCCTTTTTCGTTATTATGAATCCTTACATTGAAGGATTTTTTGTGAAAACCAAAATTCATTCCCCAAAGAAGAGGTAATGTTCTTAAATTTTTCTATTCATTTTATTTCCTCGTCTTCCTCCATAAAATAATGTTTAAAAACTGTTATTTAATAAAACCAATATCTTAAATATATTTATATTTTATTATGTTAATTCAATAATATATATACATCATATCTTCCCTAAAATGGAATAAAAAACTATAAATCATGTTTATGATAGAATACAACCACACAAATTGATATAATTTATTTTCCACCACCACAATTTATGTATAGATATAATGATTTATTTGATAAATGAATAATATATTTATGATATTATTATACTTATTTAATTTTAATATCTCCTATAAATTTTTACTTTTAATTTCATTTTCAAGACAATAATGGCACTCTTGTGTTTGCTGGACAACCACATCTTGAAGAGATGTAATTATTTTTTCGCTTACATGTTACATTCAATCTAATAAGTATATATTTAAATAATATATTTTATATAAATAAAATGACACTTATTTTGAAATATTAATATATATTTATATTTATATATCCAACTTCCTTAAACTTTCACTCATTAGTGAAATGATATTTTTTTTGTGCATACATATAGCACATCAAATCCATAAAGATATGTGATTAATCATTCATTTCCAACCATCATAAATGATTATAAAAACATTTATAATGATTCAATAAGAAATTTTTAATAGTAATATCATTTTATATATAATGTATCTATATCCCACACCTATGAACCATAACATTGATGAAAAATAATGATTTAGAAAATAAGGCAATTGACACATGAATTAATGAAATTAATGAATTATTAATTAAAAACATGTATTAAAATGTTATAAGAGGGTCCAATATGATATTATAAATATTAAAATATTTCCATTCTAATCTAAAAACATTAATTAATTCAATATGTAATATTTTAATCTATGATAAACAAAACGATGTATGAGGTAAGGGAATTCTTCACATTTTCTCTCAATAAAGCCATATTTTATTGTTGTTCACCCAATTTGTTTTATATTGTGTACATACTATACATTTTATTCTACATACATGCTTTCATAAAAAGTTTTAAAAAAATATTTTATCAATAGCCAAATTATTTAATAAGATAATTTTTCACATTCATGAATATTTAAAAAATAATTTGAAAGGAATATTCTTATCTAATCCCGGATGATGAATTTTTTATCCTTTTTAGAACAATGTGAAGGGAAATTTTTTAATCTTATATGGAATTTATGAAATTTCCTACTGTCAAGATGTATCATTTCATTGGATCTTTCATTACGTGATTAATAGATTATGTTTTAAATATAATTTTCTTCTTTATATTAGAGAATTTATATGTTTTAAAATATTATTTTCAATTATAAATGGAAATTTACTTCATAAATGTTTTACAGATATTTTTATACAATCACTATTCTTTAATGAAAAAAACCCATTATTTTACATAATTTCTAATAGGGATATGTTGAATTTATATAATCCTTATTCTTTATTTAGATGGTTTATGATCTCGTTAAATAAGTAAAATATTAGTATTCACTTTATTTGTTTATTTTTTAATTCATTAAAATTCTCTTTCAATATCAACTTGTATGTAATAATTATACATCATATATCCCCAATATATCCATTTTATTAATCCCACCAAAACATATTTCTTAAACTCTATATCATTTATACATATAGTATAAGGCCCCAGCCTTAAACCTTACTTAATCTTGAGTTATTACCAGATTACACATTGAGGATCTTTTCAGGTTTAGAGTTTTAGAGAATTAGATCATGAAACTTGCATTACATTCCACATTTAAACAAAGTGGTTACATAAAAGATAGTATTCATTCTTCCCATCAATGGAAACATATTGAAATTAAAACATGGATTATTTCTTGACACATCCTTGACACTATCATCACATCATGTACCTTTCCCTTGACGTGTGAAAAAAATTTCAAAAACTTGGGATGAGCATAAAGAGATTAGTAATGGTTATAAAAATATGGAAAGGAAACATGAGTTCATATATACATAAGAATGAAATCATACTTTACCCATAAAACATAGGCACTTTAACATACCTCGTCAAACCATGAATAAATCATAGAAAACATAAGACATAAAGGTAACTTGAGGCATTCATAACATTCTTACTTAGGGAGTAACCATCTAGGTTACGTTTGGAATACCCATCATAGTATATTCCCTAAATCTCTTCGAAGAAACCTTAACCTTTCACTCTTTCACATTACCCAATAAATTGGAGAGTTATATCGGGCTCACCCGCCCTTAGTTTATCACGGAACCACCCGTCTTCATAATAATGCCCAAGAACCTCAACATAATTGTATCACATAAAACATGTATAAAGGAAACATAACATTTCCACCTTTCAATCACAAGATATCAATACAACACATTGATATAAAACATTATGGAAACCATTTTCAATACCAAAATAAAAGAAAAGTAAAACATGGTATTTATTTTTCTTTTTAAAAAAGGTATGGCGTGTAGAGGAAGCCGAAACTCAAATAATGGTCACGGCGGCGGAGAAGTCATTGTCTCCGCATACGTATGACAAAAACATTCCCTTTTGTCATTTAGTAAATGCTTCATATAAAAAATATTCCTTCTGAATAAACGTAAAAGTCAAAGTGGTTTATACACCGTATAAAAGAAGGTTGTGTATAAAACAAAATATGCCTCAATGAAAGGAGATTGAGACGAAGTCCCTTACAAAGACGGTATCCTTGGTTTAAGGATAAATCAATTACATAATTATGTGTGACAAACGAATACACCAAATATAATTGGATACTAAGTGTAAAATAATCAAAGGTCATTCACACATATTCAAAGGATGACATATTCAATAACTATATGTTGAACCCAAAGAAATCAAAATTGGGTTAAGAAGTTCCCTTGACAGCCTAACGATGTCGCATCAAAAAAAAAGGGTATCTCATCACATGGACATAAAAATTACATAAATAAGGATATATGAGAACATATCCCAACATACCAATATGTAAATTAAAATACCCAACAAAAGAAGTCTTTTAAAAAGAGGAGGGTGAAAGGTTCCCTTACTGACATGGGTATCTTTCGAAACATACGCCCCATGAAAGAAGGACAATACAACATTGATGTAAATACTCATAAATGAAAGAATATTACACAATGAGTAAAATAATGGTCAGTACATACACCACTTAAAGTAAATTGTGGAAAATGTAGCATAAATCTCACAGGAATAAAAGTGAGATGAAAAATCAATTACGAAAACTCGGCAGCCTAACGGCGCCACATAAAACTTCCAAAAATGGATTGATGTGATAAAATAGGGTATCTCATCACATTACAATAAAATTTACAGAAATAGGAATATAAAATAACATCCCACATCATAAAAAAAGGAGCTTAAAAGAAGTGACATAAAGGAGAGTACTTAAAGAGAAAGAGAGAGGTTAGATCTCTTATGAAAATTTGGCATCCTAACGGTGCCACCCAAAACGTCCATAATGGATTGAGGAGGGATAATAGGGTCTCTCATCATATGAACAATAAAAATTACAGTAATAGTAATATAAAATAACATCCCAATAACAAGAAATATGAGCTTTAAAAGGAATGACATAAAAGAGCATACTTAAAAAGAAAGATAGGAGTATGATCCCTTACCTCAAGTCCAAGTTGTCTTGTTCGTTTCTTTATATTCCTGAATAATAAACTTCGGTCAATTAATAATTTTCTAAATACCTCCTTTAGAGATTATTATTCAGTTCATATCACATATTATAATTTTATAATAATTGTTTAATAATGTTAGTTCATATCAGACGTTTTTGCCGATGTTTGGTACATGAGTCAAAGATGAACTTGTTTGAAAAAAGATTGCCCATGTAGTTATAAGTAAATAATTTCCAAAATAGTATTAATGATTAAAATATCATATATATCCAGTAAATGTTCATTTCATACTATTCCGAATCATTTGGAGATAAAAAACAAAAAGCACCGTTCATGGAGACGGTAGGCCGGTCGTACGCATGAACGCTACTTTCATTTTTTGTCATATTAATGGAATTAAGAAAAAATGAGAGAGATATATATATGTTATAATTCCAGAATGATATCCATAATTTTGATGTAATATATTACATATATATCCATTATATATATGTACTTATAGTATTACATAACATTTTGAGATAAGAAATGAAATGTACCGTTCATGGAGACGGTAAGCCGTACGTACGCATGAACGCTACTTCCATTTCTATTTCATATTTAATGGAATTAAAATATAATTATACATAATAGTCTTTTAATTCCAGTATGGTATCATATATAATATCATTAAATATATCCTTTCTACGTGCCACATATGGTATTAACGAATCAAATCACTTTGAGGGGGCGGTAGTCCGCACTTCCTTAAATGAAGATATCGCATTTACCCATTATGGAAACCATAAAGGTATGCCCAAAATGAAAAATACAGAAGCTTATGGAAATCATAAACATATTATATATCATATATAAATATAGTTTCATCTTAATGGCCACCTTTTAAGGTGTTAAAAGAATGTTGAACAATCACCGTTTCGGGAGGCCGAAATTCGCCATCCACGGAAACAATATGTTCTTTAACCATTAAATGTAGGTGTGTTAAAGTGTAGCTCGAATAATTCATATAACAACATCCTAGTATATTGATGATACTGGATTTGTTACAAATGAAATGAATAAAAATATTTTAGGGGGTTGGAGAAGCAAAATAAAACAAAAGTACTCTAGTGAAGACATTACCTTAAAATCGGGTAACTCCCTTTGGTTTGAGCTCAAAGGCTTCATTGGGAAGACTTATACCCAAAGTGAGGCTTCATGGAGTAATATAGGGAAGTCGAGAGACAAAATGGGCAGAGTTTGGCTGAGCCAAAGGCTTTGGGAGTGTGGGTAAGGAGGTAGGGGAGGGGGCCTTTTATAAGAGGAGAGGAGGGGCACTCTTGTAAAGTTACAAAATGTTACTTTATTTTCAAAAGAGTTTCGGATTTTAAAGGTCCCACATTGATGTATTTTGAGTCTAAGGTGAAAAGGGTTCGAAATACACTCATCCAATAGGTTTTGGAAATGTGTAGGTCTTAGATATTACATTATCATTCCATTTTATTTAAATCGTTAAATAATGAGGTCATCACTGCATCATTATGATGTCATCAATTATTTAATTTATTTTATGTCTAAAAATTATAAACAAAATACCATGATGTAGGAAATATTTTTATCTTTCCAATGATCATTTATAGTCGAAAATATGACTGGTATAACCCCATGTAAAATTTTTTTTAGTAAAACATTTCATGTTTGTCTCATTTTTACTTTAACATTAAATAAATAGATATTAATGTCATTTTACAACCAAAGTGGCTTCATGGGGTCCCCATGTTGACCCATGGGTTTTCTTGGTCGGCCATGACAAATCCAATGAGGTTAGGACATGTGTAAAGTTCATTTAATATTATTAAAGCATTATTCTTACCTTAAACTACACTAATTACCTCTAATCGCGATTAAAAACTTAATAAGTTACTATTCACCAAAAAATTATTTTTATCCCATTGAACCACATTTTACTTCTTAATGACAACCATGTATGTCGGATTTTTGAAATTCAAAACACAAAGATGGTAAAATTTCATTTAAACGGAAAAATCCGTTTTTATAAGTACCACTTAGTGGTTTCACTATTCATCAAAAATTGAAGTTTTTCAGAAAAATCCCAAAAATTCACCGTAAGCTATATTTGATATTCCGAATTCAAAAATGAAGTCCATTTTAAAAAATTCAAAACATATAAGTCACATTAATTAATTTAATAATTAACTCCCGTTGTCAGAGAAAATAGCGTGTTTTTATGAAACAATAAGTATCAAAAGATTGACAGTAGTTTAAGTCTGATTTCAAAGTGAAATTAATTACAACAACCACTATTGGATTAAATGGTAAAAATATATTATAATTACACTTTAAAACCAATTAAAAAGATAATCTAATCATATAAATAAATTAGATTAAAAAGAGGTTTTGAATTAAAATACAACATTTTACACTATTCATTAAAAAAATGAACTTTATCGGAAAGATACCAAAAATTTACACAAATTAAATTTTGATGTCCCAATTTTTAAGAAGAGTTTTATTTGGTCCAAAATGATGTATAAGAGTGAAAAAAAAACTATATTTAATGATGGTTCTCCATCAAAAGGTGATAAGTGAACCTTTAGTGAAAACTAGGGCATATACGCCTAAAATCGAATTATTTCCGTATTTTATGCCTTTATCTTTTATTGGATAAATGTAAAAACATTAAAAAACATATATAATCATATTTTAGTTATTTCTATCCATTCCCGCCAATACAACGGCTACATTTTAACTACCATTTAAAATAATATTATTTTATTATTAGAGTGCAACGTACGATTCCCAAGAAACTCGTTGTTGCGTGTTGGGTACGCCATCGAGCATAGCGTCCCCTTTAAAGTCATATTAATACTTTATTCACAAATATGGATAAATATGAAAATTTCATATTCTTTATTTACCTGGGGTGTTACATCCTTCCCCCTTTTGGGAATTGCGTCCTCGCAATTTTTAAAATTGAGCTTGGAAACATCCTTGAAAGTCCCACATCGGAACAAGAGTCAGTAAAACAATCTCTTTAAAATAATGAAAGATAAGTACAGAGGTCACCCGAGTTAACCCATACTAGGACCCCATGTAGGAAAACATGGACATGTAGGAGAAAACATAGGGTCATGTTCTGATGGAGAGTGATAGAAAACATGTTTAGGAGAAAGTTAACAATAAGAAAATCACAAACTTGTGATGGGTTAAACGGTGTTGGGTTCCCCAGTAGGACAAGTTAATAGAAAACAATTTTGTTTTAAGTTACTTTTTATTGAGTAATTTATTCATATGGAAACATAATCACTTATCATTTTGACTTTCAACTTTTACTAGATTCCTTAATCAAACTCATATTTTTTCCAAAAGACGAGTATTTAGGGAGACTTGTTCGCATTAATAGTACTATAATCAGCTTCTAGAGAATCACCTAATCCACAAAAGAGAACTATATACATCCCATGTCTTTAGGATTTAAACAAAACCAAAACTAGAATGTTTAGTACAAGGTTAGATAATCCAAAAAAGGATAACCCTTTATAAAAAGAAAATCTATTCTTAATCTCAAAATTTGTCCAACAAAACCCAAAGTTCAACAAGGACCATCCGATAAATAATTTGCCCATAAAATTCTTCAAAGTAAACCAATATAAGATTGAAACCCAAATATTTGAAGGATTTATTCACATAGTCTTCCAAGTTAAATCGTAACATTTATCTCCAAACAATATCAGTTTCTCCTAAAGTCTCGTATTGAAAAGTAATTAACCTAATCACATATCCTCCATGATAGGTTAATCATTTTCATAAAAAACCCAAAATCAAGTTAATCTTAATTCATAAAATCATCAAAATAAAAATAATCGGTCAAACTAACCAGGGACTTCACGTAGTCCAGTGGTAGGCGATAATTACCAGTCGCACTTTGGTTGTGGGTTCGATTCCCGCAGCTTTGTCCGACGCGACAGGTTGTCACACGGTCTGTGTGTTATCCTTTTTCCAAAACTATATAATTCTTAAATCATTCCCCAAAAAGAGATAAAATCATAAAAAATGATCATAACATATTTTAACCTCAAGTTTATCTCATGCCTTTCATTTTCCAGCATATCATATAATAACCCATAATTACCTCAAATGTAAGGATCTTATAAACTATAATGGTTACTTTTATAATTATTACCTGAACTTCCACATGGATTGGTCATCTCATACATGATGCATTAAAGACCATACCAAGGTTCAAGTGGTTGATCATGACTCCTTGATAGTTGGTTTAGAACAACCACAAGTTTCCTCATTGAATCCCCCATTTTATCTAGTATCTTAATCATAAAACCACCATAGTTTCCTTCAAACCTGTTGTCTCTTTGGTGCCTGCCAGATCCATCCATTCACTAAAAACAGAAATGTCAGTGTGAGTATATTAGAAAAACCATCATGTACTAATGAGTAAGGTAAACACTAAGATATACTTACTCATTCACTTTATCTAAAACTAGGACTCTTTCTGAAATCCTAACCATTATGGTAATGTCACTTATACTTAAAGAATACCCTAACCTATAAAGTTATCTAAACCGACCTTTGATGCCAACTATAAGGCCCAAGCCTTAAAACTTACTTAATCTTGAGTTATTACAAGATTACACATTTAGGATCTTTTCAGGTTTAGAGTTTTAGAGAATTAGATCATGAAACTTGCATTACATTCCACATTTAAACAAAGTGGTTACATAAAAGACAGTATTCATTCTTCCCATGAACGGAAACATATTGAAAATAAAACATGGATTCTTTCTTAACACATCCTTGACACTATCATCACATCATGTACCTTTCCCTTGACCTGTGAAAAACATTTCAAAAACTTGGGATGAGCATAAAAAGCTCAGTAAGGGTTATAAAAATATGGGAAGGAAACATGAGTTCATATATACATAAGAATGAAATCATACTTTACCCATAAAACATAGGAACTTTAACATACCTTGTCAAACCATGAATAAATCATAGAAAACATAAGACATAAAGGTAACTTGAGGCATTCATAACATTCTCACGTAGGGAGTAACCCTCTTGGTTACGTTTGGAATACCCATCACAGTATATTCCCTAAATCTCTTCGGATAAACCTTAACGTTTTACTCCTTCGCATTACCCAATGCATTGGAGAGCTATATCGGGCTCACCCGCCCTTAGTTTATCACGGAACCACCCGTCTTCATAATAATTCCCAAGAAACTCAACATAATCATATCACATAAAACATGCATAAAGGAAACATAACATTTCCACCTTTCAATCACAAGATATCAATACAACACATTGATATAAAACGTTATGGAAACCATTTTCAATACCAAAATAAAAGAAAAGTAAAACATGGTATTTATTTTTCTTTTTAAAAAATGGTATGGCTTGTAGAGGAAGCCGAAACTCAAATAATGGTCATGGCGGCGGAGAAGTCATTGTCACCGCATACGTACGACAAAAACATTCCCTTTTGTCATTTAGTAAACGCTTCGTATAAAAAATATTCCTTCTGAATAAACGTAAAATTCAAAGGGGTTTATACACCGTATAAAAGAAGGTTGTGTATAAAACAAAATATGCCTCAATGAAAGGAGATTGAGACGAAGTCCCTTACAAAGATGGTATCCTTGGTTTAAGGATAAATTAATTACATAATTATGTTTGACAAATGAATACACCAAATATAATTGGATACTAAGTGTAAAATAATCAAAGGTCATTCAAACATATTCCAATGATGACATATTAAATAACTACATGTTGAACCCAAAGAAATCAAAATTGGGTTAAGAAGTTCCCTTGACAGCCTAACGGCGTCACATAAGAAAAAGGGTATCTCATCACTTGGACATAAAATTTACATCAATAAGGATATATGAGAACATATCAAAACATAATAATATGTAAATTAAAATACCCAACAGAAGAAGTCTTTTAAAAAGAGGAGGGTGAAAGGTTCCCTTACCGACATGGGTATCTTTCGAAACATACGCCCCGTGAAAGAAGGACAATACAACATTGATGTAAATACTCATAAATGAAAGAATATTACACAATGAGTAAAATAATTGTCAGTACATACCCCACTCAAAGGATATTGTGGCAAATGTAGCATAAATCTCACAGGAATAAAAGTGAGATGAAAAATCCCTTACGAAAACTCGGCAGCCTAACGGTGCCACCTAAAACTTCCAAAAATGGATTGATGAGATCAAATAGGGTATCTCATCACATTAAAATAAAATTTACAGAAATAGGAATATAAAAGAACATCCCCCATTATAAAAAATAGGATCTTAAAATAAGTGACATAAATGAGAGTACTTAAAGAGAAAGAGAGAGGTTAGATCTCTTACGAAAATTTGGAAGCCTAACAGCGCCACCCAAAACATCCATAATGGATTGAGGAGAGATAATAGGGTCTCTCATCATATGAACAATAAAAATTACAGTAATAATAATATAAAATAACAGCCCAATAACAAGAAAGATGAGCTTTAAAAGAAATGACATAAAAGAGCATACTTAAAAAGAGAGGAGTAAGATCCCTTACCTCAAGTCCAACTTGTCTTGTTCATTTCTTTATATTCCTGAATAATAAAATTTGGTCAATTAATAATTTCCTAAGTATCTCCTATATAGATTATTATTCAGTTCATATCACATATTATAATGTTATAATAATTGTTTAATAATGTTAGTTCATATCAGACGTTTTTGCCGATGTTTGGTACATGGGTCAAAGATGAACTTGTTTGAAAAAAGATTGCCCATGTAGTTATAAGTAAACAATTTCCATAATAGTATTAATGATTAAAATATCATATATATCCATTAAATATTCATTTCATACTATTCCATATCATTTGGAGATAAAAAACGAAAAGCACCGTTCATGGAGACGGTAGGTCGTACGTATGCATGAACGCTACTTTCATTTTTTGTCATATTAATGGAATTAAAACAAAATTAGAGAGATATATATATGTTATAATTCCATAATGATATCCATAATTTTGATGTAATATATTATATATATATCCATTATATATATGTACTTATAGTATTACATAACTTTTTGAGATAAGAAATGAAATGTACCGTTCATGGAGACGGTAAGTCGTACGTACTCATGAACGCTACTTCCATTTCTATTTCATATTTAATGGAATTAAAACATAATGATACATAATAGTATTTTAATTACAGTATGGTATCATATATAATATCATTAAATATATCCTTTATACGTGCCACATATGGTATTAATGAATCAAATCACTTTGAGGGGGCGGTAGTCCGCACTTCCTTAAATGAAGATATCGCATTTACCCATAATGGAAACCATAAAGGTATGCCCAAAATGAAAAATAAAGAAGCTTAAGGAAATCATAAACATATTATATATCATATATAAATATAGTTTCATCTTAATGGCCACCTTTTAAGGTGTTAAAAGAATGTTGAACAATCATCATTTCGGGGGGCCGAAATTCGCCATCCACGGAAACAGTATGTTCATTAACCATTAGATGTAGGTGTGTGAAAGTGTAGCTCGAATCCTTCTTATAACAACATCCTAGTATATTTATTATACTGGATTTGTTACAAAATAAATGAATAAAAAGATTTTAGGGGGTTGGAGAAGCAAAATAAAACAAAAGTACTCAAGTGAAGACATTACCTTAAAATCGGGTAACTCCATTTGGTTTGAGCTCAAAGGCTTCCTTGGGAAGACTTATGCCCAAAGTGAGGCTTCAAGGAGTAGTATAGGGTAGTTTGGAGACAAATGGGCATAGTTTTGCTGAGCCAATGTCTTTGGGAGTGTGGGTAAGGAGGTAGGGGAGGGGGCCTTTTATAAGAGGAGAGGAGGGGCACTCTTGTTAAGTTACAAAATGTTACTTTATTTTCAAAATTGTTTCGGATTTTAAAGGTCCCACATTGATGTATTTCGAGGCTAAGGTGAAAAGGGTTCTAAATCCACTCATCCAATAGGTTTTGGAAATGTGTAGGGCTTAGATATTACGTTATCTTTCCATTTTATTTAAATCGTTAAATAATGAGGTCATCACTGCATCATCATGATGTCATAAATTATTTAATATATTTAATGTCTAAAAATTATAAAAAACATACTATTATGTAGGATATCTTTTTATCTTTCCAATGACTATTTATAGTCAAAAATCGGACTTGTATATTATCCCTAGAGAGCCTTCATGCTCAGGTCAATGATTCATATTGGATATTCCTCAAATTTACCATCACCATCAAACTAAAATTCCTTGGGATCAAAGGTATGTGGTGGGTAGACAGGATATTGGGAAATCATTGAAACATGGAAGACGTCGTGCATTGAATGGTACCACTAAGGTAGTAGAAACTAATAGGCTACCATACTGAATCTCTCTTGAATCTAAAACAGACCAACATAATGAGGTTACAACTTCCCTTTCCTTTATGTTTGTTTATGCCCAATTGTGGTCAATACCTGTTGGAAAACACAATCCCCGACCTCGAATTATATAGGTCATCGATAGTGATCGGCATGAAATTTCAGTTCAAAATAAACAATATTCATATTCTTTATTATCAACAAAATCTACTCTGAAGTCTACTATATGTGACAAGGAGCTTGTAGGGAAATCTCACCTACCTCCATCTAGCATTGTGGTGAATAAAACGACCTTCCATATTTTTTCCCAAAAGGAGTCATTAGAATTTTCTCTTGAAATTTGTAATTATAGGAGAAATCAATGAGAGGGATATTCTTCTCCCAAGAAATGCTGATATTAATGAAACATTCTTGAATAATATCCTCTTCATACTTTATTTTCTATATCAATTTTCCCTCAGTTTGAGGGAGAAAAGATGTTCTTTGAAGCACCTGTATTCCCATATATTTTTGTAAGCCCTTCTAGAACTGTGACATAAAATGAGTGCCCCTATCTAAAAAGATAGAACAAGGGATTGTGTGTAGTCATATGATCTCATGAACATACAGTCTTATAATCTCATCAACTATTAGTCTATTTAATAGTAATGAAGTGTGATACCTTCGTTAGTTGATCATCTACTACCCATACAACGTCACTACCTCCCGATGACCTAGGCGACCTGACAAAAAAGTACATCAAAATATATTACCATTTCCATTATACGACTTAAAGTGGATATAACAAGCATTTAGAACTTTGGTTCTCTTCCTTCACCTACTAATGGGTGGAACACCTAGTGATAAATATTTCTATTTGACGTTTCATCCTAGGACACCAATACTAGCAACACATATCTCAATACATCGCGGAGATAAATGGGTGAAATTCCCACTGAGAGGTGTGGGACTCTTTCATCAACTCCTCTATCATATCTGTAGGAACCCATACATGTCCATGAATATATAGGATGTCATCTATATCAATAGAAAAATATAGAGGTTTATTATCTCCCCATATACTCTCACAAAGAACCAATCTCTCTGGATATGAATATTGTCAACCCTCCAACATCTCATGGAGGGAAGAGGTAGCTATCAAGGAAGAGAGGTAAGACTGATCATGAATATCATTAAACACCAGATGAATCTCATAGAAGAATCTATTAATTTCTACTCACTGTTGGCTTCCCTTATGGTATGTGTATGAGTGTTTCGACTCATCACATTCAAAACTATATTTCCCTTCTTAGGTGTACAGGGATGCAGCAACTCAATTTTTTTGTAGATATTCGACACATATATACTATTTGATGTTGATTTCACACTGATAAAAGATATATTTTAGGTTATTATACTATGTTTACACCATAAAAACTCACCCAATAGATAGTGTCTCCAGCAACGTAACACAGTACAGCTGCTTCTAGTTTGAGGTCGTGCGTTGGGTAATTTCTCCCATGAGGCCTCAACCATCGATATCTATACACAGTTACTCTATACTCCTACATAAAAAATACTCATATTCTAATGTCGGATTCCTTATATAAGAAAAAATAACTTCTAATAGGATATTGAGTGATCATAATAGGTGTCGAGATGTGCCTTCCTTTTATTTCTGAAAGTCTTTGTTGCATGCTTATGACCAGAGGATCATAATACCCTTCTTTGTAAAGTTGGTAATAGGTGATGAAAGATGTGAAAAGTCATATATGAAACACTTGAAGTTTCTACTCAGCCCTTTTAAACTTGGTATATAAAACATGTTCTTGGGATACTATCAAGAAACTACAACACTAACCTTTTGGGTCAACAGTTACTCTAGATTCTGATATGATATATCACATGAAATGAACTTTTTCAATCCAAAAATTTCACTTATAAATCATAGCATAAATTTGATTCCCCCTTAGTTTAATCAGAAAAATATCAAGATAATTGGCTTGGTTATTACAAGTCTTAGAATATTCCAATACTATATACACAATGACCATGGAAAAATAATCATGTTAGGGACATAAAACCCTACTCATTATAGACATGAAAATAGAAGGAATATTTATAAGACCGAATCACATAATGAGGTACTCATACAGACCATACCTTCTACAAAGAGATGTATGAGGTATTTCTGGTGCCCTTACTCTCATATGGTGATGTCCCAACCATAAGAAAATCATATAGAATACCCTAGCTCCTCAGATCTGGTCAAAGATGGAATCTATTTAAGATAGTGTATACCGGTTCTTGACCACAAGCTGGTTCAACATTCTATAATTCATGCATATATGTAAGGTTCTATCTACCTTCTTTCTGAAAAAACATAGGATAACCCCCAAGATAATGTATTGGGCTGTATAAAGACATCGGCCTCTAAATCCTCTAACTACCATTTGACCTCATGATGCTCTATAGGTGACATCTTGTTTGGAGAAATAGAAACTACATCTTCTCATATAACATGGTCGATTGTAATCTCAACCTCTCTATAATTAGGTATGCTAGAAAAATCATCATGAAAGATGTCCATGGAATTATTAACTACTGGAGGGAAATCAATAGGATGTAAACGCTACTACTCCATAAATAGATTTGAATTATGGGTAGTAATTATTCATAGCCCACGATGCTCAGGTCCCACTCTACCATCCAAGACATCCCACTCACCCTTATTTATATAACTGCTACCCTTTGGTGATGTAAAAGATACTCTATGGTGATATAAGTATAAAGAAACAAGATATTTAACCAACAAATCCTTCCTAAGAATGACATAAAATCTTATCATTTATTTAATTAATAGGTTCTATAAGAAAGGGTAACTACTTTCCTCAAGAGGATAGTCCCAACCATAGTGTATTCCCTCAGACCCCACTCATAATAGTTTATATAGGGTCATTACACCATAGTGATATTGTATCTCGAGTCAGAAATTTTCCACAATAGATAAAGAGATAAAAGATTTTGAAGTACCCCTATTAGATAAAAGGGATAGATAAAAACACATACAGATTCTAAAGAAGTATGGACTCACTACCTAAGTCATACTACCCCAACTACCTTCTTAGACAACCAGGTACTAGTAAGTTCTCAAGTATATGTTTCATTTCATTTTACATTTAATTACCAGGTTCCCTCATTTACCTTGAATGATATGATATGGTGGAATAATGGTGTGAAACTATTTTATTTTAGATTTTATGTTTCACATTATAATGGATCGTAATTCTCGTTCAATCAGTTCCCATACATATTATCAATGAAAACGACTCCCATTTATTTATAGTATAATAGATAGTCTCGGTAAATTACTCATCCCAACCAATGAGGGCCAATACACCTCATGATATGAGATAGGTAATCAATCAATCAAAACCAAGTAATATAAAAATAATAAGTTAACTATCAATGGATCACTCAACAATCACAGTCATATCAATCAATAAGAGTAGTAAAAACACCTATATGGAATGTAAATATTCATGACATGCGAATTAGGGGTGCCTATATGATACATGTAACAATTCTCCTTTCCCACATCTCATATAGAAAATGAAAAAAATTGTATATCAATCAGAATAATATTCAATAAAACTACACAAAATGTCCATCACCCAATGGTGAAATAATTCCAATTGTAATAGAAAAAACATAACAATAATTATATTTTGGGTAACTTTTATTTTACCCCAAACCTGGGTTCGTGATGCCCTAGAATGGATTTTGAAAAAGTCCCATAACATTTGTAATATCTAATCTATTTTCTTCCAATAGGAAATAAAGAAATTAAATCCTCCTATGATACCACTTTGTGGTGTACCTGACTCAGATGCCACTTAATAAGTGCCGGAGTCCGGTGGGTGAAATGGCCTCAAGCACATCTCCCAAAATACCAGAGGTTTCCAAATAGTAATGAGGGAATAGGGTGTGTCTATGGGGAGACTATGCCCTCATTACCAGAGTGTAGCACTATAGATAAATATAGAGAGAGTTACATAGAAAAAAAATATAAGTAAAAATAAGGAACATCAGAAATAGAAAAATTAATGGATTGATAAGGATAAAAAAAACATAACAAACTTTCATAATTGATGATGACATTTCATGTCACTCTAAAAATGTAAAATAATGATACATGATTTCAGGAAAAACATGTTCCACAAAAGTATAAAGTAAATCAAAATACTATCACAAGCATCCTGAGCTCTAGCTAATTCATCTCCTATAAATCTTCATCCTAAAAAGTAATCAAGCATGTTTTTAAGCTTTACTCTTACCTTTATCAATGAATTCACTCATGTAATGTACCCTAGGTACCAAAAAGTTCCAAGAGAGTGTGTGAGATAAATCTCTGTTGGCCACAACTAATGGTGTCTATAAAATCCATCCCGTGTAATAGAAATTTAACAGCGTGCATCCATGAAAATATAAAATGAAGAAGTACAATGTAACTAAATACCCAATTACCTTCTTCATCCATAATCTGGTTTCTTAACATATAACAAGTTCCTTAATTTATAATAACTAGTTTAAAAGAAAGTCACATAATAGACATAGTAATGGTTCCAATATGTAACAAGGAAAATTATAATGATATTTAATAATGAATTCTAAGGTAGTAATAACGGAAATTTATACCACAAGAGTCAGCAATTTAGTAATTTATATATCCTAACTATGTGTAATTGTTTAATACAAGGTGTATAGACCAGGTCATTCCAATATAATATGCCTACTGATTCCAAGGAGTTCATCCAAAGTAAAATGAGGCTAAGAAATGACTAGGCCCGATGGACTTTAACCATGGAACCTAGTTGTCAAATATGGATCCAAAGAGTGTATCCATGGAATCCTATATGAATATATTATGGATCCTACACTATCTTACGAGAAAATAAATGTTAGAAAAAAGATCAGGTTCTAGTTGGGTGTCAACCTAAGGGAGTTGTATGCTTGGATCAGAATTGGGTTCCCGAGTGATCAATGAATTACATATGGAATCCAAGTTGAGCTCAAATCAGGGAACTCCTAATTGATAATTATGTCATATAATATTTCAAAATATTCAAGACATTACCTTTCAATAGTGTGATAACTCTATTTTATCATGCAACCATTTAATCAATTCTAAATTAATCAGTAAGTCCATTTGTTCCTATCCTTTCCTTTCATTAGTGTGACAAGGACTAATAGTATAAAACCATTTATTTAATCTTTTTAAGGCCTTTTCTATAATCAAGGTTCACTCTACTACCTTTCATTAACATGGTAAGAGGTTCTGTGGACATAGGACCTATTATTCGATTACATATAACATGGCCAAGTCATATACTTAGTATACATTCAAATTTCCATTTCACATTAAATCATTGAATGAAGAAATTAACTTAGGCGGGTTAAGTGTTGATCATGTATTATACATTAGATTTTGTAATTTCAAATTTAAAATAAATTCATTTAATAAAAATATCTTTCCCTTAGAATGGTTAAGCTAAGGCACTCCCAAACAGTGGCTCAAATGTTTAAAAACACTAAAAAGACAATTATGTCAAAATATTGTACATGGGATGCATGGATTTGTGGGATTAACAACTACCAACAAATAAAATAATTTTTAAGAGTATAACCATATGTTTCTAATGATTATAAGCATGTCATATATATTCAATAAAACCAACCTGATGACATCAGTGGTCCCTAAACAACAATTCCAAAATCAATGAACTCGAGGGATGAGCTTTAGACCACCCACCTAAGGCTTGTACAACTCACATATTCCAGTAATAGCTTCTAATTTGTCTTGGAATGAATTATATCTGAGAAAAATTAAAAAATGCTCACACCTCCCTAACTAGGTCGAGAGAAAAGAGAGATGAAGAACGACTCAAACAGACTCATGTACTTACTGTTACGCATCCAACATAATGAATATAAGTTTGATCAGTTCCTGGATAAATGATATATCTTCATCCCTGTCTTAGACCATCAAAAATATCTAAAATGAGAGAAAACATAATTCATCTTACTTTAAAATCATATATAACGAAGGAGGAGGATAAATTATAACAATAAGATTAAAATGTTAAAATTTCACAAAATTTATCTTCTGCATGATTTTGTCTACATGGTTTGACAAACCATGTGCAAACCATGCATGGGTACATAGAGAAAAGTTTGTAACAAATTTTTAGGCAGAATGGTTCAGGAATCCATGCATTAACCATGTGATATGGCTCTACCTGAAAATGCATACAATCTATATGGTTAGATATAACCATGCGGCATACCTGCGTAGTTTTCTCTAAATGTGCAACAGGGTCATTTTTTCAAAAAGATAGGTTATGAGATCTAAACAACCCCAATAAACCCGTGGGACCTTAATTGACTCACTAGGAATCAAATTAGGTTAGAAATAAGGAATTATACCGAAAATTAAAGGATCCAGACCTGAGTGAAAATTCAGTTTCTTACACCATGTAGTATACTAAGAATGATAATCAAAGATTTTCTAGAGGTAATAAATATATTATCGAAAAATATATTTTAATTTGGGTTTTAATATTTAATATATGAAACATGTATATACATAGTTTACCAGTACTACTATACTATTTGCTCCTTCGGTATGTGATTCATTGTATCTAAGGCCAATCTAAAAATGTAAGTCTCGGGATCCGGGATACAGGATTTAGGGACATTACATTCTCTATCAGATAAATTTTAGTGGAAAACAAAGAAATAATTTTTAGGATAACATGAATTATGGGTCATTTCCCTATAATTGACATTGATAATAAGTATATAAGAACAAATGAATGTGTTTCTATTATTTTGATTATATGTATTTTCATGGAAATACATCTATGTATGGATACTAACTGTGGAAATGGTTTTGGAACATATTTATATATGGGTAGTAACTCCAAAAAGTTCTCATTGGTTATTATCGGATTTTCACCTATTTAAAAAACAGTGCCTTGCTACACATATGTATTGACACACTCATGGGATATTCTTATCATAATTCACATTTTCTTTATGAACTATTATTACAGATTTGAATATATGATTGAAATAAATGAACATGGTTAAACCTAAGGAGTCCTATATTTAATATAATGTGTCATTATTTAGACATTATATAAATTATTATATGGTTTCCCACTGTGTTTTTTCTTAAACTATGCATTATGGTTTTAGTCAATGGATACAATTATAAGAAATCATGTGAAAATTGAATAGTAAAGACAATATAGTTAAAGTGATCAACCAAATGGGGTGATGATAGGATTGAAATATATTGTTATAATTATTAATCTATTATTAAAAAATATGATTAATAACCTATGATTTAACCACCTCCATGGTTCATTAAGTTTGATAATGATAGAGTTCACTAAGATATCCAAGGATATAAATAATGGAGAAAGAAAGGGTATATTTACTTAATGTCAAAAATATAGAAAGAAACACCCATCACTGTGTTTCAATAGAATGATAAAAACATTGTGTGTGGAAAATAATAGCATAATGAAATGAATTTTTGAATAAAAATTAATAGTAATATAGAATGAAATAAATCTTATCATAGTAACCCATTTATAGATTGTTTTCTTAAATTTGGGAACATGGTAATTATCTAAGTCAATTCGCTCTTCAAATCATTAAACACTAGACCAAGTAAGGAATTGTGTTGAAACAAAATTGATAAAGTAATTATCTATAGGATTTAAGAATTAAATTATAGATGTTTTTTACCAATGGTATTTTGGTTATTAGAATTATGGAACACCTAATCTTTTTTTTAAATTTTTGAATCATATATGTTTCATTATTTTATGAGAAATAGATTACATCATGGGTTTATGAGTTTAAGGTTGATTATGTTTTAATGAATTATGTAAAAATTTAAAAAATTGTAGGAATGTCTCTATGTTATTGATATTTTTAGGAAACATTTATGAAAATATTGCATATTGGTTTTATATATAAAATAATTATTTGTGGAAGAATGGATTTAAGTTTTTATTAAAAAAATATATGAGGCATTTTCATTCTTTAATGTTTATATTATATATATTTTTTATTAATTATGGGTCGTCATAGTACTATAACATTATAGTAATTATATTAATATATTAATAGAAAAATGATAACAAAAATTCCATGTGACAACCCAAAACATCTGGAAAGGTCATTAGTGTTGAAACCACAACTAAAGGATGACATGTGTTTAGATACAACCACTGGGCTATGTGGTGTGCTTTTTAAGAGGTTATTATTTTTAGTGAAATAATTTTATGAATAAATTTTAAGGATCAACTATTAATGTTACTGTTGAGGTATAGTGATTGATGTATTATATTGGATATGATTTTTTAACCATATTGTTTTTCAAAGATATTATGAAATTGGACAAAGACCCAACACTCATTTAGGGATCATATGAACTAATAAAAAATAATTTTAGAAATTTTACTATATAAATTAACATTGGATATTTTGGATGTGTAAATTGATCAAATCAAAACTAGAAGATGAAATTATACATTTGAACGAAAAATATATAAAGTATGTATAATTACATTTATTCATAGAGAGTAAAATAATTCCTCAACTTTAAGAAATGTATCTCGAAAAATATTTTTTTGATTATTTTTATATCAAATTACTCAAATTTCCTTTTCAATAATCACATATTTATGGAATATATGTCTTTATCATTAAATTTACCGCTGAAATTTGTATTATTTATGACCTCTATCACTCCCTAAAATTATTTTTAATTTTATTCAGTTTCTATATTTTCACATTAGAAAAATGTTATCTAACATATAAACCTTGTTAAATGTAACTACGGATTACCTTTTTCCTTATCTTCCTCTCTTTTTAATAAAATGTTTTATTAAACCTTTTTACAATGTTGGTTTGAAAGACAAAAATTTTGAAAGATCAAAACCTTTACATCTCATCACAATATGAAATAGAAAGGATAGAAAATTTTTATGTCGGGAAGAATATAACTCAATTAAATTATAAAATAATACTAATGTATTTAATAGAGTATGTGACATGAAACACAGAACATAAAACAGCCTATCAAATATAATTCCATAAATCTAATTTATTTCTTATAGAATACCCAATCTTTTGTATAAATGAACCATGATATAGTATACAGTTTTAATATCTCTGTAACATTAGAGGGTAATAATACTACCAAATAAAATTTTAAGAGTATTTTTTTATATTAATTAGAGATAAATAAAAATCATTAGAAATAAATATAATTTTTGTATATCATTATTTTTCTAAAATAGGATTTAGTCAAGATTTATACACATCATTTAAAATTCAATTTTTCCAAAATATAAAAATTTATCTGACAAAATTAAACTCATTTTTTAAATCATCATATAAAATTTATCTTAGATTTCATTTTTTTAGATTTTTATGAAATCATTATCTTATTTGATGAAAATTGAAAATCTTATTCTTATTGAAAACAACATTTCCATTAATTTTATTAACTAGGTTAAATTTCATTTCAAATTATTATCAAGTAAATTTTTCTCAATTAATTTAATATTCAAAAAATATAGTTCATTTTAATAAATTTCATATTAATTCTGATATTTAATTATTCTTTACATGTGAGAATCTTCCCTTTGAAAAGTGGATTTTCTATCATGTATATGAGAATTATTTTTAATTGGATTGTGGAACATATTTTATTTGAATTTTTAAAAATGGGTTAAATATTTGGAATAAAAATAGTTTATATTATATAATATTTTAAACATTATTTTACTCCATTATGAATAATAAAACAAGTAATAATTAGTTACTTCTCTTAATCTAAAAACTAATATACCGAGTTCTAAAACTGAATTGATTAGCATAGAAATTTCATTGAAACATGTACAATTCACATTTTCTGACTATATATTGACCATATATGCTCTAAGGGTTCAGAATGAACCATTGTTTAGGATTTTGGTATGAGGATAATGTGAATGTAATCGATTCTTTTAAAATCTTCCATGTGTGTCCTCTCTCCTAAATATAAAAGGTCACAACTATCCTTGACTCTTCACACACAAAAATCAGTTTGCTTTATGAAAATTCAGACCAAATAATTTCCTTACTTCACTAATAACATCACATATCCCTTTATTATTTGAAACCCATCTTAGGAAGGCATATAGTGAAAATTAAAATATGTTCCTCGAAGAAGAGGTAACGTTCTTAACTGATAATATCAATTTTATTTTACAAAAAATGGCATAAATTCATTTTTAATCATGATAATATAATAAAAATGGTATCTCGTATATACATGGATTTTATTCTGTTAGTTTAATAACCTATATCAATATCCTCTTCCATTAAATGGAAAACACAATCGTCGGTCATGTGTTGGGTGAACTATCACCTCAGAAACCGATACAATTAATTTTTCTATTACCACCAATCATGGCTAGATATAAAGATAGATTTAAAACATTTAAATTGTATTTATGATATTATTATACTTCAGTAATTATTATTTCATATTTTCATTTGCCCTTTTCATTTCCTTTAAAATAATATAATGACGCTTGTGTGTATGAGGATTACTTCCTCGCAAAGCGATGTGGTTTTTTTCACTTATGATTATATGGAATGAAAAAATTATAAATTTATTGAATAAATGTGATATAATTGATATTATATATATTAATGATGATTAATATACCAACCATATTGTATCTTTTCACTCATTAAAAAAATTATATTGCCACACATCGTACGTCTGGCCTACTGTCTCTACAAAGCGATGTGATTCATCTTCCATGACCAAAAATCAATAATGATTCTAAAAGTGATTTTAATGAGGAAATATTATATTTATAACACCAATATCATACTACAGAATATGTATTTATATCATATACCCATGAACCACAATATTCATGACAAACAACAGATGAGAAAACAGGGAAATTAACACATGAAACAATGAAAAATATGAAATACTATTAACAAACATGAGGTAACATGTTCCAAGAGGATACTATAAGATATTATAAATATTAATATGTTTTATGTGTTAACAGATACAATTATAAAAACAAATATACATGTGTTTAAATCAAGTTCAAGAATTTGGAATTGTGAGGAAAGGGATTTCCACTCAATTTCTATTCATTTAAGAACATTTTATTTTGGTGAACATATATTTTTTATATGGTACTCATACTAACAATATTACATTAAATATATTTATTTATTTTTATACATGGTATTTAACATTTCAATTATAATTATTTCATCCAAAGTAATTTTACTTCAACATTACCATGTAGTATAGAATTTCATAACTCAATTTCATTCCATTGGGTTATATTAATTAATCATTTTCATTGATAATATTATATTATGAGTATAATTTGATTTGAATATATTATATTGTATTTGAACTTTTTTATTTGAATTTAATTTTGATACACAAAATTGAATCATTGGTTAATTATCACTTTAATGTCATTATCTTCTGTCAAGGTTCGTTACACAATCACATTTCATTAAAGAATGTTTATGTTTGATTTTTTATTGATGTAAATTATATGATAATATTCTAAAAAACCCATTTATTCTATTTTCTGATAGATATTCAAGATTTTTTTAATTAATAGTACCAATATTCCACTCTATTTTACATAAAATGATTATGATTTTTTAAGACAAAGCATCTTTATTTCCTGGATTTGTTAAAAAATCCTTTACCTCCCAAACCAATGATTTCATTAAAAAATTTCAAAAATGAATTTAACATTATCCATGTGATTTATTAATACATTTTAACCCATTTTTGACTTTTTATAATTTTTTTGAATAAAATATTCTTCTTGATTTCAGAATGATGATATTTTTACCCATTTACAACAATTCAAAAGGAATGATTTTTTATACTAAATGAAATATATGTAATTTCCATTAATCATGAAGTTTCATTTCATTGTAGATTCCATCACAAATTTAAAAGATTATTTTCAAAATAAATTTTTTCATAATATTGTAGATATTTTTTTTCAAAAATTAGTTTGAAAATATAAAATGTTTTTTCCAACGAGAATTAATTCAAAGTTCATTTTTTGGATTTTCAATTACATGATGAAAACAAACCTATATATTTTTACAATCCTATTTGGATATGTTGTACTGAAACCATCCTTATTTTACCTATGGATTCCTTATGATAGTTTTGACAAATGAATGTGTTTGAATTCACTATCATGACTCATTTTTTAGTCATTAAATTTTCCTTGAAAAATAATCCTTCCTGTGATCATAGGGAATTATATTTCTTCTAAATAACCATGTTATCTATCATGGATATACATATTTTTTAAAACTTATATCATTTCTACATATGGAGTTTTATATTGAAATTTTTTATTTATTGGGGGAAATATTGATAAATCTATATTCATTACTCAACATATATATTTTTTGATAAGGTATATTTTTTATGAATTAATTTGATTATTTTATAGTTAATGAATTCATTGGAAATTAGGATATGGGTTGGGAATGGTTATAGATATAACCTTGATGCATTTAATTTCTCATAAACCGAATTAGGTGGATAACCTATGTTAAATGGGTTTCTGCTTTTTACCTACCAATTAGATTTAAATTGTATTGTGAGAGGGCTTGATAGTGAGGTATCATGTGCTTGATATCACGATGTCCAAAATTTAAATATTTCCTTCATTGTGAATATATTTGTTGGTCAGAGTAAAATCTCAAGGGGGGGGGGGGGTGAATTTAGTTCCTAATTATAATTTCTATTAAAGAATTTATATTAAAGATCCCCCAAATTTTGAAAACGGCCTAGTTAATTAAGGTAGTAGAGATATAGATGTCTACTTTTTCAACATGTTTCTCAAAGGGTGATTAGTCCTCAGTTGAATTAGTGTAAAAACTTCTTCAACTTTTGAAACAACTTTATAGAATTAAATACATACACACTCTTACCAAAACTAACTATCAAAGTGAATGAAAAATAGTAAAATGTTTTAGCAATAAGAAGCAAAAAAAAAGATAAAACAGAGTATAAAAAAATGTAGTGCACAGGAAGGTTAAACAAGAGGTTCAGTCTCAAGTCGATACATAATCCTCTCCACTTGGTGATCACCTGCCACCAGGAAATTTAAATTAATAAACATGATTTACAACATGTATCGGGCATTACAACAATTTTTACAAACTATATAGGGTTTACAATGTATACCAATGTTTTTCATGGCAATGATAAATAACACAGACCACACAGGGTCTCCTCCAAAGTTATACATGGGAAAATAATGAGGAAGAGATGTTTGATGTGAGGATTTTTGTATCCTCCAGTTCAAGCATATGAGACAGTGTGTATGACACAAATACACATTTCTCCGAAATGTAAAACAAATGAACACAGTAGATAAAATATGATGATATGAGTTTAGAAGGCTTTATGTGTTTACAGTTCAGCTCTTGATTGTTTAAAGTGAAGAATTTGATGCTCGAGTCTTTCTCTAGAAATGGTCTCTAAAAAAAGTGTCGCAACTCCAGGTTCTGGCTTTTAGAAATTGAGTGTTTTTCTTCTTGTATTGATCGAGAGTTGATGAAGTACAGAAGTTAGAAGAGAGTTTGTCCTCAAATGATCTTCAAGGATCTTGTGAGTTCTCAGAGTAATTGTTGAATGGTTCATCTTTGATCTAGCTAGAGTTTCTTCATATGCTCAGATGTGCTTCTATTCCTTTTTGTGTGTCTGTATAGCCTCACACCAACATCTTTTTATTCTTTTATATTTCATGTCTGACAATAGGTATAAAAGTACATCAAGAGCGATCTTTCTCGCACCTTGTACTATCCCCAGATAAAGTCTCTTGATATGTCTATAATATGCATTAATTAATGTTTGTAGCATTAGAGTTAGCAAATATGACCGTTAGAATAATTTTAACAATTTGACAAAGTGTAGAGTAGAAGAGTATGGTAGACCAGTAATGGTATCCTTCACAATGGCAGCCTTCAATAGTAAGTGCACATTAGCAGAATTAATCAGTAAACTCTCCAATGGTTCCATCAATAACTCTCCATCGATAACCTTAAATTGATACTTCTCCATTGGTAGCCTTTTCAATAGTATCCTTGCATCAGTGACCTTTTCATCAGTGTCCTTTGCATCTGCAACCTTTTCATCATTGATCTTTGCCTCGGTGACCTTTGCATCGATGACCTTTTCATCTGCGACCTTTGCATCGATGACCTTTACATCAGTGACCTTTTCACTTAGATAAAATTTTCACTCTAAATTTAATCAAGAGAGTAGTGAGATTAAAATTACATAGTTATCACTTTGATATAAACATGAGTTTCACATAAATTATTATCATGTAAGCGAATCATAATTACCATACAAATAAATCCGTATTTTGAATTATCAAAACATGATTTGGGTTTATCAAAACATGATTTGGGATTATCAAAACATGATTTGGGATTATCAAAACATTATTTGGTATTATAAAAACATGATTTGGGATTATCAAAACATGATTTGGGATTATCAAAATAGGTGAGTCCAACAATCTCCCCCTTTTTGATAATCAGAAATTATGAAACTATTTTATGAATTATGGTTAGGCACATTTGCTAAAATCTTCTGAGATGTGTTAAGAACATTTGAACAATGATTATTACGGAAAAAATATAGATAAGAAAATTCAATTTAAAAACTTAAAGTTAAACTTAACTTCTAATGTAACCTTTTTCACCCCCTTTGTGATAAAAAATAAGGTAATATATAAAAATAAACTGAGGAGGATTTTCCATTATGGAAGCAAGAGTACAATATACAAAAAAAGTTACAAAGATCCCTATCAACTAAGACAATCCACATTTAATCCACATCAGAGATGTCAAAAGGATATTTGCCTTTGGAAGTGGAGGAAGAAGGTTCTGAAGATTGATGGATAGGCCGAAGGATGGCAGTCAGCATGGTAGGCATCACGAACCGTCCCCTGGGGCCCGTTGCCTGACTTCTCCAAGCCCGCATTCCATAGGGTAGGGGCTGGTGACTATCCCCGAAATGCATATTCCCTATAATTGGGAATACATTTCTTTTATAAATTCTAAACACATGCAACCACACACACAGTAAGATAAGAACACAAGTCAAACAATATAGTAAAAATAGTGATAAAAGTAAAAAGGGGTCGGAATACAATCCCAACAGTAGTATTACAAGTACAATTGAAACACAATACAACTGAAGAAAAAGAAAGGTAGATACTGGGTCGTCCTCTAAGGTTCCAACCGGAAGAGTAGGTACGGATCACCTCCTTAGCACTCCATGTCCGCCTGTCTCCTATGCGTACCGTCACGCCATATGGTCCACCTCCAGGCCTCGTCTAGCCCTGGTTCCCTTAGCCTCGATCAGTGATGTCTGTCGTCTGCACCAAAACAACAAAATGCGGGCATAGCCCATGTGGGGTGAGTATAACGATACTCTATAGGGACCCCAAGACCCTCAAGGTCTCACAAAATCCACCAAAGATAAACCACAAAGCATGAAATCAACTAACAACCCTACTTAGGTATATGCCCATACAAATACCTATGTTATCAAGTATACCCATATCAATGAAGAGAAAAACACAAAGTCCAACTCAAATCCCAAAGCTCAAATGTTCCACAAAGGAATGAATACCATGAAGATAAGTACCACACAGGTACGACACAAAGAAGAATACCCCCAAGGTATTACCACAAAGGAATGTACCACAAGGTACATACTCATATCACACCAGGTATTTCTTAGGTATAATAGTAGAGATGATTAGATGTAACTACTGATCATCTTAATCTGTTAAGAGGAAGACCCACGAAGCATCCCTAATCATTATCAGACCCATGGAGGATCGTAGTACACCATCGAACCCACACAATATCCTAGTACATCCTCAGTAGGTCATCAAACCCAAACAAGATCCCAGTAAATTGCCAGTATGTCGTCAGACCCACATAGGATCTCTAGGTGCTGACCCACACAGGATCGCTCGGTGTTGACCAACATAGGATGGCTCGGTGCTGACCTACACAAGATCCCTTGGTTCTGACCCACATAAGATCGCTAGGAGCTTACCCAGACAGGATCGCTCGGTGATGACCCACAAATAATCGCTCGGTGCTGACCCACACAGGATCGTTATTCATTCTTCACGTCATAGCCAGCTATTGGGTTCATGTACTAAGCTTGATTTTCTCCAGGAGGGTCCTCTCCTCAAGAACTATTCTTTAATCCAACTATCACGAAGTCCCATGAAGAAGTATCCCAATGTTTTGCCACGTAAGAGGGGTCTCAATGCAATAGACGGTGCGTCAATCAGATGCATGGTCTGTAAGTTATCGTCCTTTTAGTTTTGAGGGCCTGGTTGGATTCATGTTTGATCCAACCCAATTGTTCCCAATCGTTATCAGAATCACCATTGGGTTATACCAAAAGGAATTTCTCTCTTCAAGGTTTCTGGCGCCACAGATGGTTCGTCAAATGGAGGCCTGATGACAATGTTATGGCCCAAAAAGAGTATAGGGTCGAAATCGGTCTGGGTCTGGTCTGACCAGGCCCGACCCACTGGGTCAGGCCCTGCCTATGCTAGGCGGTCCGGCTCACTGGGAAGCCTATCCTAGTGGCCCGTGGGGTGGCCGGGCGGCCGCAGAGGCCATGGGTGGCGCGGGTCCGCGGAGGTCGCGGAGTGGATGAGGCCGCGAGGGCTGCAGGCGGCATGGTGTCGTGGAGGCCTCAGGGCAGTGGAGGCCGTGGGGGCCATGGAGCGGCGGAGACCACGAGCGGTGTGGGTCTGCAAAGCGGCAGAGGCCACAAAGGGTGTGGTTCCATGAAGCAGTGTGGGGCTGTGTAGAGGTCGTGGTTTGGCGGGGTGGTCAGGGTGTGAAGGGACGGTCATAGTGCGCCTGTAGAGACCGAAAGAATGACGTACATGGACATTACATTACTTTCTCTGAATACTTAATACATAACAAAAACCAACAAACAAGGAGTGTAATAGTTTAGTGTCTTTGGAAACTCAGAACATAATCTTCTAATCATGGTGAAAGATCTTCAACATCACCCATAAAGATCATCCCCTTTTTTTCTTACCTAAAACCTTTCGTTATATCCTAGGGAAAATAAAACATAAAAATGGTGAGTTCAAATTCCCAGTAAGGGTAAACATAGAGAACATAAAACAATCCATAACCATTTGAATGTAAAAACATGAGCATAAAATCTAAACATTAGAATCTTGAGAAATGACATAAAACATTGTAGTACATAAGGCATAGATCATAAAAGAACATTAATCATGATAAAATAGCATTTTAATAAAACATGTAATTATGGAAAAACATTAATCACATAATATTATTTCCATAGTAGCCAAGGCATTGCTGCAAAGACCATCTTAGTGGACAAAGTCCCTTACTGAACTGGGTTTACCTGGCGTTCTAGCCTTGTATTACTGAACCGGATTTACTTGTCATTCCAGAGATGTCTATCTCATGAGATATAAATATATACCCAATGCATTAGAGGGAGATATAGGTCCCACCCATATCATATTAAAATCATTCTTACGTGTTCCACAACATTAACATAAATCATTCTTCATTACCCAAAGAATAAAATGGGTTTCATAAACATCATTCCATCATAACATAATCCATATAAATAAATGGATATACTTTCATCATAAGAAAAGTGAAACCATGTAAATCATAGAGACATTATAATTTAAACATACACATATTAAATAATTATATATTATATGGAAAATGGTTTTGATAAAACACTTGAAATGAATTCTTGAGGAAAATATCCTTTAGTTTTCAAAATCATTTTCTTTTTACAAAATGACAAGCAATTTTAAATGAAAAGGATTTTGTTGAAAATAGTCATGAAATTTTTTAGTGTCATCTTTAATAAAATAAGGTGTTATGAAACCGTAAAAAACTGTTCGATCCTTATATGTTAAAAAAACATTCTCCTCGTACTTTTAATGGAAAAGTCAAAAAGTACCACGTATTGTAAACAAATGAAAGATTACATCCATAACACAAGGTAAAATTCAAAGAAGGGTAAACATGACTTTAAACATACATGGGAGAATATTAAACACTTTATTAAAAACATTTTATGGATATGGATGAAAAATATATGCCCATAAAATACTTACGTATAAGCAATCTCGGATAAAAATTAGATTTGCAAAATTATCCCTTACCTTAGGTCCGATATGCTTTGTACGTATCTGAACCTCCTGTATAATGATTTAAATAATGTCATTGACTTATTACAGAATCATAATCATTTTTATGATTCATATATGCTTCACTTATTATTTTATATTACTCGCTATTTTGTAAATTCCATGTTATAGAAGTGTTTTGGGTAAACTCATTTTATTTATCGTACGTGTTTGGACTTGTTGTTCTTGACATTATTATTACTTATATCATGATTTAATTACTTCCAGAATTTAAATCATGATTTATATGACATATATATTCAGTATATATATATATATAATATAGATAAATGAAATGAAATACACCGTTCATGAAGACGGTAGGCCGTACGTACGCATGAACGTTGTTTTCCTTTCCTTATTGACTTGAATGAAAGTAATTAAATGTCATATAAATATATAAATCAATGTACTAGCTTTATCATGTCATATATTTCATTAATATTCATTATATATACTTTATATCATTCTTGAATGGTTAACATGGAGAATGAATCTCATCGTGTCGTGGAGACGGTAATCCGTACATACGCACGAGCGATGATATCGTTCCCATAATTATTGAATTGAATTGAAGTCAATGATATAATATCTCAGAATAAGTATGATGTTATAATGACCATATATAGTTATTCTTTACACCATTATACCCATCGAAGTAAGGTGATGGTGGAAAAACAGATTACACCACGGCATGGAGACGGTATTCCGTACGTACGCACGCGCGGTGATTTCATTTTCCGTAGGATGGATAGAAGGTGAAATGGGGTCGTTTCATATTTATAATAAAATATCAGTATATTAGTGATAAAAATTTTATTTCAATATAATTTAACAACTAAAGAAGAATAAGTTGAAGAAGAAAGAAACTTGAAAGAATCGGTAGAAGAGATTACCTCTTCTTTGACACGCCTTCTTCGACACACCTCCTTTAAACTTCTTCTTAGGGAACTAGGGTTGGTCTTTTGAGAATATTATAACCTCTATGATATATCTATATATGTTGAGATAAGGAATTGGTAGGGTTTTTCCGAGCATCAAGGCTCAAAAGTGTGTAAAGAGGAGAGGGAGGAGGTGACCTTTTATAAGGGAGGAGAGGGGCACCTTAGGAAAAACAAAAAATATTATATTATAATAAAGTCATATTCGGTTTATAATAGTTCCAAATTGATTTATTTCGAAGCTAAAATGGGGATGGGTCGCAATCCTCTCAAAAAAATAGGTTTTAGACAAGTTTAGGTTTCTATTTTAACCTTATCATTTAGATTTAACTCTAAGTTAAATAATTTTACTTTTACCATGTCTTCTTGTTTTATTACACTATATGGTTAATAAACTTACTATAACAACCCAAACAAACCACAAGTGGTTCATTATTAATATATATAACCTTATATAAGTCATTTTTCATAACCATATATATTTATGAATAGAATAACAATTAATAATATTATATTTGTTTTAAAAACTATTTTTTGTCAATTTTGACATTATTGGGTAATTGATTTTTGTGAAAATTATAACATCATGATTAGTTCGAAAAAAGTTAATTGAACCAATAATAACATGTCATATTAACCTAAAAAATATGTTTAATTTATAAAAAGTCTCATATTACATTTATTTGGGTATTTATAACATCAATTATGTTAATATTTCATTAATAAGGTAATTACTACATCATCATTGTGTCATATATAAATTAAATTATTTAATGTCTAAAAATTATAAATAAAATACCATTATGTAGGAAATTTTCTATCTTTATAGTGAATATTTATAGTAGAATTTGTCTTATTTATAAACCTATATTAAAAATGTTTTAATTATTAAACATTGATTTAAACTGTTTTAACTATTATTTAAATAAAATAATAATAAATGTCCTAATCTAATCCAAGTGGATATAAAGGGTAATATTTTATTCCTAAGGTAATTTTTGTCGAATTAAACTTATCAAATATAATTAGGACACGTGTTGGGGTAATAATAATATCATTTTTAACCTTAAATCCCCTATTTACTTTTAACCGTGGTAAATAAAAGTAAACAGTTACTATTGACCAAAAAAATTTATCTTATTGAACCACATTTTACTCCTTGATATTAACTGTGTCTCTCAGATTTTTGAAATTCTACTCACAAAAGCGGTAAAATTATGTTTTATGTAAATTTTCAAATTCTCCTAGGAGGTGGGTAAAAGACGGTGAAATGTTCAATAAAATTTTTATATATCTAAAATTATTATAAAATGACTCCAATGAATTACATTGAACTTATATAAGTAATATGTATAAATTTTTTGCTAAAATAAATTTAAATAAAAATTTGGGTTTTAAATAGTAACCTAGTGTTTTCCCTATTCATTTAAAATTGAAAGTTTTCCGAAAAATACCAAAAATTCACCCTAGGGAAATTTCGATATTCCAAATCCAAACATTAAGTCCATTTTGAAGGAAAAAATTTAAAAAATTTAAAAAAGTGGTTATTACTATTCATAACGGCTAGTTTATATAATATTTTAATAACATATCGTTGTTTTGTGAAACTCGATATTGCGTACAACACACACTATCGTGGAAGGTCACAATTGCGTGTAAAGCAAGCCAAGTCAAGGATATGTGTAGTGAAAGATTCCTTCTTTTGTTGTGTATAATAGAATCCAACCATATTTCATTTAAACAATGAATATATATATATATATATACACACTCAATTTTGTGTAGAATAACTTCTATTAAATGAACATGAAATTTTTTGTAACACGATCCAAGTGCATGATAATACGGTTTTGTGTATAGCGCAAGATAATCTTGGTGTAGCGCACTACATAAGATATGAAAGAAATTAAAAGGAATATATCTTATAAAATCTTGCGGTGTTACATTATTCCCCCATTAAAATGAATTTTGCCCTCAAAATTCATCGGGGATATAAATAGTTTATTACATGAGAGTTTCTTTCATAGAAACCCACATTGTAAAAATAAATACCAAAACTTATCTTTAAAAACTAAAGTATGAAACTTAACATTTACCCAAATTAACTAATCACTGGGTTTCGACATAGGCTAACATTGGTGAGAATATGGATATTGAAGAGAAATCTAACCATCATGTTCTAATGGAGAGTGGTAGAGGACATGGCTATGAAAAAGCCAATAGTCACAAAGCCATAAATTTGTGATTATTTAAGGTACCATCTGATTCATCGGATATAAGGACACTAGGACAACATTTTTTTTTCAAGATCATTTCCCTAGAGTTGAAGAATTGTTGAATTAAAAGAAATACTTACTTGATTTTGGTACAATCTTATTGTTGTTTGTGCCTTGAACAATTTCTACTTTATTTCTTAAATAAATGAAGTTGAATTTGTCTTCCGTGAAGTGTTAGAAGATCATGAGATAGAATGATAGTTCATTCCATCTGTCTCAAACAAAAGGATAGCCAAAGTAATTAAATATACATAACTCAACCTATAATGAGATTAATCGTATATGGTTCCTAAAATGGACTTATACTTCATATATCATACCGCTTAATATAATAAAACTAGTTTCTACTAACTTGGGACTTCCTGTAGTCCAGGGGTAGGTGATAAAGGCATATCACACTTCGGTTGTGGGTTCGATTCCCACAGCCATGTCCGGCGCGACAGGTTGTCGCCCGTCCTGCAGGTTGTCCTTTTTTAAAAACTACATTATTATAACATTCCATCAATAATATCGAAAAAAATTCTAGTTTTAAACAATACTAACTTATGTCCAACATAATCCATTCCAATATTTAGGCTTATCCAAAATACTTCTGTCTAAGCTCATAGTATAATGAAAACAATTACTAGAAATGTCATCTGGGAGCATGTGAATACCATCATTTATCCCCCATATATCATATGATATATCTTGTTGGTAAAATTAAAAACATGTGAATACCTCAATAATTTATTCTCATAAAAAATGAATACCCATTGAACCTTAATGAAAACATGAATGCTGTTAAAATTTAACACTTTCCACATACCAAAATCCCAAAATTTCTATATATTTAAACCATGATATAACTTTGTCCTTATATCAGTCATGAGCTCATTTCATTTTTTCGTTATCCATTCATTATGCGCATATCATATTCTTTCCAAAAATATTTCAATCACTTTTCATGGTTACCTGTACCATATAATTATTGAAAACCAATAGATAGATATTCCAAAATTCCACGATACCATAAATGAGATTCCATGATACTATTTTGAAATCCCATTACATAAACACTTAATCATTACACAACATCATTTTCATACACAAAATCACAAATAGTGATCGCATGAGACTTCCCTTTATCATTTTCCTTAAGAGGTTTCTCACGTTGATCATCATTAACCCTTGGATTATGGCATTGATTATCATAATGCCCTTTTTCCTTGCACTTGAAGCATTGAGGTGTTGGTGGTGCATTATCTACAGTCTTTTATTTATTCACATCATTAGAAACCTTTTTTCCATTACATCAACTCTCAGCTGCTCGATGAACTTCTTTTCCACACATAAAACATTTTCTAGTCCATTTAAGACAATCTCCACCATACTTCTTTCCACACTTTGAGCATAAAGAAACATTCATCTTCTTTTCACCATTATTCTGAGATTTCCCCTTGAACTCTATCTTTCGTTTCTTGTCAAAACCATGAGATGGATATGCAAAACCCACTTCCATTTCTACCTTGATAGCACAACGCACAATTTTTTCATAGCTACTGAAGTCTCTTATAGATAATGCCCTTCGAAGACATGATTTTAAGCCACTTAAGAATCGATCAACTTTATTTTTAGGTTAGATGATAATGCCAGATACATACCTTGCAGGACTTGTAAAATTTTATTCGTATATACCAACAGATTCACTATCCTTTTGGTTAAGATCAAGGAAATACTTTTCCACCTTTGGTCAAAGAATACGAGGGAAGTAATTATTGAAAAATATGTTCTTGAACTCATCCCATTCCATGGATTCAATTTCATCTCAGGGCCTCGTATTCTTAATTAGAGTCCACCATTGATTTGCTTCACCTTCTAAACGGTAAATAGCCAGAATGAATTTTTCATGTTTCGAATAGCGAAGAATGGAAAATATCTTTTCAATGGTACTGATCCACTGTTCAGCAACAAGTGTATTAGAAGACCCACTGAAAGAAGGTAGAAGTTGCCTCATGAAAGACTCAATAGAATATTGTTCCCTTCTCTACTCATTTGGAAGTCCAGAATGATTCATAGGTTGTGTAAGTATATCAATAAGATTTTTCACTCCATCTCCCATAACAATGGTTTGTTCTGGAGGACAATCATTGCATTGTCCATTACATTGATCAACATGGTTCCTTCGGTTTCCTGCCATCGTCTAAAACCCAAAAAGAATAGTGTGAGAGGCAAAATTCATGCTAGGGAAAACAACATAATAAAGGGGGAGTACCTTCAATATTTAACATCTTAGGGTTAATTCTCTGATTTTTACTGTAATTCTAGAACTATAAACTATACTTATACTTAACCTTAGAGACACCCCCAAACATACCATAGAAATATCTCTAGGGATCTCACTAGAGTTTTTTGCATCCTAGTTTCCAAAGGTTGACTAAAACTTTCCACTGATACCAACTGTAGAGACCCAAAGGTTGACGTACATGGACATTACATTACTTTTGCGTAATACATAATACATAACGAAAACCAACAGACAATGACCGTAATAGTTTAGTGCCTTTAGAAACTCGGAACATAATCTTCTAATGATGGTGAAAGATCTTCAACATCTACCATAAAGATCTTCCCCATTTTTTCTTACCTAAATCCTTTTTTTATATCCTGGGGAAAAGAAAACATAAAAAAGGTGAGCTCAAATGTGCAGTAAGGGTAAACATAGGGAACATAAAACAATCCATAAACATTTGAATGTAAAAACATGAGCATAAAATCTAAACATAAAAAATCATGAGCAATGACATTAAACATTGCAGTACATAAGGCATAGATCATAAAAAACATTAATCATGATAAAATAGCATGGTAATAAAACTTGTAATTGTGGAAAAACATTAATAACATGATATTATTTCCATAGTAGCCAGGGCATTGCTGCCAAGACCATCTTAGTGGACAAAGTCCCTTACTGAACCACGTTTACTTTCCATTCCAGCCATGTCTATCTCATGAGATATAAATCTTTACCCAATGCATTGGAGGGAGATATAGGTCCCACCCATCTCATAATGAAATCATTCTTATGTGTGCCACAACATGAACATAAATCATTCATCATTACCCAAAGAATAAAATGGGTTTCATAAACATCATTCCATCATAACATAATTCATATAAAAAATGTATATCCTTTTATCATAAGAAAAGTGAAACCATATAGATCATAGAGACATTCTACTTTAAACATACACATATTAAATAATTCCATATTACATGGAAAATGGTTTTGATAAAACACTTGAAATGAATTCTTGAGGAAAATATCATTTATTCTTGAAAATCATTTTCTTTTTACAAAATGCCTTGAAAATTTAAAAGAAAAGGATTTTGTTGAAAATAATCATGAAATTTTGTAGAGTAAGATTCTTTAAAATAAGGTGTTATGAAACCGTAAAAATCTGTTAATGCTGTATAAGTTAAAAAACATTCTCCTCGTAATTTTAACTAAAAAGTCAAAAAGTATCATGTTTGGTAAAAAGAAGAAAGATTTCATCCATAATACAAGGTAAAATTCAAAGAAGGGTAAAAAATAATTTAAACATACATGGAAGAATATTAAACACTTTATGGACAAGGATGAAAAATATAACTCCAGTAAATACTTACGTATAAGCAATCTCGGATAAAAATGAGATTTGAAAAATTATCCCTTACCTTAGGAATGATATGATTAGTACATATCTGAACCACCTGTATAATAATTTAAATAATGTCATTGACTTATTAAAGAATCATATTCAATGTTATTATATCTTATACGGTTCACTTATTACTTTATGTTACCCATTCTTTTGTAAATTCCATGTTAAAGCAGCATTTTGGGTAAAATCGTTTTATTTATCGTACGTGTTTGGACTTGTTGTTATTGATGTTATTATTACTTATATCATGATTTACTTACTTCCAGAATGTAAATCATGATTTATATAACATTTATATTTAGTATATTTATATATAATAGATAGATAAATGAAATGAAATACACCATTCACGGAGACAGTAGGCCATACGTACGCATGAACGTTGTTTTCCTTTCCTTGTTGACTTGAATGAAAGTAAGTAGATGACATATATATATACATAAATACAGTAGCTTTATCATGTCATATATTTCATTATTTTTCATTATATATACTTTATATCATTCTTGAATGGTTTATATGGAGAATGAATCTCATCACATCGTGGATACGGTAATCTGTACGTACGCACGAGCGATGATATCATTCCCATAATTATTGAATTGAATTCGAGTAAATGATATAATATCTCATAATAATTATTATGTTATAATAACCATATATTTTTATTCTTTATACCATTATACCGATCCAATTAAGGTGGTGGTAGAAAAACAGATTACACCGCGGCATGGAGACGGTATTTCGTACGTACGCACGTGCGGTGATTTCGTTTTCCGTAGGATGGATAGAAGGTGAAATGGGGTTGTTTAAAATTTATAATAACATATCAGTATATTAGTGATACTTATATTATTACAAAATAATGTAACAACTTAAGAAGAAGAAGTTGAAGAAGAAAGAAACTTGAAAGAATCGATAGAAGAGATTACCTCTTCATCGACACACCTTCTTGGACACACCTCCTTTAAAATTCTTCTTAGGGCACTAGGTATGGTCTTTTTAGAAGACCATAACATCTATGATATAACTATATAGGTTTATAATAGTAATTGGTAGGGGTTGGCCGAGTTTCAAGGCTCAAAAGTGTGTAAAGAGGAGAGGGAGGAGGTGCCCTTTTATAAGGGAGGAGAGGGGCACCTTAGGAAAAACTTAAAATATTATTTAATAATAAAGTCATATTCGGTTTATAATAGTTCCAAATTGATTTATTTAGAAGCTAATGTTGGTATGGGTCTAAATCCTCTCAACCAATAGGTTTTAGAGATGTTTAGGTTACTATTTTAACCTTATCATTTAGATTTAACTCTAAGTTAAATAATTTAACTTTTACCGTGTCTTCTTGTTTTCTTACACTATATGGTTAATAAACATACTATAACAAGACAAAAGAACCCCAAGTGGTTCATTATTAATATATATAACATTATAAAATTCATTTGGATGAGCCTTAGATATTTTGGAATAGAATAACAATTAATAATATAATATTTGTTTTAAAAACTATTTTATGTCAATTTTGACACTATTTGGTAATTGATTTTTGTGAAAATTATAACAGCATGATTAGTTCGAAAACAGTTAATTGAATCAATAATAACATGTCTTATTAACCTAAAAAAGTATTGTACATTATAAAAAGTCTCAAATAACATTTATTTGGGTATTCATAACATCAATTATGTTAATATTTCATTAATAAGGCAATTACTACATCATCATTGTGTCATATATAAATTATATTATCTAATGTCTAAAAATTATAAATAAAATACCATTATGTAGGAAATCTATTTATCTTTCTAATAAATATTTATAGTCGAATTTATCTTATGTATAACCATATATTAAAAATGTTTTATTTATTAAACATTGATTTTAACAATTTTAGCTATTATTTAAATAAATTAATAATAAATGTCCTAATCTAAACCAAGTGGATCTAAAGGGTAATATTTTATTCCTAAGGTTGTTTTTGGTCGAATTTCAATTATCCAATAGAATTAGGACATGTGTTAGGGTAATAATACTATCATTTTTACCCTTAATTGCCCTATTTACTTTTAACTATGGTAAATAAAAGTAAAAAGTTACTATTCACCAAAAATTATTTTTATCTTATTCAACCACATTTTACTCCTTTATATTAACTGTTTATCTCGGATTTTCGAAATTCCACTCACAAAAGCGGTAAAATTATGTTTTATGTAAATTTTCATATTCTCCTAGGAGGTGGGTAAAGGACGGTGAAAAGTTCAATAAAATTTTTATATATCTAAAATTATTAGAAAATGACTCCAATAAATTACATTGAACTTATATATGTATTATGTATCAATTTTTAGCTAAAATAAATATAAATAAAATAAATAATTATTTCAATAAAAAGTCGGTTTTTAAATAGCAACCGAGTGTTTTCGCTATTCATCAAAAATTGAAAGTTTTCAGAAAAATACCAAAAATTAACACGAGGCTAATTTCGATATTCCGAATCCAAAAATGAAGTCCATTTTGAACGATTAAATTTATAAAATTTCAAAAAGTGGGTATTACTATTCATAACAGCTAGTTTATATAATATTTTAATAACATATCGTTGTTTTGTGAAACTCGGTATTGCGTACAACACACTTTATCGTGGTAGGTCACGATTGCGTGTAATGAAAGCCATGTCAGGGTTGAGTGTAGTGCAAGATTCCTTTTTTTGTTGTTGTGTATAATAGAATCCAACCATATTTCATTTATACATTGAATATATATATATATACACTCAATGTTGTGTTGAATAACTTCTATCAAACGAACTTGAAATTTTGTGTAACACGATCCAAGTGAAAGATAATATGGTATTCCATATAGTGCAGGATAATCTTGGTGTAGCGTACAACATAAGTTATGAAAGAAATTAAAAATAATATATCTAATAAAATTTCGGGGTGTTACAGCGGCGGTCCACCGTGGATGGCTGGATGGTCATCCATCCTCTCTGCGCAGCGCGGTCGTACGCCACGCCTTCACTAGCAGCCGGTTCGACCGGCCGCTCTTTATTCTTCATCGTGGCACAAAGCCGCCCTCTTCCATCATGAATAACATACCATTTAGGAAGAATGGCAGAGGGGTCGGTCCATGTTTGTTTGGCCCACACCCTCTACATTAGAGCAGTATCAAGCGGCTCAAGGGGGATGATTCAATGTGTGGGGAAAAATTAACATTGATCAATTTAAAACACACCCCTACCTTGATTTCTTGTTGACGTTGGAAGGGGTGAAGTCGGCAACATCAGCGTTTCCCCAATCATCCGTTCGTTGTCATCGAAGATGTCGTACGTTGGTTGCCTCCGCAAGGTTCTTCTGATCCGGCTCGGGGTCGGATTCTTCATTCTTCGATCTCTGGTGGTCGTTCTTCATTGGGAGGTGTTCTTCATTGGAGAGGTTAAATGTTTCTCCAAGTTCTTTTCCAACACTTCTCCAAAAAAAAATAATAGCCAATATATATTAAATTAAGTTTTATTAATTTAATTTGAATTGTCACCATTAATCAAGAGGTGTTGGCATAATATACGTGGAGGAAGTTCAAAAGACTTCTCCACATTAAAGAGGGATTTTAAGAGTTATCTCCATATTAAAGAAGTAGTTTAGGGGGTTTGGGTTGTCCCCACCCTCAAATTCAAATTGGCAGGTTTTGTGCTCGGTGGTCCCCACCTCCATAACCCATGTTGAGGGGTCTGAATAATAGAAATAAAATTCTAAAATGATTTCATTTTTATTTTCCCATGAAAAGTGTAAAACTAACTTTCACCCTCGACCAACTACGGTCAAGGTGATGTTATCCTTAAGTAAATACTGGCGCTGTGAGTTCAACGGTGCCCTCAGATTTCAATTCAGAGAACCGGTTCAAAAGCTAAAAAATCCTGCTCGAACGTTTACTGAACGTACCTGAAAAAAAGTTCAGAAATTCATTCCAGGCACACCGGGCATCGGAATCACACGCTGTCAATTTTCGTAGACACATAAAACTACCATATAATAAAAACAATTCCATGGAAATGCCAGATATTTAAAGCAGGAGGATCTACAACAGAATAATCGGTAGACCGCTAGTGAGTAGATCTCTAAGGAATGGTGGGGATCATGATTCTGATAGCCTTTGAAGGAGTCATCAATGGTGCAACACTGGCAGATCATGAGGCACCTAAGGTAGAAGGCAAGGCTGGAGGAATAATGATGGGAGTTCAGTCTACATGGAGGTAGGGAAAAAGAATATTTATAAAATCCATAATAATTCTTCCCCCTCTCTCCATGGCTGAAATAAAATCATCCTTACTCTCCATAAATTTCTCAAGGGCAGGATTCAACTCTGGAAGCCAGCTAACCTGATCTTTAAAGGCTTGAGTGACAGGTGGAATCCTCAAGTTCTCCAACAACAACTTGATGTGACCATCCATCTGATGATTAGTCTATACCCTTTTGTAGTTGAAATCAACTTGTTCCTTGATGGACTTCTGATCTTGAGAAGATTCCATTAAATAGTTTCCCACAACATTTTGAATTTATCTAGTAGTGAAAATAACATGAGTCATAGACTGAGGATCTGAGGTACTAGTACTAGAGATATTCCCAAATTCTTCTCTAACAACTGACTTGAAGGTTTCTAGATCAACAGGAGCGGAGGTTGAAGATGAAGCAGATGCACACAGAGGTGCCATAGTGAAAGCTACTATCATCTTAAAAGATTTAGTCAGCCCACTAATCATCATTTTCACATCATCATCTTGTCCACTCACATGTGCCTCCTTGGACTTCTTAATGTCCTCAAACATAATGACCATTTACAGAACTTCACTTTTAATATATCGAAGTTCATTTTCCACCTGAACCATTGAAATCATATAAGATTCTAGTATAGAAATCGACTGCTTTATAGATTCTATAGAATCTACCAAGGTTCTGATCTGATTCTTATAGTCCTTTACCTCCTCTAGTAGGATGGAGTGAGAGGTAGAAACAAGTATTTCCATTGTATAAGTGACTAATTCTTGATTATGATTCATTGCCCTCTCCAACCCGACAAATATCTCATCAAGGTGGCTCTTTAGATGTGATTTTATTGACTCCAAATATTACTTCTTCACATAGTCTCGAGGTAGAAGTACTACTAGCTGCACTATACTAGTATCTGTAACTGAAAGTATTGGTGGACTTCTGATAGAATCGTCATCATCATAATCTCCATAATCTAAACCCAACTCCACAAATCCAGGGTCTTCTGACCAATATTCTATTCCAAGAGCCATATCAACTGAACCTGTGGCAACAGGTTCCTCCCCTTCACTTGGAGCATTGTCCTGATCAACCATATCCATCACTGAAATACCTCCTTGAGCAACCTCATCAACAAGAGGGTCCACTGCCACTTTTTTCACTGAATCTTCAACTACTTCCAAAGCAATTCCAACTTCAACTAAATCGGCAACTTCTTCATCTACACCTTTATCCATTTATGTATTCGCTATCAAGGGACTAAGACTAATACATTTACATCAAGAGCTATCTCAAAGTCATCATGACTAGATTTAGTGTCCTCACCCTTATTTGATGTCCCTCTAATGTCTCTTAAGACATTTTATGACCCTTCATTTTCACTGGTCTCTTTATCTTCACTGTCCCTTAGAATAGTTTCCCTTCTAGGAAATATATTTGGGGGGGTACACTTCCTAAAGGATACAGTATTAGCACAAGGATTGGAGGGAAGGAATGGATCACTCCTGCCATCTATAGGAGAGTCCTCTCATTATAGAACAACAATAGGTTCCTCTTCTCAATCTGAATATGCAGGCTCTACTTCACCGGGCTTTAGACCCAAATATCTCTTATCCTTAGGCCTAGTAGGATGAGTGACAGGATTGAATTCCTCATAAAACATACCTTCATCATGTACCCATTTTTTCCATGGGATTCAATTAATCTTCATCAACATGTAAATTAACTTTGTAATGCATAAATTGTCACTTACTACTACTATTTCCACCTTTTCTCAAGAAACTCCTTTCACCTTCAGCATCAAATATATCAATCTAGAATGAAATAAGTCATTAGATTTTGAACTGGGATTTGTCATATCCTCCAATTGAATCATCAACATCCTACATAAATTTATCATTTATCAATGTTTCAATGGATACAAAAGAAATACATTCTGAAATTTCAATGTAGAAAACTCCCATATTCTAGGAATCAAGACATGTTGAACAAATTTAAACAGTAGCTTTCCTTCTCTTTCCATCTCAGCAGTAATGACTTTCCTAGGAATCCCACTCCCTGTCAGTTTGGCTAAGGCTTCTTCATAAAAAAAGAACTCAGATGTGGGAGGCACCACTACTGAGTAGTATTAATAAATCCCTTTATGTGGTACTCTCAGACACTCATCCCATTCAATATAGGAAAATCTCACACTTACTCCATTTACCCTTGAAGACATTCAGTTCTCATCCTCAGTCCGTTCTAATTTCAAAAATGCATAAAACTCCTAAACTAACTTCAAAAAATAAGGTCCATTGATGTTTGTGAAGCATTCAATGCAGCCTTGAGCTTCAAGTTCCTTCATCCCTAAAGATCTTCTCATCAGCAAACATTCAAAAATGAGCTATTTTTCAACTACAAATTCCCTTTATGATAGATAATGGTTGATCAGCTTTGCCATAGCCTTTCTTACACTACTCGACTTAGCGCGAGGTCTCATTGGACTTGGAGTATCCCCTTAATCACTGAACAATGGTCTCTTCACTCTTCCCATGGGATCTGAAGTGGTTTGATGGTTTTGAAAGAGGGTTAGGTTTTGAGGTTAGGGAGAAGGAGATTCAAGAGAGAGTTTAAGGTGGGTCAAAATTTGGTATGGTCTTTTAATTTTATTTTTTTGGGATCGAAAAGCGGATCAAGTAAAAGAAATAAGTAAAACAAAAAACATTTCATCTTCTGACAGAAAGAAAACATGATGTCCTAGAAAACATTGTCTATCAGTAAGGTTCCATCATTGAGATTCTAACAGTGAGGTTTCTATCGGTAAGGTTCTACCAGTGAGGTTTCTAACTGTGATGTTTCTATCAGGGAGGTTTCTAATGGCAAGGTTTCTAACAGTGAGGTTTCCAATGGTGAGGGTTCTAATAGTGAGGTTTCTATCAGTGAGGTTCCTAACAATGATGTTTCTATCGATGAGGTTCCTAATGGTGAGGTTTCTAACCATGAGGTTTCTAACGGTGAGGTTTATAATGGTGAGGATTCTAACGGTTAATAGATTATCATTCCTAACTCATGTTTGATGTAATTTAACCTCTCATAATTCAAATTCTTTGTGAATATACCAACCAATTGATGTTCAGTACCAATGAATTCAAGAGTGATATCACCTCTTTGATAATGATCTCTCAAGAAGTGATGTATCACATCAATTTGCTTTGTCATAGCAAGAGATACTGGATTTTTAGAGATGTTAATAGAACTTGTATTATCACACTTTATAGAGACATGTGGGAATTGATATCCAAAGTCTAGTAAAGTGTGTTTTATCCACAGAATTTGAGCACAACAACTCCCAACATATATATATTCATCTTATGCAGTAGATAATGCAACAGAATTTGGTTTCATACTACACTAATATACAAGTGACTTGCCTAAAATGTGAGATGTTCTAGAGGTGATCTTTATATCTAACTTGAAACTAGAAAATAAGCATCTGAATAAATAATTAAATCAAAATATTTCCCTCATGGATAAAACAGTCCTATGTTTATAGAAAACTTGAGATATATAAAAATTCTTTTTAACAGCAGTTAAATTAGACTCTTTAAGACTGGATTGAAAATGAGCACACATGCATACACCGAACATAATATATGGTATTCTAGCAATAATATAGAGAATACTTCCAACCATACCTCTGTTTTTGGTTTGATCCACTGGTTTACCAGTTTCATCATCATCCAACATACTGGTGGTACTCATAGGTGTATTACTACCTTTATTGTTGTCCAAACCAAAATGTTTCAAAATATGCATAAGCAAGTAGTATCCTAATGGATTCTAGTCTAGCTACAGGTGAAAAAGTTTCCTCATAGTCTACTCATTCTTCTTGTCTATATCCTTGTGCAACTTGTCTATCCTTATTTCTAACTATGTTTCTAGATTCATCAAATTTATTTTTAAATACCCATTTAGTGCATATGGTCAACGTGTCTTTAAGTATTTCTACTAATTCACAATCTTTGTTTCTTTAAAACCTATTTAATTCTTCTTGCATAGCTATCACCCAGAATTCATCATTGATTGCATCATCAATATTTTTGGGTTCAAGATTTAAAATAAAGGCATGATGTTCATCCTAGTTCGTTATATAATCTCTAGTTTGGGTTCCTCTATTCAAATAACCTACTACACTATCTAAAGGATGATTCTTGAGAGTTCTAATACCTCTAAAAAGAGTTTAACTAGACTCCTAATGAAGTTCATTAAGTCCCTATTCATCTATAGTGTATACCAAAAGGATCGTCTCTCTCCAAGGTTTTCGGTTCCATGGACAGTTTGTCAAACGGACACCTGATAACAAAGTTATGGCCCAAAGAGAGTATAGGGTTGAAACAGGTCTGGGTTTGGTCTGAACCATCCAGACCCGCTGGGTCTAGCCTGACCAATTATAGGAGTTCCAGCCCGTTGGGAGTCCCATCATAGCGGCCCGTGGGGCAGCGGTGCAGCGGGGTGGCTGCAGTGTGGCTGGTCGGATGGCCAGCCATTCTCTCTGCACGGTGCGGTTGCAGGCCGCGCCTTCGGCAGCAGCCTTTTCGGCCAGCCACTCATCGTTTGTCACTGTGGCACAAAGTCACCTTCTTCAATCATGAAGAACACACCATTCATGAAGAATAGTGGAGGGGTCGGGCCATGTTTGTTTGTCCCACACCCTATGCATTAGAGTGGTAGAATGCGGCTCAAGGGGGCCGATTCAATGTGCGGGGAAAAATTAACATTGATCAATTTAAAACACACCCATACCTTGATTTCTCGTTGATGTTGGAAGAGGTGAAGTCGGTGACATCATCATTTCCCCAATCATAAGTTCATTTTCCTCGAATACGTCCTACATTGGCTGCCTCCTCAAGGTGCTTCTGATCCAGTTCGGGGTCAGTTTACTCATTGTTGGATCTCCGGTGGTCGTTCTTCGTTGGGAGGTGTTCTTCGTTGGAGAGGGTAAAAGTTTCTCCATGTGCTTTGCCAACACTTCTCCCAACCAAAGAATATCCAATATAAATTAAATTAGGTTTTATTAATTTAATTTGAATGGACACCATTAATCAATGTGTGTTGGCATATTTTATATGGAGGAAGTTCCAGAGACTTATCCATGTTAAAGAGGGAGTTTAAGAGTTATTTCTATATTAAATAAGGAGTTTACGGGATTCGGGTGGTCCCCAACCTTAAATTCAAACTGGAAGGTTTTGGGCTCGGTGGTCCCCATCTCCATATCTCATGTTGAGTGGTTTCAGGAATAAAAATAAAATGCTAAAATAATTTTATTTTTATTTTCCCATGAAAAGTGTAAAACTAACATTCACCCTCGACCTACTGTGGTTGAGTTGAAGGCCACCTTAAGTGAATACTAGTGTTGCGAGTTCAAAGATGCCCTCAGATTTCAATTCCGAGCACCGGTTAAAAAGTTAGAAAATCCCGCTTGAATGTTTACTAATATTACCTGAAAAAAAAGTTCATAAATTCATTATGGGCACACTGGGCCTTGGAATCACACGCCATCAATTTTTGTGGACTCGTAAAATTACCATATAAAAAACCAATTACATAGAAATTCAAGGTCTTTACAGTAGGAGGAGCTACAATAGGAGCTTCATTAGAATGCTACTGAGTAGATCTCTGAGAAATGGTAGCGGTTAAGCTTCTGATAGCCTGTGCAAGGGTCATCAATGGTGCAGCACTAGCAGATCCTGAGGCACCAAATGTAGAAGGCAAGGTTAGAGGAACAATGATGGGAGTTCAGTCCACATGGAGATAGGGAAAAATAAGATTTATGGAATCCATAATAATACTTCGCCCTATATCTATGGATGAAATAAAATCATCCTTACATTCCATAAATTTCTCAAGGGCAGGATTCAACTCTCGAATCCATCTAACCTGATCTTTAAAGGCTTGAGTGACAGGTGGAATCCTCAACTTCCCCAACAAAAACTTGAAGTGACCATCCATCTGATGATTAGCGTATACCCTATTGTAGTTGAAATCAACTTGTTTCTTGATGGCCTTCAGATCTTGAGAAGATTCCCTTAGATAATTTCCCACAAGATTATGAATTTCTCTGGTAGTGGAAATAACCTGATTCATAGACAGAGGATATGAGGTACTGGTATTAGAGATCTTCTCAACTTCTTCTCTAAAAACTGACTTGAAGGCATCTAGATCAATAAGAGGAGAGGTTGAGGATGATGTAGATGCACACAATGGTTCTATAGTGAAAGATACTGTCTTCTTAAAAGAATTAGTCACCCAACTGATCAGCCTCTTCACATCATCATCTTGGCCACTCACATGTGACTCTATAGACTTCTTAAAGTCCTCAAACACGATGACGATGTGCAGAACCACACTTTTAATATATTGAATATTTTTGTCCTCCCGAACCCTTGAAATCATATAAGAGTCTCTTCTAGAAATATACTGCTTTATAGATTCCATAGAATCAACCAAGGTTCTGATCTTATTCCTAGAGTCCTTTACCTCCTCTAGCAGGATGGAGGGAGAGGTAGAAACTAGTATTTCCATTTCAGAAGTGACAACTTATTGATTATGATTCTTTTAACTCACCAACCCAAAAAATATCACATCAAGTTGGCTCTTCAGATGGGATTTTATTGACTCGAAATATTCCTTATTCACATAGTCTTGAGGAAGAAGTACTACTAGCTGCACAATAGAAGCCTCTGTAACTGAAAGGATTGGAGGTCTTCTAATAGATTCGTCATCATCAGAGTCTCCATAATCTAAACCCAACACCACAAATCTAGGGTCTTATATCCAATCTTATATTCCAAGAGCTATAGCAACTGAACCTATGGAAACAGGTTCCTCCCCCTCACTTGGATAATTGTCCTCTTCAACCATGTCCATCATTTCCATACCTCCTTGAGCCACCTCTTCAACAGGAGGGTCCACTGCCACTTTTTCTACTGAATTATCAACTACTTCCAAAGCAATTCCAGATTCAACTGAATCAGAACATTCTTCATCTACACCTTTAACCATTTATGTATTCTATATTAGAGGAATGAGACTAATACATTCTTCTCCTCTTACATCAACAGCTATCTCAAAGTCATCATGACTAGATTCAGTGTCCTCATCCTTATATAAGGTCCTTCTAATGTCTCTTTAGATATTTTATTCCCCTTCTTCCTCATTGGTCTCTTCATCATCATTGTCCCTTAGAATAGCTTCCCTTCTAGGAAATCTCTTTGGGGGGCTAGGCTCCCTTAAGGATAAAGTATTAGCACAAGGATTGGAGGGAAGGTATGGACCACTCCTGTCATCTGTAGGAGATTCCTCTCTTTCTGGAACAACATAAACTTCTTCTTCTTCATCTGAATATGCATGCTATACTTCACCAGGCTTTATATCAGGATCACTCTTATCCTTAGGCATAGTTGGATGCGTGACATGATTGAATTATTCATAAAATATACCTTCATCAGGTACCCATTTATTTTCCATGGGTTCTAATTTATCTTCATAAACTTATAAATTACCTTTTTAATGTAGAAACTGTCACTTACTACTACTATTTCCTCCTTTTATCTAGAAACTCCTTTCACCTTAAGCATAAAATATATCAATCTAGCATGAAATAAGTCATTATATTTTGAACTAGGATTTGTCACATCCTCCAATTGAATCATCAACATCCTATATAAATTTATCTTCTATCCATGTTTAAATAGATACAAACGAAATACATCCTGAAATTTGAATGTAGAAAAGTCCCCTCTTATAGGAATCAAGACATGCTGAACAAATATAAATAGTAGCTTTTCTTCTCCTTCCATCTCAACAGCAATTACTTTCTTAGGAATCCCACTCCCTGTTAGTTTGGATAAGTCTTCTTCATAACAGAAGAACTCATATGTGGGAGGCGCCACTCTTGAGTATTAGTCATAAATCCCTTTATCCGGTACTCTCAGAAACTCAGCCCGTTCAATAGAGGAAAAGCTCACACTTACTCTATTTACCCTTTAAGACATTATGTTCTCATCCTCAGTCTGTTCAAATTTAAAAAACTCGTTAAACTCATTAACTAACTTCAAAAAATAAGTTCCATTGTTGTTTGTGAAGCATTAAATGTAGCCTTGATCTTCAAGTGCCTTCAGCACTAAAGATCTTCTCATCAACAACCATTTGGAAATGATATATTTTTCAACTAAGAATTCCCTTTTTGATAGACGAGGGTTGATCGGATTTGCCATAACCTTGCTTCTACTACTTGATTTAGCTCAAGTTCTCTTTGGATTTGGCGTATCTTCTTAATCACTGACCAATGGTCTCTTCACTATTTCCATGTGATCTGAAGTGGTTTGAGGGTTTCGGAGGTAGGTTAGTTTCTGAGGTTAGGGAGAAAGATATTCGGGAGAGAGTTTGAGGTGGGTCGAAATTTGGTATGGTCTTTTAATTTTATCATTTAGAGATTGAAAAACTGATCCAGTAAAAGAAATAAGTAAAACAAAAAACATTTCAACTTATGGTAGAAAAAAACACGATGTCCTGGAAAACATTGACTATCGGTAAGGTTACATCAGTGAGATTCTAACAGTGAGGTTTCAATTGGTGAGGTTCTACTTGTGAGTTTCCTAAAGGTGAGGTGTCTATCAGGGAGGTTTCTAACGGCGAGGTTTCTAACAATGAGGTTTCTAACAGTGAGGGTTCTAACAGTGAGGTTTCTATCGGTGAGGTTCCTAACGGTGAGATTTCTTTCGGTGAGGTTCCTAATGGTGAGGTTTCTAATTGTGTGGTTTCTAACAGTGAGGTTTCTAAAGGTGAGGTTTCTAACGGTTAAAATTTTATCATACCTAACTCATGTTTGATGAAATTTAACCTCTCAAAATTCAATGGATTTATGAATATATCAACCAATTGATGTTCAGTACCAATGAATTCATGAGTGATATCACCTCTTTGATAATGATCTCTCAAGAAGAGATGTGTCACATCAATTTTCTTTGTCCTAGTAAGAGATACTGGATTTTTAGAGATGTTAATAGCACTTTTATTATCACACTTTATAGAGACATGTTTGAATTGATATCCAAAGTCTATTAAAGTGTGTTTCATCCACAAAATTTGAGCACAACAACTCCCAGCAGGTATATATTCATCTTAGGTAGTAGATAATGAAACATAATTTGGATTCTTACTACACCATGATACTAGTGACTTGTCTAAAATGTGACATGTTCTATAGGTGCTCCTTCTATATAACTTGCAACCAGAAAAATTAGCATCTGAATAACTTATTAAATCAAAAGATTGTCCTCTTGGATAAAACAGTCATAAGTTTATACTAAACTTGAGTTATTTGAAAATCATTTTAATGGTAGTTAAATTAGACTCATTAATATTGTATTCAAAACGAGAACACAGGCATACACGGAACATAATATCGGGTCTACTAGTAATAAGATAGAGCAGACTCCCAATCATGCCTCTGTAATTGGTTTGATCCACTAGTTTTCCAGTTTCATCAGCATCTAACATACAGGTGGTACTCATAGGTGTATCACTACCCTTATTGCTGTCCAAAACAAAATTTTTCAAAATATATTTGGAATATTTACTCTTATTTAAAAAAATAAAATTTTTATTTTGAAATAAATGAAATCCAAGGAAAAATATAAGTTCCCCCATTAAATTCATTTTAAATTCATCTTGCATCATTTTTGAAAAATCGGTGCATAAATAATTTTTCATGATTCCAAAAATAATGTCATCTACATAAATCTATACTATTAAAACATCATTGTAAATCCTTTAAAAGAAGTGTAGGATCCTCTATTCCTTTACTAAAACTTTTTGAAACAATGAAAGAACGGATTCTGTCATACCAAGCTCTTCGAGCTTGTTTCAGACTATATAAATCATTAGAAAGTTTAAAAACATGATTTAAAAATGGGGATTTGTAAAAAAAGGTGGTTTTTCATCAAATACATCTTCAACTATGTACCCATTTAAAAAGACACTTTTGATATCCATTTGATAAAGTTTGAAATTCAGATGAGCTGCATAAGAAAGTAGAATCCTACTGGATTCTAGCCTAGCTATAGGTGAAAATTTTTCCTCATAGTCTATTCATTCTTCTTGTCTATATCCTTATGCAACTTGTATATCCTTATTTCTAACCATGATTCTAGATTTATCAAATTTATTTTTAAATACCCATTTAGTGCCTAAGGTCAATGTGTCTTTAAGACTTTCTACTAATTCCCAAACATTGTTTCTTTCAAACTAATTTAATTATTCTTGCATATCTATCACCAAGAATTCATCATTGATTGTATCATCAATATTTTTAGGTTCAATCTATAAAATAAAGGCTTGATGTTTAGTCTTGTTTCTTAGAGAAGCTCTAGTTTGTGTTCATATATTCAAATCACCCACTACAACATCTAAATGATGATTCTTGAGAGTTTTAATACCTCTATAAATAGTTGAAATAGACTGATCGTGAATGTCTATAGGTCCAGATTCATCATACACAGATTCTGGAGAATTTCTAGAACTGGTTGTTTTCACTAAGGGCTCACTATCTTTATCATTAAGGTCCATAATTGACATGACTTACTCAAGGAGTTCAACTGATGTTTTGGGTTCAGGTGAATCAATCTCATCAAATTTGACATAAAATTATTCTTCCACACACTCTCTTCACTTATTAAATATTCTATAAGATTTAGAAGAGATTGAGTAACCTAGGAAAATTCCTTCATCACTTTTGGAAGAAAACTTTTCAAGATTTTCCTTAGTGTTAAGGATAAAGACTTTGCAACCAAAAAATATAAAGTAATTGACCTTAGGGTTCCTATTATTTCAGAGCTCATAATGGGTCTTCTTAACAAAAATTCTAATTAAGACTCTATTGATATTATACTAATATGTATTAATAGCTTCAACCCAAAATAGATAGGTAGATTATATTCATTTAGCATAGTCCAAGAAATTTCTTATTTCTTATTTCTACAACTCCATTTTGTAGGGGTGTTCTAGAAGTAGATAAATTGTGAGTATAACCATTTTGTGATAAAAAATATTCAAATTCCTGATTTTCAAACTCACGGCCATGATCACTTCTCAAGGTCTTAATTCTATTTCCACTAAGATTTTCTACAGATTTAGAATATTTAATGAAGTAAAAACATGCTTCACTTTTGTGAGGTAGAAAGTATACTCAAGTATATCTAGAAAAATCATCTATAAGAAAATAAACATAGTGCTTCCCATTTAAACTTGATGCTCTAGATGGTCTAAAGAAATCCATGTGGACCAACTCAAGCGGTTGAGAAGTAGATACTTTTTTATTTAGTTTTAATGAAACTTTGTGTTGTTTTCCCTTGTGACAAGGATTGAAAACTTTGTTAAGTGGGAATTTTAATTTAGGTAAGTCTCTAAATAATCCATTCCTAGTTAGTTTCCTAAGTGAGTGTACACTACAATGTCCTAATCTTCTGTGCCATATCCAGGATTCCTTATGAAAAGAATTTAAACATGAACCATTTTTCTTAGCTAAAGAATTTAAATCAACAACATATACATTTTAATTTCTAAGATAAGTGAATATTAAATAATTTTTAGAATTAAAAACATTTCATGCATCATTTTCAAATTCAATATTAAAACCATCATCACATAACTGAGAGATACTTAGTAAATTGTACTTTAACCCGTCAACAAAAAGTAATTTTGAAATTAACATAGTATTAGGGTTAGCAATTTGTTCTAAGCCAAAAATCTTCCCTTTTACATTACCACCAAATATAACATGTACACCATCAAATTTAATTAGGATCTTGAATCATGAGTAGTCTCTTATCGTGTGTCTTGAACATCCAATATCCAAGTGCCATAGAGTTTTATAGGATCTCTTTAAGAATTTTTCCTAAAAAAATAGATTAAGTCTAGGGTAACATTGGTACCCAGATATTCATGGGTCTAGAGAGGTTAGCAAGTAAAACTTTGGGAACCCATACATGTCTCACATATATCCTATAATCAACAGATATGTTTTGAGAAAAAAACACTTTGTTTGGTTCTTTAGAGAATTTTTTTTCAGAAGATGGTCTAGAACTTGAACTAGCAGTGAACTATCCGAATTTTGGAACAAATTTATTCTTAATAATTCTTCTCTATCCCAGCTGATATTCTATAATAGTTATGTATTTTGGATAATTCTATTTTCAATGTAACTGAGTAAAGGTATCTCTACCAATAGTAAAATTTTCTAGATCTATTTCTAAATACTCATTGGATAATTTATGTTCAGTATTTTCTTTTAAAATTTTACCGCATTTTTCTTTTTCAAAATCCAGATCAGACTTATATTTGGAATTTAAAGCATGTTGTCTTTTCAATAATTTATATTTATCCTTGAGTTCATTAAAGGTGTCCTCAAGAATTCTATAGTACTCAAATAGTTCATCCTTAGTCATATTCTCATCATTATTTGATTCACTTTCATTCCCATAATAGTAAGAATTATGTACAGAAGAATTGGGTGTTACCTTAGAAGTTTCTGTAATGAAACAAAGGTTTGAATGTTTGTTCTTTTCAATATCAGAAGTGTCAGATCCACTTGATCTATCTTATGAGACACTCCACGTATATTTAATAGCCTTTTTATAATCCTTTCCTTTTTCTTCATACTTTTTCTTAAATTTCATCTTGGGGTAATCATCTTTAACATGAACTTTTCATTTACACTCATAACAGACTATCTCATTTGTGTTATCATTCCATTTTTTGTCATTTATTCATTTTCCTTTATTATCATACCTTCCTTTATAGTTCACCTTTCTAAAGAACTTTTTCTTATGGTTGAACTTGTTGAATCACCTAGCAAGATGATCAATCTCATTATCACTGTCTGAATCTGAGTATTCACTGGTGGAAGTGTTTATAGGAGCTTGAGCCTTTTCTTTTTCCATGTTCTTTGAGGTAGAAGTCTTGAATGCTACAGATTTCTTTCTTGGTTCTTCATCTACTACTTGATTTACCATAATCTCTTCTTCATACATCATAATTTTTCTAATTAGTTATGTCCTTGATATCTTGCCTATGTCACATGATTATTGAATAGAAACAGAAGTTCATCTCCATTTTTCAGGTAGGCATCGAACCAATCTCATAATCTGATCCTTGTTTTCCACTGGTTTTCCAAGCAGACTCATAGTATTCTCTATTTCATTAAACATGAGATACGTTTCAGAGATAGGTTCATTATTATTCATCTTAAAATTATCATATTTAATATTATAAGTATTTAATACCATTTATTTAACATTGGTTCTTCCCTCATGTGAAACAGCTAAAGATTCCCAAATTTCATATGTAATTTTACAAGATGATATTCTATAGAATTATTCATCACCTAGAGTACAGTAAAATGAATTTATTTATTTAAAATTATTGTTATAGGTGGCTTTAGTCAACTAAGACCATGTGTCCCTAGCAGTAGCAGGCAATACATGTTGTTCTTCAATTGTGTCCCAGATTTCAAGTCTCATGCTCTCTAGATACATTTTCATTTATAATTTCTATTAAGCATAGTTATTTTCATTAAATAAAGGTACAATGATAGTAGCAGCACCCTAAGCTATATTATCCATTGGTAACTAGAATTTTAAAGAACTAAAAATTTAGATATGACATAAATTTTAAGATCTTTAATATCCCACTAAAATCACAGTTAGAGAATTTGACAAGTATCACAACAGCTCAGGTAATAGTAATGAAAACTAAACTAACACTCCTCTGATACCAAATGTTGGTCAAAGTGGAATCTCAAGTGGGGGGAATTGGGTTCCTACTTAAAATTTCTACTAAAGGCATTATATTAATGATCCCACATATTTTGAAAATGGACCAGTTAATTAAGGTAGTAGAGATATAGATGTCTAATTTTTCAGAAGGTTTTTTAATGGGGGATTAGTCCGCAGTTGAATTAGTGTAAAACACTTCTTAAACTTCTAATACAATTTTAATGAATTAAACACATACACACACTTACCAAAACTTACTATCAAAGTGAATGAAAAACAGTTTAATGTTTTAGCAATATGCAGTGGAAAAAAGATAAAACAGAGTATAAAAAAATATAGTGCACAGAAAAGTTAAACAAGAGGTTCAGTCTCAATACGTGACTTAATCCTCTCTACTTGGTGATCACCTACCCCCATGCAGTTTAAATTAATAAACTTGATACACAGCCTCTATCAATCTTTACAATAGTTTTTACAAACTGTTAAGGGTTTACAACCTCTTCCACAGTTCTTCGTGGGAATGACAGACCACTCACGGTCTCTTCCACAGTTATACGTGGAGAAACAAAGTGTAAGAGATGTTTGATGTGAGGATTTTTGTATCCTCCAGTTCAAGAACATGAGATAGTGTGTATGACACAAATACACGCTTCTCATAAATGTAAAACAAAAGAACAAAGTAGATAAAATATGATGTGATTGAGTTTAGAAGGCTCTATGTGTTTGTAGTTCAGCTCTTGACTCTTTGAAGTGAAGAATTTGATGCTCGAGTCTTTCTCTAGAAGTTGTCTCCAAAACAGATTGTCACAACTCTAAGTTATGGATTTCAGAAATTGAGTGCTCTTCTTCTTGTGGTGATCAGGAGATGATGAAGTACAAAAGGTAGAAGAGAGTTTGTCCCCAAAATGATCTTCATGGGGCTTGTGAGTTCTCAGTGTAAGTTTTGAATGGGTCATCTTGGATCTAGATAGAGTTTCTTCATATGCTCATACATGCTTCTATTCCTTTCTGTTTGTATGTATATCCTCACACCTGCCTCTTTTTCTTCTTTTATATTTGAGGTCCGACAATAGATATAATTACATCATGTTCGATCATTCTCATACCTCATACTATCCCCAGATACGGTCTCTTGATATGTCTAAAATATGAATTAATTAATGTCAGAAGCATTAAAGTTTGCAAATAAGACCATTAGAATAATATTAAGAATTTAACGATGTATAGAGTAGAAGAGCATGGTAAACTAGTAACAGTATCCTTCACAATGGTAGGCTTCAACAGTAACTACACATCGGCAGCATTCATCGCTAACATCTCTGATAGTTCCATCAATAACTCTCTATTGAGAACCTTCAATTGATAATTCTCTATCGGTAGACTTTTCAATAGTAGGCTTGCATTGGTGACCTTTGCATTGGTGACCTTTTCATCAGTGACCTTTGCATCAGTGACCTTTGCATCGGTGACCTTTGCATCGGTGACCTTTCCATCGGTGACCATTGCATCAGTGACCTTGGCACTTAGAGAAATTTTGCACTTTGAGCATAAACAAGAGATCAGTGAGATTAAAAGTACATAGTTATCACTTTGATATAAACACGAGTTTCACCAAAATGATTATCAAGTAAGAGATACATAATTACTATATAAATAATACATGATTTAGAATTATTAAAACATGATTTGAGATTATCAAAACATGATTTGGGATTATCAAAACATGATTTGGGATTATCCAAATAGGTGAGTCCAACAATATTAATATTATCCAAGAAATTTTTTAATTTATATTATTGTGGGATGCATTTCATTCTATGTTTATTGATAAAATGAAATATGTTTTTACTAATTTACCTTGACATGTTGATAATTCCCTATCCAGTTATGCTATTAATGTTATTAATTAAATGACTGTTGACGCTCCTTTCATCACAGAATCTAAAAATCGGAATAGGGGAATATCTGAGCTCAAGATGATTCAACCTTTGAAGAAAACATCAAAAATCGACAAAGGGGTGAACAAGGAAAAATTTTCCCATAGGCCGCGCAAGTTTCCTAATGATCGCGCTTGTGGACTTGCGCGATGCACCTTGACGCGCAAGTGACTTGAGCAACCTAATTGATAACTGCCCAGTAACCGCCCGGGGTCTTCTCGTGGCTATAAATAGACCCTGTGGGCCCCCCATTCGGGAGGATCTTTTTCCAAAAACTCGGATTGAAGCTCCCGACGCCCAAGTCTCTTCTCAAAGCTTCCAGAACACTTCTAAAGTAATTTATTACCTATAACGGAATATTTAAAGAGGGGGAGGAAGGCCTAAGTGTTGAAACTCATCAACACTTGCGCGCCTGAGTGGCCAGCCCATAAGGGAATTGGCCACACTTGCGCGCCACCTTCTTTCTTCGATAGAACTTGCGCGTCCCGTTGCTGGAAGAATATCAAGAGGATCCTAAAGGCTTTAATAAAGAGTCACTTGAGTATTTCAATGCTGGTTGACCATCGCGCAAGTACACCATGTGTCGCGCAGGTACACCTGCGCGACCAATACTTGCGCGCCGCCGCAGTACTTGCGCGTCTTCCAAGACTTGCGCGCCCCTTCTTTTTTTGTTGCCCATCTTGCCTATTTCATCCCTTTTAAGCTATTAAACTTCCTTTTTATTGATTCAGTCTTCAAGACACTCTTCAAATCCATTTATGGCATGATTTCTTGATTTGACTTCCTTATCTGAAAGGAATTCTGTGGAATATCTCTCAAAACCTAGTGATTTAAATATCCTTATGTCACTAAATATGGAGAGTTCATTCATTCAACCTCATCCTTTAAGATGATAGAATCCTTATACTGTGTCTCCTTTTCAGGAATAATCCCCAGTCATAAGTCCTCTAATTTGGGCATCCTTTTCAGGAATAAGCCCCAAACCTTAATCCTTAACCTGAGTCTCCCTTTCAGTAATAAGTCCCAGTCATAATTTTGGGCTTCCTTCTCAGGAGTAAGCCCCAAGTCCCCTATCCTGGGTCTCCTTTTCAGGAATAAGTCCGAGTCCTAATCTTGGGCATCCTTTTTAGGAGTAAGCCCCAAGTCCCTCAATTTGGGCATCCTTTTCAGGAATAAGCCCCAAACCTTAATCCTTAAACTGGGTCTCTATTTCAGGAATAAATCCCAGTCTTAATTTTGGGATTCCTTCTCAGGAGTAAGCCCCAAGTCCGCTAAACTGGGTCTCCTTTTCAGGAATAAGTCCCAGTCCTAATCTTGGGCATCCTATTTAGGAGTAAGCCCCAAGTCCCTTAATTTTTGGGCATCCTTCTTAAGAGTAAGCCCCATATCCTCTAATTTGGGCAACCTTTTCAGGTGTAAGCCCCAAACCTTAATCCTTAACCTGGGCTTCCCTTTCAGGAATAAGTCCCAGTCATAAAATCCCTTAACCTGGGCCTCCTTTTTAAGAGTAAGTCCCAGTCATAATCTTGGGTTTCCTTTTCAGAAATAAGCCCCAAGTCCCTTAAATTCTCTTTAACCAGTCCTAATTTACGTTTGATCTAGGATTCCTTCTCAGGAGTAAAACCCAGTTATCAATCCTCCCCTAATTTGGGTTTCCTTTTTAGGAATAAGTCCCAAGTTAGAGTATTCAAATATCCATGAAGCACATATACCTTTATGGACCCTGTTCCTGGATTTTCTCCCTAAATTAAATCCTAAACCTTCATCTATCTGGGATTCATACATACATAAGCCCCAAACCATTTCTTTTGATTGCATCTTTCATGGCACAATTGTCTAATTTTTACCAATACCTCTTGTTTCTCACACCAAGCATGACTCACGTGAGCTTAGAGTGTAAAAGTAATTATGACATCCTTCTTTGAGCCATCAATCATAAACGTCATACTCCCTTACTCGAACTACGTGGGTTCTGATTCCTTTTCCAAAACAAAGGATACGTAGGTAGCCTATCTATGGGTTCGATCCCAACTTTGAAATAATTCATGTCATTCTGAATGACAATAAACTTCAAGTGCCCCACTGAGTGGCTTTAAAACTCTCCTGGTCATCATAATGACCAAGAGACTTATATAAATATTTTGAAGGATACCGTTGACCAAGAATCTCTAAATAGATAAAGATGATTCTCTATCGATGAAGAACCTCGAATACATATAAAAGATTCTCTAAATTTCTTACATATTTAATCATTGATTGTAAAAACTGAAGGAAATCTCATTTTATACTTGGTAATGTAATAAGGATTCATGAACATAACTTAAATCTATAAAGAGAGTCCGGGAATAGAAAATAATTCCCCTCAAAAAGGTGTGATGAGTCCGACCTCCCATCCTCTCGACCAATGAAAATTCCTAAGCCTCATCAGTCCACAAGCTAATGAGTGCCTACCTTTGGAAAGTAGGTCCAAATGGATGTGGAATCATTGGATGTTTCCGGTTCTACGAACAAACCCACTAGAAACCGATTGGAACGTTTGAATCTCCCATCTAGGAGGTCCATCCACGAATTCCGAGGGAAATAAAAAATGGTGAACCTGACGTGAATCCTTAACCAAGTTAAAATGATGTTTTACCTATTTGTTAAGCCCCTATTTTAAGAGGGCTAACAAAAACAATCATTGACATGTGTGATCATCCAAAGGATGAAGTGGCTGAATTTTATCTTGATTACGTCAGTTATATCAAACAGGAACTCTTTTCCAAGATCTTCTGTATTTCCATAATGGCTGCTCTCAAATTCACATCTGTGAATACTGCTGCTGCAAATACCACTGCTACTATTCCTACTGGATCGTCATCCACTCTAAGGATGACATCACCTACTCAGTGTCTTCAACGCTGGGTATCAAATGCGCTGGTTAAGGAGTACCATCAACACGGTACCATCCCAACTCTGGAGGCTGCCCGATAGGCCCTCCAAGTGAACAACTCACACAGGTTGTCCGGACAACGATGACCAGTGATCAAGAGGCAGGCGGTGCTGACTACCGTCTCCAACTGTTTCGGGTCGTTATCCCCGGAACGCAATTTCCATTCACTCCCTTACTCTAAGGAAGTGAATGAGTAGGTCCCTAAGTGCCTTAATTCAAAAAGACAGGAGTCCTTCCCGAGGGATCCCATCAACAATCGCCACCAGACTCGTGCAGCAGTGCGCCCTCAACATGATGAGGGTACCGACTCCAGGCATTCGACTCAGGTTCCTTGAACCCGGGCAGGCAAGACGAACCGCTAGAGATGGAATCCAGTTAACAATAGGCAGGTTTTCATCCCTTCCATCTCTGGAGAAGTCCACCAACCTAACATGGTGGAGAACAATGAACATGCACACACACCTGTCCGTTTTAATTCCGCTGTCTATCAGACTCGCCTGGCAGCATCAAGCCAATCCCGCCAGGCAATTCCAGCGGAGTACTATAGGTAGGAACATACACTTGTTTATACATCACCAGTTAGTCAGCAGGCTCGCCTGACTACATATGATGGATCTCGTCAACCGCGTTTGGTGAAGTGTAATCAGTAGGCACATACACATTCTAGTACTAGTCAAGCCTACCAACAGTCTCACTTGGTAGCACACAAAGAAGTCAGTCGGAAAGCTCCGACGACAAACAGGAGGAAGACTCAACTCTCTGCCTCCACACTTGAGTACTATCAGGATTCACTGACAATAAAAGGAGGACAAGAGCATGAACATACACCTAATCCAAACACAGAATCGACGTATATTCCCGTTCCGGCGGCTGAAGTCACCAAGCATATTTTGTCAATGGTGAAAGAGCAGAAGCAAATTCCTGCTCATATTCTGGATGCTTGCCAGGATATCATAACATCTTCAGCATCATCTCAGGGAAAGACACATAAATCTATCCCTAGAAGTGGAGTGACACATCAACGATTCACTCTAGAACAGACACACACATCTGTTCCAGTCCAAGAGGGTTATGAGGCATACTCCCCCATATCATACGGACAACCAAGTCAGGAACATACACCTGATTTGAGTGGAGATCATCAGCCTAACCTGACCATCTTTCCTGATCAGGCGCATACACCTACTCAGAGTAACCACTTTCGTCAACAAGTGCTTTCCAAAGTGAGTAAGAAGGCATCTAAGAAAAAAATCCGCCCAGCACAGTCAGGAGATCAAAGGCCAATATGTAACAAGGCCTTGCTCGATGCTGGAGTTCTTGAAGTCCTCAGAAATTTATCTGTTGGAATTCAAGATTCTACTCCCTCAATTCCCAATAACGGGAACATTAATTCGGAAGGTCTTCAATAGACACTTCCTCATGAAGTCTTGCTTCATGAAAATTCGGTCAATCTTGAAGTTTCTTCTTCAGATGAGAGCCACAGGAACCCTCTGTGTGGTCAAAAGACCAAGGAGAAAGAGATATCATCTTTTACTGTAACCCATTATGGTGGTCCTCCCCATGATGATGAATTTCGTTGTGAAAGTCCTTTCCGCAGTAGTGATTCACATTGCCTGGAAAATACTCCAGTGGAAAATGTAGTGCCGAGAAAGACCTCTTATCTTGAGGCACTTGCAAATGCGAAACCAGTCATGTATGATGCTTTATCGCTAGCAAGTGAAATACTTTCTCAATCATAAGATAGCCCAGGGTGTAGGTCATTCTCCGAACCACCCTTAAGTCATGCATCTTCTAGTTTGATCAATGATCTCTCTACCAATCTTGTTGAATCTGATGAAGCAACAAGGAAACACCAACTCTGGTCAAAATAGGTAGAAGAATCTTTATTTAATGATAAAGAGGAAATGCTGAACATGAGGAAAAAACTGGCAAAAAGTGAGGTGCCAGTCATATTTTGGCCTTTGGATGACTCCCAGTATGACATTACAAAGATGTTGACGGAAGATGGAGTCCATGATATTCATCTCAACATATGGAAAACTCTTTTTCAATTGAAGAAGAAGGTATTATCTTATAATGAATATGAAAATCATCTTAAGATAATAGAAAGGCTACAACATCAGATTGATTTGGCATCTCTATCAGTCTCTCGGTATCCAAAGGCTGAAAAGCAACAGAGAACCCTTCAACGTTCATGCCTTGGCGCACTAATAAAATTGCGTCAGTTAATTGCCAATGCTCTATCAGGTGTTCATATCAGAGGTTGGGGTATTCACGGAGCACTACATTTCACAGTGCTTTCCAGTCAGCAAAGCCAACGAAAATGGTCTTATGCAATGTTATTGCCCATGGCCGGCCACAGTCAATGGGCTTTGTTCATAATCAAAAGCTTTCTCAAGAACAGGCTTCAACTAGTTCTTCTCAAAATAAATCATATAGAGAACAAGTTGTTGAATTTATCCTACATCAAGTAGAAGAGAATATTGCACAAGCCTCTAATATGGAGAAAACAAATCATCAAATGACCGAAGTCTCGGAAATCATCCAACGGTCTGTTGAAACAGGTGATAAAAGTGGATACAGGTTAATGCATCCAGCTAATTTCCGAACTAAGAATCGCAAGATCAAGAGATCTTTTAAGAAGATATCAGACATAGCATGTCAAGAGCCACCCCAGCTTGTCAGACTGGGGACTCCTTTAACCCAACCCTCAGAGTCAACAAATGGGATTCGAGGAGTTGAGCGAAAGCAGCAGGAACATCCCCAGTTCTCGGGACTGGGGACTCTTTCAAATAATCAATCCCCTTCTCAGAGAATATCCTTCTTTTCTCGATTGGGGAAGAAGCCCCAAGAGGAACGAAGAGCCAAATTATCATGAGATTCCCTCCAAATTATAGCTCGTCAAGAAGTTTCTAAAGGATTGAATCAATAAAAGGAAATGTCTCATCAAGGATATGAAAGAAGACAATATCACAGAAATGTTGATAGAAGGGATGCGATGCATTATGCATCAATCAATGTCATCAATGCCGTTGTTGCTAATCCACCAGAGGAGACTCACTCAGGGGACTCAGATGAAGAGCGTCCTGCTCAAGAAAATGTACGCACTGATACAAATGAGGAAGGTGTGCGTACACGAAGTCAAAGGATTACTCAGAACCTAGGTAATCCACTTACCTCTCTCCAAAAAGTATCTAACAAAGGGAGGGGAAAGAATCAGGTTACATATCCTTCCTCTGGAGAAGGTCAATCGCTCTCGTTAGAGAAAAGGTTTTCACAACAAGAGGAAGAAATGAAATAATTAAGAAGGTTGAATGCAGAACTACTTCAGAGTAGTCTTCTTCTTAAGAATGCTGAAGTCCGACAGCCGAAGGAATTTGTTGCAGTTACTGAGATGGATCAGGAATATCCTCCTTTATTAGTACACCCTCAGAGGTCTAATCCTACGGGTCAAACGCAACAACGGTTGGCACTGCTACCATCAGTTGTAGCACCAATCACCACGTCTGTCCAAGCTCCATTCATTGCACCTACCCAAGACCATATTCAACCGGTTGTTTCTCAAAAGTTAATAACTACTATTGAGTCATTAACAGCTCGGTTAGAAACTATGGAAGGGAAACAGGAACAAGTTCAACCAAAAAAGAAAGTTTACCCTGAATGGGTAGATTCAATTTATCCTCCATCTAGTTTTGGAAACCTTGTTTCCCTACTTTCAATGGATCAGGCGACCCTGAACAACATTTGACGCATTACGTGTCTTGTTGTGATCCTATGATGGGAACTCCAGAGCAGCAAGAAGCAGTGAAACTCAGATGCTTCGTGCGAACCTTGCAAGGACCATCTTTTTTCTGGTATACAAGCTTGCAATCCCGGTCAATCATCGGATGGGAGGATCTTCGTTAAAAAATCCTTCTTCAGTTCAGCTCAACTATTCAAAAAAACTTCAGTTTTCGATCTTACGAACTGCAAGCAAAGGGAGAATGAAAGAGTCTCTGATTTCATTGCTCGATGGAAGGGATTAACATATTCCCTGAGCTTAGTACTCCCTCAGGAAGAGCTGTTGCCAATCTGCGTGGCAAATTTTCATGACGAATTACGCACGCCATTGATCCCTGTGAAATACACAGGAGGGTTTCGAGACCTTACTTAAATCGCACAGCAGATTGAAGATTCCCTTATACAAGCTAAGGTTAAATCTCGTGTAATTCCATTAGCTTCAGGAAGGAGAATGGGTAAAGCAGAAACTGCTACAGTTTGCTTAAACAAGCACCTGTACCTATTTCTACTTCAAAACCTTCATCTTCTCAAAGGGCTCCACCTCCTGAACGCCAACAACAAAGGTCATTCCGTCCAAATGATCAAAGAGATCAACGACGAAAACAATTTGAGGATTTAAAGAGTAAAACATACTCTTTTCTAAGTGAGCAAGTTCCTGGTTACTTCATTTCAGCTCTGGAAAATAATTTGGTTCAATTACCATTGCCCAAGAGGCCAAACAAGGAAGGAGATGAAGACCGTCCCAATTATTGTCCCTTTCATCAAATGTTGGGGCATCCCATCCAGGAGTGTTTTGTCTTCAAAGACCTCCTGCAAAAGATGGTTGACTTGGGACAAGTCAAGTTGAAAGGTTCTTCGACTCAGGTAGCATGTGTTACTGCTACAGTTCCAGAGGAGGAAGGTGAATGGCAAGAAGTCAAAAGCAAAAATGTACAAAAGTATGATGATTGGATGGTCAGAAAGACAATCAATCGGAATCATGCCATTTTGTGAACACAATTAAAGAAACCAATTGTGTCTTCTTCCATGAATATTGTGGTAAAATCCTCTTCGTCAGAGGGAAAGTCCTCAAAGAAACGGTTTTATTCAAAGAAGGAAAAAGAATCAGAAGATGATGAGTATGTGTCAAAGCCTAAATTGTCTTTGACTCTAGAAGACTTTATGTCATCTACTTCAAAACAACGGGCACCACCCCATCAAATGGAACAGCCTAAACAGGCTAGTCAGGTAGAGTCTTTATTAGACGAAGAGTTAATCTTTGGTTCTGTTAATATGATTCAATTAACAGATCTGTATTCCAGTCATAATTTCAATTTTGATGAGTCTGAATTCCCTATATCAAATAAGGGAATCCGAGGAAGTTCCAGAGGTTCAGGATACAGGGGAAGACGTGGATCTTTCCGAATCCATTACTCCAATTCTACCCCTGCTAGCACCATGTATGCAGTAGAAACTCGTGGTAGAACCCTTCAGTGAGCTCAAAAAGAAAAAGCATGTTCTTCTGCCAATAGTCAACTCAGTCTTGGCACAGTTATTTTGGAAGACCGATTGAAAATTACATCTTCTTTATCTCAGCAAGTAAATGTATCTAATCGGTCTAATCTTCCAAAACCAAGTATTTTTCCAACTTCTATCCCAATACAAGATGCATCAGCTTCCAAAGAATCTGCTTCCAAGGTACCTACTGAACCGCATATTCCTGTTGGGAAACACAGACCTTTAGATCAAAAGTATGATATATTGAAACACTTGGACCAAGTAAAATCCAAGTTATCAATTTTGGATGCTTTGAATTTGTCAAAAGATCTTCGGGAAGCACTCATCGAAGCTTTGTCAAGTCCTCAAGTGTTTGAAGCTAAAATTGCTGCAGCTGAAGTCTATCACGTAGAGAATAATCCTGCAGAATTCCATGCAGTGATATCATTTACTGATAAAGATGAAGATGATGTTGTTCATGGGCACATAAAACCTCTCTACTTATCTGGCAAAGTCAATGGTGTAGATATCCTAAGATCTTTCATTGACAATGGTTCAGGAGTCAACCTCATGCCCATTCATACACTTCGTCGATTGGGCCTCAAGGAATCTGATTTATCTCCTTCTACCATGATGTTACAAGGATATGATAAAAATGAACAAGAAACACTAGGAGAAGTTACACTCATAACTTAGTTTGGAGATCTTGTATCCAATTCGGATTTCATGATTGTTGATCAAGACTCAGCTTTCAACATCTTGCTTGGAAGACCCTGGCTACATCAGCATGTAGCTATCCCTTCATCATACCATCAATGTCTAAAATATTGTTTCAATGGTCAAGTTGGAACATTGTATGGTGATAAGGCCCCGTTCAAGACATGTGAGTCTCAATACATTGAGGCAAAATTTTATCACATGAAGGGAAAAGAAAAATCTACAATGAAGGAAATTACCAAAGTTAATGCTCCATATGGTTTGGAGAAGATTCCAATAAATCCATTTACGCATGCGAGTATAGATTTTGTGTTACCTATCAGTCAAATTGGCAAAATAGGCCCAAATAAAAATTCTCTTATGGAAAGATCCATCATGTCAATTACGGCAGTTGAGCCAGACAACATGGGAGAAATTGGTAACCTACCAAACAGTGATGAGAGCACAAGTGGTGACGTCTTCATTTCATCTGCTGAAATCCAACAGGTCTATACTTCGCCAATCAGTCCAGAAGAAGTTATAGCAACATAAGAGGTGAATAATGATTTTAATTCTCAATCCATCATCTCCTCTTTATTTCCCAAAGAAGGCCCTTTATCATCAATAGGGTCGGAAATGGAAGCGTCTTCTTCAAAATGTGCAAATTTTGACATCTCTTATGATCATGAAAATTTCGTTTTGTCATCTACTATGCAAGTAGAAACGGAAGAAATAGCACATGATAAAGTGGAAGAGGAAGATCTTATAGATGCTCCTCCAGTATTTGAATAGGGTATCTCTACCACTGTGGATGAACTCAGAGAAATAAATCTGGGTACAGAGAAAGATCCACGCCCCACTTTAATTAGTGCGGCCATGACCCTTGAAGAGCAAGAGATGTATATTTCTTTTCTAAAGAAAAATAAAGATATTTTCTCTTGGAACTATACAGAAATGCTTGGGCTTGATCCTGATATCGCTACTCATCATTTGGATTTACCAAAAGAACATCGAGGATTTAAGCAAGCTGCGATAAGAACACACCCAACTTATGCTTCCAAAATTGAAGCTGAAGTGGATAAGCTGATCAAAGCTAACTTCGTCAGAGAAGTTCAATATCCCAAGTGGTTGGCTAATATTGTCCCTGTAAAGAATAAGAACGGACAAATTAGGGTTTGCATCGATTTCAGAGATCTTAATCGGTATTGTCCTAAAGATGATTTCCCAGTTCCGATTACAGAACTCTTAATTGATGCGACGACTGTCTATGAAATACTTTCCTTCATGGATGGATATTCCGGATATAATCATATCCGAATGGTCCCAGAAGATGAGGAATCTACAGCCTTCAGAGCCCCTCAAGGTGTGTTTTGTTACCGGGTGATGCCCTTTGGTTTAAAGAATGCAGGTGCAACATATCAACGCGCCATGCATCGTATCTTCAAACCTTTTTTAGGGAATTTTTTGGAATGCTATGTAGATGATTTGGTGGTTAAATCCAAACAATGTTCTAATAACTTGGCTGATTTGGAAGTCATATTCCACAAGCTTCGACAACATAATTTGAAGATGAACCCCTTAAAATGTGCTTTTGGGGTAACCTTAGGAAAATTCCTCGGCTTTGTTGTACGCCATCGTGGTATTGAAGTCGATCCTGAGAAGACCAAGTCAATCCTTGGTATGTCACCTCCTCAGAATTTGAAAGAATTAAGAGGACTTCAAGGACACTTAGCCTATATTCGGTGTTTCATCGCCAATTTGGAAGGCAAAAGTTTACCCTTTACCAAATTATTGAAAAAAGGAGTAACATAGCAGTGGACTGAAGAATGTCAAGAAGCGTTTGATGTTCTCAAGAAATACCTCTTGAGTCCACTAGTACTCATGCCACCTGTTGAAGGAAGACCACTTATCCTCTATGTGACAGCTCTAGAGCAATCCTTGGGTGCCTTTCTCGCTCAAAAGAATGATGTTGGGAATGAAAATAGCCTCTACTATCTCAGTAGGACTATGCTTGAAGCAGAAACCTAGTATTCAAGTATTGAGAAGTGCTGCCTGTCATTAATCTTTGCAGTTCAGAAACTGAGACACTACCTGAAACATCACGAGTCCAATTGGTATCACACAATAATCCGCTCAAATTCATCCTTAGTCGTCCAATGCTTACAGGACGTCTAGCAAGGTGGGCAGTTATTTTGCAGCAGTTCAACATTCAGTATGTATCTCAAAAGGCAATAAAGGGCCAAGCTCTGGCTGATTTCCTGGCTGAACATCCTTCAGTGGAAGACACGTCTTCAGATATTGAACTCCCTGAAGAGGAATTTTGCTCTATTCAAGAGAGTACTCAAACATGGAAAATGTATTTTGATGGTTCTTCCAGAAGTCCAACAGGGAAGAAAATGGAAAATCCTAAATTCAACAATGTTGGTTTAGGAATTGTACTCATTTCTCCAGATAAGGCATTGTTACCTTATTCCTTTTTATTGTGGGAAGGTGGTACTAATAATGAAGCCGAATACCAATCTCTTATCACAGGCTTGGAGTTAGCACTTCAAGAACAAGTGAATCACTTAAAGGTGAAAGGTGATTCAGACCTGGTAATCAAACAAGTCAATGGGGATTATGCCATCAGAAAAGAAGAGTTAATCCATTTGTATGATTACGTCAGAAAGTTAATGGAGGAATTCCCTTCAGAACCGTCATTTTCTTATGTCCCAAGATCACAAAATACTCAAGCTGATGCACTGGCTAATATAGCCACAGCTCTAGCAAATCCAAATCGGGACAAGACAACCATCAGTATTGCCCACCGTCGTGCAATTTCACCTTATGTTCAAGCCAGAACAGAGGAAATTAATGAAATTAGTCCCATTCATGAACCGTATGGTCATACTACAGGATGGATGTCACCTATCAGGGAATACCTTCAATATGGAACACTTCCACCTGATAGAGCCAAGAAAGAACAAATCCGGCGACGTGTGGTCAATTTTACTCTTTATGATGGCCCAAACCACCTAGAGAAAATTCTCTAAAAACGTGGTTTTGATAGAGTTCTCTTCAGATGCATTGATGGTGAAGAGACAATGGATGTCATGAAAGAAGTGCATGCAAGAGTCTGTGATGCCCACCAGTCTGGACATAGATTGTCTGATCAAATTCAAAGGCTTGGATACTTTTGGCCTTCAATGATACAAGACTGTGTTGATTTCACAAAGAAATGTCATTCATGTCAAGTACATGCCAACTTCATTCATCAACCTCCCGAGTTGCTTCATAGAGCCAAATACTCATGGCCATTTTCCACATGGGGAATGGATGTGGTGGGACCTTACCCTACAGCTACGGCCAAGCAGTTTAAGTACATTCTTACTGCTACTGATTTCTTTTCCAAATGGGCAGAGGTAGTACCTCTCAAAGAAGTCAGTTCTAAATGCATTTTTAGCTTCATCAAGTCTAACATCATTACTAGATTTCGTGTCCCTCATACCATATTGACGGACAACGGCACCAACTTCTGTTCTTCTGAGGTGAAGAAATTGTATCAAGAATACAACATTGAATCCAACCATTCATCTCGGTATCATGCGGCAGCCAATGGACAAATAGAAGCCTTTAACAAGACTCTTTCAAATATACTGCAAAAGATGGTGGATAAAGATAAGAGGTCATGGCCTGATAAACTCTTTCATGCTTTATGGGCTTATCGGACTACCACCAGCAATGCAATGCGGTCAACTCCATATTCGTTGGTATATGGAACAAAAGCAGTCTTGACAATTGAAGTTCAATTGTCCTCACTCAGAGTATCCATTTGTGATCAGTTATCTACAGATGAGAAATCCCAAAAAACGATTGAATGAATTGGAACGGTTATATGAGAAAAGATTGTGCACTTTTCACCACTTGGAAATCTATCAGAATCGAATAGCATGAGCTTTTAACAAAAAGGTTCATCTTCGTTCATTCATTCAGGGAGAATTGGTATTAGTTATCAGAACTCCAATGATACCAGGAAAGAAAACTCTCAAGCTTGAACCAAAATGGGAGGGACCTTATTCAATACATAGGGTCTACTCCAATGGAGCTTATTCATTGATCTCGATGGATGGAGAACTCATTACTACTCCAACTAATGCCAGATTTTTGAAGAAATATTTTGTATAAAATACAAAGTATTCATAATTGTCCCCGCAACATGACACTAAACTGTGTGTCATCAGTTCATCCTTGCTATATGACGTTAAACTATACAGCAACGGTCCATGCACATGACCCTAAACTATTTACAAGTCCTTCAATGTCCCCGCAACATGACACTAAACTGTGCGGCACCAATTCGTCCTTTCTATATGACGTTAAACTATACAGCAATAGTTGTGTATGACCTTAAACTGCAACTTCGTCCCACACGACGTTAAATTGTGAAAAAGTTCCCTCAACGGTCCATGCATATGACCCTAAACTATTTTCAAGTCCCTTACGTCCAACAAGACGTTAAAATGTGACATCCTAACTACATGAATCTAAATTGTATAAAAGTCCCTTATGTCCGGAAATACATTAAACTATATAATCATCAAAGGTCCTGTATGACCTTAAACTACACCATCGTCCAGCATGACATTAAACTGCACCATCCACGATCCATGCATATGACCTTAAACTATTCGCACTTTCGTCCAACATGACATTAAACTGGAAAAACAATCCCCAATGCGTTCAACATGATGTAAATGGTGTGCTATTATGTCCTTACGGCATGACATTAAATTGCGCAGTCTCCCTTTTGTCCAACATGACGTTAAACTCTATTGTTCCCATCGTCCTAACTACATGACGCTAAACTGTACAAAAAGTTCATAATACGTCCTACATGACATTAAACTGTATTTTGTCCCTCCTACATGACACTAAACTGCGTAGCACCAATAGTCCTAACTGCAAGACTTTAAACTGCATAGTCCCTTTTTATGTCCTACATGACATTAAACTATGCATTATTAAGGTTGTTGTTACCTCTTGTGTCTCACACCGAGCATGACTCATGTGAGCTTAGAGAAAACCTCAACTGTAACACTCTCTTTGGGCCGCTAACCATGTATAAGTCCCAACAACCTTTTTTTTAGATCATTGTACCCAAGAACAACTTGATCATTAATTCATTCTTTAATTGAACTACACGGACTTTGATCCTTGCCCTCCAGGCTGGGTATGTAGGCAACCTCCCAGGGTTCAAGCCCAAAAACAATCTCTTCACATCGGTTCACCACCATCTCATATGATGTTGATTCGTGAAACTGCCCCTAGAATCAAAATATTTACATTATTTCACTTTCGTCCTTGTTATATGACGTTAAACTATGCAACACTTTTGTCCGGTACGACAATAAACTACAATACTCCTTGATTTATTAATTTGAGAAGGAACCATTACTTACATTTATTTTTCAATCATGTTTCATTTCAAAAGACTACGTGCATACATGGTAATACCTAGACTTTTTATCTTAGGTTAAACCATCATTGCACTAAAGTCCCCTTTCACCCTTCACATGTACGAACCAAATTTGTACAAAGGGTAGTTCTAGAACTATATGGACTTGATTCCCATCCTTATGGGATACGTAGGAACGATCGAGTATCCCTCGAATCCAGCCCCAAGTCTTTTGGTCCTAACCCCAAACTTCACTTTCAGTCCCTTGGCTGAAATGTCCTCATGAAAACACACACTGTGTATTCATTATTATGGTCTGAACTCTATGACCCTATACTAAGATCTCTCCTACTTTCGTCCTGCACGACGTTAAACTACATTTCAAGAACTACGTATGGCTTGATTCTCATTCATATGAGATACATAGTGATGTCCAAAATTTCAATTCAGGACCCAGCCACAACATGATTATGGTTATCATTGACCTATGTATCTCTATATACATTGGACAATACCCATATTTATGTGTTGTAATCCTAACCTTAAATATTTTCAGATCTTCATAACCTTTTTCATGACTTTTAGTCACAAAAATGTCAAACTTCTGAGAATTCTTTTGTCTGACTATGCAGCACGTGCCCATAGGTGGCCTTGCATAAACAGTCCACATAACAGACTTGTTAGCCAAAAGATACTATTTTATTTAACTATGCAGCCAATTCCCATAGGTGGCCCTGCATAATTCAACCCCCTAATGGGTTTGTTAAATGATGGTAACTTCATTCTTGGGAAGAATGCCTCTTTTGTCCTTATTTGTCTTAAACGACAGTATGTAGGGATCCGCAAAAAAATAGCCATCCTTAACATATTTGTCCCATATCCTTTTTCATGATTTGAAAGTATTGAAGTCTATGGTTTATTTTTCTTCCCTACGTTTGGGTCAGACCTTTGTAGGAGTGATATTCATCCATTTCTTCGGTAATCTTGTCTGGAAATATCTTATCCATATTCAAGTACCTCTTTCCATACAAAAAACTCTATACTTTAGAAAATTTGAATCTCCATAAACTTTCACTGGCTTTTAGAACTAGGAAAGTAAATTTCTGAGAGTTCTTTTGCCTGACTATGCAGTACGTGCCCATAGGTGGCCTTGCATAAACAGTCCACATAACAGACTTGTCAGCCAAAAGATGCTATTTATTTGACCATGTAGCCAATGCCCTTAGGTGGACCTGCATATTTCAACCCCCTAACGGGTTTTGTTAAATAAAAGTAACTTCATTCTTAGAAACAACTTCTTCTAAATGCCTTTTTAGCTCTTTTTCATATCATTCCTTAGATTCAAATATTCTTAAGCCATAGCTTACAAATTTTCCCTCATACTTTAGTATGGTAATATGTTTTCAGATAAATTTTCAAGGAATTGAATCAATTTTTAATCCATTTTGGTCAAAGCTATTTCGACCTTAAACATTAGCCCCTTTATGTCTTGCAAGCATGACTTTAAAGTGCCCACAAAAGGCAAAGGAACTCTGAATAAAAGTCAAGTTCCAGCTCACTAAATATACATTTTTGTATGATTTAGGTAATATTGAGAAATTAAAAGGTTCAAAGTTTGTAGGGTTATTTGTAATAATTCTAGTAAAAATAAAACAATGCTTACTAATCCCATTGTCTTAAGTAAATTTGAAGTAGGTAGTGAAAGAATGCAAGTACAAATGATTGAAAGTAAAAGTGTTTTTCATTGATGCACAAGAGTTATAAGGACATCCACAGACTGGAGTCTCCTCTCTTTTTCAAGAATTACAGGAGGCTTTCAACATAACACTTCATTTGATTTACGGCATCCTGAGCTTCATCAGCAACCACATGGAATTCATTCATTTCAACTGGATACAATAAGAGATGCAGTGATACCAGCTCTTCTTGGAACAATTGTAAAAGGATGTTCTTGAGTGCGGGTGAGAAAATTTTCTACTGATCAAACAGTGACTCCGTTTCTGTCCAAGAGACTTCGAAGATGGATATATGGATTTGAGAATGGAGCATTGGAAGTAAAGAGCCATTTGGAGAGAGTACTCTTTTCATATATTGCTCTAATACCATGTTTGTCTTCTCTCCACCAATCGACAGTGGAAAACATTTCAGCCCATGGGTTTTCCATTTTCATATTTGCAAGGAAATGACATGGAGGAAGAATTTGAAAGTTCACACCGTTGTTGTTGCTCTTAATGCACAGCATAACCGAAATGAAGGAGTAGCAGCACAGCTACATTTCAGGTGTATAGTTCTTTGCATCTGGAACATTGACTCCTTGCAGGTGACCATGACCATATAGAGGCAGGTAGATGCTCTGTGGGAAATTAAGATGATATTTCTTCATGTTCTTAGCCAAATCTGAGAGAGTGCTATTGTAGATATCATAATAATCATGGCTAATGATGTTCATCATGTCATCAATCTACTTTCTAGCCAGTTCATCAGACGTTTTAATTCCATTAGTAGCCATTGAATATGCCCAAAAAATTGAATAAATTAAACTCTTAAATGGGTTTATTTTTCATAAAAATTGTGAAAGATTTTTCAAAAAATGGCTAAGGAATTAAGGCACGCAAGTATTCGTGTGCCACGCTAGTTTTTGACGCGCATGTATAAACCGCGCAAGTACAAATTCCTTTACAGTAGCATGACATCAAGGAAAACACAGGAAAACAGAGCAACCTGCGTGACTAAGGTGACCTGTGCGGCGAGAGCTCGAAGGTATGAAGTCCGGAAATCCGGATGCTTGTACGGAAGGGAGGCCCTCTATTTATAGACGCGGCCGGGACCCTGCGTGCCGGATCCTGCACGGCCGAGGGCCGTATCCCTGCACGATGCACACTTTCACGCCGCCCTATGTCCCCTGAAGACTTGCGTGCCCCCTTTTCCTTTGGATGTATTTGATTTCCTCAGAGTCAAATCCTCATTTATCTCCGGATCCAACTCTGAGGGGGGACTTTTGTTGATGCTCCTTTCGTCACAAAATCTAAAAATCGGAAAAGGGGAATATCTGAGCTCAAGATGATTCAACCTTTGACGAGAACATCAAAAATCGACAAAGGGATGAACAAGGAAAAATTTGCCCATAGGCCGCGCAAGTTTCCTAATGATCGCACAAGTAGACTTGCGCGACGCACCTTGACGCGCAAGTGACTTGCGCGACCTAATTGATAACTGCCCAGTAACCTCCCGGGGTCTTCTCCTGCCTATAAATAGACCCTGTGGGCCCCCCATTCGGGAGGATCTTTTTCAAAAAACTCAGATTGAAGCTCCCGACGCCCAAGTCTCTTCTCAAAGCTTCCGGAACACTTCTAAGGTAATTTCTTACCTAGAACAAAAGTTCTAAAGAGAGGGAGGAAGTCCTAAGTGTTGAAACTCATCAACACTTGCGCGCCTGAGTGGCCAGCCCATAAGGGAATTGGCCACACTTGCACGCCAACTTCTTTCTTCAATAGAACATGCGTGTCCCGTTGCCGGAAGAATCTCAAGAGGATCCTAAAGGCTTTAATAAAGAGTCTCTCAAGTATTTCAATGCTGGTTGACCATCACGCAAGTACACCATGTGTCGCGCAGGTACACCTACGCAACCAATACTTGCGCGCCACCGCAGTACGTGCGCGTCTTCCAAGACTTGCGCGCCCCTTCTTTTTTTTTTGGTTCCCATCTTGCCTATTTCACCCCTCTTAAGCTATTATACTTCATTTTTCAAGATTCAGTCTTCAAGACACTCTTCAAAGCCATTTATGCCATTATTTCTTGATTTGACTTCCTTATCTGAAAGGAATTTTGTGGAATATCTCTCAAAACCTAGTGATTTAAATATACTTATGTCACTAAATATGGAGAGTTCATTCATTCAACCTCATCCTTTAAGATGAGAGAATCCTTAAACTGGGTCTCCTTCTCTGGAATAATCCCCAGTCATAAGTCCTCTAATTTGGGCATCCTTTTCTGGAATAAGCCCCAATCCTTAATCCTTAACCTGGGTCTCCCTTTCAGGAATAAGTCCCAGTCATAATTTTGGGCTTCCTTCTCAGGAGTAAGCCCGAAGTCCCCTAACCTGGGTCTCCTTTTCAGGAATAAGTCCCAGTCCTAATCTTGGGCATCCTCTTTAGGAGTAATCACCATGTCCCTTAATTTGGGCATCATTTTCAGGAATAAGACCCAAACCTTAATCCTTAACCTGGGTCTCACTTTCAGGAATAAGCCTCAGTCATAATTTTGGGCTTCCTTCTCAAGAGTAAGCCCCAAGTCCCCTAAACTGGGTCTCCTTTTCAGGAATAAGTCCCAGTCCTAATCTTGGGCATCCTCTTTAGGAGTAATCCCCAAGTCCCTTAATTTTTGGGCATCCTTCTTAAGAGTAAACCCCATATCCTCTAATTTGGGCTTCCTTTTCAGGAGTAATCCCCAAACCTTAAACCTTAACCTGGGATTCCCTTTTAGGAATAAGTCCCAGTCATAAAATCCCTTAACCTGGGCCTCCTTTTTAAGAGTAAGTCCCAGTCATAATCCTGGGTTTCCTTTTCAGGAATAAGCCCCAAGTCCCTTAAATTCTCTTTAACCAGTCCTAATTTATGTTTGATCTAGGATTCCTTCTCAGGAGTAAAACCCAGTTATCAATCCTCTCCTAATTTGGGTTTCCTTTTCGGGAATAAGTCCCAAGTTAGAGTATTCAAATCTCCATAAAGCACATATACCTTTATGGACCCTGTTCCTAGATTTTCTCCCTAAAGTAAATCCTAAACCTTCATCTATCTGGGAAGTCATACATACATAATCCCCAAACCATTTCTTATGATTGCATATTTCATGGCACAATTGTCTAATTTTTACCAATACCTCTTGTTTCTCACACCGAGCATGACTCACGTGAGATTAGAGTGTAAAAGTAATTATGACATCCTTCTTTGAGCCATCAATCATAAACGTCATACTCCCTTACTCGAACTACGTGGGTTCTGATTCATTTTCCAAAACAAAGGATACGTAGGTAGACCATCTATGGGTTCGATCCCAACTTTGAAATAATTCATGTCCTTCTGAATGACAATAAACATCAAGTGCCCCACTGAGTGGCTTTAAAACCATCCTGGTCATCATAATGACCAAGTGACTTATATAAATATTTTGAAGGATACCATTGACCAAGAATATCTAAATAGATATAGATGATTCTCTATCAATGAAGAACCTCGAATACATATAAAAGATTCTCTAAATTTCATACATATTTAATCATTGATTGTCAAAACTGAAGGAAAGCTCATTTTATACTTGGTAATGTAATAAGGATTCACGAACCTAACTTAAATCTATAAAGAGAGTCCCGGAATAGACAATAATTCCCCTCAAAAGGTGTGGTGAGTCCGACCTCCCATCCTCTCGACCAATGAAAATTCCTAAGCCTCATCAGTCCACAAGCTAATGAGTGCCTACCTATGGAAAGTAGGTCCAAATGGATGTGGAATCATTAGATGTTTCCGGTTCTACGAACAAACCCACTAGAAACCGATCGTAATGTTTGAATCTCCCATCCAGGAGGTCCATCCATGAATTCCAAGGGAAATAATGACATATTTTATTCTATTTTACTATCCATTTTGATTGTTCTAGTTAAATTAATTAAATGGAATGTGTTTTAATTTATTTACATTAACATGATTATTCAAATTGATTCATGATAGCTACGGTTGAAGTTATCCATTACTGAGAATTTTAGCTTTCCCTTTTTTGTTTCCTTCCCCTAGAATCCATGAACTTATCCAAGATTGATACGAAAGAATAATTTAGAGTTAATAATGATATTCTCAAATTAATTATTGTAATTTCTATTCTCAAATATTATATGGGAATCGTGTATGTATCTACGTTACCAAGACTATGAAACTATATTTTTCCATCGGGATTCTATTCCTTAAATCATATTCCAATTTAATGAAAAAAAACCAGATTCTAGTTACTGGATTCTTGGACATTACAGCGAGGTATCCCCGTGTTTTTAATAATTTTTTCCAATCCCATTATATTATAAATATTTAGTATTATCAATATATTTCTCTTAACAAAATCTATATTGTTTGTAAAATAACAATGTTTATGAATAGATCCATCAACCATAATTGTATATTTTTTAAATCAAACAATGATTTAATTAGGATTCATTTTTATTTCATAATAAATATTTTCATAGTTGAAATTTTTCCTCTATATCATTTATATCTACTTTAAATATTCATAAAATTTAACCATAATTTCCCAAACTTATCTATAACATATTTCATTTTTAAAATTTTATTTGAAAGTGCATTGTAGAATTATTTTTATTCCATTTCATCACCATTATACAACTTATCATCGATTATAGATAAGGAATACTCTATAGGATCAGTATTTTATTTTCCATGAATTAAAATTAAATACAAACCAACTATGAGAATCTATAGATTAAATATCATTCTTTTCATAAAAATATAAAAATAGAATCCCAAAAACAAAAGAACTCCTTTAACGTTAAATGTATTATACAACACAGAAATAATCAAATGATAAATTTTTATATAATAACCTTATGGACCAGATATAACTTGTAGAAACCAAAGATACCTGTTACACCCTAGGGGGAAACTTTTAAGTGAAATATTTTTTCTTCTCGTCACTAATAGGATCCATCTTACATGCTGTCAGGAACATTATAAACCAATTACAACCTATAGATCATCCCCAACATATGAGTATGAAAAGTGAAATGAATGAGAATCCCAAGGTGCTTATAATAATAATGTGTTAATGTTTAAGAGGAATCTCTGCATTATATTTTCATTGTGTGTGTTTCATAAGTTATTACAATAATTCTATGGTTCAACAAATCAATAAATCATTTCATACCATGATTATTGTAATGTTATAAATGAAATTTTATTTCAATGGTCACTTATAAAGAATCACACACAAAATATAAAATTAAAAAGAGTGAAGGTGGTTTTGTAATGTTTCAATATCAATTTAAAATTCCAACTCATCAATATTTTTCATTGCAACCATTCATCTATAAAAGTACATTATAAAAAAGTTATTTATCTCAAAAATTGGGTACCATTTCTGTGATGTCCCGACCTAGATCACCACTAAGACGGTAGCCAGATCGGTTTCCACATGACCTCTAGTGTGCCTCCCTTTATTCCATAGGCTACATAAAATTAGAGAGGGTGTAAGGATAGCCAGTGGGGAAACTATACCCTCTTATTAGAGTTTCACAGAGGTTTAACAAATTAAATAACAATCAACAACAGAAGTAGTAATAACAATAAAAAATCAATAGAATAAAGATTTCATATAAATGATAAAAAGTGACCAAATCCAGTTTATATAATAGTTGAATGCATGAAATGATATTGATACCTTTTTTAAAGCAATAAATATTACAACATTATTTTTTATATAGTACAAAAATAAGGAAAGGGCAGAAAATCCCCACAGGTGATCTCCTTGAACATCTTGAGCTATAGCTTGGTCCTTTGCTCCTACTCAAGGTACAAGTAATACATCAATCAATCATGATCCACATACATGGGAACAAGAAAGGTCTACTCGGATACCCCATTACAATAGTGTTCTGAGTAGGGTGTGAGATATAAATATCTATAGGAAAGCACCACCAATGTCTAACCCAATCCTGACAGTGTAATATAAATTAAACAGTGTGTAAGAATTCCTAAATATAGTAAGTAATAAAATGAACCTAAATAAACAAGTTCATAGTGAATCCCTAGTCCAGTGTTTGTACATGTAATAAATTCATTACTTTTTTATTACTAGTTTATTCATATGTCACAAGTGAGAAAGTTTCCTTTCGAGTTCAAGGAGTTTCCTCTAAAATAAAACAGGGATATGCAATTTCCAATTAGATGGGCTTTAACAATGGGACATACTTGTCAATTCTAGACCCAAGGAGTGTATTAGAGGCATCCTATGGTGATATTCAGTGATAAAGACCCAAGGTATTAACTAAGGAAACATAATCCACAGGGGATACTAACCCAATAGTATTTGGGACTAGAAAAGGGTTAAGGCTATAATCCAAGTAGCATAGTCCAAGTCATTACATGATGAGGTTCCAACAGAGTCCAATGAGTGTATCCATGGTAAAATGAGGTTATGCTAGGAATGGTTCTAAGGAGTGTATCCAAGCCACCTACATGTAAATTATAGATCAAAGGAGTGTATCCAAGGCATCTTGTAGTACTATATGGGGACCCCACGACAGTATACTAGGAATCCAAAGATAAGACACAGAATGAGATCTTGGAGAGTCTTAACCTTATAAACCCATCCATGAATTTGGAATGGGGTACACAAGTGCTCATGCTAATCTCTGATTATAATCCAACACAATATCGAGCCTAACCATTCCTAATTAATGAATAAGTGTTATAATTATTCATTTTCATCTAATCCCTTCCATCTATTAGTGTGGAAAGGTCAAGTAGCATTGAAACCATTTATTCAATGGTTCAATCATTGCCTTACATTAGTGTTGGGAGGTCAAGTAGAATTGCAAAAATTTATCTATTAAATCCATTAAGGCATTTTGAAAAGTCAATGTCTACACCCCAACAATCCCATAACATGGTAAGGGTTTCCACGGATGTGGAACCAATTGTTCACTCATGAACCTGGGTCCGTCCATGGAATTCCTACATGGTAATACAGATATCTCTTAAGGTATGAGTATAAAAACCCAGTGATTCCATTCATAGAATTCATACATGGGAAGCCACATGTCACCCACGGTGATATTAGTATTCAAAATCATTAAAAACAATTTGTTAATTTGTTTTGAGGGTCAGTTATTAAGCATTAACCATTATTTTAACTCAACTCATTCCATTTTTTAAAAAATGATAATTTCATTTATAAGTCTCCACGTATCCATGGAGAAATAGAAATTACCTACATGGGTAATTTTAATCTAAAATTTGGACCAAACACTTAGACAGTGCTTTGGTTCTTTAATGTTTTAAAAAAAGAAATCTCGGTGTTTCTAATGTCATTAGGGACATGTCCAAAACATGTTGTTTTTCAAAATAATACCAAGACATAATAATTATAAACACGAAAAGTCAACAAAGCAATGTCTGACCACTTATTTTTATCTTGAAGGTAGTGCACCTCCGTTTGAGGGGTTCTATTATAAAAACATGATATTACTTATCACAGAAATAATTTATAACTGTTAGAATTTTAAATATGAGACATTCTAAATAGAATGTAAGAGAAATAAATATTGATACTTCACTACATGAATTTAAACTCCAACTAAAGTGCAGTAAGTAATTTATTAATGCATTTATAAAATTGAGGACTTGGAAAGGGATCCTACCTCAGGCTGGAACCAAGATGTACGCTTCCTCTCTAGGATCTTTCTATGTAAAAAACGATTCTTCCCCACTGAGTATACACACCTTCACATACATGAAAGGAAACCTCGATCCAATGAACACACATGCATGGACATGGTCATGTGCAAGGGGATCCTTACACATATGCATGTATGCATATACCAATCAACACTCACCTACACATGCATTATTATATATAAACATGGGAACACCTAGCCTCATACATGTGTAATCACTACCTAGGATATTTACACACATAACTGGGGAACCCACATACATGTACGTACATACCTGTGCATATGTAGGCAAGTCTCCCTTGCCTAGGTGACACAAAACCAATGATTAGGGACCAATGCACTGCACATTTAACACTATAAACCTTAAAATAATTAAAGAACGTAATTTAAATGGTGCGGAACCAAGGAAAAAAGGAAAAACCTCACCTCATGTGTTAATGATGAACCATAATAAGATAAAATAAAACTATGAAGCTCAAAGCACTAAACGCAACATTCCAAGGACTCATAAATACCAAAATCCCCAAATATAATATGTGAAAAATAAATTATGAGGTTAAAACCTTACCCCAAAACTAATCCGAGGGACCGAAACCTCTCGAACCGCCTCGCCTTTGGCAGTGGTTTCTAGAACACTGACTACATTTTCATGATGTGGAAATTGATTATGATTTTAAGGTTGATTTATAGTCTAGGTCAGACCCAAGGTCATCTCTCATGCAGCATTGGTGGGTTTAGAGTGTGCATTTTTAATAAAAATTACTTAAACAGGTGTGGTTTTGAAAACAGTTTTAAGATGAAACGACATAATTAATGATTTTAATAGTTGCAATGAAAATGTGTTCTTAATTTAATATGAGATAAAAGGGGTTCATTGTGAGTTTACAACACAAATTTAATGCTCCTTGTTCTTGGAGATTAATTATGTTTTGATATAATTATTTAGTTGAAATCAATCGGAATCCCGATTACTTTCCAAGCTCTTATATCAAAGCACATTTAGCCAAACCTTGACATAATGATAGTATGGATAAGTTCCAGATCCCATGAATGGTATAAAATATTCCAAAACAAATTTAAATCTCAAATAAGTGGGGAATAAAAGGATTCGTGTGCTGTCCAATCATAACAACACAAGTCACACACTCAAAACTTTGCACTAATCGGTTAAAAGTAAAGAGAATTTAATTTGGTAAAATAAAACAAAGATAAATAAAACTATGATACTTCTAAATGAAATGTTTTCAAAAACAAAATACATCAAACAAGTAGTGTTTCAAGTTCTGGAACTATTTTTACATGTGTCTATCTCCCTCACAATGAACACCCATCGTTTAGCTCGACATCGGGAGGAGGAGGAAGCTCTGGTGGAACTCCTTCATTATTGATCCCCGTATGAGGGTAGGGGCCTCCAAGAATTTCTAGGATGAGGAATAGAAACCTCTAGGACTCAAAAAGGGCATATCTTCACTTCTTGGTTAAACATGTAATTGAGGAGCCCAAGGTGCTATTTTATAGGAAAATGGGAAGGTGGTTTTGAGCACACAGAATTCTTAAAACCACATGTCATAGGTGTTTCAACCTCTATACAACCTTATATAGATTTAGAGAAAATAAAAAAGTTATAGCCCCACATATTGGCTGTCTCCACCGAATGTTTGGCATAATTTGAACACATATTGAATGATATATAAACAAATCACGTCACACCAATTTTGACTTCTTGCAGATTTGGTGTGATGGACAGATCAGGTTTGTTGGGCCACAAAATGGCCGAATCAATATTTGGTTCTTTCATATGAAATGTATCCCAGTGAAGTTTGGACCATACCAAAATCATTCGTCCCAATTGGATTCACCTTCTAGTATAAGTTTGTTGATTAATCCACTAGTGTTCTTGGATCCTATGCAGTTTGGCCCATTTTTCTTAGACATCATCATGGGCCCTCCAAATCACCTCCTCCTGCAACAGAATCATCAAAACAAGTAACATTTCCCTTTTTAATAGTGATAAAAACAAAATAAATGATTCAGACATGGAATAAAGCTTGTCATTATTTTTATAATTTTCAATATAAAACAAGTTTAACACAGTGGTGTAAAGGTGAAAATTACACAGCGAATTGTGTTACGATCACATCCCCACACCTAAAAATTTGCACTCTTAGGAAAATTCAAATTTCTAAATAAAATGAGGCATATATATGTTACTAGAATAATGATGATTTAACATTTGATGAAATTTTAATTCACTATAGTAATGCGATCAATGCATGAAGCACACAAAGGAGTTCTTCATAGTCAAAATGGGAAAATATATCTCATAAATCATATCATAATGAAATTCAATGAGATTCATGACACCAATACAAGAAAGGAATTCAAAAGTCAACCATTAAACTAACTCACCATGTGTGTGTGTGAAAACCATTCCATGCTATTCTTTCCACTTTATATCCAATAAATATATGTTATTTTAAAATTATTCAGCATTAAATGAATTTTCACCGAACCTTCCCCGTATCCTTTGTAATCATATTTAAAGACCCACTCACTTATGCTTTACCAAAAGTCAAACCATAATCTACTTACCTAGATATATCCATATGTTGAACATTTCATCACTCCCCTCATTTATTATTTTTGTTTTTTTGAAGTTTCATTTGGAACAAATCTCACACTCATCTCTAAACCCTTGTTCGATCTCCTCACGACACTAATTGAAATATTTATAACAAGATAAAAGTTCAGGAGGAGTGGTTTTTGACCTACCCAAGACACAAACGTTTTTTAGGGTGTACAATAGTCAAAAATTAGGTACACATACATAGGTCAATATAGTATAGTAATGAAACAGATCAAATAAGGAACGAACGTATGAAAATATCATTTAAAGATGAAAAAAATTAACCTAAAATATATTTACCTTATATTCAGTAAGAAATATTCACACTTCGTGGTTTGGTGTAAAAATGTATGGAGATATTAGTGACACCGTTTTCCCAAAAACTACTCACACAAGGGGAATCAATCATCTCAAATGTTTCACAGTGATACAACCATTTATATTATTGAAAGTAAACCAATTCACTAAAAATCACTCCCTGATGTTAACTTCATAAAAAAAATTCACCATTCTTTATGATATTTTTACTTTCCCCCCTTTATGGTCACCGAATCATGGAACTTTGAAATTTTTTAAGGGGGAAAAAGGAAAATACCATAAAGAAGGCGAAAAAGAGAAGAACGAATAAAGACAATGGAAATCCTAATGAACTCAACAAGATGGGGAAAAGTGAAAAGACCATAAAAAAGGATAAAAAGATAAAAAAGAATGAAAAAAATGATGAAAATTCCTATCTAACCCATGAATGTACCCATCCCCCCACACCAATAATGTGTAGTTTCCTCACTGTAATAGTTGAGAAGGTGAGAAGTAAGGATAAAACCTGGTGTGTTTCACTAGTATGTTGCTTCTTGAACAAGGATTTCCTCCATTGGTAACTCCGAAATGGCTTTTTGGAGGTGCTTCAGCTTCTATCCATTGATAGTGATGGTTTTCTTGGTTTCTTTATTTTGAACCTAAAAAACACCAAATGTAGATGCATTAATAAAAATGTATGGGCCAAACCAGTGGGAACAAAGCTTACTTGGATGCAACTTAAGCCTTTCATTATAAAGGAAGACCTTCTGTCCAATGTGTAACTGGCAATGAAGTATAAGATGGCTGTGGGAAGCATTGGTTTTCTACTTTTAAATTATGGGGTTTTCATATGCATTTCTTCTCATTTCCTCCAACTCCTGATTCTGCAACTTCCATTGAGAACCTGCACCATAAAGGTAAGAATTTCATTGTTTGATGTTCTAATAGGCCTGGTGCTCAATCTCAACAGATAGGTGACAAATATTTCCAAATACAAGACGATAGAGTGACATTACAATAGGATTTTTGAAATAAGTACGGTATGACCATAATGAATCATCAAGTCGAAGACTCCAATATTTTTTATTGGGTTGAACAGTTTTACCAAGAATATGGTTTACCTCTCTATTTGACTCCTCGGTTGGACCATTGGTCTGTGGATGATATGTAGTAGACACTCTATGATCGACCCCATACCGACACAAAAGTGATTTCATTGTTTGGTTGCAGAAATGAGAACCATGGTCACTGAAGATGAACATAGGTAATTCAAACATATAGAAGATTTGGGTTCTCAAAAATTCTACAACTACCTTAGAGTCATCAGTCCTTGTAGCTCATACCTCTACCCATTTTGACACGCAATGAACTACCAGAATAATGTACAAGTTTCAAAGGAATTGGGAAATTGACCCATAAATTCAATGCCCCAAACATCAAAAATTCCATGATAGAGCAATGGTTGTTGTGTAATTTCATTTCATTTAGATACATTCCCCATTCTTTGATAACAAGGACAATATTTTCAAAAATCATGGGCATCCTGAAAAATTTTTTGTCAAAAAAGGGCAGAATCAAGGACCTTGTGAGCAGTCCGTTGGGGACCAAGGTGGCCTCTACAAGAACGAGTGTGAAAAAATCTATGGACAGACTGAAAATCACTATCGGGAACACAACACCTAAGGACTTGATCACTACAAGTGCGCCAAAGGTAGGGGACATCCCAAATGTACCAATGAGACTCATGTTTTAGACGACTGGCTAGGTTTTTGTTGAAATCAGTAGGAATGAAATATGCTACCAAATAATTTACATTTTTGGCATACCAAGGAATAACATCTTGCACTCGATATAATTTCTCATCAGGAAACATTTCATTAATGGGAATATAGGTGGATGAGTCATTTTCTGAGGATGGGAGGATCCTACTGATATGGTCAGCCACCACAATCTCTGCTCCTTTTTACCTCTAATTTCCAGATTGAATTCTTGAAGAAGGAGAAACCAATGAATGAAATGTGTTTTGGCTTTCAGTTTATTAAGGAGACACTGGAGGGCTGCATGGTCTGAGAACATAATGAATTTGGACACCAAAATGTATGATCTGAATTTTTCCTAGGCAAACATAATGGCAAAGAATTTTTTTTTATTTTTCGTGTAGTTTTCTTGGGTGGGGTCTAAAGTACATGAGGCCTAACTAATGACATGTGAAGCTCGATTGACCATTTGTGAAAAGACTTCCCCAACTGCATAGTTAGAGGCATCAAACATAAGCTCAAATGGTAAATCCCACTGAGGTGGTTGGATTACTTGGGGTGATGTGAGACTCCATTTTAACTTATTAATAGAATCCTCACATTCTTTATGAAAAAAAATTATTTTCCTTTTTGGAGTAGTTAGTAGAGTGGGAGTGCAATTTTACTAAATTCACAAATGAAACGATGGTAAAATCAATCATGACCTATGAAAAACTGCACATCCCATACATTTTTTGGGAATGGTAAGGAATAAATGACATTTACTTTTGATTTATCTACTTGGATTTCATCCCCATAAATGAAATTCACAAAAACTATACCTTGTCGCACCATGAAATATAATTTCTCATATTTTAATACAAGAGTCATTTCAATACAGTGAGGTAGGATTGAACCAAGACTACACAAACATTCATCAAAAGAAGATCCATAAACAGTGAAATCATCCATGAATACTTCCATGAAATTATCCAGGTAATCTGAAAAAATACTAACCATGCATCATTAGAAAGTACCCAGAGCATTGTACAGACCAAATGGCATGCTTCTATAGGAAAATATTCCAATGGGGCAAGTGAAGGTTTTCTTTTCCTAATATTTAGGGGAAATATGGATATGAAAGTATCCAAAATACCCATCATGGAAATATTAGTGGGACTTACCCACTAGCCTCTCTATCATTTGGTCAATGAATGGAAAATGAAAATGGTCCTTCCTAGTGTGTTGGTTTAGTTAACGATAGTCTATACAGACATGCCAACTATTCTGCACATGAGTTGGAACCAATTCATTGTTTTCATTTTTTGATTACTGTAATGCGGGTCTTTTTTAGGAACTACTTGAACAGGACTGACCCATTGGCTATCAGGGATGGGGTAAATGAATCTAGTAGCTAATAATTTTGTTATCTCATTTTTCACAACTTCTATGAGATTTGGGTTCAGCCGACGTTGTAGCTACCTCACGGTTTAGCCTCATAATTTAACAAAATATTATGTGTACAAATTTATGGGATAATACTAGGAATGTTAGAAAGTGTACATCTCAAAGCTTATTTATACTCACTCGAAAGTTCAAGCTTTCATAATTCTTGATCAGGAGGGAGTGAACTAGCAATGATGACGGGAAACTTGTTTCCATTCTCAAGATATGAATATTTTAAATCTTGAGGCAATTGTTTCAGTTCCAATTCAGATGTATTTGGGATTTATGAGAGTGTGTGTGAAACTGAGTGGTCACTGACCACATCTAACTTCTCAATGGTATCATCCTCAATATAGGAATGAGCTTTTACAAGGTTAGTAGTATCCTCAATGGTCAATGGATCCTCAGTGCACAAGAAATCATCAATTAATATACATGTAAGGAATTTTTCTAATCCACTACAATAATCAATCCATGAATCATTACTTAGAATTTAAATCAAGGAATAAAAATCAAAAAGGGGATCGGTGGAATGATAAGAAGTGGTTTTAGGGGAATGGAGTACATCAACTGAATTTACTGAGAGAGAGAAATGTTCTTCTGAGGGTAGCTTTATGGCATCAAGGATGCTGAAATGGACTATGTCACCACCAAATTCCATAGATAATATACCATTATTGAAATTAATTATGGTTTTGGAAGTTTTTGGGAAATGTCTCGCCAATATAGTTAGGGAATGTCCATTTATCCTATCTTCATCCATTTTAAGAACATAAAAGTGAATAGGAAAAATTAAATTTTGAACCCTCCCAAGAACATCGTCTGACACAGAAGAGGGGTGTGCAGTACTCTGGGTATCCAGTTGAACAATAGTTCCAGTGGGATTATGTTCCCCGACCTGCAATGTAGTGTAAATATAGTGAGGCATCACATTTATAGAAGCACCTAAATCAAGAATAGCATTAGAAAAAGAATACCCCCCTATGGTGCACAGAATTGAAAATGTTCCAGGATCATTGCACTTGGTTGGAAGTGATTGATCTATCAATGTTGAAACATTCATCCCCAATATCACATTCACATCTCTATGAAGTTGCCTTCAGTGTGTACACATCTCCTTTCAAAACATGGCGTATCGTGGAATTTTCTTCACATTATCAATCAATGGGATGTTAACCTTCACATTCTTCAAAATTTCCAATATTTCCTTATCAAGTTCAGTTTTATTTTGTTTTCTTGGTTTGGTGGCCCTTTGAGGAAATGGAAGAGGAATGGTTGGGCTAGGTGGCTCATCAATATACACACTCATTTATTTGGAATGGCTTTTCTCAGGACAAGGTTCTTCAACATTTGGAACATTTTTAATGGTTGGGATGGAGGTTTCTTCATGAGGATATGAATCTAATGGAGGATTAATCTTCCTTTCTAGTTGTTTTCCACTCTTAAGTGTGATGGAAAAAACATTTACTTCATCCGTAGGGTTAACTACTAGTTAAGAGGGATGTTTACCTGATCGTTGACTTTGACTTTCACCCACTGAGTTAGCTAATTAACCAAATTGGGTTTTGAGTCCTTGTATAGCTTCTTGAGTGGTTTGTTGGAATTGAATTTTGTTGGCTAACATTTGTTTCATCATATCTTTTTGGCTAGGCTCAGGTTTTGGAGGGGTTTGTTGGAAAGGCCTTTAGGGTGGTTGAGTATTTCTTGGTGGTGGTGGTGGATGACTACTCTACCCTAATTGGTTCCATTGTTATTGAGGTTGGTCAGAGTAGTGGGTTTCAGAAGAACATATACCACAATTGATGGGAGGAGGAGATTGAGATTTCCCTTCGGAGAGATCAAGTTATCGTAGAAGGTTACTTACCTTCTCCAACTTCGTATCCACCTTCTTCTCAAATTCAGTACTTTTCACCTCATGGATACCTCAAATGGGTACGCTAGACCCTGTACCGAATTGTTGAGTGTTTTGTACCATGTTCTCAATTAAGTTACTTGTACAAATTGGGGTCTTATCTACCAGCACACCACCTGCAGAACCATCAATCATATTTCAATCAATAGGGATTAAACCTTCATAAAATTATTGCATTAAAAGTTGGTCACTTATTTGGTGGTGTGGAAAAATTGACCATAATATTTTAAATATTTCCCAATATTCATGAAGTGTTTACCCTTGAGATTGTTTTATACCACATATTTCCTTCCTTATTGTTGCAGTTTTAGAGGCTGGAAAAAACGTTTCATGAAAAAGGCATTTCTTGTCTGCCCAACCTCTTTTGGTCAATTAACACAGTACAACCAATCTTTCGCAGTGTCTTCTAAAGAAAATGGGAATGCTCTAAGCTTTAATTGTTCTTCATCCACATTATCTGGTTTTAATGTTGAACATAGAGTATGAAATTCATATATGTGCTTGTGTGGATCTTCTCCAGGAAGTCAATGGAATCTTGGTAATAGATGAATTAAACCAGATTTTAGTTGAAAATTGGGTTCCTCTCCCTGTAATTGAATGTATGTGGGATGAATATCAACATCAGGTGAGGTTATTTATTTTAGTGTTAGATTGTTTTCACCCATGTTCTTCATGTTAATTTCAGTTTTGATGTTAGTTCCAAATGAATATAAAGGGTGAAGAAGAGTTTCAATATGTGGTGTGTCCTCCTTTAAAGTGTTTCCTTCTGTGTCTCGGTGTCGTTGACGTAGTTCCCTCTCCGGTTCTGGTTCAAAAGGTGCTAAATCCCCCAAAGTAGAATGCGTCATGCACCAATCCTACACAAAAAATAGATCATAAAAAGAGGTATTGAAAAGGTATAAGATAAAACAAATAAATATTCACAAAAATTACAAAAACCCATATAACTAACATGCACTAAAAACTAAAGCGCACCCTGGAAACGGCGCCCAAATTTGTCCATGTTTTCGTGACGTGGCAAATTGATTATGATTTTAAGGTCGATGTATAGTCTAGGGAAGACCCTAGGTCATCTCTTAGGGAGATTTGGTGGGTTAAAGTGTGTGTTTTTAATAATAATTACTTAAATAGGGGTGGTTTTGAAAACATTTTTAGGATGAAATGACTTAATTAAAGAGTTTAATAGTTGGAAAGAAAAGGTGGTGTTAATTAGTTACGAGATAAAAGGGGTTCATTGTGACTTCACTATAAACATTTAAATCTCATTTTTCTTGGAGATTAATTAAGGATTTATGTAATTATTTGGTTGAAATCAATCAGAATCCCAATTACTTTCCAAGATATTATATCAAATAACATTGAGCCAAACCATGACATAAAAATCGTATAGACAAGGTCCAGATCACATTAATGGTATAAAAGCTTAAAAAACAAATTGAAATATCAAATAATTGGGGAAGAAAAGGTTTCTTGTGTTGTCTAATCAGAACAAAAATCGTCACAAACTCAAAATATCGCACCGATATGTTAAAAGTAAAGATCATTTCATTTGGTTAAATCAATAAAAGATAAATCAAAGTAAGATACTTCTTAATGAAATATTTTAAACCCAAAATACATCAAACCAGTAGTATTACATGTTCCAGAACTCCCTTTACATGTGTGTAGATCCCTCATAATTAACACCCACCGTTTAGCTCGACATCAGGAGGAGGAAGCTCGGGTAGAACTCCTTCTTCATTTTTGACCACCCTATGATGATAGGGGCCTCCAGAACTTCTAGTATGGGGAGGAGACTCCTCTTGGACTCATAAATGGAATATCTTAACTTCTTGGTTGAACATTCAAATGAGGATCCCAAGGTGCTGTTTTATAAAAAAATGGGAAGGTGGTTTTGGGCACACAGAATTCTTAAAACCACTTGTCACAGGTTTTTTGACCTCCAGACAGCCTTATCTAGATTTGGAGAAAATAAAAAAGTTGTATCCTCCCATTTTGTATGTCTTCAGAAAACTTTTGACATAATTTGGCAACATATTTCATGATATATGGACATATCATGGCACACCTCTTTTTTACTTCGTGCAGGTTTTTTTGTGCTGGATAGATCAGGTCGGTTGGGCTAACAGATGGCCGAATGAGTGTTTGGTTCCTTCATATGAAATGTAGCCCAGTGAATTTTAGACAATAAAAAAAACGATCATCCCAATTGGATGCACCGTGTAGTAGAATTGTGCGGATTAATCCACTGGTGTGCTTGGATCCAGCATAGTTTGGCTCATTTTTCATGGACATCATCATGGGCCAACCAAATCACCTCCTCCTGCAATGGAATCATCAAAACAAGTAACATTGACCTTTTTAACAGTGTTAAAAACAAAATAAATGATTCAAACATGGAATTAAACTTGTCTTTATATTTATAATTTTTAATATAAATCAAGTTTAGCAGAGTGGTGTAAAGGTGAGAATTAAACTGTGAATCGTGGTACGATCAGACACGCACCATCAAGACCCGACAACTAGTTTTCACAACATAGAAACGAAAGGAAATTGAAAATGATGTCAAAAAAAAGATCTAGGGTTCAGTTTAAACCCATGGGCGGTAGTTAGGACATTTCTAAGCTAGGAAAATGCAGGGGAAGGGATAGAGATCCCTACCCTGGAGAATTGTGTGCGAAATCGAAGGAAAATCAGTTGTATTGATTGAGGAGGAGGAATAATAGGGGGATTTGTGCACACCAAGAGGGGAGAGACCCTTGGGTTGGGTGCATCGCATATGAGGGAAAGGGTGAGGGACAATAGTTTAGGCTTTAATTTTAATTTATTTTAAAATTAACAAAATTCTTAAACAAACCCAATGGCATGGTTTTACCTACACAGTTTGAAAAACCATGCACAAACCGTGTGTATTATACTACCCACTCAGGGCTAGGTGCACAGTTTAAGGAAACTGTGCACAAATTTTCTGTAAAGCCTCTTCCCCTTTTTAAACAGGGCCACATGGTTACCTACAATGGGCCGCATGGTTTGGAAGACTGTGCGCAAACTGTGCACCCTCTACTGCTACTTAAAACATGACTTTTTTTAGTTTTGACACTCCCAAAACTTCTCGAGCCACTCAAAAGACTTCTTGTACTTCACCCAAGTCCAAAAAAAACATATATAAGTGTTCTAACACTAATAATTATGTTCCAAAACTCAGTTTAAAAAATTACCCATCTAGTAAATGAATAAGATCAAAAAACTTCATATCTTAGTCCAGTTCAAAACCATAGGATTCTACAATATACCCACCTTAAAATCTTCTCGTCCCCAACAAACCTTCGGGAACAAAAGAAATGTCATCCAACCTATAAGGGTTGTGAAGTTTTATTTAAATGGTTTCATTTTGTTACCAATTCATGTATCACCTCAAAAATTTCCTATGCATTCTACACTTCTGCTTTTAAACCCGAGCCAATGCTCAAAGTTCAACTTAAACACAAACATAGAGCTTACTTGAGCCAGTTTGGAAAAAGAAATGATCAAGTCAAAGTCTCGATAAACACTCGACTGAGGGTGCTTCCCACTATAGGTCTTAACATAAGTTAGGGGGTCAAACCCAAGCCATGGTATCTCCACCATCGAAAAAATAGCCTTACAAGGCACAACACTGAGTGTTCTTACGACGCTCCTTCCATTGTTTCATTAAAAAGGAATTGATGAATACCGAATAAACTAATAGAAACTAGTCACACAAGATTTCTTAGAAGACACTATCGACCTTGATACCACATATTCCTTCACCTGGAAATGTGATTTAAAATGGATTCATCACCCATCATAAACATTAAACTGAAAGGAGAGAGAAATAGTCGATCCACTTGACTGACTTGTCTTGAGGATGTCCAGCTTAGGCGGCCAACAAAAAACTAAATGAACTAATGGAGTCTATGAGTCTGACCAAGGAGTTCTAACATAGTAATCCATGAATCACTCAGGACTTACCAAGACTCGATAAGAATCACACTTTTCCATGTTACACTGACAAGATCATCCAACAAGTTCAACATCTTTAAAAGATTTAGTGTGGCGTAAGACCGATGCTCTATTAGTGCATCAAGTATGGCGTCAAGATAGGGGACATGATAATCTATTTCAAAGAGTACACTAATAGTATTTAAGATGGGGTTTTCAGTCAAACACACCTAAAAACTAGAATGTAAAATATTCAAACCAGATCAAGGTCTTGCTATCCATCAAGCATTGACACGATTGAAGACTTGCAAGCCTTAAGGGCATTCAACCAATAACTAGACATTTACCAATGGTCCTCTTATATTTTTCTTCTAAATATAAGGGAATTTTAACATACTCAACTTGAAAATGCACACCTTAAGTGTGTCCTTGTTGACAGGGAAGAAAACTAGCTGCTCAAAACTGTGACAAATTATCCCAATGAGACTGACGTGTCAAAACACCCGAGTCTTTCAAAAACCATCTCAAGTATTAGGATGAAACTGATTCTTTAATTATCAAGTCACTCTACATGGATATGACCCAAGACCATACATAACAATATAAAATATTTATTTCAGAGTTGTATTGCCTTATACAACTATTTTCATGTACGATTCCATACCAAGTCGTCCATCACAAAGATGAAGTGATAAACAACCTATGAAGTGATCGACCATTACTGAGGCATGTCTAACTAGCTAAAAATGGGTATTACGTGATGCTCAAACTCATATCAAGGTCAAGAGAGACATGTCGACCCATCCGAACAAGGGTATCATTGGAAACAAAAAGTCTTACTTGGGACAATGAAACCCAAATGGCACCAAATGTGAGAAAAGTCACCTGACTAGAAGGAATTTAAGTTATGAGGGTGCTACCAGCCACGGGTTTTCCCCATACGAAGAACAAGTAGAGACTCTAACATGAGGTCACTCTAATGTAAACCACTAGGTTTAAAAGCCGATCAAAAATACATTTCTATAGAAAATAATGCCTACGGAAATTAATCAAGATTACATTCCTAGGAAACTCAAGAGAAGTCCAAACTACACTTTACATGATGGTTTTAAAAGTGGACACCACTTCATGTTCTATTTCCAAGACTCTAATATTTAATCACATTTAATCATTAAGCATAAAATATTTTATCAAGATATCAACGTGCCATTTATTAAAATAAATCACAAGGTACCTTATTTTAACCAATGTCCCAAGGGAAAGACACGATTGTTTTATAAAACTTCCCTTTTAAAACATTTACATTTATTAAAATTACATAATAAATAGTAAATTTAGTAACTAAATTAATTTTAATAATTATGGTGACCTACAAGTGTCCCACTAATCCAATCGGGGTTCATTATCATGTAGCCCAATAGCAGTTTCCAAAAATCATTAAAAAAAGCACCCTAATGGGTAATCTCATAAAAACAGTTCACAGCTGACCTACATGGGTCCAGTTTCCTTTTTAAAATCTAAAACTTTGATTTAAAATCAATTTCAAACCTATTTTACATTATATAGAATATCACAAGGACTTATTCCATCACATTTATTATGGGTTGTCATTTCCTAATTTATGAAGTGCCCATACATTCCATGGATTGAAAATTGGCTCCCATTAATTGATAACAATGTCAATTCAGAATTTAAAATCATAAAAAATAACAATAAAAATTATAAGGGTGGCCATATACTAACCTACAAAGCAACCATACACAAATAAATTTTGCATTTGGTTCCCTTTAGTCAAAAACAACTTACTTTAGCAATTGAATTTAGCATCCTTTTTACAATGGTTCAATTACACAGGTTACATTTTCCCTGCTATAAGGCACCCATTTAGTTTACAACTGAAAAATAGCTCCCTTAATAATGAAAAAAAATTAATTGAACAAAATAAACCAATTATATACATATTAATAAAGGTATCATTCCACTATAACCAACTAACACAGAGAAACAAGATGAAATCACAGAAGTATGACAATTTAATCATAGTAGCATGGTATAATGAGTAATAAGAAAAAAACAAATGCTAATGTATTACCTAAATAGGTATAAATATAAGACTGGCATATCAATAAGGCACTGAACCATACGTAGCATGAAACATGCTAGTGCAACTACCTGGAATGGCACATATGCATGGAATATGAATTTATATGTGCCTAATATGGTGCATGTAATGCAACTTACTTTCCATATCAATCCAAGGAAGGTTTCCAAAATTCAAAAAATCATAAGTAGTGGAATGTAAAGGAGTCACTCTAGATTAAATCATATCAATTATAATATTGAACAACATAAAAAAGCAATCCCATTCTTATCTACTTGGTCATTCCCTATATGTAGGTTGATCCATCCCAAGAACGGATATTAACCAAGTGCCGACACCTTCTTAGTCTTCTTTATACTGACCCAAAATAGTAAGACAAAAAGAAAACCCACCTCTGATACCACTTTTTTACATCATGACCCGGATCACTACTAAGATGGTGGTCGGATCAGTCACCACAAGGCCTCAAGTGTGCCTCATTGTACGCTAGGGGATTCCGACTAGCAACGAGGGTGTAAGGATAATGAGTGGAGATACTATACCCTCTAATCACTATTGTGAAACTGTATAACATAGAATATAATAATAATAAAAAGAACGTATTAATAGTAATAATAAAACAGTGGAAGATATATTTTATATAAATTAACAAAAGTGTCCAATGCTAGTTTATACATTAGATAAACGAATGACATGATATTGATATATGTTAGAAAGCATTAAATAGTAAAACATGATTTTATTTACATTACATAAATAAGGACAAGACTGCAGAGTCCCATGGTTGATCTCTTTGAGCATCTCAAGTTTTAGCTCAATCCATTTCACCGACTCCAGGTACAAGCAATACAACAGTCAGTCATGATCCACAAACTTGATGACAAGAAAAATATTCTTGGGCCCCACAATGAAATGGTGGACCGAGTAGGGTGTGAGATATAAATCTCAGTAGGTCGGAACCACTGGGTCTAAACCAATCCTGAAACTATAATATAAATAAAACATGGTGCAAGCAAGAATAAATATTGTATCCAGTACAATGTAACAAATTACTCAAGTACCTACTTCATCCCTCAGTTTGTGTCTAGACATGTAATTAGTTCATTTATTTTGTATTACTAGTTCATTCATAAGTCAAATGTGATCATGTTACCCACCAAGACCGAGGAGTTTCCTTCAATGTAAAATGGGGCTAAGCAATGACCGGACATGATGGGATTTAACCATGGACCTACTTTTAAATGTTAGACCCAAAGAGTGTATTGGATTCATCCCTCAATTATATTTAGTGATAAAGTCCCAAGGTAATATCCAAGGAAACATAATCCACAAGTGCTTATAACCTAGTAGTATCAGGGTCTTGCTAAGGGTAAGGGAGTTATCAAAGGAGCGTAGTCCATGGGATTACAATATGAGGTGCATATCGAATCCAAGGAGTGCATCCAAGGTAAAATAGGGATAAGAAAGGACTATGTCCAAGTAGTGTCTCCATGGAGCCTACATGTCATTGCTAGATCCAAGCAGTGTATCCAAGGCATCTATAATAATACATGGGGACCCAACAGTAGTGCACCAAGCATCCAAAGATAAGACAAGGAATGAGATCTAGGTGAGTCTTAACCTTACTAACCCATCCACGAATTTGGAATGAGGTACACAAGTGCTCATGTTATTATCTGATCAGAATCCAAGAAAATCTTCTTAAGTATAACCATTCCTAATTAAAAAATAATTCATATAATAATTCATTTCGTTCTAATCCTTTCCATCCATTAGTGTGGAAAGGTCACGTAGCATTGCACCTGTTTATTAATTGGTTCAATCTTGGCCTTACATTATTGCGGGGAGGTCAAGTTGTAGTGCAACCATTTATTTATTAAATCCATTAAGGCATTTTCAAAATTCAATGTCCACACCACTACCTTCCCTTAAGATGGTAAGGTCTTCCATTGACATGGAACCAATTGTTCTCTCATGAACCTGGGTTTGTCTATAGAATAACTACATGGGAATCCATATATCTCCCAAGGTATGAGTATGAAAAAAGTGAGTCCATTCATATCATTCCTATATGGGAACCCATGTTTCACCCAAGATGTTATTAGAGTTCAAAACCATTGGATACAATTTAGAAATTTTTATGAGGGTAAATCAATAAGAATTTACCATTCATTTAGCTCAACCCATTCCATTTACGAAAACATATAAATTTTATTTATATGGATCCATGTATGCATGGAAAAAGAGAAATTACCTACATGGGTAATTTCAATCTAAACTCTGGACCAAACACTTAAATGGTGTTTTGTCATTTAATCATAAAAAAATGGAATCTTAGTGTTTTGAATGCCTTTAGGGCCATGTCATAAACATGTCTTATTTCAACATAACATCAAGGCATAAGAATTATAAACATAACAAGTCAAGAAACCAAGGTCTAACCACTACGTTTTATCTTGAAGACAGTGCACCTCCGTTAGAGGGGTTTTATTATAAAATAGTGATTTTACAAATCACACAAAACATTTATCACCGTTATAATTTTTAATATGAGACATGATATTTCATTTAAGAACATTCAATATAGATACTTCTCTTAGTGAATCTAAACTTTAACTAAAGTTCATGTAAGTAATTTATTAATGAATTTATAAAATTGAGGACATGGAAAGGGACCCTACCTCAAGGTGGAACCAAGCCATCCACTTCGGCTCTGGGGGATTTCCAACTAAAAGAAGCTACAACCCCATTGAGTATATGCACCTTCACTAATATGAAAGGACACCTTGCCCCAATGCCCACAACTGTATGTCCATCGGAATGCACAAGGGGATCCTTATACATATGCTTATATTCTTATACCAGTTTCCACTCACCTATGCATGAATGTTTGTATATATACATGGGAATACCTAGCCCCATAAATGTGTAATCACTTCCATGGATATTTACACACATAACCAGGGAACCCACATACATGTATTTACTTACCTATGCATATTTAGGCAAGGCACCCTTGGCTTGGAGACTTGAAACAGACAACAAGGGACCAATGCACTACACATTTAACACTAATAACCTTAAAATAATAAAGTAATGTAATTAAAATGGTGTGGAATCATGAAACAAAGGAAATCCCTCACCTCGGGTGTCAACGAAGAACCTAAACGAGATGAATCCACTTAGAGAGTCTCAACACACTAAAAGAAACATATTGGGGACTCATAAATACCAAAAGGCCCAGATTTAACAAGTGAGGAGAAAAGTAAGGGTGAAAACCTTACCCTGAAACCAATCTGATAGGCCAAAACCACCCTAACTGACTCGCCTTTGGCTGCGGTTGTTGAAACACACACTATGATGACCCAACAACTCTTTTTCACAACCTAACATCGAAGGAATAAAAACTAGGTAATAACAAAGATCTAGGGTTCGTCTGAAACCCATGGGTGATGTTTAGGGTAATTCGAAGCTGGGAAAAGGGAGGATAAGGGGGAGATAACCTTACACTAAAGAATTGTGAGAGAAATCGAAGGAATCCCAAATAGATTAATGGGGGAAGAGGAGGCAGAGGAGGGGGGTTCTTGTGCACTAAGAGGGGAGAGCCCCTTGAACTGGGTGTGTCGCCTCTAAGGGAAAGGATGAGGGGAGTAGTTTAGGTTTTAATTTCAATTTCATTTTAAAATTAATTAAATTCTTAAACAGACCCAACCGCATGGTTTGAACAACAATTTTCCAATCCATGGGCAAACTGTTTAGAGCCTACTACTAGCACGGGGCTAGGTGCACGGTTTAAGGAAACTTTGTGTAGGCCATGGACAAATCCATAACACATTTTTAAAATAGGGCTGCACAGTTTCCTGCAATGGGCCACATGGTTTGACTGATCGTGCAGAAATCGTGTTCCCTCTACTACTTCATAAAACATGACCTTTTTGGGTTTGACACTTACGAAACATCTTGAGCTACTCAAGAGACTTCTTGGGCCTTCACCCAAGTCCAAAAACAACACGTATAAATGTTCCAACACTCAGAATTTAGTTCACAAACTCAATTTTAAAAATGAACCATCTAGTAAACAAAAATGTTCAAAAAAATTCGTATTTTAGTCAAGTTAAAAACAATGCGATTATATAGTTTCTCAATATCCATTATAATTATAAAAAAATATAAATTTAAAAATTCATCTTAAATGTAATTCAATGTGTCACCCCCACAAAACACCTTAAATGCACACATAATAAATGAATTCAACCACCCAAAAAGTGCATACAATTTCTAATATCAAAATCATCTTAAACAACTATTTAAAAAATAATAATAACTATACACAAAATTTTTAACATATGATCATTTTATATTATTAATATAGAATGTTCCCTAACTCATAAATCACATGATGCATATTTGAAATTACTCATTTATTTAACTGTTTATTTTAATTAAATATCACATTATATTAAACCACTATGGAATATTTACCTCATAAACACATCTTCTTTGCTCCAAATAAAATTCCTAAGAAAACCTATTTCTATAAACATTATTTCCAATTTAAAATTCAATTCAGACATCCCAATAATCAAAAATCACTCTCACCACTCCATAACCAAACCCTGTATTCTTTTTTTTCTAGTAATACATGATCGATACAATGGCAATAATACTAACACATTTTCCCTGATTTATTTCCATAAAATACTGATTGAAATATAAATCCTTCTACTATTCTTATTTTACTCCACTCCATGTATAACATATATTTTTTAAACCACAAAAATGTTCTCACTATAATATACTGGATTCACTCCATATTTGTATTTTTTTTCATATAGACCATGATTGAAAACAATTTCATAGAAACTATGAACTATACATTCTTTATCTCTAAAAATAACCATTAATGATAATGACTTTTATCTAAAATTATCATAAATGGAATAAAAACTATTCAATGGAAAATAAAAATTCATTTAGAAAAAATTCCCTCTTCCCTATATACAAACTAAATTTTTCATCATGGTCAAATCCTCCACATCATGGTTAATGCTGATATAGCATGTTGTGATCACCATTCATTGGGATATCCTTAAAAACCATATAAACTATTCATACAAGAGTCAATATGAATTAAACATATAAAATATCACTTAATTAACTAACCTTTAAATCTAATGAAAAAAACCAAAAACCATGTAACCTTTATAATTAGGTTCAAACAATCTCTTCACAAACTAACCATGGTTCAAAAAAGAAAAAATGTGTTAAAGTATTAATTTGACAACAATACATGTTATATAATTTTATTTAATTTTTTCATCAAGTTAAATAAGTTCTTAAATTGGGAGTTTTATATTCAAAACATGTTCCAATTAAATTGATGGTTAGACAATTGTAAGGTACTACGGATTTGGTTCATATTTTTTTGGAGATACAATGTGTATGCAATCATGAATATATATATCAAAAAAATTCTGCATGATTTTTTAATTAATATTTACTAAAAATATATAATTTCATCATGTAATAACTAGATAAATTTATTATCTAGAAATAACTTGAATAATATTTAATTAATATATTGGTAAAAACAGTTCATTCTAATAGATATTTTTTTATTAATTTAATATATTGAAATTTATTGATTCCGATAGACATGTCCGTTAATAAATAACTAATACTAATACATTTAATTCTAAAATTTATATTTAATGTTTTTGTATACAGTTGGAAACATTTTATTTATGAACACATCAATCGATTGTTAATAATCATTATTATCAAAAGATCCTCATACTTCATTAAAACAAATTTTAATAAATTGTTTGATAAATATAAATAATTTACAATTAAAATTATTTAAAAAATGGTATTTTATATTTTAAATTTTAAGAATAATGTTAATATCCTCAACATTAATTTATGGGGGGGGGGGGGGTTTAAGAATATTATATTATATATTTTATTTTAATTTTTTTTCAATAAAATTTATTAAACATAAAAAATCTTAGACAACAAAAATTTAGTAAGTTATTAATTTAAATATAATGAAAAAACATAATAATTATTCAAATATTATTATTTTATTAATAAATATATTAACGGGTTGGATTTTTTTAGAATAATAAAATTAAATATTATTGAATATATATATATATATGATAATGTTTTTTCAATATTTTTATATATTATTAAATATTAAATTAAATATTTTATTAAATATTTTTTGTATTATACATGAAACCTCTCAAATATTGAAATCCCCCATATAAATCAAACCAAACCACCAAAATCACAAACCCTCTAGAATTCCATACCACACCAACAAAATGATCTACCCATGGAATCCTTTCCAATAAGTATCCTTTTCAATATTTTTTGTTCTATTTTATATTAATCAATAATCATTAATTGAAGACTATTCGAATCTATACTACTTTTTGATTCTATTGTTTTTTCTGACCACACACCCTTGTGATTTTTTTCATTTCACTGTCTCTATATCAGTTTTTCATTGACTAATAGATCCCCATGTTAACCCTTATCCTAATATATGATAAGTAATTTCTCTTTTGATGATTTCATTCAAACTCATCCCAAAAAATTAAAAAATAGGTGAATAATTAAATTTTGGTTAATAATTAAAAAGACAAGGTATTCAATATTGTATTTTTATTGGATGAATACAAAAATTTATTTATGGGTACCCACACTATTTTTCAGTTGTATACATAAATATAATGATATCCTATAACATATCATAAACATTATAGAACCATTATACCTTTTCTTATTTAATCTATATTTCACATTAATATATTATTTTTTTATTTCTTATTTATTACTCAATGTTTATATTAGGGATTAAACTTGATAAATAAAATTGTAAAAAAATTATCATTTATATGAAATTGAATATTTAATTTTATAAATTATTTTTTAAACACCATGATTTTTATTTAATAAGGACTTCATATTAAATTCAAAAAAAATTACGAAATATTTTTTAACAAAATGAATTAAATCTTTGTAAAGTCATATTATATCTGAATTCCATTTTGAAGGAATTTTTTTTTCAATCTATATATTGTAAAAAATTATACAGTTTACGAAGAAATTATACACCTATAATTATTACTAATAGAATTAATTTCTCATGAATATACCCTAGATAAACTAATTAAAATGGGAATCAATGTTAGATTTATATCTATTATTTGTCTACATTTAATATAATTTGATTCATTATTTTATTTTATTTAAGGAATATGTTAATGTTCTATTTTACTATAATTTATCTACATTTCATATTATGTGATGTGTTAAAAGGATTAATTATTTCTTGAACAACTAAATTTTGTCCTCGAAATAATCTTTTTTTATTTTTTAAAATGTACGGTTCGTGTTCATTCGTTTAGTTAGCAAATCTATGTATAAAATTTGATATCTATATTGAATTTAATTTTTATTTTGAATATGAATGTGGAATATTTAATTCATTATAATCTATTAAGATTTTATAGTTATTCATATTTAACATTATAATTTCAATATTTGTTTTTTATTTGTTATTTTAATGATATTTTTTTGTATTATTAATCATTAGTTTTTGTTTATTAAAATGGTTAACAATTAATTTTTCTGAAAATGTCTTATTTAAATAATTATATAATTTTTATTATAAAATAAGATAATTTTTTCCTAACATTTTTACTCTGTATTATTAATCACTTGAAGATAGGTTAATATAATAAAACTTCTTATAATGAATATATTTAATTAAAATAGTTTTGTGAAGTTAAAGAGAAAGTTATAATATTATTTATGAACATTATGTATATTCCATGATCATACATTTTTCTACCTCAAAAAAAGATAAACAGATTCTATGTTAATAATGATGTTATTATAATTATAATTATTTAGGATGAGATTTTTTATGATTAAGCCTCATAATGAAGGAAATAGATATTGATTATTAAATATGAATTTTCAATATTCTAGGTGCTAGGTTTTCATTAATAACAGTATAGTATAAAGTGTTTAACATGAAAATTATTATTATAATCATATGAATGAAATGTGGGTGATGATTTGAATATGATAAACCAAATAAGACCTCACCATGTAATACTAATGATGTAAAAATATTTTTAAAATTAGGTTTAGGGTTCTAGAAAACCACCATACATTCAATATTGAGATTTCAAAAAATTGTATTGTACTATGAAAATATAACATGTTAAGTGATTACATGGATTTATTTATTTGAAAATTGATTCACATATAGAATTATGAAGGATTTATCACTTCTATGGTTCAACAGTTATAAAAAAATTTATTAAGGGGGAAAGAATTATAATGAAAAAATCTCATCACTATAATAAGAATCATGCATGTTGTAATGATTATGTTCTTTTCAAAAAGAAGATTTCTTTATAATTAAATTAATTATGGTGATAGTTTATGGTATAATATTTATTTAAACAATTTTATGAAATTAATTATTTGTAAAAATTCACTTATAAACGTTTTTTGCCACTTCCACTATATAACATACTTAAAAAATTTATTTCATGTCACATAAAAACCATTTTTATAACATAGAGTTAGAATTGATTTATTAAATATTGTAAGTTATTGTATGAAAAAGATTCATTTTCTTATAAGGAACTTAATGAAAATTGTCTTCTGTTTTCAACTAATCCATGAAATTATATGTTATGCATTGAACAGGATTGGTTAAATTAATTTATAATATTTTGTACATTGTATAACATATGCCTTGTATTTTGATGACATATAATTTTCATCCATGGATGTTTTGAAGTAAAAATATACTATTTGATTAAATTTTATATATGGACCTATATCACTATTACAATTATTGATGAAATTTTAAAAACATTAATTTATCATTTGATTGTTTTATCTGGGATTTGTGTAAAAAAATAAGATTGATAAAAAAATATTAATTTATTTCAAATAATGAAATGATTTAGATAAATAAAGACATTCCAATATATGGTAATAATTAATGTTAGAAAACCATTAATGAAAATGAATTCCCATGTTTTAATGTTGAATCAGGATAATTCTATTTCAAAATTAATGAATATATTATACATGGTTCATCCAACATTGTATAAATGTTGTTTGAAAACCATTAAAAATATATCATTTACAATAGAAAAGGAAATAAGAATTTTAACTATTGTAGTAGTGGATTAGAATTTTTATATTATATTAAAAGGTTGAATTTATGGGTGAGAAAAAATTATTTCCTGAAAACACATAAAAATAAGATATATCATGGTGTTCTATAGAAAATAATCAATATTTTCATTTTAGTCCTGTATTGCAATAATCTGCGTATAAATCACAATTATAATGTCATGTATATTGAAAATAATGTATCCTAATTTTAAATTGGAATAGTTCATGGAATTATGGAAAAAACCAAAGATAAATTCCCATCTATACATGACATGGAAGAAGTAATTGTAAGATAAAATCATCACCCATTTATGGATGAATATTGGATATATTTACCAAAATCATAATTGAAATTAGTAGATGAAAATTGTACATTATCAGTGTAATACAAACTAACAATGAACCATATGGGTATGACTTAATTTAATGTTCTGACTTATTCCAAAGGTGTGGACCATTGTTTTGGTTTAAATTCATTTAAACAAACCTAATAATGATTCATAATCAAGTCATGGAGATCTAGGGTACATCTAGGGCTCGTTGTAAGCCCAAATCCCCAACGTTGGATAAAACGACTAGGTCACAAAGTTAGGGGTAACTGGGCCACCCAGCCCACAAAGTTTCCCTAAACCGAGAAGTAGCAGATAGTGGGGGCATGGGGGTGCACAGTTTGTCGATAACCATGTGAACCAATGTAATCTACCATGAAACCCATCTGTAGTTTTTGGATAGTAGGTTTGTCACATTTTTTTTCTTGGTTGAACAAACCATGTGCCTATCCTTGATAACAACTCCTTTGAAGTAGATAATAGGGTATGGTTGGCACACGATTTGGCCAACTACATGGCCAAACCCTACACCCCTCTAAATGAGGTTAGATATATGAAAACACCCTTGTTTATTATGTTAATTTTCCCTATTATTTATTTTCTCTCCTACTCTAGTCGTTTCTCTTCTCCTCTCATGTATGAGTTCTCTTCGATCTCAACATAGGGATAAATCCACATCCTCCAATCATTATCTATTTCACTCTCCGTTGGATCCAACAAATAGCTATAGGTGATATATCCAATCCACTTTATTCTATTTCAAGGTTCTACCTACATTTTTTTTGTTATCATGTTGCAAGATAATTTTCCACATTTTCAATGATTTTGATAGATTCTTAGATTTATTCCATCCTTTGTCAAATCGATAGTCATGGTTGGAGGATATAATGTCTATGATTATATGGTTGTTGGTATATGTCTATTTCTCTTGATTAGTTTCAATCCATAAAATGCATTATTATGTCATGATCCAGACCCTTCCAGTGTCACCTTATTATTCATAATTAAATTAAATTGAATTCCTTACCTAGAATTTTGTTTCCCACGAAAGTGGCGAACGAACCCCTTAGGTTGATCGACTTCACATGTGCCACCCAAATGGGTTAGCTAAACCATATATGTTTATTAACCCTTTTGAATAAAATAGAAAAACACCCCCTCTAGGTGTGTTGTCACCCAAAAAATACATTGAGCCTATTGGTTTGTTGAATTCAAAGGTGAACCCTGATTTGGACCTCATACCCCATTTCGTAAATAATGTGGATCTGATATGTGAGTTATCTAAAATATTATGCCTATTTCCATTGAGATATAAATGTTTTTGTAAATGTCTTGCATGAAAAATATACTAATTATGATATAACATCCTAAAATATAATAAATTTACATCTTTCTATATATTTCCATAAATTACATGGTTGTTTGATTCTTTTCACATTAGTTTTGAGGGATAAATAAGGGGTTCAGACTTAAGAACATCATCGAATGAATCCTGTTATTTTATCCTATAATTGGTAATACTTTGTAAACACATTGGGGGAGACACTGGGGATGTTGAGAATATTATAGTTATGATAGTCAAACTTGTTTCTTTATTTTTTTTGTATATTTTGTTAGCATGTGGTAAACTCTTGTATCCCCTTCCCCTTGAATGTTCACTTTTTAATAGCCACATTACCATCAACATCATTCTATTATACCTTATGACTGATCAGTATGTACATATCACATTTTGTTTCTTGCATGATTATGTATTTCATTTCCGTTAATGTTAGTTCATTCTTCTATTTCTGCTATTTCATATTAGACATATATATATATATATATATATTATTGTACTCTACATTGATTGATGAGGGGATAATCCCCCCATATAAACACCATAGGTCCTCATTTCTAGTTGACAACCTCTGGTATTTAGGGTGGCATGCTTGAGGTTTTTGGGCCCACTGTCTTGGGGCATAGTTACGTGGAATCTGGGGTAGAATACCAAAAGTGGTATCAAAGATGCTTTTTCATTTTTGTCTTATTTTTTGGGTTTATACATGACACTGGGATATTGGAATTTGGTTATGAGTCTGTTACATGATTATCTGACCCAGGTATAGGTGAATCCCAAATTATGTTGGATGGGTTAATGCTATTATTTCTTGCACTGTTACAGTTTCACAAGATTTCAATATTGGGTGACAGATGTTTTTTTGTGATGTTATTGGTATTCGTATTATTTTATTATGATTTTTAGACCTATAACATGATGTGAGGGAACATCAAATAAGTCATCATACTAGGAACAGTAGTAATTAAGATTACATGCATTATTCCATGAAATATCTTGTTTTATGCATGCATTGATTATTTTGAATGTGACTGAGGTATGTTCCTAAATTGTTATATCCTTGATTATATGATTTTTATACATCAAAATTCTCCCACTTTCATTGAAATACTAAGAAATAATAGAATTGAAACATAAATTATCTACCTTATCCAAATACATTTTTCTTACAAAGGATAAATAATATGCCATAAGTGACAAATTGTGGATTTGTAATACATGAGCCATCAGTGTCACATGATGGAACGTGTTGTGGTGAGGGATAAATGGGAACCACCATCCAATTTATTAGTCAAATAGACCATTATAAATTTTAGATGGTATCCATCTAATTCATCCAATTAAATAGAATTTAAATTCATAAATTATTTAAAATGAAAACTACCCTTAAATGAAGTGGTTACCTTATTTGGAAAACCTAAGAACTTAGAATTTCCTAAGATTAGTAGGGAGATATAGGCTGTGTATCCTATTATAAATTTTTTTCTCTTTCTTCCCACCCATACCTGGTTTCATGTGTAGGTAGAGGGGTGTGTTTCTTTAATAGGAAGGATTATACCTATCCTTATTTATTTTCATTCCCAATCTTTTAAAAATCTTATCTATGGGTTGTGGCTGGCATTTAAGATATATTATATCATGGAGACCTCATTTTATATACCAATAAAGTGGATATGATCATAATCCATAGGTTTTGGGCCCTCAGTCACCCATTATAACTCATTTAGTTCAACCTGAGGCACCTCATATAGACCTTACACTAGGAACAAATGATTAGTTTTGGGATAGTTTTATTCAGTTCATGCAATTAGAACAGGATGCTCCTCCACATTTCCCCTTCCATTGAGGAGTTTACCTAGGCATTCCAGTAGCAGCATCCTCTCACCTTCCCAGCAGATGGAGGGCCTCAGGATTCTATGCCTTAGTAGGAGGCCCGATGTCTATCTTATAGTACATTGAGACACCTCCATAGTGTAGGGTTAGTCTCATAACCAATATGTTGTGAGACTATACCGAGTGATGGTGGGACATTCTCACTAAGGTTATTTGACATCATTTTATGGGATGAGATGATATTGAAATAACCTTCTTTGAATAAATCACTCCTTGGACCTTCATAATTGATCATTTCTAGAAATTCATGCAACTCTATCAAGGTGACATTTTAGTGATGGAATATGTAACTCACAACATTGAATTTTAGAGCATTACACTAACCTTGACCAGTGATTGGATGACTAATGTTAGGTGTTTTGGGGGTGGAATTTCATATGAAATTCTCTTGGAGTTGAAAGTCTTTCTTCTCACCACTATTTCTTAAATAGTGAACCATGATCTCACTACTAAGTGAAACATGTGGGAATCAGGCGATGTGATGCATGGTACTTCATATTCTAGGTAGATCATTAGTTTATACAGTTGTAGGAAGTGATGCTTCAAGGGTTAACATAGGGGGTGTACAAGCCTGTTGACATGCACTAACTGTAATTTGGTTTTTCACCAGTGTGGTAGGATAGGCCACATAAATCCTCTATTTATGAGGAAACTAATTGAGTGATATAATTGTTGCTATATGGGACACATCCATCATTTCTTTATATCTTTCCTCTAGATCCATGTGATTGGGGATCTATGCTAGAATCTCCTTTAGGTGAAGGATCAACGAATCCTTGTTGGGAAAGAATTTTTTCTTCTACCATCTGATCAGACTGAGCTGGTGGTCATTTCCAAACTAATCAAGGCTTATATTTTTAGTGAATGTAGAGTGTGTCTGGTTAGGATATTGAGGAAGAATATCAAGGTCATGGTTGAGGTAATATCTATGTAGAAAATCTTACACTAGAGGAGTAGATTCAAGATCCATATATTTTTAGAGGTACAATTCTGGTAGCTTCAACCTTAATATCTTCCTTGTTTGATACAGGTTGATCACACTCTTATCGATGTGCTACAAGCATGGGATGTCAAGGTATAATGATCAATTACTCCAGTGGTGTTATAACCATTGACATGCCATTAGGAGTTCAGGTAGAGTTTATACACCAAAGAAAGTAATGAACCTAGATGTAAGTGGGTATCATTTTCTTTGCAATTTTTTATCCTCGAGATGATCAGATTTGACTTAATTCTCGATATGTGATGGCTTGTTTATTATTGATCCTTAGGGTATTGAAATTGTTGTTGAGTAGTTTTCACATTACTTTAGGGAAACATGTATATCCATAAAGGAGAATGGGATTTCTTGGCCTGTTGAGCATGACCTGAGCATGCTAGGTTTGGCGGTGTGACATCATAGATGACCAGTATAATTTTGAGAGATCAGGGAATGAAAATTATGGAAGTACCTCCTATCATCGATCATTTCAGGGTCATATTCCTTGAATATTCCTATGGATTAACTATTTAGAGAGAGTTCAAGTTCACCATCAAGATTGTTCTATATATAACACCTATCTCAATTCCTCTATATAGGATAGAAACTACAAATCTCTTGGAACTCAATGAGCAGCATGAAGATCTAGTAACTAAGGGTTTTATCTAAACCAGCACATTTCCAGGGGTTCACTTATCTTTTTCTCCATTAAGGAGGGTGGTACACTTAGATTGTGTATGGATTACTACCAACAAATCTAATATATAGTGAATAATATCTATCCACTACCTAGTATCGACAACCTCTTCAACCGGCCTTGGGGAGAAATAGTTTTCTCCAAGATCAATTTGATGTTGGGAAACCATTGAGAGCATGTGAGGTAGTCATAAGTAGCACATACACTATTTTGGAGTAGGTATGGTCTATAAGAGTATATGGTTATGTTTTTTGGCCTAAAGAACTATCCTCTAGTCTTCATGGATTTAATGAATCGGGTTTTCTACCAATATCTTGACTCCACTTTGTTCAACATCATAAATGAAATCTTAGTGTACTCATCCACCAGACATGACTGTGCCAACCATATTGAGATCATGATGAGTAAACTGATAGATAAAAATCTATATTTGATGCACAAAAATAAAAATTTTTGATAAAAAAGGTTAACTTTTTAGGACATATCATATCTATGTTACTTTTATCAACAGATCCAGATAACGTGTGTGTCGTGGTTTCTTCGGATTAGTCAAAGAACTTAGTTGACATATGTAGTTTCTTAGGTTTGCTTTCCAAATACATAAAATTCATCTTGGACTTATCATTCCTAGAAGTGACACTTACGAGCATAACTAAGAGGGGTGTAAAATTTTACTTTACTAGAGCTTGTGAAATAGTTTTTCATGAGTTAAAGGGATTACTCACTTAAATGTCGATATTTATTATTATAGATCCAAAAAGAAGATATATTTATTTACTATAATTCACCAATAATTATTCTATTTGAATTTATGATGTAGGTTGATCGGGTTGTTACATATGAGTCCCACTATTTGGGACTTCATGAGCGAAACTAGCCTATGCACAACCTCAAGTTAGCAGTCATTCTTTATGATCTACGCTATTGTGGGAACTAATATTTTGGTGATAGTTCATTGTCTATACAGATCATATGAGTCTCAAAAATATCTCTACATAGAGAGACATGAATCTGATGTTGAGTGGGTGTGTGGAAATCATGCAATCATTTGAATTATATGATTCTTACATACTCGAAATTGGTAATTCTATAGTTGATTCCTTGAGCTAGAAATCTCTGACGCAAAATGTCAAGGAAGCCACTAGTGAGTGGAAATTAAAGTCTCTTTTATCTGATATGAATCCCAAGGTTGAGGAACAACACATGAACCTAGTTCTTATAGCTATAACAGTGACATAATCCCTCCTAGAATGGGTCTTTATGAGGTAGTTATATTATTCTTAGTGCCTTTTTTGAGGGAGAACATCATAGGAATGAACTCAAATCCTGGTTAGGTTTTTTATGTGAGTGATACCTTGTTTTTCCAAGGTCTTGTATGGGAGCCCTTATATATATGAGATGAAATGGTGGGGAAATATCATGCCTCTACCTAGACAGTTCATCCAAGTCTCGATAATAATTACCATGATATATGCAGTTAGTGTTGGTGTCCATGTAATTAGAGGCAGATAATAGGATTTATAACTCGATAGTCCACCTAGAAACAGGTAAAGGTAAAGAACCAAAAACCTTATGGATTTCTACAGCCTCTCTCTATTCATGAATTGAAATGAAACGACATCACTCTGGATTCTGTGATGGAATTTTTGAGATCCCCTCAAGGTAGTGATGGATATGGGTGGTCTTCATCATGCTGACCAAATTCATTCAATCCTTACCAATCTAGAAAACCTTTGGTATAAATGATATATGAAGGTTTTATAACAAAGATATAAGGTGACATCATTTTTTGTCTTTTTATATCATATTGTACTTATATTTCTCATTTATATCAAATTTTTAGCAAGGGATGAAAATAGAACTGGGTTCATAGGTACTCTTGAGTAAAGAATATCACACCTTGATAGAAAGCTAGTTTGAGTAGATGATTTTGGTGTAATAGGATATGTTACAAGATTTTATCCTTGATTTTATAGGTTATTGGAAAAATCAAATCCCTGTAATAGATTTTTCTTATAACTATGGTATTGAAGGTGTTATCTAGATTCCTCTATATGAGTCCCTCTGTTTTAGACCATTTCATTAACCTCTAGGTTGTCTCCTAGTAGTTGAGGATGCTCTACTGCATCATTGTCTCATTCTGAAGACTTTAGAATAAGACCATCTAATTTAAAAGTGTGTTTATACATCTCAAACTATGAATAAGTCTTATACTAATCATCATAATAGACCTATAGAGTTTGAGGTTGGACATCTGGTCTTTCTAATTTTATCTCCTTGATCGGGTCACCTAAAAGTTTGGGGTAGTGTAAAATTGTCACCTCAATATGTTGGTCCTTTTGGGATAGTGAAGAGTGTCGAGATGGTAGCCTATTGATTGATGTTTCCTCAAACTTATCATGTCATGTATGAAGTCTTCCTTTAATATCATCTTCTATATTATCACTCTAACTCATCTCATTCATCCAACCTCAAAGATATTAGGTTGGAAGAGGATGTTCCCATTTAATAGTGTCCAATTCATATCATTGATTAGAGAATGATGACTTTCCGAGGAATGTTAGTTCCAATTGTCCATGAGTTCTGGAAGCCTGGAGGCATAAAGGAAGAGACATTGTAGTAGGAAACTGAGGTATGTTCTCTTTGGAAAAACACTTCTCAGAAGATGTTATACTACCCATGGAAGGGAAACTCATGGATGATTTTTCATAAGTAGGGATGGTTTTAATGTTCTATCTTTTTATATTGGAAATTCATATATGGTTTAAATTTCTTTAAGAATCCCCAATAATGATTAAAAATCATGTTAATTAGATATTGGGTGTGTTATGGTATTTTTTAGATCCTAGATCCCGAAAGTGGGTTGAAAAGACTACATCACATGCTTAAGATAAATTGCACCTCCCATCCCATAATGTTTTCCTAAATAGTGTGGTTGCAGACTGTTGGGACCTAGGATCTAGACAGGTTGTTTGAAACCGTATGACCCATGTTTTTTGGTCATGTGACCCATATATAGTATTTTAGATAATGTGTTTTTCATGGTTTGTCCATGGTTTAACAAAAAGAGTTCCATGACATGAAATGTTCCCCTTTGAAGTAGATAATAACCCATACATGGTTCATGGTTTGGTCAATCTTTTATCCAAAATTGTGTTCCATTATAAATGATGGAAAATTAAAGAAAAATCCACTAATTAATGTTTTAAACATCCATTTTCATTCTTTTATCTCATCCTCTAGTGGTTTATATTCTCCACCCATGAATGAGCTCCCCTCACTCTCAAACTAGGAATCAATCAAACTCCTCTATTCATCATCTATTTCATTTTACATTGAATCCAAAAGAAAGCAAGAGTTGAGATATAAAATCATCTTGTTTCTATTTCCAAGTTCTTCCACCATATTATAGAATATCTTTTTGTAATGTCATTTTCCCCATTTTCTAGGAATTTAATGTTTTCTTACATTTCTTCAAACATATCATAAATCAAAGTCAAGGACTGGATGTGGCAAGCTCTACAAGAATAATCTATATTGTCCAGGCCATGTCCCCCAATTATTTTTCTTTTAATAAAATATGACGTTGTGTTGCAAGTTGGCCCCTTCCAGTGTCTCCCTATCATTATTAATTAAAATAAAATTAATTCCTTACCTAGACATTATTAACCTAAGAACTAAATGAATCGATGCCTTGGGTTGATTTCCTTGACCTATGCAACCCAAATGGATGAATGTCACCATAGAGGCATATTTCCCCTTTCTATTAAAATGTCCAAACACCCCGTTAAGGTTGTTGTCAACCAAATAATTCTATGAGCCTATTTTGTAGTTGAATTCATGGTTGAACTATGATTTGGACCTCATACACCATTTTGTAAATGATTTGGATGAGTTAAGTAATTTGGTAAAGAGATTATGGATATTACCCTTGAGGGATAAATGGTTTCTTAAATGAGTTCCTTGACCTATATTCTAATTGTGAAATAAATGCAGGAATTAAATGAAATGGTAACTTTTTGTAGCATTCTTATTAAACATATTTCTTGTTTTATACTTTCACATTGGTTCCTAGTGTGAAACAAGGGGATCCAACTTAAGGATCTCTTAGTTGGATTCTCGTGACATTATATTAGAATGTTTAACCCTTCATAAACATGCTTGGGGAGACACTAGTTATTATTGGGATGTGCTTACTGTGAATTTATTTTTTTACATCTATGTGAGTGAAAATGGTTACCTATTGGAGACGTCACGGATGGAATTGAAGGAATTATGGTCGTAATAAGTCTTGAGAGAGACTCAGGCCCTTACGTGTGAGACCATTTACAGACTGAGAGGCTTGTACTTGAAATTTTAACACCATTCAAGGAGTGACATGTGGGACTTAATCATCAAGTCTCCATGTATGTACTCTTTTACATTGGTTATATGATGATCCCCTCAAGATATACTCGGAAAGCCTCCCCAGATTCCAATGAATGGGATCTGGGTGTCTCACTATATTTTATAGAGTTATTATAAAATTACCTTGTGGAAAATGTAAATGAATGATTTTAACATGAGAAATGATCCTTTGGTATTAGAAACATAGGGACATGTCCTCCAATCCTTAACATGATCTTCGGGAAAGTCCATCACCTACAAACTTGTACTTCTCTCTTTACCATTGTAGGTCACCTTGGTCTAGACTCATAGGCTTAGGAAAATGTAGATAAATAGGATGGGTATCCAAGTGGAACCCTCTGTACATGAGCCTCAACCCTGTTAGTGAGGTCTCTCTAAGTTCATCCTCGAGACCCATGTTTAATACCAGGTATAGGCATAATTTTGGGGGTACTATAGCAGGCACTGTAGTAGTTACTGTAGTAGGTACTGTTTGGTATTATAGCAGCCAGAACTATTCACCTTGGACAACTGGTTTGGGCTTGCAGACCTCAAGGCCTTCGGACCACCGAGGATTTTGAGTCAGTAAGGCTTTTGGGCCACCACATGACCTTCAGGACACCTCAAAGCCTTTAGGGACACCTGATTTGTAGTTACATAGATAGATTCTACAAGGAATCACTCCAGATGAGAAAAGAGCAGGGTGCATTCACTATAGAAGGGCCAAACGAAATTGGACGAATGAGAGGGTATCGCATTTTCCATCAGTACCACAAATCTGCACCTCTGCACATGGACATGCTAGCCGAATAGTCATGCAATGGTGTAGAGTTGATCACGATGCAAGTGCTAGGGAGGGGCGGTTTCAAGTATTCATAGTCTTTATGATTTCCTTAAGAACTATGGGTCCAATAATGTCTCCAAGCCTACGGGAAATGTATTATCTAAGCCTACGAGCCCTTTAAGGGTTTTTTCTCATCCATTGAAATAGTGTTTATCATAAAATCAAAAAAAAGGCATTCGGGCCATTCAGTCAAAGTGGTACCCAGTAAAATGCATTTAATCAGTTATTTTCATAAATATTTTATTTCTATAGAACACTTTTTGTTTTATATTGCACAAAATGGGAAGGTCTATACACCGTGAGTGGTGTCCATGTGAAATTTCTATCTCAAAACCTACTTGGGCCACCCTTGGAGCCCAAGTGGACTTTATGGTTGTGGGTATAGACAAAGGCATGTAGCCATCTTCAAATTACTAATTGACTATCTTGGATGGAGTTGCTAGAAGGGGACCAAGCCTATGTAGGATATTCTAATCACTTTAGTTTTTGTAATTTATTTAAATTTTGTTATCCCGTGGTATGTTATTGTCTCCCCTTTCCCTTTCACATTCACTTCGGTATAGCTAAATTACAATCATCATCATATTCTACCTTCTGATTGTTTAGCTTCCACTTATTGCATTATTTTCCTTTTATTATTATGTGTTTAATTTCACTCTCATTCTGTTGTTTCTTTAGTTTCTTATAATTCATATTGGATATAAATAAATATATATCTATCCACTACTATGATAAATGGGAGAATATTCTCCCCAATAACACACTATAGGCCTTTTCTACAAGATGGAATCCTTTGGCATTCAAGGTGGGGCTCCTGAGGTCTTGTGACCCATCGTATTAGGGAAAAATTACGCGGATTCCATGGAAGACTTCTACATTTAAATATTAATAAACAAATTTTACATAAAATATTTTTTTTATAAATCCAAGAATACTATGTAATAATTAAAAATTTCCTCCAAAGTATCTAAAGATAAATAAGAATTTAATTGTTGTTTTGATTTTGTCTACTAATTTCATTTTTTATTAATTTTCAAACATGCCAACATATAAGGGTTTCTAAATGATACAACATTGTATTGTTATCTCTATTTCTTAATTATATACAATTTTTCAACTTCTTGTCTTGAAATTATAGAGTAGATATTTATTCATTTAGAAGGTTAATCACTGATTATAAGACCATTTTACTATTAATTTTTTTTATCCAATTCAATTATATGTAAAATATTTTATCATTTTTCATTATTTATATCATTAAATTAACTTTTTTTTAATTATTGTATGTGTTTTTGGAGATGGAAAATTTTGAAATGTATTTGAAGATCTCATGAATGAAATTTAGTCCAAGAATGTATGGAATTTTGATAAATATATTTTCATGGTATTGAAATAATATAAAATATGGATATAAGGAAACATTATGGTGTTGGGGATTATAAACATAAATGAATATTCATTTTTTCACAAAACATTCATTGAAATTTTCAAAAATAAAAACATCCAACAATTAATTTGAGTGATATAGTAAATTCATAGTTATAATCAAGAAAATAATTGTCGGAAAAAATCCCTTAAGGTATCATTGCAACATTTTTGAGTTTCTTGTGTTTTTTGAAAATGAAGGTTTCCATGGTGAATTATTGAGTTCCAGAGATATTGTTAACAATCCATGTTGGAAAAGAACCAGGACAAAGGAACGAATGATCTCGAGGTGGTACAAAAGAACATATACAAGGTGGGACCATTTTCTAGTGTTTTCCAAATTTTTGGGGTCTAAAATTTGGAGTTTGGTGAGAATCGTAAAACGTAGATATCCTTAAATATCTCATCAAAAATATGGAAAAGGAAATAATTTTGTGAAGAAAGGCTTCAAGGATTGGATTTCATGAAGACCAAAAAAATGTTGACAGTGTTTTTCATGATTATGATGAGCTTTCCAAACAGTAGAGACGAATGGCAATGAGATGGAGCTTCGTGGCAGCAGAGAAATGTAATTTACGGAACGCTCTGCGATTACAATGAGCTCCATGATTTGAAAATTATCGTGGTGCTTCGTGATATTGAGACAATATCAGTAGGAATTTCAAAACATTGTGATCTGAGATGAAGTGGTGCTGACATCACGCTGATGGTTCGTGGGTCAGTGGAATCGCCTATAAATAGGCCTCAACACACTCGAGAAAAGTATATTGTTTTCCCAGAATTTTTTTTTTCTCTCGATTCATGAAGGTGGTTCATGAAGGCAGCGTACTTCACGAAAAGAAGGAGCTTCGTGGCAGCTAATCTAGCCCAAAGAAAGTTGTGGGCTCCACATTGGCATAGTGAGCTTCATGAAGGAAGTTACTCTGCGGCGACTTGAGCTCCACGAGGCTGAGCTCTGCGAAGGTGTGAGCTTTGCGAAAAGGCATGAGCTTCCCTAAGTCTTTTTTGAGCTTCACAAAATTGGGATCTTCACGAAGTAGGCTACTTTGTGAAGGTACATCCCAAAGGTCATTGCCCAGTGGTCAGGGGAAAAGGGGTATTCATCAGTGGATAAAATTTGGACATAAATAGTACATCTACATACAGTGGAGGATGCATTAATTAGTGGTAATGAAGGGACCTACAGGTCTATAAATAGTGGGTGGATCTTCTAAAGAAGCAGTGAGATCACTTCAATGGAGAGATCAGTGAGTTCTCAAATTGTGAGTGGTTGTAAACCATGAGGGACAGTGAGTTTTCTTCAAACTTGTAAACAATAGTGCGCTTATAGTGGAATTGGTATATGGACACACTGTTAGTGTATGATCCATGAACATATCCCAGTGAGGGTGAACCAAGTAAAAAATTTTGTTTCATGTGCATGATTTAAGGTTTATTCACAATCTTCAATGGGAAGGAGGGAGAAGATGGTTTTGTTTAACAAAAAAACAAGGTCAAAAGGGGCAGTTGTTTTAATGTGTCACACCCTGATTCACCCCCCCCCCCTATCAAGGTATCAAACCTAGTGGACTTAACAATAATGATGATGTAAAAGTAATAGTATAATGTAATAGAAAAAAATGGGATTTGTTTTTTAATTTTATTGATTCTCAAACCTAATATAATATTACTATATAGCTATAAATATGAAATAATGATTAAAATTTATAAACACAAACTAGAAAAAATTTATTACATCTATTAAATTTAATATCATAATTATTTGTAAGAATAATTTACATCTCTTAAAATGTTTTGAATTTAAATACTTATATTTTCTTATTTTTACATTATTTGTATGACTACTGGTTTTTATATATTAAACTCATCCATAAAGTGACGTTTCAATAAGAAATTATTTGTCACAGTTAAGGCAATTTCATTACACGTGTATCAAAATGGTGGCCATATTTAATTTCAATGGATATAGATGTCAAGCGAAATCTATTGTTAAGATGAGTGGGGAAAAAAACATTTTATGAGGGGAAGAAAAAATGAATGAGTTTTATTATAATATAGTGATTTAAGAAAATAGTCGAGTTATTTGGTCTTAAAATTGAAATTTTATTTCAATGTGATTGGGTAAATTATAGTCATGTTGTTGAAGAAGATATGTTTTGATTCACTCATATCAACCATTTTGGGATTATGGAAACAAAATATCCTGTTGTTCTTTAATCTAAATAATTTTTATGTTATATAAGCCATAATGAAAATAGAATTTTTTTTGTGGTTTCACAACAGTTAAATTAGGATAAGTCATTCCAATATATTAATATATCATATAAAAATTTATTCATTTATGAAATAACTTGTAAAATAATTTCATTGAGAGGAATAATACCATAAAGGGTTATAGAGGGTGATACACATGGTAATAATTATTAACACTTTAAAAATAAGAATTGTCTAAATCAAAAATGAAGAAATATTTGAATATGGGAATTATTTTCCCCGCAATGTAATTGAAGAAAAGGATAGTTGAAACCCACATATCGTAGGAGTCTCTGAGGGAATAATGATTGTATAACAACATAAAGAATAGAGAAGGCTCCACACATGGCGTATAACCCACAAAAAGTCTCATGGATCCCCATTAAAAAACCATCCTTCTCTTGCGACGCCCCCCAGACAATTTAATGGGCACCCTAGGCTGTATAGTTTTTCATTCACAAGTTTCTGACAATCCACTCAAAATCCGTAAAAAATATGGATGGATGAGATTCAAATAGAGGGACACTGAGTGATCAAAAAGATCAAGTTCCAAATAATAATTTTGAATAATAAAATCCCTTTATGATATGTGATCCAACTCTCAAGACCCTCGAGCGTTCCTCAAATAAAATTAAGGAGGAAAATGGGAGGAGGTTGAAGGGGTCAGCGATTACTGACACACATGAAACTTACACCCCAAGGGATCCATAAAACATCGAAAGTATGATGAAACGTACTTTACATAAATTGATATTACTTAAAATTTAAATAATAGTAATTTAAAAATATAACAAAGCCATGATAAAACCATATAGGTATACTGTCTTTAAGAACTGGGAAACATAAACAACATGTTCATAAGACATCTTCATTATCTCCAACTTATTTCATCATAACTAGAACCATTTTAACATATCTTACTTAATACCATTATTCATGAACTGGGGAAAAGAAACTTGTGAAATGGTGATCTCATATGCTATAAAAGGGTAAATAAGGGAGATGTCAATAATATCATAATCATAATACATAAGAACATAACATTTAAAAATCTTATTCTGCATATGAAAGATCGTGATATCATTCCATTGGATAAATCATAAAAGTTCAAAAGAATCAATGAACGTAATCCCAAAATTCATAACATATGACATGAATCTTTGTGGAATACACCTAAGAATACTAAATCATTTCATTTTAGTCAAGGATTATTTCCAAGACCATCATAACAGATATTGTCCATTACTGAACTGAGTGAAATCCATGTTCCAGCCCTGTATTACTAAACCTAGATCATTTCCAATTCCTACCGTGTCTATCTCATGATATATAAATTTTTACCCAATGTATTGGATGGAGATATAGGTCGAACCCATTTAATTATGAAATCATTCTTTTATGTTCCACAAAAACATAAATCATTCATCATAACATAACCCATGGAATCAAATGGGATTCTTAAAAATAATTCCATCATAACATAATCCATATAAACCAAATTGATTTCATAAATATAAGTTCATAATATGAAAAAAAAACCATACAACACTAGATTTTCTAGTGTAAAATAGATTAGACCACGACATAGAGAGGGTAAATCGTACGTACACATGCATGGTGATTTAATTTTTTATAGGATCAATTAAATGTGGAATAATGTTGTTCCATAATAATAAAATATTATTATATATGGGATAAAAGAGTTATTACTTTATAATTATATGACTATGGAAGATTAATTAGAAGAAGAAACAAGTTTAAAATAATTGGTAGAGGAGATTACCTCTTCTTCGACATGCTTCCTCAATATATCCAATAAGAGCACTAGACTTGATCTTTAAAGAAGGAAAGAACGTCTAGAATGTTACTAGTAATGTTTATAAGGGAAAGAGTTATGGTATGGCAGATCATGAAAGCTCAAATTTATGTTAAGAGGTGAGGGAGGAGGTTCCTTTTATAATCAAGTTGAGGGGCACTTTTGGAAACTCCATAAATAATAATTTTTAATAAAATAAAAACCCAACCCAAAACTACAAAATGTCCCATTTTTTCAGATGAGATGAATAGAGTTGTAATATCATCAAAAAATAGATTTTACACATGTTTTTTTGACAATTTAATCCTTATCGTTTTAATTAAAACTTAGGTATTCTATTTAATTTTTAATAAGGGAAAAAATTCTTTCAATACTAACAGGGTGTGATATTTACTTATTTGATATAAATTAGACCATAAATAAATACCTTATAGCATTTTAAACCATATATTAATTATTATATTTTTTTTAAAAAAATTATAGTTTTTTAAATAATTTAATAATACATTATTTTGATAAACAATCAATAGAGTCAATTTTGACACTATTCAATTCATTGATTTTAAAAAAATAATATTACAAGTTAATATCAAAAATACTATTTTATTATATTTCTAAGAGGATAAGTTCATCTTTAAAATTCATTATATTTATTAATAATCCAAAATTATACTTATTTTAATATTTGGAATAACATGTATTTGTTGTCTCTATTAATAAAATAATTATTACATCAATTCTGTGTAATTATTTAATATACTTATTTGTTGAATAAAAATTTAAAATAAAAAACTATGATGAATATAAATATACAAAATTTCATAATAATATTTTTAGTTGAAATTATCTTTTGGAAAATCCAACATTTAAAATGTGATACTATTAAATTATGAATGTGACAACTTTAATGTCACTTTAAATAAAACAATATAATTGTCACAATATCTTCTATAATGATAAAATTGGTAACTAAAGAGACTCATGGGTGTTTATGGTCATGATATACTCGAACCATAAGATTTGAGTAAGGGTTTGGTTCTTTTGATAGTTATTAGTATTTTAATAAAATTTGTTTTGTTGATTTTCAATAATAAATTAATTTTTACATCATCAAAGTATAAGTCATTAAGGTAATTTTTTATTTCCAAAAAATAAAAAATAAATTATCATGAAAAATAAAATAATTTTAGCTTTCATATGAGTATTTATAATCTAATTTATCTTATGTATGTCTTTACTTTCAAATGATATTGTTATTAAATTTTGAGTAAGACATATTTTGTTTTTTTTTAAATAAAATAAATTAAATGTACTAATATCATCCAAGTGGCTTCCAAAGGATACCATTTTAACACAAGGATTATTTAGGTCAAAAAACCTTATCCAATTATATTAAGACATGTTTTAGGATAATTTAATAATATTATTCTTAACCTTAATTACCCAATTTAGCCTTTTAATGTATTAATAAAAATTACCAATGATACTATTCATAATGGCCAAAAATATAAATCTAAATAATTTGTACCTACTGATTCAAAAATATGTAATACATTTTTCTAATTTCATAAAATATAAGTTTCAAATATTAATTTAAAATTAATCTCGTTGTCATAAAGACAGAATGAGTTTTAAAAGGTAAAACATTACAAAAGATTGAAATGTTTTTACATCGGAATTTAATTTAAAATTAATGTAAATTAAATAGATTATATTTAACAGTAATAATATATTATATTTAATATTTATAAAAATTGAATATTATAATTTATCCATATAAATTATTTTGATGAAGAAGTAGTTTTTAATTAAAATTTAGTGTATTTTTACTATTCATCAAAATTTGAATGTTATCAGAAAAATATTATAATTTCATAAATTTTTATATCTCTCTTAAAAATAAAATATTTATAGTCATATAAAAATTATTAATGTATTGTAATATTAATTTCAAAGGGGTTCACCATTAAAAGGCATAAAATTTTCCTTTTAGAAATTATAGGATTTTATACATCAAGTAAGGTTTATTCATACCCTATATCTAAAATATATGTTGGATGAATTTTAAAAATATTTTACTAAATTTATAACATGTATATTTCATTCATTTCACTTACCAATTGTAATTAACTTAATTTATTAATAGAAAAATATTAATATATAATTAATATATATTTTAAATAAATAATTAGTAACCAATGAATTCAACAAACATTTTCATATGTTATTTATATTTATTCCCTATAAAAAATGGCTAGGTTAAAATGGTCATTTTATACTAAGTTCATCTCATGTTTCGCTTGAAATCGTGATTTCAAGCAATGCATGCAATTGAAGAATAAAAATTATTTAAAGAAAATAATTATTAAAACCATCCGGGTGTTACAATCTACTCACCTTAAACTGAATTTCACCATCAAAATTAATCACATTGATAAGAACATATGAGGATATCTCTCCCTCATCATATCCTCAAGTTCCCACGTGGCTTCCTCAAATTGGTTGTTCCACCACAAAACTTTAACAAATCGAGTGGTCTTGTTTCATAGAATGTTTTCTCTATGATCCAGAATATCTATCAGTTTTTCTCTATAATAAATATCCTTCTCAAATGATATGACTTATGAGTTTAGAAAATATTAAGGATCTAGTATTTATGTTCTCAAGAGAGGTATATAAACAAATCATGAACTTGAAATATATTCGGTGGATGTTCCGATCAGTAAGCTACATTCTGAACACGATCCAGAATCTCAAAAGAACTAATATACATAGGGCTCATCTTTCCCTTGTTTACAAATATCATTACCATATTCCAAGGAGATATTCATTGAAACACTTTATCACCCACATCAAACACTAGGACTTGTAAATGGTTTTCAGTGTAAATTTTTTCAAAATTTGAGCTTCTCTTATGTTTTTTTGAATAGGTCTAACCTTTTTTGTCTTTTCATCAACAATATCATGTGAGCATAGCTTTCTTTCCCAAAAATAATCCCAGAAATTTGGAGTTTTTCACTTCTTTCTATAGAAGGATTCATAATTATCCATATGAATACTGAATTAAAAGCTATTGTTGTAATAAAACTACACCAAAGGTATGTTTTTATCCCAACAACTTTTGAAATCAATAGAGAATTCTCTCATCATGTCTTATAGAGTTTTAATTATCCTCTCAGATTGACTATAAATTTAAGGATAATAAGAAGTGATGAAACATAACTCTATATCCAGAGCCTATTGAAGACTTTTCCAAAACATTGAGTAATAATCAGATTATGATCAGATATAATTGAAGGTGGTAATCCATGAAATCTTAAAAATTTCATTAAATATATATTGGTAAACTGATCAAGAGAGAAATACTCTCTAATAAAAATGATGTTTGCTAACTTTATAATGAGATCAACTATAACCCATATATCATTATGGCCTTTATATTTTTTGGGAAGTCTGATATCATAGTCCATTTTTAGGTTTCCAATTTCCATTTAGGTATGGGTAATGGTTGTAACATCCCCTTAAACTTCTATCTATCATCCTTAACTTATTAACAAACCAAACATAGAGAGACATATTCGGTGACATCTCTTTTCATTCCATCCGGAAAAAAATAATTTTTCAGGTCCCTGTACATCTTTGTGCTTCGTGGATGGATAGAGAATGAAGGACTATGAGCCTCATCAAGTATCTCTTTCTTTATATCTTGAATGGTAGGAATTCAAACCCTATTTCTAAACCTTATTATCCCATCACTATAAAGGTTTAATTTATGAACATTTCTCACCTTCTTTTTTAGCTCTACATCTTCCTTTGAAACCTCCTTAATCTTTACTTGTATATATGGTTAAAAATTCAATTAAGAAAGATAATATTTCTCCCCTTCCTTCAAATTTCATGATCCATCCTTTGAAAATTCATAAAAATTGGATATTTTTGTGATCCTTATCATGGATAGGCCAGCATGGTCATTTCAACTCAAATCATCCACCACCTTGTTTGCTTTCCCAAGTTGGTAATTTATTGAGAAATCAAAATCTTTAATCAACTCCAACCATTATCTTCAGGGTATATTCAACTCAATTTGTATGAAAATATATTTTATAATTTTATGATCAGTATAAATATCACACATTTCACCACGAATATAATGCCTCTATATATTTAATGAAAATATTACCACAATTAACTCCAAATAATGAGTTGGGTAATTTTACTAATGGATTTTTAAATTTTGTGAGGCATAAGCTATCACTATATAATTTTTCATTAGAAAACAACTCATTCCTTTCTTGGACGGATCACTATAGATCACAAACCATTCTTCACTATGAGGAAGTGAGAGAACATGTTCACAAACAAACCTTCTTTTGATATCTTTCAAATTATCTTCGCATTACTACATCCACATGAACTTAACTCATTTATAAGTCAACATGGTGAGTGGATTAGATAATCGTGTAATATATTTCACAAAACATTGATAATATCCATAGAAACTAAGAAAAAATAAGATATTAGTTATTGTTGTTGGTCTTGACTAACTTTCAATAACATCTATTTTTGATGGATCCATAGATATACCCTCTCTTGAGAATATGTGACCCAAAAATGAAACTTTCTGAATCCCAAATTCACACTTGGTAAATTTTTCATAAGGGTTCTCCTTTCCCTGGGTATTCTTTACAATTCTCGAGTAATATTCATTTTATTCATTTCTCATTGAATAAACAAGAATATTTTCAATAAAGACTACCACAAATTGATCAGTATAGTCTTTAAATACTCAATTGATTTGATCCATTATGATTTTGGGGTCATTAGTAAGACTAAAATTCATCACTATAAATTCAAACTCTCCATACCCCAAATGTAATTCTATCTTTCATATATCATTTTTCGTGACCCTTAATTTATGATATCATAAATGGTGGTCAATGTTGGAAATGTATTACACTCTGTGTGCTTGTTTGAATAGTCCATCAATGCAGGGAAGAAGAAATTTTTTCTTCAAAGTAATATTGTTATGTTCTTCATAATCAATGAATAGTCTCATTGATACATCTTTCTTCTTAACAAACAGAATAGGTTCCCCCAAGGTGACACACTAGTGTGTATGAATACCTTTTCAATATTATATTGGATTTTCTTCTTCAATCCCTACAACTCAATTGGGTCCATTATAAAAGATGTCTTTGAAATAGAAATAGTACCTGGTATGAGCTTTACAAAAAAGTCAACCTCACAATTTTGTGTAAGACCTAGAAATTATTCCAGAAATACATCACCAAACTCTCATAAAATATGTGTATTATATATTTTGAGTTTCCCCCCAAAACATTTTAGATATATAAAAATCATTTATAGGGATCAAGACCCATTATATAGAATAAATTTCTACTAGAAGGTTTTATTAATACTTCCATTGATTGATGATCATATAATGATATGGAATATGAAATGTGACATCACTTCCAAGGAAATTGATATGATCTTTATATAGAGAAAACAAATACATGCCCTGAATCACATCAAATTCCACTACATGAAGGGTCAAATAATATCAAGAAACACTTTCCCATAAACATAAAATGGAAAATAATTGTAATCCTTTTATGTGGTTGTTGTTCCATTATGATTTTCAACAACTAACTCAATATCTAATTTTTGAGGTAATACAATGATAAAATTAGAAAATTCTTCCAAATTAGAGAGTCTATGGATCTAAAATAAAACAAAACATTTTCAAATTTAGAGTGGATGGTAAGTGTACCTTTAATCACTTCATTATCATAATCCACATCTCTGATAGTGATTTCATTTGAATTTCATTTTTCATTATCCTTAAAAGTTTTCGGATATTAATCATCATCAATAGCCCTTATATTAGGGCATTGATTGGCATAATGCCACATTCTCCTTCACATGTAACATTGAAGTATAAGAGGTTCATTCTATATAGCCTTCTCTCTATTCAAATAATTATATTTATTTTTTCCATCACTTCAGTAGTCAACTATCGATTTACCTTCTTTTCCACTCTTAAAACATTTACTAGTCACTTTAAGACAATTTCCTACATGTTTCTTCCTAAACATTGTGAATAGGGTAAAACTCATCTTCTTTTTAGTGTGGTATTTATATTTTCCATTGAATTCCATTTTTCTCTTATTGGCAATCCCATAAGACTTATTGGTTACTCCAATACCCATATCAACCTTGATAAATCATCAAAATGATTTATTCGTAGATATTGAAGTCCCTTATGGACAATTCCCTTCATAGACATAGTTTTAAGCCACTAAATAATCGATCAATTTTACTGTCAGATTGGATAATAATTCTAGAGGAATACCATTCAAGTCTTGTAAAATTTTCATCATAGGTACCAAAAAACTCATCATCCTTTTTCTTAAGTTAATAGAATTCCTTCTCTAACATTTTTTGAATAATATGAAAAATGTACTTATTGAAAAATATGTTCTTGAACTCATCCCATCCATGGATTTAATTCCATCACTTTGCCTCATATTCTGGATAAGGTTCCACCACTGATCAACATCACCTTCCAAATGATAGACTAATATGATGAATTTATCATGTTATGAACATTAGAGAACTAAATATATCTTTTTAGTGGTACAGACCCATTGTTTGGAACTAATGGATTAGAATACCCACTGAAATAATGTTGATGTTTACTCATGAAGGACTCTATAAAATGTTGTTCCATCCTTTGCTCATTTTTAATTCTAACATGATTAATATCGTGAGAAAGTTTCATGAGCATAGCTACAATATTTTTCATTATAGCTCCCAAAATATTTGTTTTCTCAGGAGGACAATCATTTCATTATCCATCACATTTAGTATTAAATCGGTTCCATTAGGTTCCGACCATTGACTAAAACCAAGAATCAATGTGTGAGAAACACTAACAATAATGGTAAAACCACTTAATAATGAATGACATTATAATTTATGACACTTTAGTTTTTATCCTAGGTTATTCATGATCATTTATAAAACACTAGGATTATAACCTATACTTATATATATCCTTTGGGTTCTCACTAAGGTTTTATCATCCTAGTTTCCAAAGGATAACTATACCTTCCCTCTAATACAAACTATAATAACCCAAACATTACATAAATTGAGATTACATAAATTTTGATGAATATTGATTACAAAATATAACAAATCCCAGATAGGACTGTATAGGTATAATTTCATTGGAAACTGGGAAACCTAAACAACTAATTTATAAGACATATTCATTATCACCCCCTTATTTCATCATAAATAGACCCCTTTTTTACATATCTAACTTTATACCCTTCTTCATGACCTGGGGAAAATAAAAGAAGGAAAGAGTGAGCTCAGATTCTTAGTAAGGTTAAATAAGGGAGATATCAATCATATCATAATCATAATACATAAGAATAAACATTTGAAAATATTATCCTACATATGAAATATGGTGATATCATGCCATGGGATAATTCATAAAAAATCCTAATAATTAATTAACATTATCCAAAAAGTGATAAAATAAGATATAATATTTTTTGAAATAAAAATAATCACAGAAAATAAATTCATATTAGCCAATGCTTATTTCCAAGACCATCATAGTATACAAAGTCCATTAATGAACTGAGTTCACTACTCATTCTAGTCATGTATTACTGAACCAATATCATTTAATATTCCATCTATGTCTATATCATGAGATTTAAATATTTACCAAATACATTGGAGGGATATATAGGTCCCACACATATCATAATTAAATAATTCTTCCATATTCCACAAAACATAAATCATTTATCATAACATAACCCAAAGAAAAAATGGGTTTCTTAAACATCATTCCATCATACCATATTCCATATAAAACAAATGGTTTTTATAAATATAATCTCATCATAAAAAAATAAATCTATATAAATAATAGGGCTAATATACTTGAAACCTAACCCTATTAAATAATGTAATCTTATATGGAAAATAATTTTGAAAAAACACATGAAATTAATTATTGAGGAAAATATCTTTCCTTCGTGAGAAATAATTTCCTTTCTAAAAATGATAATAAATTTTAAAAGAAAAGAATTTATTTTAAAATAAAATTGAAATTTTTTAGAGGAAGCTTTAGGCAAATAAATTACTATAGAGATATAAAAATCCATTCATTCCGTATAAGGTAAAAATCAATATCCTCATACTTTTTCATGAAAAGTCAAATAGTACATGGTAATAAATAACGACAAAATATTCCTTTCATACCATTTATTAAAAATTTAACAAAGGGTAAAATTGAATTTAAAAATTTATAGAAGGATTATATTATTTGGAATACATATTTAGGAAACATGGACATGGATGATAAATACACCACAGTAAATTCTTATGAATAAACAATCTTGGATAATAATCAGATTGCAAAATTATCCCTTACCTTTTAGTTCTAATTTTTTTTATATGTATCTAAACATTCTATATAATGATTTAAATACTATTTTTGACCTATATATGAATCATATTTATTTTTATTATATCATATATGATCATAATATCAACTATTTAATAACATTTCATTAGAACTTGTTTTCATGTATTTACTGCTTTATTTGCTTATGCATGTTTTGTCGAATAATTTTTGTTCTCCCTCACAGGTCATAATAATATCATTAAAAATGATATTAATGCTATATATATCATATATATTTATGATATAAATTTTTATAATCATTATTTAATGAAGATCATGTTGAATGAATCACATCGCGTCGTGGAGAAGGTAGGTCGTACGTACACACGAGCGATGATATCATTCCCTTAATTATTGAATGGTATTGAAGTAAATGGTATATAATATTTTAGAATCAATATAATGTAATAATAATCATATATAGTTATTATTTCCATCATTATACCCTTCCAAGTAAGGTGGTGGTAAAAAACACATCACACCACGGTGGGGAGACGGTAAACCATACGTACACACATGTGGCGATTTTGTTCTTCATAGGATGGATAGAAATTTGAATATTATTGTTACATAATAATAAAATCTCAGTATATAATTGGTACTAGAGTTATTACATTATAATTAAAAAACACATGAAGAGGTAGTAGAAGAATAGAAATGTTTCAAAAAATTGGTAGAGGAGATTAACTCTTCTTAGATGTGCTTCCTCTAAATCTTCTATTAGATCACAAGAGTTGATATTTGAAGAATACATGATCCTCTAGAATTTTACTAGGGAATTTTAGAACGGAATATTTTAGTGGATGGCTATGTTTAAAGGATAAAATTGAAGTGAAGAGGTGTGGGAGGATATTTCCTTTTATAATTTAGGTGAGAGGCACTTTTGGAAACTCAATAAATAATAAATAATAAGCAAATAAAACCCTACCCTAAAACCTCCAAAATGTACCAATTTTGAAGATGTGATGAGATAGGGTTTTAGTATAATAAAACAACATATTTTAGACAATTTTTTTGTAAATTTATTCATTATCATTTTAATTAGCACTTAGTTATTCTACTAATTTTTTAACTAAGGTAAAAAAATATTTCAATATTAAAATGATGAAATATTTACATATTTGATATCTATTTGACCATAAATAAATATCATAGAATATTTTTGACCAAATCATAACTATTATATACTTTTTAATAAAATATTATTTTTAAATAATTCAATTTATTATTATTTTGATAAACAATCAATAGTGTCAATTTTGAAACTATTCAATTCATTGATTTTAAACAAATTAAGATAAAAATTTAACTTCAAAAAAATTGTTTTATTATATTTCTAATAGTAAATTTTATCTATAAAATTTACTAGGGATATTAATTAGCCCAAATTATATATATTTTAATATTTTTAATAACATGTATTTGTTATCTCTACTAATAAAAAAATTACTACATCAATTTTGTGTGGTTATTTAGTATAACTATATGTTGAATAAAAATTAAAAATATATTACTATGATAAAGAAAAATATTCTGGATTTAATAATAATATTTTTTGATGAATTTATCTTCTAGAAAATCAAAATTTTAAAATGTTATACTTATATAATTATGAATGTGACGACTTTTATGACACTTTAAATAAAATAATATAACTGTTACAATATGTTATATAGGGAACCAACTAGTCACTAACTCAACCACTGGATGGTTATGGTCAATATATACTCAACCAATAAGATTTTTTCAAGTGTTTGGGTCTTTTTATGGTTATTAGTATTTCAATAAAAATTGTTTTATTGATTTCACATCAACTAATTAATTTTTACACCATCAAATTATAAGTCTTTATGGTAATTATTTATTTTCTAAAAATTAAAAAAAAAATTATAATTACAAATAGATACATTTTATATTTTAAATGAGTTTTTAAAATCTAATTTATCTTATATATAACCTTATTTAAAAACGATATATTTATTTATAATTGAGTAAGACATATCTAATTTTTCTTTAAATAAAATAAATTAAAGGTTCTAATTTCATCCAATTAGATTCCAAAGGACATCATTTCAACCCAACGATGATTTAGGTCGAAACACATCCATCCAATGATATTAATACAAATATTAGGATAATTTTATGATTGTATTCTTACCCTTAATTTCCTAATTTATCCTTTTCCCTTATTTATAAAAATTACTAAAGTTACTATTAATAATGCCGAAAAATAGAGCTATTTATATAATTTACACCTAGTGATTCCAAATATGAAACCCATTTTTCAAAATTCAGAACAAAAACATTGCATTAATTATTTAAAATCAATCACGTTTTCAAAAAGAGATAAATATTTTTAAAAGTTAAAACATTACAGAAGATGGAAATGTTTTTACATGTGAATTCAACATAAAATTAATGTTGACGACATAAATTATATTGAATGATAGAAATATTTTATATTTATACATTAATACCATTCAAAATTATAATTTAACAATATAAATTATTTAAATGAATTTTTCTTTTAATTAAAATATTGGGTGTTTTTATTATTTATCATAATTTAAAAGCTATCAAAAAAGTATTAAAACTTTATTCAAGGTAAATATTTATATCCCACTTCCAAATAAAATGTTTATTTTTTCATATAAAAATTGTTAATCCTTAAAAATATTTATTTAAAATGGGATCACCATTAAAAGGCATAAAATTATTCATTTAAAAAATATGGGTTTGTATACATCAAATAGGGTTTATTAATACCCTATGACTCGAATATCTATTGTATGAATATAAAAAATATTTTCTTAAATATATAACATATATATTTCATTAATTTTATTTACCAATTATAATTCAATAAATTTATTAAAACAAAAATAAATTTATATAACTGATTTATATTTTTCATAAATAATTGGCAGCCAATGAATTCACCATACATTTTCATAAGTTAGTTATATTTATTTCTAGTAATCTAATGACTATGTTAAATTGGTCATTTTATATTAATGACATCTCATGGTTCACATAAACTCATGATTTGGTGGGATGCACGATTTTAAAGAATTGAATTCATTTTTAACAAAATATTTCATAAAAACTTTTGGGTGTTATAGAAGGACCTTAGTGACATTTCCACCTCACCTCACACAAACCCTCTCGCTTGTCAACCTCGCGACATGATAGTCATCAGGAGTGTCCAGATAACTCAACTCCACTCTAAGGATAGGCGGATAGGAATGTCCACTACATGCTTTTACACTATCTATATGACCCATATTGTCCTAGCAAGACATCACCCCAACATAGAGTAAAAACCCTAGATATTACTCATTTCAACTCACATGATCCATGACCTTGTTAAAATAAAATAAATAAGACAAAAAATTGGGGAGGCGAGAGGCATTCTTAGTCACTGAGAGACATGTGATGCACCCCTAACAACCCGTAAGGCACCACGAGCCCTCAGTTACACACCCGACTTCTCTCAGGGAAGCCCTCTGTCATGTTATCCTCGTCTTCAGAACATGGAATGCTAATGCATCTCGAACGAACCATATTGGTCATGCGACGCATCTCCAAAAAATATAAGAAATACCCTTGAAAACACACATGCGATCGCGAATGACTCCCAACCTTTGTTACATCTATCATAGGGGATCAAAAAGGAGAATGTGAGAGGTACTCACAATTGCTGAAATTCATGTTATGCACCCAATGCACTTGCAATGTTGTCCTACGAGACCATGGGACAAGTCATCCAAGGTATCACAATTGTCTTCTCATAGAAAAAAGGATATTGTGAACACTGTTGGATATATCAACATAAAAACACGAAATTCCTTCGATACATCTGCATGATCAAACAAATCTCCAATAATCATATATAATTCTATAAATGAAGAAAATCATGATCACTGAAAATCAGGCAACGTGCTCAAAGAAGTCCATAGTAGAGATTCCTGAAACTGCATGGCACCAGGCCCCTATTCAAGCAATATCCTGGAATCGTGCTACATACAATGCAAAAACTGACTAGTATTTGGGGTGTTGAGGCCTATAAATCCCCCACCCCAACATGAAAAATGTATAACTATGACACGAGTTAGATTTTTGGGGCCCATAATTATTTGAGAGATCACATGACCGTCCATCTTTCTTCATGTAATTCACCATCATGTAGATGGAGTCATCATGCGCTATGAATAAAGAACAACATGTGATCATTCGTAGATCACATGAAGGATCTATGGTAGGTTATGTAAAGAACGTTCCATAAGCCTACTAGATCCTATGAGACTCAAGATGAACATAAACTATGAAAAACAAAGTCATTCACAATGTAAGGGTTAGAACCAAGATAAAAGGTAGAAGGATTAAGAGAAATACATGCATGCTGCACCTCATGAACTTCACATGTGTCATCCAAATAAAAATTGAAACACTAGAGAATGTCACCCATATTTCACGACACCCCTTCTAAAAGTAATCTATGACATTAGATGTCCTCCAAACATGTTAAAGAACCTCATACAGTACCTCCATAGGAGCCACATTGATCTTGAGAACACTCTGGTTCCATCACCCATGAATTGTGATGTCCCTTGTACAAATTTCCTGACCCACATGACAATGTCACCTCATTTCATCTTAGTCTCACAAAAGCATATGGACATGAAAACCAAGCTCTCCTGATTCCCTCTAGGAAAGTCAGGTGAGACTCATGACACCCTCCAGAAATTTCATCCTGGTCATGGGATGACTCATAGAGGTGTTATCCAAGATACATGATACCCTTGGACTGTGCCACACTAGCTCTCACAACACCTTATAAGTGTGTCAGGCCTATTCATATGATGTCTCTCTGGGAATCCTAATATTAGACAATGTTTTCTATAATCTTCATGTAAGACTCGATCAATGGGGGAGACTCAGTGTGTAAGTCCGGACATAAAGGGAACTATAATAACTTTGATTACTACCATATTCGTATACATAGTCCACCTCCCTCTGAGGTCCATGGTCCATATTGATTATCCATAGAGGGACCATCGTATGAGTCCCTTGTCCAAAGAAATAAAATTTATTACTTTATATCCCTTTTTTCTTGCAAATGAGTATGGATCATATGGGATTATGGAGTTTCAATTGTCATATAATCTACCCTATAAACCCCAATAATGGTATAGGGTAGCCATAGTGTGTAAGCCCTGACATAAAGGGGACAAGAACAACATTGATTCCTACAATATTCAGGATATGTAGGCCACCATCCTCAGTGGTATGATATCTGTATTGGTTATCCATGGAGGGACCAGTACATGAGTCCTATTTCAAAAGTAATGACATTGATTACTTATTATCACTTGTTTCTCACAATTGAGAATGGATCACATGGGAATAGGGACTTCAAATTGACATATCATTTACCATATAAACCCCAATGATGGTAGACGGTAGCCTCAATATATAATCCCTGACATTATGTGAACTATGAGGAATCTGATTCATTCCATAACTGGGATACATAGGATGCCTTCTCGAGGCCTGAGCTCCACGCCAAACATCCTCATGGACTATCCCAATTCACAAGTATCATATCCATACTCCATAAGGATAATCATCCCCCCTTGTTTATAACACTAAGCATAGATCCTGTGGGCTTAGGGGGATACAACGAACACCTCATTAGTCATCATAAATCTCTATGGTATGGGGAAGACTCCATATGTAAGTCCCATACATCAACCAAACTATGAAGACTCTAATTCCCAACATATTAAGAATATGTAGGATTCCTTGTCAAGGACCATGATTTATAAAAAACACCCCATGGACTATCCTATTATGAAAGTCCCATATATACACATCATGAGGTTGTTCATCTGTCTTTATTATTTCTCACACTGAGAATTTCTCATTTTATGTTAAGGAGGTATGAATGAAAATATCCTATGAATACCACTCATATAAGACTATATACCTTGGGGATAGTCCCAAGACCCTCAAAAAACTATGATGTTTTTGATTCCTTCAATATTCATGATACATAGGATGCCTCATAATAGCTCAATCCCCTCCTCAGAATATCATCTACCTCCTCATATGGAAGAACATTATAAAGAAAATTTTTATATGATTATAACACATAAAGGAGTTATTCCCCATTAGGTAAAGAGTTTAAGAACCTCAAATACATACAAATGGATCCGCCAACAAGACCCTCTTATTTGTTTGAAGAGAGAATTACCTGGTAAACTATTTTTCTAGTGTCATGACACATCCCCTGGGGCCCATGCTGTACTACCCCAAGCCCACCATCCATAAGCCAGGGGTTGAAAACTAGCACCACAAAGGTGTATCCCTAAAACGAGAAGGCATTGAATTTAATCTTGTACAAAAACACAATCCAAGAACACAATAAGATGCAACCACGAAGTAAAACAGAAGTAGTAGAATTCTAACTAAAAGTAAAGGGGATGGAATATAAGCCTGACTGAAAGGTATAACTACAACCAAAAAGAAAAAAAAAATCCTAGAATCACCCCTGCAGATCCTACCTAAAGGATAGGTACAACTCATCTCCACTGCTCTCCATGTCAGCCAATCTCCTCCGTGTACCGCCTGGTCCTGGCTCCCTCATGTCTCAACCAAGATACTCGTCATCTGAACAAGACACTACGGGAAAAGGGGGTTTTTGCGACGGGTTATTTGCAACGGGGGTATTTTCCCGTCGCAAATAACCACTTATTTGTGACGGGGAAATCTCACCTGTCGCAAAAGGCCTGGCGCCCAAAGCGCACCAAACCGCGGGAAAGTCATTTGCGACAGGTGGTTACCACCCGTCGCAAATAACCGGCGGCGGTAAAAACTATTTGCGATGGGAATATACCGCGTCGCAAATACCCGGTGGCGGTTAAAACTATTTGCGATGGTAATATACCCCCCGTCGCAAATAGTATGTCGGCAGGTTAATATTTGCGACGGGTCCCGTCGCAAATAACTATTTAACTGTTGACCGTGATAAATGTGGTCTCAAGTATTTGCGACGGGACCCGTCGCAAATAATCTAACCTATAAATACCCCCCACCCGTTTTTTTCCATTCATTCTCAACTTCTCTCAAAACTCTATTTTTAGAGTTCACAGTTTCTTAAGTTTAATTTTTATTTCCATATTTGATATTGATTTCTTCAACAATTATCGGAGATCAACCTCAGATCAATTTTAAAGGTATTTATTTTCTTTTTAATTTAATATTTAATTTAAATTTTTTATTAGTTTTATTTATTTTTATTTAGTTGTAATTTAATTGTGTTTATATTGTTTTGTTATTTAATAAATTTAAATTATTAGTATTAGTTGTTCATAGTTAATGGTAATTAGTAGTAATTAATAATAATTAGAAATAATTAATAACAAATAGGAATAAACCTCCCCCATGCGCGCATTAACCTTTACAACTAAGCCATTTCATTTTTTTATACATTTAATGATCTATCTATATATATATAGTTATATTTATTCATATATTAATATAGATTTATACTAATATAAATATATTTGGTTATATAAATATATATATATATATATATATATATTTATTCGTATATTAATATATATTTATTCTATATATATATATATGTAGTTATAAGTTTTTATTCGTATATTTATTTGTATATTAATTAATATATATTTATAAGCTTAGTTTTAAATAAATTTATAAAATATGGGTTTTTATGTATATGTATAAATAAATAAATAAATACATATATACAATAGATACACACACACACACATACACACATATATATATATGTATAGTTACGAATGAATACATAGGAATGAGGGGGTGAAAATCCACCGAGAATGTTAAAACGGCTATAACTTCTAATCCGTAAGTCCGTTACAACTCCACAACCAGTCAAATCGAAGAACATGAAACAATCTTCGATATGACATGCGGTACATGCCAAACGGACATCCGGATCGGATGTTATAGCCATTTAAATATTTAAATGACCATAACTTCTAATCCAGAAGTCTTTTTCAGCTCTACAACCAGTCAAATTGAAGAACATGAAACGGTCTTCGATATGATATATCGTAGAGGTTTATCAGACTTCGGGAGCAGAAGTTATAGTTGTTTAAACGATGAAAAATCGGGGTACCCCAACTAAAAACTCAGTTTTGGAGGCCTTCTGTGTCTTTTTTGGCCTTGAAACAACCTTGGATGGGTTCCACCCATCCATAGCGCTGTATATCTTGTCGCAGGCTTCGATTTGATATGCTGTGGAGCTCAAACGGAGTCCCGGATCAAAAGTTATGGCCGTTTGAAGTTTGGGTTTCATTTTTAACTTATTTTCCATCTTTCATTAATTTTTTTATTTTTTTTATATCCAAAGAGTTATTAAATGACTATTAACTGATAAAAATTACATAATTACTAATTAAAAATATTTTTTTATTTATTTTATAACCCTCTTTTACTGAACATCTAATACATTCATATTTGATTTTCATTCTTCCTTTCTAAAACATATTTAAAAAATAAATATTATATTTATATCAATATAAATATGTTTATTGATTTATATAATAATAAATAAATTTTTAATTTTTTTTTAATTTTTTTTATTATTATTTGCGACGGGCCCGTCGCAAATACCCGCTTCGAAGCAACCATTTGCGACGTGAATATGACCTGTCGCAAATACTTTTTGCGACGGGCCCGTCGCAAAAGATTTTTTTAAAAAAATCAGAAACCTATTTGCGACGGGTCAATTTCCCGTCGTAAATACGTGTTTTTGCGACGGGCCCGTCGCAAAAAAAAAATTATTTGCGACGGCGTTTTCTGCAACGGGCGATTTGCGACGGGGCCCCGTCACAAAAGGCTATTTGCGACGGGATCCCGTCGCAAATGATCCGTCCCAAATATCTATATTTCCCATAGTGAGACACAACATGGTGTGGGTGAAGCCTATGTAGGGGTGAGTATAACAATAACCAGTAGGGACACCATGACCCCTTAAGGTCCCATAGAATTCCACAAAGGAAAACCACAAAGCATGATCTCAATCACAAAGCACAAAGCAATAGACAATCCTCAAATCAGGTATAAGTAAAGCACAGAAGTACATATGATTATTCGAGAATCTAGATCATATAATTCTATCGAGAGGAATTACTGTTGACCATACGAAGTATGAATCACACAAGAACGGTAGGTACTAACCCCCATAAAGACCCACATAGGATCCGACCTGCCTGGAGTCGATAGGTACTAACCCACACAGGATCCAAGCTACTTGTCACGTCGCGTAATGATGATCCACAAAGGATCCCTAGGAGCTGATCCACATAGGATCCCTCAGTGATAATCCACATATGATCACTATGTTCTGACCCACAATTGATCTCTCAGTACTAACCTCCTTATGATCTGTCTCCAACCTACGCCTCACTGGCAGCCACTGGATTCCTGCTCAAGTACGCTTGATTCTAGGAGAAATGATCCTGAATCCATTGTTCATATTTAAACTGGCACAAATTCCCTTGAATATTTAACTTTATGATCCATCACATCATAACAGTTTCAACGCAACAGACGGTGCATCAACAGGACGCTCGGTCTGTAAGTTACTGGCATATTAGTGTCGAGAGCTCAGTTGGATTCGGGGTCGATCCAACACAGATGTACTCCAACATTATCCAAAACTATCATGGAGTATCTAAAAAGAAATTTCTCGGTCCAAGGATCCCAACACTATATATGGTTCATCAAACGGACGTCTTGTTCGCAAGATACGGTCACTTATGCGTATGAGGGCCAGATAGGGGTCCGGGTCTGGTCCAACCCGATCAGACCGACCTATCCCAACCCAGATTGAACCAAACCTATTTGGGTTGGCCCGGTTTGGTTAGGACGTGGCGGGATCAGCCCACTGGGTAGCGGACCGGCCCAGCCCACCTTTTTGGTGTGGCCCGTAGGGCGGTCTGGCCTGCTGGCTGGTGCGACCCGCGTAGGGGTCGTGCAGTCCGCCTCCCGAATGGCTCAAATATCCATTCGGTTTATTATAGGATGGAACCACCTTTTTACTTGTGGGACCCTCAGGTGTTGGGTCCCTTTCTAGCTCACTACGGCTTTGAAGCCACTGCTTCTTTCAGTGTGGCGCGTAACGGCACAACGCCTCCACCTCCGCGGCTGGCCCGCTGTCGGACGCCTTTCCGGCCACCGCGGTGCCGCTCTTCCACCATGGATGGCATTTTCTGGCATCCGCCCCCATCCATCGGTGCTGCTGTGCTATCGCTTCTTCCACGGGCCACCGGTTGAGATTTGATGGTCCGTTATTCGTTTCAGATGCACCTATGGTCCTCTCGAGATGTCGCTGTCATTGCACGCCTCTCGGTTTTAAGGTTTCTTTAATTTGGAACAACCCACCAATGAAGAAAGCTATGGAAAACAAGAATATGAGGGTCCAGGTTTTGTTTGTTTGAATCACTCCCTCTGTGTTAGTATCGTAACAATAGGGATTAAATTATACATCACAATAAAAATAATGATAAAACCCATTCAAATTCCTTGCATCGACCACCCGAAAATTAAAGAATGAGGAGAAGAAACATGGTAGTTTATTGAATTAAATGGAAAACCATGCCTCATAAACCGTCAAATGTATCACAGTCATTGGAAGAAGGAGAGTCCCCATCGGAGTGAGGTCATCGGCGTTCATCGATCCAAGATCATTGGTGCCCAATCTTCCATCTTCCGTCGGTGGAAGATGTTGTATCACTTCGCCAGAGGTTCCCTATTTAGTGATTCCATGTCAAAACTCCACCTCGAGCCTCACTGAAATGGAGGGGCGAAATTTGAGTAACATATTGAGTAATTAATGAGGTTCATTTAATGAAAGAACATCTTAATTCTCCAACGGTACAGTTACAAATAACGGAGAGTCAAGCCATTAATTGGCTTAACAAGTCACCAATCCCCACCACCACTACTCATCTAGTGGAGAAAGAGAAATAAAATAACTTAATAAGTTCTATTATTATTTTTCTATAAAGTCCAAATTTTAAATTTTGCTTCTGACCTAGTATGGTTGAAGTGAGGATTCCCTTAAGAGAATCCCGGTGTGGTGGATTCAATGATGCCCTAAAATTTTTATTCCGAGCAATAGTTCAAAAGATAGAAAATATCACCTGGGCATTTACTGAACATACCTTAATCAAATTTCAGAAATTCATTTCGGGCAAACTAAGCCTTAGAATCGTGCATTGTCAATTTTCACAAAATCGTAATAATACCAAATAATTTCAAAAAAACTCATGAAATTATTATGTCTTTATATTCTCCCTGCATTAGGGATTTTAATCCCTAAAATCTACAACAAAACTACGGGAAAAATGGCGCTTATGAGCACAAATCTGAGCCGCACAATCCCATGTGCTCTCCTGGCGGTTCCCCTTCTTCCAATGAACTCGAACCAGAGGAATTGACCACCCACGAAGTACCCGCTCCTGTTGATCCTCTATCTCCACTGGGAACTCCAGAAATGTCGCCCCATCATTGATGTCCAGCTCTCCCCAGTAAATAATGTGTGATGGATCATCCACGTATCTCCTCAGATGGGACACATGGAATAATTTATGCACCTTGTGCATCTATTGGGGAAATGCTAGACGGTACGCCACCTCGCCTACTCTGCTAAGGATCAAGAAATGTCTGATGAACCTGGGAGATAACTTGCCTCCCCAACCAAACCTCTGTAATCCTCGTCAGGGTGAGACCCATAGGGAGACATGGTCTCCCTCCTTGAACAACAAGGGTCTCCATCTCTTGTCGGTATAAGACCTATGTCAGCTCTGTGCATTCTTCATCTACTCCTGAATGACCTGAACATTCTCTGTGGTAGCCTGTACAAACTCTAGACCCATAATTAATGACTCCCCTAGGTCAGTCCAGTAAAGAGTTGACCTTCATGGTCACCCATACAAGGCCTCAAATGGTGTCATGCCGATGGTGGAGTGTTAACTAATGTTGTATGAAAACACCACTAGTGGCAGGTGGTCCTCCCAACTATTCCAAAATCGAGGACACTAGCATGAAGCATGTCCATGATTGTGTGTATGGTCTTCCCTGTTAGACCATCTATCTGAGGGTGAAAGGCAGTTCTCAAGCATGTCTAAGTTATGAATTCCTCCTGCAATCCCTTCCCCAAGTGTGATGTAAAACATGTGTCGTGATCTATTATCATCGATGGAACTCCGGTAAGTCACACTATCTCCTGCATGTAGAGGCGTTTCAATATCTCTACTGATGCCTACTCTTAGATTGGTAGGAAGAGGGACAACTTGGTGAGTCAGTCAACAATCACCTAGATAGAATCGTTGCCCCTAGACATACATGGTATCCCAATCATGAATTCCATGGGTATACCATCCCACTTCCACTCTAGTACCTCAAGTGGCTAAGCTAAGCCCACTGGTACCTGATGATCGGCCTTCACATACTTACAAGTGAGGCATTGGGATACAAACTATACCATTGATTTCTTAATACCTATCCACTCGTACTGATGCTGGAGGTCCTGGTACATCTTCACCACTCCAAGATGTACCGCTAAAAGAGATGTATGGAACTCCCTAAAAACCTCCTCATATAGTGTCAGTAGTACTATATTGCGCCCTCTGAAGAGGACGACGTGCTCCCCGGCTTCAGAAAATCCCTCAACAACATACCCTATGGATATCTCATCATGTTGGGCCTCAAAGTCTACGTCCCCAAGCTGAACCTCCCAAAATCTCTGAAAAAGTGGGGGAGTGACAGTCATAGAATGGAGGTAATATGCTCCATCACTATCCATGAAGGATAACTGCAACGCGGTTAGCTGCTTTGTCGCCTCACTCAGCAACTATAAACTAGACCTCCTGCCGAGTGCGTATGCTACTACATTTCCCTTTCTAGGAGTGTAGGCCATCTCAAAGATGTAGTCCTAGAGGAACTCTAGCCATCTTTGTTGTCTCAAGTTCGGGTTATTCTATGAGAATTTATACCTATGACTCTTGTGATCAGAGTAAATAGGAAATTGTTCACCCCTCAAGTAGTGTCGCCACATCTTCAATGCAATAAACACTACTGCTAACTCCCAGTTATGGGTAGCATAGTTTTGATCTTACTGTCTCAACAATCATGATCCGTAGGTGATCACCGCTCACTCTTATATCAGCACAAAACCTATTTCGTTCCCTAATGTGTTGTAGTAGACTACATACCCAATGCCGTCTTCTGGTAGCCTCAAGGTGGGAGCACTCATTTGTCTCTGCCACAGCTCTGGGAAACTCTGTTATCACTTCTCTGTCCAGAAGAAAATCTACCACTTCTTCATCAAGGCTGAAAAGGGTGTCTCTACCCTAGAGAAGTCTGGTACAGATCTTTGGTATTACCCATCCAATCCCAGAAAACATCACACTTTGATCACACTACTGGGTGGTTTCCAAGATATAACTGCCTCTATCTTTGTCAGATCCACTATGAATCCAGCCTCTCAGATAACATTCCCTAGGAAGTGGACTTCCTGTATCCATATCTTGAACTTTTAGAGCATTCCATAAATCTAGTGCTCTAAGAGTGTTTCTAGAACTATCTATAGGAGTGTGGCATGCTCCTCCTCTGACACCGAGTATTCCAAGATGTCGTTGTTGAAGACCACCACAAACTGATCGAGGTATGGCTAAAAGATCATAATTATGAGCCCCATGAACACTTCCAGAGTGTTGATCATACTGATAGGCATCACCAAGAACTCGTAATGGCCATACTGATATATGAAGGTTGTGTTTCTTACGTCCTCGTCCCATACTCTGAGCTGATGACAGCTTGATCTGAGGTTTATCTTCAAAAACTAACGAGATCCCTTCAGAAGGTCAATGAGACCATTGATCCTTGAGAGTGGATACTTGTTCGTCATGATCTCCTAGTCCAGGCACCAATATTCCTCACAAATCCTCAAGATCTAATCCACCTTTTTGGTGAACAAGATTGGGGATGCCCATGGAGAAACACTGGTCCTTATAAACCCCATTCCCTACAACTCCTCCAGCTGTACCTACAACTCCCAAAACTCCATAGGAGCCATATGATATACTGGTGTAGATAATGGTGTCATCCCATGGTACAAGTCGATGAAAAAGTATACCTATTTACAAGGAGGTAGTCATGGAACATCATCCAGAAAGACATCAGCATATTGATCCACCACTACAGGATAACTCAGGCTACTTACGTCAACTTCTCTAAGGGTGAGGTTAGCCAACTAATTGGTAATCGGTTGCACCCTCCTTCGAGATAGTACATCCTGTGTTGCAAAGGTCTCCATATCACTAGTGAAGATAAACCAGATCCCATCCTAATAGACAATCCACACTTTGTGCCTAAAATAGTCAATCTAAGTGTGGAATGTGTATAGCCATTCCATACCAATGATGACGTCGTAAGGCCTCGAAGTTGCTATTAGGAGATCCCAGCCAAAGCTCTCACCTCCTAGAGTAATCTCACACTATCGACACTAGAGTGTAATCATCAAATCTCATCCCGTAGGAGTACCTAATCGCAAGGATTGAGCTAAATGATTCATCAGAATCCCCTAGCTCTGAATGAGTGGCATGGAAATTAAATATTTACTAACACCTGTGTTTATAAGTACTGCAGCAAGGCTGGAATATACATAGATTGTACCGCTAATCATCTCTGAAGTGTCATGGTCATAGGCCTATGCTACCGGTAGTCGTGCTAACCCTTATACAATTACTCCCTAGGGTCGGGGTGGTCCTCCTGGTGGTGGTGGTGATCAAACCTCAAATCTCTTCCCATTGCCTTCTGCACGACCTTCTCCTCTGCCTCGTCTGCTTCCCTGTGATCCTCCTCACTAGAATCTCTACATCTACCTCAGAAATCCCTCAAATGTCCACTGATCATCAGTATGGTGGTTTAGGTATTCGGGAGCCACGTGGATCTGCTCGCCTCACGTGTAGCACAGTCTTCCTTCTAGATGACCTTCTCTACTTCGCGAGCTCCGCACCTACAACCCTATGTCCCGAGGTTGTCCACCGGTGGGTCTTGACCACAAGGACCTCTACGTCATATGTATAATACCTCCTATAGATGACTCGGATACCTACCTTCCAGTGGTGGATCTCACCGTCGGTTCCTGCTCAGTTATAAAGCTCTCCACCAACAGTTCTCACTCGGACAATCCAGCATGCATCGGGATATTCAGCGATATGATTGTTGCTCTGATCTCTTTCCAAATAACCTGATCAAAGGTTCGGTCCCTGAATAATGGGTCTTGTACCATGTCTGTGGTGTAGCGTGAGAGGTCAGTGAATCTTTCTGAGTACTGGGCCACCGATAAGCTGCCCTGCTGTAAGTACAGATTCTCCTGGATACACACTGAAGGTAATATCGCGGGAACTAACTCTACCCTGAAAGGGCTATAAAATTCCGTCAAGGTGAGGGTCACCTCATCAGATGCCTAGATCATTAGTGTCCACTATATCTTTGTTTCTCTGTAGAAAATTCTATCAGCAAGGATATCTAGCATAACCATATGCTCAACTGGTGTGTCAAACAAGCGAAAAACTCTAGCCACAGCCTCCAGCCAGTCCTCATCGGCTTGGGTATCAATCTTGCCTTGAAACCTCAGAGGCCTCTATATCTAGAACCCATGTAAAGCACTTAGTCAGTATTTATGGTCAATTGGTGGGGATGGTGGCATCTTCTACCCAACGGGTGGTGGTACTACTAGTGCACCACCCCAAGGTGCTACCATAGTAAGAGGGCTCACCACCAAAGCCTCGTCGCTTGGTGGGTCGTCATCATGTACTCTCTTAGGAATCCTGGCTTGCTATCTATGTAGTGGCATCCTGAAAAGAAATATGTGTTCCATGGTAAATAATTTATACCTGGTGAGCTAACTCAAATGTTATCAAGGAAAAACATTTCCAAAACACACGCAATCAGTGTTTTGTGTACCGAGTCAGAAATCATAATTCAGGTTCCTCGTGTATGGATACGTCGGCCACCACACCAACACTGGACTCCCCGAATTGAAAACCATACTCAAACCACTTAACACTTTTTCTCTGTTAAAAATATGAGGGTCCTAGTTATTCGGTAGAATTGACTCCTCTAATACCACTTTTTCATGACCCGTCCCCCAGGGCCCATGCTGTGACTACACCAAGCCCGCTTTCCATAGGATAGGGGTTGACGACTTGCACCAGAAAGGTGTATCCCTAAAATGGGGAGGCTTTGCCTTTAATCCTATACAAAAACACAATCCATGAACACAACAAGGTGTATCCATGAAGTAAAACCGAAGTAGTAAATATGTGTACTTAAATTAAAGGAGACAGAATACAATCCAAAATGAATGGTACAATTACCAATGAAAAATAGAAAGCAATTCCAGGAATCTTCCACCAAATATCCTACCTAAAGGGTATGTATAACTCGTCTCTACGGCTCTCCACATCATCTAATATCCTCTGTGTACCACCTGGTCCTGGCTCCCTCAAGTCTCAGCCAAGCTTCATGTCATCTTCATGAGACACAACAAGTTGGGGGGTAAAGCCCGTGCAGGGGTGAGTATAAAAATACACAGTAGGGACCTCAAGACCCCCTAAAAGTCTTACTGAATTCTACAAAGGAAAACCAAAAAGCATGATATCAATCACAAATCACAAAGAAATATACATAGATAAAACTAGTTATATGTAAATAACATATGTATAGATGATTAGATGAGAAGCTAAATCATCTTATTCTGTCGAGAGGAACTTCTGCTAACCATACAAAGTCTTACCCACATATGATCTATAGGTACTAATTCCTGAAAGACCAACACAAGATCCAACCCACCCGAAGTCGATAGGTACTAACCCCCACAAGACCCACATAGGATCCAACCCGCATGGAGTCGATAGGTACTAACCCCCATAAGACCCACATAGGATCATCGAGCACTGAACCACACTGGATCTAACCCACATAGGATCGGTATGTTGCTGATCCATGATGGGTCACTATAAGGATGTTCCTCGTTGGGTCATATACTGGTGATCCACATTGGATCACTACGTGATGATCCACATAGGATCACTCGGTGTTGATCCACACAGGATCACTAGGTTTTGACCCACATAGGATTTCTCGGTACTAACCTTCATATGATCTGTCTCCAACATCCACCTCACTGCCAGTCACTAGATTCTCACTTATAGTATGCTTGATTCTGGGAGAACCAATCCTTAAGCCATTAGTCATATTTCAACTTGCATGAATTCCTACGGAGAAGTAACCCAGTTATCCTTCATATTATAATTGTTCCAACAAAATAGAAGGCATATAAATTGGATGCCCGGTATGTAAGTTATTGTCATTTTAGAGTCAAGGGCCCAGTTGTATTTGAGGTCAATCCAACCTGGACATACTCCAACATTCTCCAAAACTCTCGTGGAGTATATCAAAAGGACCTTCTCGCTCCAAGGATCGCAGCGCTATAATTTTTTTGTCAAACTGATGTACGGTTCACTAGATATTGTCAGTTATGTGTATCAGAGAACGATAGGGGTCTGGGTCTGGTCCGAACTGGTAAGACCAAGCCTACCTGGGCCGACACGACCCGTTCAGGGTTTGACCCAGCCCAGTTGGCCTAGACTGTGGCTATATCGGCTCTTTGTCTTGTGTGACCCGCATAGGGGTCGCATGGTCCGCCTCCCTAATAGCTCAAAGAGTCATTCAGTTTATTTAAGGGTTTCACCACCTTGTCACCCACCGGACCCACAGGAGGCGGGTCCCTTTCCAGATCTGGGAGGATTCCTTTGGCGCGGTGCATGATGGCGCACTACCTCCACCTCCGCTGTCGGCTGCCTGTTTGGCCACCGTGGAGCCGAATGACACCCCTCTTCCACCATGGTTGACGGTTGCTAGCCACCGCCCTTGTCTGCTGGTGCCGGTCACTAGTGCCGCACTGACGCTTCTTTTGTGGGCCACTGGGTGAGTTCTAGTGGCCCATTATTCCTTCCAGTCATGCCTATGATCCTCTCAGGATGACTGTATCTTTGCACACATTTCGGTTTCATCGTTCTGTCTAGTTAGAAAAACTCATCTCCAAAGAACGCAATGAAAAACAAGCAGCGGAGGGTCCGAAACCTGTTCATTTGGACCACGCCCTCCATATTACCATCATAAAAAGAGGGAGTTAATTATAAATCACATTAAAAAATAATGATAAATCACATTCAAACCACCTGCAAATTCAAGAACGAGGAGAAGAAATGTGGGAATTTCTTGAATTAAATGGAAACCCCTACCAGATGAACTGTCAGAGGTATTGTGGTCTTTGGTGGAAGGAGAGTCCCCGTCGGAGTGAGGTCATCATCATTCATCGATCTCAAATCATCGCTACCCAAGATTTCGTCTTCTATTGGTGGACGACGTTGCGTCACATTTCCAGAAGTTCCTTGCTTGGTAAATCCATGTCAAAACTCCACCTTGAGCCTCACTTAAATAGAGAGTGAAAAGGTGAGTAACACACCAAGGAATTAATGAGGTTCATTTAATGAATGAACCTTTTAATTACCCAATGATGAAATTTTATATAAAGTATAGTAAAGTCATTAATTATCTTGACAAGTCACCAGTCCCCACCACCACCGCTCATCCACTGGAGAAAAATAAATAAAAAAACATGTTATGTTATTTTATTATTTTTCTGTAAAGTTTAAAATTTAATGTTTTCTCCCGACCTACTACGGTTGAAGTGAATCTTACCTTAGACGAATCTCAGCCCTACAGAATCAACGGTGCCCTCATATTTTTTAATCTGAGCACTGGTTCAGAAGATAGAAAACATCATCAAAAAATTTACTGAATGCACCTTAAAAAAGTTCAGAAATTCATTCCAGGCACATCGGGCCTCAGAATCATGCGTTATCAATTTTCACAGACTCATAATAATCCCAAATATTTTAAAAGAAATTTACATGGAATTTTTGGGTCTTTACACCTACGGTAACCAGTTCGATATCGAGATTTGGAAGAGATTTGAAAACATAGCATAAATCTATAAGAGAGTTCCTGAGTATGTAATAATTCCCCCCAAAATGGTGTGTTGACCCCAACCTCTCATCCTCTTGACCAACAGAAGTCCCCAAGATTCACTGGGTCTAAAATCCAGAAGTACCACTGTCCATTGGAACGAAATTCCATACCCAACTATGTATAAGGGAACCGTTGGATGTTTCTATATAGGATGAAACAAATGGAAATTCCATTGTATGTGATTGAAAGAAGTCACAAAATTTAACTCAATCAAACCATCAAGGAAAATACCACTAAATGTTCCACATCTAAAAAAAACCCAAAAAAATGGTTAACCCGACATGATTCTAAAAATGGTAAAGCAATCAGTTTTTATTCATTGGTCTACTTTGTTTACCCCTATATGCAAACAAAAATGGTGAACCCAACGTGAATCTATCCAATGAAAAAATGGTCAGTTATTATCCATTGTGACATTTTCTTTCCCCCTATATGAAAACAACAAATGGTGAACCTAAAATGAATCTCTCTAATAGAAAAATGATTGGTTTTTATCTTTCAGGCCATTTTTTCTCTTTTATGCAAACAAAATGATAGAACCGATGTGAATCTATATAACAATTGAACGATTGAGTTATAGTGTGTCAGGCCACATGCTTTTGAAACCCCTATATAGAAAAAGTAATAAGATAAACACAAATAGACAAATAATCCTATATAACTAGGGTTCTCATAATTATATCCTCATATTGATAAGTCCAAATGAGTTGAATATCCAAATTGGGAATATAAGAACAAATATTTAACCATAAATATATGTTTGATCATAGTTTTCCTACAATACTTCACTAATTAGTATCCATGTTATTTTTCATTTTCGTAGTTGTAGATACTGATTAATCAACCCAATTTGAGATGGTGTTGTCATCATCCACAATTCATTTCGCAAAATAGACTACAACTCCTACATCCGCATATGGTAAAATAATATCACTTGCATAAAGAATCAAATGGCATGTAGAGAATACGATGGTTTGGGAGTAACACCACTCTGGTACAATACCGACCTTAGAGGCTGCTTGTGAAGTCCTCCTAACAAGACATCCAGTGTGGCCACACTGCTTGGGAAAGGCTAGAGATAAACCTGTGGCTCTCATCTCCAAAACCAATAACAATGGGAGCTTATCCCCAGAGCGTAATAACCACCTCCTTCTGTATCAGAGGAAGGTGGGTCAGGAATCTAGTTATGGCTCCCTTCGGGTTAAGGATCCTCCCAGGAGGGATCCTTCTAACCGATCTCACCAACACCATTCCATCAGTTCACCTCAGTCACCTGCTGAGGGTATCATCAGATACACATCACTCTCTAATGCTCATGCATATGATTCAAGGAAAACTCATGGGAGGAGAAAGGTGTATGATATCTAGGATAGGGTGCATAATTACACTCCTACATATGATGACTACCTGTAAACTCAGATAGAAACAAACTTGAAGGTTCGTATCCCTGTTGGCTCTGAATATGTATGTGGGAATATTCCCGTAGCAATCATGGTGGAGTCACATATTCGTACCCCCATATATAAATCCCAACGGCATACCCCAGTGGCACAAAGAGGATTAAAGTGGGCCTCTATCCCCGATTTAATAGAATGAGTCTACCAGTTCATCACGGAGATTGAAAATGTTCAAGACCATATCCATGCACACAAATTTCTAAAATTCCAAAAAAAATTAGCAATAGCTGAAGAACTCCTCTGGATTTTTTTGGGACTATTGAAGATAAAGGGTTGGGTGCATACTCTTATCCCTATAGCAAGGACAACACAATTCCCTGATCATCACAAACACGTCGTTGTATGAGAGAAAGAACACACTCTTGCTCCTACCCTAGTGGATTATCAGTATATTATGATGAAGGGTGAGTTGTCAGGTTGGGATCATATCCCTATTCCAATAGGATTCAACAAAGTGAGAACAAAACATGCCTTAGGAAAGGGGAACATGCCTATCAAACAAGAATGGTTCCATACTCCAAAGGCCCAAGATTGGGCACATATCCCTGTTTTGACTGAGGATGGCCTTGTGGGAATGTCACAATCCTTGAGATAGCTCATACTCCTATAAATGGGTCCATCTGGCATATTCCAAATCATCATAGATGTCATGCGCATATTCCTATTTCCACTAATGAACGATTGCGCCAACATCATTCCAAGGAAACATAGGGGAAGGTTCATTTTCTTTCTCACATTCCATAGGTCTATTGACATATTCTGATGGGTATTTCATATTCATACCAGTCTTACATTCTATATCCAACTAAGGTCAACTAGGTGAGAGCAGGACACGCCTTGGGGAACGCTCAAATTCTTACCAAGAAAGGCCGAAGACATATCCCAAAGGATTAGGATCTAGATCATAATCTCATCCTGACTAAGGATCACCATATGAGAGTGGTACATGCCTCGTGAAAGGTTCAATTTCTTGTTAATAACGAGACATCTCATCAGTATATTCTTGTAGTTTCTCAGCAGAAGGATCATATCCCTTTCCAATTATATAGTTATATATAATTTTCGGTAACCATCATACAGCATCCTCATACCCCTTCAGAACTCTAAAAGGTACATTGGCATATTTATACCACGATGCATAACATGGAACATATCTCTAATCTACTTAATTAGAGTATCCTTGAGTTTTTTCGAGACACATTCTCAACACCATTAGGGTATGTCGTCTATTCCATTGATGTGGAAGTAGAAGGAACTTATTTCCATGATAGTCCTCCTCATGATAGTGTGGAGATGGATCGTAGGAACTCTATTTGTGATATCATCCATTGTAATCCTACCCACATCAATATATCCTATGTATAATTTCATGACCTGTCCCCCGAGGCCCGTGTCGAGACTACCCGAAGCCCACCTTCCATAGGCTAGGGGTTGGTCACTAGCACTGGAAAAGGGTTTCCCTAAAATTGGTAAGGCATTGCCTTTAATCCTGCAAACACACAAACCAAGAACATGAGAAAATGCAGACCACATAGTAAAATTGTAGTAGTAAAAGTGTGTAATGAAAGTAAAGGGGGCTAGAATACAAGCCCAACTGAAAGATAAAACTACAACAGAAAATGCATCTTGGGATCGTCTACCAAGGATCCTACATGAAGGGTTGGTAAAACTCGTGTCCACAACTCTCCACATCAACCAGTCACCTCTGTGTACCACCTGGTCATGGCTCTCTAATGTTTCATCCAAGCTAATCATCATCTGCACAATACACAACAAGGTATAGGTGAATCCCATGCGTGGGTGAGTATAATAATTCCTAGTAGGGACCCCAGGACCCCCGAAGATCTCCCAGAATTCTACAAAAGAAAAAATCCACCAAGCATGACTTCAATCACAAAGCACAAAGTTGAGAAAGCTCAAACTATGTATACAACTCAGAGTTCAAGAATAATGATGATTAGTCATAATTTATATCATTTTATTCTGTAACACTCTGAACCTAGAAACCTGGATTCAGTGCATTATTTTAATACATTGGCATGATTATAAGGAATCATGTCCCGAAGGACCGATAAGTTTAGCAGTCTTGGAAAATAGATTACATAATTGAACGTTACATTACATTATAAAATAAAAAACAACAACAACATTGTCTCAATTTACCACATTAATATCCCTATGATTATCCCTACAGGTCAATTAGAATATACTTCTTCACATCTTGGAAAAAATAAAACATAGAAAGGGGTGAGCTCAGATGTGCAGTAAGGATAACAATATAGAAGAAACTTTCATAAATAAGAATAAACATTTAAGGAAATGTATAAAACTAAAACAAAAGCCTTTTAAACTTAAAATTCAGCATAATAGGGAATATATAAATCAAATAATTCCATTTCCCTATTCATATAAATATTCTACAAATCGAATAATCACATGTAATATTAATAGCCAATTTCATAATTATGGAATGCATAATTCTAGACTTCATAACCACATATTCAAGGCCTTGTGCCAATACTACAAATAAGATTTGGTCAAAGACTTGTTTCAAGACACTAGTCTGTCTCATGACACCTACTGATGCATCAAGGAGCTATAGCAGGCTCCACCTATCCTTCACTAAGTCCAATGCATTCCTCAAATGAAAAGGTTTAAACATAACATAAACATTCATATTATAACTAGCATAAATAATGTCAATACTTTATCCATAAACCATGAATGGTATAAAAATAAAACATCCATAGTCAAACATATCACATTACCTTTAATACAATATATAATATTTGTATCATAATAAATCAACCTTGATCAAGAATAATATATCGAAAGGATGTTTACATAGTTGAAAATGATGAGTAAAAATATTTTAGAGAAATATCCCTTTCATGAAATCATTTAGTAGTCACATAATTTATAAAGTAAGTCATATAAGAGATTATTTTTAATAAAAGTGTCCCATACCACTTTGAAACATTAGAAAGGAATCAACATTTTAAAACATTCATGTCCATATAAATAAATCCTTAAAACCATTTTGAAAACATGGACATTAATGAGAAAGGTTTAGAAGAATAAATCATTAAAACATTTAAAATTATGTTTTAGTAAAAAGTCACTTAAAATGAATCCCTTTGAAAACTCTAATATTAAACATGGAAATTTATAATAAATAGGTCCCAGTAAATACTTATGTAAAAACAACCTCAGAAAATAAAGAGATTGTGGAATTAACCCTTACCTTTCACTTTCCTTTGGTCGAGGGTATGTTTAACCTCCTATATAATTAAAATAGTATGTTATTAAATTATACCAGAACCAGAACCATACTCAAATTTATTTTATCATAAATGATTCATTTATAAAATTATACTACCCATTTAATAATGATTTCCAGGTTAAATTAACATTTTGGGTAATAATCGCTTTCTTTATTGTATGGGTTTTAACTTGTTATTCTTGATATTATCATTTAGATAATGATTTAAATACTTCTAGATTATAAAACTTGATTTATATATCATATAGTTTTAGAATATAAATTTTTATAATAGATAGATATATGAAATAAAGGGAACCGTTTATGGAGATGGTAGGTCGTACGTACGCATAAACGTTGTTTCTGTTTTCATATCGCATTGAATAGAAGTAAGTGAATAAGATATATGTAAGTACATACATACATACATAAGTACATATATATATATATAGTATCATTATTATTTCATATATTACATACTTATTAATAATATATATTTTTATAATCATCGTTGAATAGTGAACATGGGAATGAATCTTATCGTGTCGTGGAGACGGTAATCCGTACGTACGGACAAGCGACAATATCATTATATTGATGGTGAAATAGTACATAATTGGATGATATATCATATATAACAAATAATTAAAATGTTATATTTATTTTTTACATCAGTTATAATCATTATTATAACCATCCAAATAATGAAGTGTTTGAATAAAAAACTACACCATGATGTGGAGACGGTAAGCCGTACATATGCCCATATGGAGACTTTTTCATTTATAGGATGGATAGAATAAAGAATATGGTTTTAACATATTTATAATAACATAATAGTATGTATTAGGTATTAGAATTATTATTTTTTTATGAAAAAACAACTAAAGAGGAAGTGGAAGAAGAAAAGAACCTGAAAGAGGGGGGAGATATTATTACCTCTTCTTCAGGTGTTTCATTTTGAGTTGATCAAAATGGCTCTTTAGGTTGGATTTCTGATAAAAGTAAGGACTCTAAGTTGATTTGAGGTATTTTGGGGGATATTTGGGCTGGGGTAGGCTAAGCCAAATGGCTTTGGAGGTTTGATTCTGAGAGAAGAGCAAGTTCCCTTTTATAAAAGAGGTGAGGGACACCATTGAAAAATATTGAAAAATTATTTTATAATAAAATTATTTCCCATTAATAATGACTCCAAAATGATTTATTTCTAGTATAAAGTGTTTATGGTCTAAAATATCTCAACCAATAGGTTTTAGATAGGTTTGGGTAACCATATTAACCTTATCTTTTAGATTTAACTCTTAGTTAAATAGTTTAACTTTTACCATGTATTCATGTATTATTATAATAACTGATTAATAAACATAACATAAAATGGCAAGAGAACCTCAAGTGGTTCATTAACAATATAAATATCATTATATAAGTTCTTTGGTAAAACCTTATATTTTTAGGACTGTTATATAATTTAATAATATAATATTTGTTTTAAAAACTCATTTTTGTCAATTTTGACAATATCCAGTGCATGGTTTTTTTGAAAGTCATCACAACTTTATTACTTCAAACAAGATATGTGGAATCAATACTAACATGTAATATTCACGTAGAAAATATGTGGATTTCCTAAAAATTTTGAAATTATATTTATTTTTATATCTATAATTCCATTTATTTGATTCTTTCATTAATAAGGTAATTAAGGCATCATCATTGTGTCAAAAATAAATTTAATTATTTAATGTCTAAAAATTATAAATAAAATAACACTATATAGATAATCATTTTATCTCTCTAATTAATATTATTAGTGAAAATTATAACTTATATAATACCTTGTAAAAATTGTTTTACTAAAATATATATTTTTATTTCATTTTTTTCTTTACATTAAATTAATTAATATAATGAGTCATTATCACTCTCAAGTGGCTCATAGTGGTCCCCAAATCGACCCAAGGATGCCCAAAGTTTGAAATTTATCAATAAATAACAATTGGACATGTGTTAGGATAATTTAATATTATTATTATAATGTTTGTTTATCCTTATTTACCAGATTTACCATTTAACAACGGTAAATAAAATATTTACTGAAGTAAATATTCATAATGTATAAAAATATATGTAACCTATTTACAAAATTTGGACATCCTGATTCCAAATATGGGATCCATTTTTTCAAAATTCAAAATGCAGAAGTGGCAGAAATTAATTTAAAATTAATTCCCATTGTCAAAACAAAAGGCGTGTTTTTATGAAATAATAGATATCAAAAGATTAACATTTGATTATATCCAATTTAAATGTGAAATTACATAAAATGATATAAACTATATTAAATTATAAAAATATAATCTAATGATTATTTAAAACCACTAAAATGTGTAACTTAACACTATAATTTATTTCGGTTAAAAAAGTTGTTTTTAATTAAAATTTTGTATTTTCACTATTCATCAAAATGTGAAAGTTATCAGAAAAACACTAAAATTTTATCCAAACTAAATTTTTATGTCCAAATTTTAAAAAAGACATTTATTTTGTCAAATTAAATATGAAAAAAGTGTCAAAAATTTTATTTAAAAAGGGTTCGCCATTAAAAGGCGCTAAAATTGTATTTTTTGAAAAATACTTCTTTTATCTAAAAAATTGAATTTGTTCTTAAATTATGTCTAAAATAAATAATATGGATGTTAAAATTATAAGGAGTATACAAAATTAAAAATTTATTTAATACTATTCATAACTACTTTTTGAACGACTGGTTTAATAAGTTGTGGTGCGCTCAAACTCGGCGTTGCATGTAGCACAAGTTATTGAATTTCTTTGAAGAGATAATGTACAATGAAATTTTGGGGTGTTACATTCTCCCATCCATCAATAAATTGTGTCCTCGCAATTTTAAATTTTTCTTCTAAAATAAAAGGTTAAAAATAGAAAAATTCCTTTTGTGGAAAACCCACATTGGAAATTGGGTTAATAAAATTTAGTCTTAATAAGATGGAAAAAGAAATGAAAAATTCACCACCAAATTATAATCTTGATTTGGAGAACATTGGTGTAAAATAGATACATAATTGGTGGGAAAAAGAAAATTTTTTTAGGGAGTGGTTAAGGTTATCAATCACAAATAAGTGTAAAACTGAGGGCCTCAAAGCCATAAATCTATGGTCATTTAAAATATCATCAGTTTAACAAAACATAAGGTATTAAGATAACATAATTTTGGTTTTAATATCCCATCCCTAAAGTTTTAGAATAAATTTATTCATATAATAAGAGGAAAAAATATACTTGATATGTACAGTTTCATCCTTCAACTAATTCATACCACAAACTCACCTTTCACTCCAAAATATAATTGAATTCAAAAATATTATATTTATTGTAATCATATAGGGTTACAAAAATAATGAATTTATAATTCATTTGTCCGAATATTTAAAAAACAACATTACACAAACTGGGACATCACGTAGGCCAGTGGTAGGCGATGCACCCTTGTCTCCCTTCAGTTGCGGGTTCATGCCTCGTGCCCTTGCAGGACGCAACTTTTTGTCACCCAACCTCTGGGTTTTCTATTTTATAACAATATAAAAATAATCATAAGAAATACATTAACCTTAATAATAATATCCAACATCAAACATAATTCATTCCAACCTTTAGACTTTTCCAAAATACTTTTGTCCATACTCACAGTCCCAAATTTATAAAAAAGGTAAACAAAATGAAGATCTATTTTTCCACATAATAACATACAAATACCTCTATCATGTATTCTTTTAAAACATGGTAACACCCAGAATTACCATAAAACCTTATTTATTACATTCATGCTCCCTTATTCCTCATAGAATACTATATATACTCCTTATATCCAAATTTTTTGAATATTCCAATAATGGTGGAATAAATAAACCACTAATCAGTTTTAAGGTAGTTAAGAACATCTAATATAATTTATCCAAGTCAATCATATATTGTTGGAGTTCTCATTCCATCTACTGGGCGCCATTTCTAAACAATCACAAACGCTAGGTTAGTTTATGAATCAAAATTCATAATTCCAAACATGTAAAATACGTATCATAAATTGAAAATATTATGCATATAATCTATAATTATAAAATGTTTACTATGAGGAAGTACGTACTCCTAAATCCTTCATAATGTCTTGTAATGAAAATTTGAATTATCCAAAGCATATCCCCTGGGAGTGTCATAACCAAGAGTGCAGCAAGGCCCGTTATCCATGTCCACGTTTAATATAATAGTTTTCAAAGGCATTCTTTTTTCACTCCTGGTACATATGTGCCAGAGCTGCCTCTACCTACTCATATCCTAACAGGGATGTATTTCTTGGAAAATACACAAAATCTCTACATTACAAAAATTCTAGGAAGTTCTTCTATACTAATTCTCAAAGTCTATCTTCGGTTAATGTTCTCTAATCAGAGTTTATCTAAATATATTTCCAAAGATGTTGGTAAACTTCCTCTGATACCAACTAAAATGCCTCGAGCCTAGAAGCCTAGAGCCGGAGCATTATTTTAATATATTGGCATGATTACAAGAAATCAAGTCCCGAAGGACCGACCAATTTAGCAGTCTTGGAAAATAGATTTCATACATGAATGTTACATTACATTATAAAATGAAAAACAACTACAAAATTTTCTCCATTGACCACATTCATATCCCTTAGATTATCCCTGCAGGTCAGTCATAATATACTTCTTCACATCTTGGAAAAAATAAAACATAGAAAGGGGTGAGCTCAGATGCTCAGTAAGGATAACAATATAGACCGAATGGCCCTAAGGCCTTCATTTTTTATTGAATTTTGACAACCCTCCTTTCAAGGGTTGAGGGGGAACCCTTACAAGGCCTGTGGGTTAAGATATTACATGTCCCTTTGGCTTAGGAGATTACATGACCTGAAGTTCTTAGAGAATTCATCCAGACTATCTACATGGAACTGTCCCTCACCAACATCTACATCTTGATAGTAGCTCTCCACCTTCAAATGACCATCTGGCTGGGCTTCCCGTGCAAGAACATGCTGATATCGATGTCATATCCATACCCTCTCATTCTGAAAAATCCATTTGGCTATGCTCTGGTGAGTGCACCTGCTCTGAATCCTCTTCTGGGGCTGGTCCTTTTTTTTGTAGTGTGTTTGGGGAAACTACATGTGGCCTGAAGGCCTTGAGGTGGCCCGAAAACCCTACTGACCCGAAGGCATGGGTGGCCCGAATTCCTTAAGGAATCCAAGCCCAAACTGGTGGCCCAAGGTGAATAGTTCCATCTATTACAATACCAAACAATACCTTCTACAGTTCCCGCACAGTGTACAGTTCTGCTATAGTACCTGTACAGTGTACAGTTCTGCTACATTACACGCACAATGTACAATACTGCTATAGTACTGCTATAGTAGCCCAGAAATATGTCTCTACCTGTTTTTGAACCTGGGTCTTGTGGATTCACTTAAGGATACCTCTCCAACTGGTCTGAGGCTCATGTGAATAACAATATAGCAGAAACCTTCATAAATAAGCCTAAATAATTATGTCAATGTATAAAACTAAAACAAAAGCCTTTTAAACTTATACTTAATCATAATATGGAAAAGATAAATCAAATAATTCCATTTACTTATTCACATGGATATTATACTAGCCAAATTCTCACATGTAATATCAATATCCAATTTCATAATGATGTAATGCATAATGCAATACTTCATAACTACATAGTCAAGGCCTTGTTTCAAGACTACAAATAAGATTTTGTCAAGGCCTTGTGCCAAAACACTAGTTTGTCTCATGACACCTACCAATGCATCGAGAAGCTATAGTGGGATCCACCTATCCCTTACTAAGTCCAATGCATTCCTCATATGAAAAGGTTTAAACACAACATAATCATTCGTATTAAAACTAGCATATGAAATGTCAATACTTCATCCATAATCCATGAATGGTATAAAAATAACACATCCATAGTCAAACATATCACAAAACCTTCAATACAATATGGAGGATTTGTATCATAATAAATCAACCTTGATCAAGAATAATATCCCATAAAAGATGTTGGCATAGTTGAAAATGATGAGTAATAATATTTGAGAGAAATATCCCTTTTTCATGAAATCATTTAAAAGTCACATAATTTATAAAGTAATTCATTTAATAAATAGTTTTTAATCAAAGTGTCATATACCACTTTGAAAATTTTGAAAGGAATTAACATTTTAAAACATTCATATCCATGTAAATAAAATTTTAAAACCATTTTGAAAACATGGACATTAATGAGAAAGGATTAGAAGAATAAATCTTTAGAACATTTAAAATGATGTTTTAATAAAATTTCCCTTAAAAATCCCTTTGAAAACAATTATTTTAAACATGGACATGGATAATAAATATTTCCCAGTAGAAACATACGTAAAAAAACCTCGGATAACAAAGATATTGTGGAATTAACCCTTACTATACACTTTCCTTTGGCCGAGGGTATGTTTAACCTCTTGTATAATGACCATAGTATTTATTAAATTATACCAAAACCATATTCATATTTATTATATCATACATGATTAATTTAAGACTTTATAAAACCCATTTAATAATGATTTCCATGTTAAATTAACATTTTGGGTAATAATCGCTTTGTTTATCGTATGTGTTTTAACTTGATATTCTTGATCGTATCATTTTGATCATGATTTAAATACTTCCAGAATATAAAACTTGATTTATATATCATATATATTTAGAATATAAATTTTGTTTCTATTTTGGGTAATAATATATTTCTTTATATATCATATATATTTCCATGTTAAATTAACATTTTGGGTAATAATCGCTTTCTTTATCTTGTGTGTTTTAACTTGTTATTCTTGATTATATCGTTTATGGAGACTGTAGGTCGTACGTACGCATAAACATTGTTTCCATTTTCATATCATATTGAAGAGGAGTAAGTGAATAAGATATATGTAAGTACATACATATATATATATACCTCTAGTAGCATTATTATTTCATATATTACATACTTATTAATAATATATATTTTTATAATCATCGTTGAATGGTGAACGTGGGAATTAATCTCATCGCGTCGTGGAGACGGTAATCCATACGTACGCACGAGCGATAATATCATTATATTGATTATGAAATAGTATATAATTGGATGGTATATCATATATACAGAATCATTAACATGTTATATTTATTATTTATATAAATTATACTCATTATTATACCCATCAAAATAATAAAGTGTTTGAATAACATACTACACCATGACGTGGGGACGGTAATCCGTACATACACATGTATGGTGACTTTGTCATTTATAATATTGATATCATAATGAATATGGTTGTCCCATATTTATAATAACATCACAGTATGTAGGAGGCACTTCAGTTATTATTTTGGTATGAAAACAATGAAGAAAGAGGAAGTGGAAGAAGAAAATAACTTGAAAGAGGGTGGTGAAATTATTACCTCTTCTTTAGGTGTTTCCTTTTGATTTGATCAAATTCACTCCTTAGGATGGATTTATGATCTAATTAAGGACTCTGGGTTGATTTTAGGGAGGTTGGGAGTATATTTGTAAGGGTTTCTCCGAGCCGAATGGCTTTGGAAGTTTGATTTTGAGATAAGGGGAATTACCATTTAATAATAGATGTGAGGGGCACCTTAGGAAAATATTGAAATATTATTTTATAATAAAATAATTTTTAGTTTATAATGGCTCCAAAATGATTTATTTAAAGGATAAGGTGGGTATGGGTCAAAAATCATTCGACCAATAGGTTTTAGATAGGTTTGGGCCACTACATAAACCTTATCTTTTAGATTTAACTCTTAGTTAAATAGTGTAACTTTTACCATGTATTCTTGTATTATTATAATAATTGGTTAATAAACTTTTATAAAATGCCAAGAGAACCTAAAGTGGTTCATTAAAGATATAAATTTCATTATATAAGTTCTTTGGAATAACCTTATATTTTTAGGACTATTATATAATCTAATAATATAATATTTGTTTCAAAAACTCATTTATGTCAATTTTGACACTATTTAGTATTTGGTTTTTGTGAAAGTCATCACAACATGATTACTTCTAACAAGATGCATTGAATCAATCCTAACATGGTGTATTACCCTAGTAAATTCTTGGACGTCATAAAAAACATTTTAATTATATTTATTTTAAAATTTATAATACCATTTATTTGATTCATTCATTAATAAGGTAATTACTACATCATCATTTTGTCATAAATAAATTTAATTATTTAATGACTAAAAATTATAAATAAAATACCATTATTTAGGAAATATTTTCATATTTCTAATGAATATTAATAGTCTAAAATTTAACATATATAACACCTTATAAAAATTGTTTTACTAAAAGATATAAGTTTATGTCATTTTTGACTTTATTTTAAATGAATTAATATAATGTGTCATTATCACTCTAAAGTGGCTCCACGTGGTTCCAAAATCAACTGAAGGATTTCCATGGTCAGACATGTATAATTAAATAGGAATAGGACATGTGTTAGGGTAATTTTATATTATTATAATAATATTTTTTTAACCTTATTTACCAAATTTACCCTTTAACCATGGTAAAAAAAATATTTACGGAAGTAAATAATTATAATGTATAAAAATATAATTTACCTATTTACAAAATTTGGACCTCATGATTCCAAATATTTAATCCATTTTTCCAAATTTGAAATGCCGATTGGGCATAAATTAATTTAAAATTAATTCTCGTTGTCAAAAGAAAAAGCGTGTTTTTTAGAAATAATAACTATCAAAAGATTAAGAGTTGTTTATGTCCAGTTTAAATATGAAATTACATCCAATGACCAAAATTATATTAAATGATAAAAAATTTAATCTAATGATTATTTAAAACCACTCAAATGTATAATTTAATAGTATAAATTATTTCGATTAAAAAAGTTTTTTTTAATTAAAATTTAGTATTCTTCACTATTCATCAAAATATGAAATGTATCAGAAAAACACCCAAACTTATCCAAACTAAATTTTTATGTCTCGATTCTAAAAAATAAGTTTATTTTTTAAAATTTAATTTAAAAAAGTTTCAAATATTTTATTTAAAAATGGTTCTCCATTAAATGGTGGTAAAATTACATTTGTTGAAAAATAATTCTTTTATCTGAAAAAATGAATTTTTTCATATATTATATCTAAAAAACAGAATATGGATGTTAAAATTATATGAAGTATATAGAATTCATAATTTAGTTAATACTATTCATAACTGCTTTTTGAACAACTAGTTTGGTAAGTCGTGCTGCGCTCAAACTTGGTGTTGCATGTAGCACAGGTTATTGAATTTCTTTGAAGAGATAGTGTACTATGAAATCTTGGGGTGTTAGATATTCCATTAGGAAGCTTCTATAACTAAAAAATGAGGATTTTTTCTTTTGTTGATCCACACAGGGTCACATGTCACTGATCCACGACGAGCCGCTCTAAGGCTTGTCCTCATTGGGTTGTGTACTGCTGATCCAGAGATGGTCACTAGAATGATGATCTATATAGGTTCGAGGTGATTCTGATCCACATAGGGTCGCTATGATGCAGATCCACATAGGGCCGCTATGATTTTGATCACCACTGGGTTGCTATGATGTTGATCCACACATGGTCACTCTTAAATTGATAGCCAGCCACATGATTCCCCACACTCAGTGCACTTGATTTACGTAGAATCTACTCCAACAGATATCAGTCATTCATTAACTTCCACAAAGCCCCACAAATTATTAACCCAAAGGACTGTAATGTATTAAGGGTCCCAATCCAACCGATGACGCGTCAATATGACTCCTAGTCTAGGGGAAATTATTGTTTTAGTACTAAGGGCCCAGTTGGATTCAGGTTCGATCCATACCGTCCATACTCCAAATTTTTCCAAAACTCAGGTGGAATATCTCAAAATGACCATCTTGTTTCAAGGATCTCAACACCGTAGATGATTCATCAAATGGACATCAGATTTGTGAGATACGACCTTTTAAGCATATCATTGATGAAAAAGGTCTGGGTCCGGTCCGACCCAGTTGGTTCGAACCGACCCACCTCGACCTGGGCCTACCCGACCCAGTCTGGGTCTGACCTAGGTCAGACTTGACCCAACTCAAATCGGCTGGGCGGGCCTCAGTGGTCCGGGCCACGGTGGGCTCGTCCCGCTGGGCTGCGGACCGGCCCGACGCACCTTGGCTGGGCACGACCTTCTGGTCCACACAGGGTCATCTCCCCCTTCTGAAATGGACATTTTGTCCATTATATTTGTAAAGGCAGTGCCATGTGGCGATGCCCCTCTGTCAGTGGGATCCGTGAGGTGCAGGTTCCACTCCGCCACGGCACCTTCGGGCGCCGCCTCTCTTCCGTAGTCATCGTTGCCCACCGGCACCAGTCGCGAGTGCCGCCACACTGATGTCGCACTGGTGGAACTTATGTAGGACCCCAGGTGAGCTTTGGGGGTCCTTTTTCTCTTTCTATTTTCCCTATGGGCCTCCTAGGACACTGATTTTAGTGCGTGACTTCCAGATTCAATATTTCGTTAAGCTGAAAAATACACCCCCAAAGAACACAATTAATACTGAAGCGGCAGAGGTTCCAGGCCTTGTTCGTTTGGCGTGTTCCCTCCGCATTATCATCATATATAGTTGGTAGTAAACAATACATCGCATAGATAATGATTAACCCGATTCAAATTTTTCCCTCAACAACCACACACAATTTCATATGAATCGAAGATCAAATCATTTTGGATGATCCACATTCTTGATTTTTTTCTAGAACAAGGGATTAAATTAATAAAATCACAAGGATTTAAACAAAAAACCCTACCTCAAAAATGTAGGGGATGTCATGATTGTTGAAGAATAAAATACATTCGTTGAAGTCACATGCATTCGTTTATCCTCGATCGATTCATCCAATGATGTCGTTCAAAACAACGTTCTTCGGTTGTGGGGGGGGGGGGGTTGATCTTTGTGCTTCGTTAGAGTTATTTGGTTTTTCTATCAGGAATCCTTCCATAATCCTCCAATCCTCCTTTTTTCCAACATTTTAATAATCAAAAGGTGGAGTTAAGAGATTAATCCTCTTTTCAATTTTTTTGTTAATTGGTGTAATTAATGAACCATATTAATTAAATAATGGGTGGTTACACAATTGATGTGTAACCGAAATTTAATCTTCTTTATTAGAAGTCTGACCACCTCCATGGTCCCCACCACCATCACTCAAGAGGTGGTAGGAAAATAAAATAACATTTTTATGAAATTCTATTATTCATTCAAAAATTCTTTGAAACTAACTTCTTCCCTCAACCTACTGTGGTCAAAGTTACTCCTCCCTCAAGGGAATCACAGCATTGCGAAATCAACAGTGCCCTCAAATATCAATTCTGAGCACTAGTTCAAATGTTTGAAAATGCCACATGTGCGTTTACTGCACGTACCTTAAAATAAGTTGAAAAATCTTTTATAGGAACACTAGGCCCCAAAATTAGGTGTCGTGAATTTTTTCACCCTCGAAATAGTTCCATTTAATTAAAAAAATTACATGGAAATATGGGTCTTTAAATTCTTCCCACCTTAGGGCTTTTCATCCCTAAAAGACACAAAAAAGGTTAATAAAATAAATGTTGGTATTGATCATGCATCTGAGCCTCTAGCTCCAAGGTTCTCTCCTGGAGGTTCCAGTGCTGCCACCAAACTCACACAAGAGGAATCGACCACCCATGAAGTACCCTCTCATGTCGATCCTCTATCTCCATTGGGAACTCTGCAAACATCACCCCATTGTCATTGTCCAGCTTTCCCTAGTTGATAACATGCAATAGATCATGTACGTACCTCCTCAGCTGTGACACATGGAAAACATTATACACCTGGTGCATCTGTGGGGGAAGAGCTAGATGGTAAAACACTTCACCTAATATATTGATAATATGGAAAGGTCCAATGAACCATGTAGATAGCTTGTTTCCCTAGCCAAATCTCTTCAAACCTCGTCGAGGTGAGACCCATAGGAAGACATGGTCTCCTCGTCAAACTCCAAGGGTCTTTGTCTCATATCAACGTATGACTTCTTCATGCTCTGTGAAGTATTGATCTGCTAATGGATGATCTACACCTTCTCAGTGGTAGCTCGTACCAACTCTGTACACATAATTGCAGACTCCCCTGGGTTCGTCTAGAAAATAGATGATCTGTATGGTGGCCTATACAAGGCCTCAAAAGGAGCCATGCTGATGGTGGAGTGATAACTGTGGTTTTATGTGAAGTCCACCAATAGAAAGTGGTCCTTCCAACTACGGCCAAAATCAAGGATGCAAGAACGAAGCATATTCTCAAGTGTTTGTATGGTCTGCTTCATCTGACAATCTATCTAAGGATGGAAGGCAGTTCTCAAATGTAGCTGAGTCCTAAATGCCTCTTGTAATCCCTTCCACAAGAAGGATGTAAAATGAGCGTCACAATCTAAGAAGATCATCTATGGAACCCTGTGAAGCCATACAATCTCATGCATGTAGAGATGTCCCAAGCTCTCTACTAATCTCTTCTCTTGGATGGGTAGAATGTGGTCCAACTTGGTGATTTGGTCAATGATCACCCAGATGGAATCTTGTCCCCTAGATGTATGTGGTATCCCTATCACAAATTCCATGGATATATCATCTCACTTCCATTATTTTACCTCAAGTGGCTGAGCTAAGCCTGCTGGTACCTGATGCTCTGCCTTCACTTGCTGAGAAGTGAGGCATCTTGATACGAACTTGGCCACTGCTTTCTTCATCCTTGGCCACCAGTACTGGCACCAAGGGTCTTGGTACATCATCACCACTCCAAGATGTACCGCCATTCAGGGGTGTGTGGAACCCCCTCAACACCTCCTCTTATAGCTTCACAGGAACCTTGGTGTATCCTATGAAGATGATGACGTGCTACCCACCTTTAAAAAAATCCATCTGGATCATGTCCTGAGGATATTTGAGCATGTCATGCCTCGCTGTCCACGAAGGATATCTGCAATGTTGCTAGAGGCTCTGTCACCTCACTCAGAAACTATATACCGGCCTTCCTTTTGAGTATGTCTTCCACCACTTTCCCCTTCCCAGGAGTATAGACTATCTCAAATTCATAGTCCTATAAGAACAATAGCCATCATCATTTTCTCAAGTTCGGTTCCTTTTGTGAGAAGATATACTTCAGACTCTTGTGATCAATGTAGACAACAAAATGTTCACCCAACAAGTACGGATTCCACATCTTCAATAAGAAGAGAACTACTGATAAATCTAGGTCATGGGTAGCATAGTTTCTATCATGTTTTCTCAGCTGACGTAAGTAGTTGGAAATCACCACTCTCTCCTACATCAGTACACATCCTAGCCTAGTCCCTGATGCATTTCAGTAGAATACATACCCAATTCCCTCCTCCAGTAGCCTCAAGATGTGGGCACTCGTCAGTCTATTCCTCATCTTTTGAAAACTCTGTTGGCATCTATCCTTCCACATGAAGGTTTCTTCTTTCTTTTTAAAAGATGAAAAGGGTGTTGTAACTCTAAAAAAGTTGGGTACAAATCTCTGGTAGTACCCATCGAAACCCAGGAAACTATGCAAATCGGTCACACTTCTGGGTGGCTTCCATGAAAGCACTACCTCTATATTTTCTGGATCCCCTACAACTCACGCATATGAAAAAATGTTTCCCTGGAAGTGGACTTCCCATATCCATAACTGAAACTTCAAGAGCTTTCCATAAATCTGGCTCTCTCAGAGTGTATCCATAACTATCTAGGGGTGCGTGGCGTGCTCTTCCTCCAACGCCGAGTACACCAAGATGTCGTCAATGAATACTTCTTTGAAGTGGTCGAGGTAAGGCTGGAAGATCCTGTTCATGAGCCCCATGAACACTTCTGTAGAATTATTCACACAGAAGGGAATCACCAAGAATATTTAATGTTCATAAAGACATCTAAATGATGTCTTCAGTACGTCCTCGACCCATACCCTGAGATGATGATTGCCTGATCTGAGTTTTATCTTCGGAAACCATCGAACTCCCTTCAGCTGGTCAAAGAGATCATCAATCCTCGGTAGAGGATACTTGTTCTTTACGGTCACCTGATTTAGGAGCTGATAGTCCACACAACTCTTTAGACACCCATCTGAATTCTTGGCAAACAAAATCAGGTATTCCTATCAAGAAAAACTGGGCCTTATAAACCCCTTCCTCTGCAAGTCCTCAAACTGTACCTGCAACTCACAAAGCTCCGCAGAAGCCATCCAATATGATGGAGTAGATATTAGTGTTGTCCCTAGGTACTGGTCGATGTAAGATTTTACCACCATGTGAAGAGGTAGTCCCAAAACATCCATAGTAAAGACATCAGCATATTGTTCCCCCACTACAAGATATCTCAGACTCTTATTGTCAACTGCTCTGAGGGTAAGGCTAGCCAACTGATGTGTGATCAGATGCACCCACCTCCGGGAAAGTCCATCTTGGGTGGAAAATGTTCCCTTCTCGCTGGAGAATGAAAAAATAGTCCCATCATTGCCGACACACAACACATTGTGCCTAAAACAGTCAATCTGAGCATGGACCGTGGATAACTAGTCCATACCTAAGATGACATCGTAAGGCCTCGACGCTGCTACTAGGAGATCCCAGCCAAATCTCTCACCTCCTAGAGTAATATCACGCTACCATCACCATTGTGTGATCATCAAATCCCCTCCTGTATGAGTCTCTAATCGTAAGAATCGTGCAAATGGATCTACCAAAATCACTGAGCTCAAAACGAGAGCCATGGAAATGAAATAGTGACTAGAACCTGTGTCAATAAGTATTGAATCTGGGGTGGATTAAACACATATCATACCTAGAATCATTTCTGGAGCACTGTGGTCATAGGACTAAGCTGCATGAAGCTATGCTCGTCCATGTCCACCTGCTCACTGAGGATGGAGTGGACCTCCTGGAGGTGGTGGCGGTAGAACCTAAAATCACCACCCACCACCAGTTGCACGGCTTGCTCCTCTGCCACGTCCTCCACCCTATAATCCTTCGCATTCAAATATTTGCCTCTACCTTAGTGGTCCCTCAACCATCTGCTGATCGTCGGAAGGACAGTTCAAGCTGATGCGAACCATGTGGCCCTACCTGCTGTATGTAAAGTACAGCCTGCTCCTCTACTAGCCTGCTCTACCTCGTGATCTCTGAACCTTCAACCCTACATCCTGGGGTCATCCTCTAGAAGTTCTAGCCCTCTTGGACCTCTACATCATTTTCCTACTGCCTACTATATATGACTCGACTACCTGTCGTCCGATGGTGGTTCTCACTATCGATGTCTACTCAGCTAAGAATATCTCCACCAATAAATCTCTCTCAAGTACTCCAGCCTATGTTGGAATATTGAGTGATATCATCGATGATCTAATCTCCCGATGGAGACCATGATCAAGGGTTCATGCCCTGAAGAATGGTTCCCTTACAATGTAGGTGGAGTAGTGCGAGAGGTCAGTGAATCTCGCCGAGTACTAGGCTACAATCAGGATGCCCTACTGTAAGTATAGGAGCTCTTGAATACCCACAGAGCATAATTTCACTGGAACGAGCACTGCCCTGAAGAGGCTCTCAAAGTCCTTCTAGGTGAGGGTTGCCTCATTAGGTAACTAGAGCATCGTGATCTTCCATCTTCCTGCCATTCCCTAGAAAAGACTAGCAGCTAGGATCACCATCTGCTCTATTGGTGTGCCAACTAGGTGGAAAACTCTCGCCACAACCTCCAGCTAGTCCTCAGCTGCCTATGGATCTGTATCACCTAGAAATATCAGAGGCCCTTATCATTGGAACTAATGAAATACGCTCAGTTGGAATGAACCATTCATTAGTGGGGCTAGTAAAAACTATTTACTAACAGGTAGTGGTGCTGCTAGTGCACCTCTTGAAAGTGCTATTGTTGTAAGATGTCCCAACACCGAATCCTCATCACTCTGTGGGCCATCATCCTGAACTCTCTTTGGATTCTTGGCTAGTTGTCTACATGGAGGCATCCTGAAAAGAAATAGGTGATTTGTAGTCATTAAGTTATATCTAGAGAGCTACTCAAGAGAGATCAAAAGTAAAACATTTCCAAAAAAAACACAATCAGTGTTTTCGTGCACTAAGTCATAAATAAGAAATCAGGGTCTTAGTGTATGGATATGTCGGCAACTGCACCAACACTAGATTCCCCGAACTAAAAACCATACATAAAACACTAAACACTATTTCACTATTGAAAAGATCAGAGTCCTAGTTCTTCGGTAGAAATGACTCCTCTAATACCACTTTGTCATGACCCATCCCTCGGGGCCCGTGCTGTGACTTCCCGAAGCATACCTTCCATAGTCCATGGGTTAGGGACTTGCACTAGAAAGGCATTTCCCTAAAATTGGGAAGGCATTGAATTTGAGCCTGCAAACACACAAACCAATAACACGACAAGATGCAAACCACGTATTAAAACTATAGTAGTAAAAGAATGTACTGAAAGTAAAGGGGGATGGAATACAAACCCAACTGAAAGAAACAACTACAAAAGAAAAAAACTCTTGATATCGTCCACCAAGGATCCTACCTGAAGGGTAGGTATAGCTCGTCTCTGTAGCTCTCCACTTTAAACAGTCACCTCCATGTACTGCCAGGTCCTGGCTCCCTAAAGTCTCAACCAAGATGCTCATCGTCTACACAAGACACAATAAGGTGCAGTGGAATCCCTTGTAGGGGTGAGTATAATAATACCCAGTAGGGCCCCCGAGACTGCCGAAGGACTCCTAGAATTCCAAAAAAGAAAAACCACAAATAAAAACATTAATCATAAAGCACAAAGTAGAGACAGATCACACCAAGTATACAACTCAAAGTTTAGAAATAAAGATGATTAGCCATAGTCTATATAATTTTTTCTGTTAGGACGTATCCACAACTGAACCAAAAAAGGAGTTGTTCCATTTTCAATCCACACAGGTTCATATGTCACTGATCCACAATGGTCCACTCAAATATTGATCCTCATTGGGCTGCGCGATGCGGATCAACGCAGGGTCACTGGAATGCTGATCCACACAGGGTTGCTATGATGTCGATCCACACAGGGTTGCTATGATGTTGATCCATATAGTGTCTCTATGATGTGGATCCACACATGGTCACTATGACGATGATCCAAAAAGGTTATCTATGATTTTTATCCACATAGGGCTTCTATGATGTTGATCCACATAGGGTCTCTGTTCAATTGACATCCAACCACAAGATTCCCCACACTTGGTGCACTTGACTTATGTAGAATCTACTCCTCAAGATATCGGTCATGCCTCAACTGACACAAATCACAACAAAGGAGTAACCAAATATACCAACATGTCATAATGGTCCAAACACAATAGAAAACACGTCAATCAGACGTCTGGTCTGTTATTTATAAGAATTTCAGTAATGAGGGCCCGATTGGATTTGAGTTCGATCCATCTTGTCATACTCCAAATTTCTCCAAAACTCGAGTGAAGTATCTCAAAATGACCATCTTGTTCCATGGATCCCATCTCCTCAGATGGTTCATCAAATGGATGTATGATTTGTGAGATATTGTATTTTAAGTGTATATGGGCCGAAAAGGGTCTATATCCAATTTGACCCAGTCAGACTGACCTGACCTGCCACGACCGGGATCAGTCAGACCCGGTACAGACCACCTTGGCTGGGCGAGACCCACCGGGCTATGCAAGGTCGGATCCCCCTTCCCGAAAAGACATTTTGTACATTCAGTTTCTAACATCGATGCCACATGGTGCCGCCCCATCTTAGTGGGACCCACGGGGCGCGGGTCCCCCTCCACCACTGCCCGAAGTCACAGCCTCCCTCCGCAGTGCATGGTGATGCGCTGCCCTGTTGCCCACGTGGTCAGCTAATGCTGTCTTCCCCTTCTATCTGCCACGACACCTATGGGTGCCACCACTCCACCATGCCCGGTGGGAGTCGTCCACCATCGTCACCCGTCGGTGCTAGTCGCCAGCACCCGTGCCATGCCGACAGGGCTTTCGCGGTCTACTAGGCGATCTTCGATGGTCCGTTTTCTCTTCCAATTTCACCTACGGGCCTCCTGGGATGCATCTGTCATAGCGTGACATCTGGATTCAAGATTCTGTCGAGTTGAAAAGTCCTCCCCAAAGAACGGGACAAAAACTGAAGCGGCGGAGGGTCCATACCTTGTTTTTTTGGCCTGTGCCCTCCACTTTCACATAATATCAAGTGGGTAGTAAACAATACATCACAAAAATAATGATTAACCCCATTCCATACTTTCCCTCAATAGCCACCTGCAATTTCATACAAATCATAGAACAACCCATTTTTTATCCATGTTCGTCAATTGTTTTCTAGAAAGAGGGTTTGAATTAATAAAATCACATGAATTTAAACAAAAATCCAATCCTAGAAAATGTAGGGGATGTTGCGGTTGTGGAAGAAGAAACAATGTTCATTGAATCCGTCAGTGTTCTTCGATCCCATATCTATTCTTCCAAAGACGTAGTTTAAGCCCCTATTCTTCATATGAGGGGGTGATCATTGCCGCTTCATCAGAGTTCTTCGGTTTTACCATCAATAATCCTTCCATGATCCCCAATCCTCCTTTTTTCCAATGTTTTGATAATCAAAAGGAAGAGTTAAGAGATTAATCGTCTTTTAAAATAATGGTTCATTAAATGGTGTAATTAATGAACCATATTTATTAAATGAGGGGAGGTTAAACAATTGATGTGTAACTAGAATTTAATATCCCTCATTAAAATTCTGACATCCTCTATGGTCCCCGCCACCATCACTCATGAGGTGGTATAAAAATAAAATAACATTTTTATGTTATTATATGATTCATTCAAAAAGTCTGTAAAACTAACTTCTTCCCTCGACCTACTACAATCTAAGTTAGTCATCCCTTAAGAAAATCCCAGCATTTTAAATTCTAACGGTGCCCTCAGATTTCAATTTCGATAACCGGTTCAAAAGTTAGAAAAATATGCCTGTACATTTACTAAACATAACATAAAATAAGTTCAAAAATCCATTCCAAGCACACCAGGCCCCAGAATCTAGAATTGTCAATTTTAAAATCCTCGGAATAGTTCCATTTAATTAAAAACATTACATAGAAAATTCAGGTCTTTACATACAAGGTAGTCTTCCCCTTCTCTAGATATCTCTTTATGGAGAGGTCATCCAATCTCAAAAAAAAATTACAAAGAGGTTCTCGAATCATCAAGTTCAACTGTTTATGGTTCCCCATAAACTTCAGGTAGCACGCTATTCCCATAAGTAGGAGACTATCAAAGCCATCCTCTTTGGTATGATTAGATGGAGGTCTACATGTTTGATGAAAAGAAGTCTAATGTGGATATATATAAAGAGTTATAAAAAACACCCCCCTCTATCATGTGCTTTCCCCTAGACACCACTAACTATGAGATCACTGTTGAGCTAGAGAAGAAGTGTATTTCTTTATTTATGAAGTAATATGTGGGCCACTCATCAGCGACTAATGGATCGACATCTTCATTAACCAAGATAAAAGTTTCACCTCTATATAACTAATATACATTGTTGTTGGCTAGACCTGGCTGCTATCTCCATGGAATAGTATCCAAAACTAGAAAAGAATAGAAAAAATATGCAACACACTTATACCCATTTGACCATGACTCTTCTACAGTTGATATTCGATTTGGCATCATGAATCTTTATTCGTGGATGGGGATATTATGGAGCATTACACTTTTATTCTCCCTTGGAATAGATGATCCCTTTAGATACGACACCCTACAATTTTATAGCCTTTGGAACGATCAAGAGATAGGGAAATGATCTGGCTATTTGGACACTATAATAGACTTACTCTATTCCAATAGTGGCCAGAAATTATGGACCGAGGGGGGGGGGTATCCAACAAGACGTCAAACTGGGCCCCTCAAAATAATAAGAATACATTTCAAACACGGAGACTAATGTTTCAATCACTCGAAAATATTCATGTGAGAAATGATTCTCATCACAGGTCACTGTTTCACCCAGATCCTATACGATCACAATTATACCACATCGGGCATGCTGATATATAATTTGGGGTATCAGTCATGCTGGAGAAGAACCATCACATCGGTCTAGGGGAATATCTATCGTTATCTCCACCTCTCGAATCATCGATTCCTGAGAGAATTTGGGACATATCAGTAGTAGTTTAAAGTGAACCCTATCCCACTAGGATGGGGAATTTATATCTCAACCACCATCCCTGAGATCATCATCCCCTAAGAGGACCCTAGAAACATCATCAGTGATCCCAAAGAAATCCCTCCCCACTGGGTTGGGTGCATTTATATCTTCATGTACGTACAAAGAGTTATCAAATCTTGGAACAGAGAAAATGTATCCTCAAAAATTAGACCAATCAGGGCCAACTGTAGCCTTGAATAACCCCCACCCCAAAGGGCTGTGGGAATTTTCAACATCATCACCACCATAGAGGGAAAGAGTACTCTTTATATTGGTAGATATGATAAATGGTCGGCATCCCACCAACCGTGAGCATACCTTTGCTTGTTGGGTCCCATTATATAACACTGACCGGGAATTCCCACATGATAACTATTTATAGAGAAAAGTGGGATAAACATGTAGTGAGGATATTTAAAACCTTCTGGTCTTCATAAAAAATGGACCAAGAAGGGCAAGGGTTTGAATAATGCCACTGATGGTAGCTGTGCATAATCATCATGTTATTTCAAAAGCGATGGCACAACCACCATTGTCCGATATTCCTCTATGAATGTCATCGCTATCAATATGGTTGATATTGATCAAAAATCAATTATAGAGGGCCTTGAAATGGAAAACATACATTGGGAGGAGGATAACTTGAATGCACCAAATGAGGATGCGTGCACCCAAAACTAGAGACAGATCCAAAAAATATGAATTTTTTATATCGAGGGTCTAGCTCCCCGAAAAAATGATGCCAAGGAGAAGGGTATAGCCACATTCCGATCACCTCCAAGCAGAAAAAAGTTTCCCTCCCTAGAGTACCTATTGTCACAATATGAGAGGGAAATAAAAGCTCCTTAGAATCTTAATGAGGAGTTACAAAGGATCAATATTTATGTGGGGTATCGTCTCCAAGCAGAGATAATTGTTCTCCCTCCCACATATAATCTATCCTCAAGGGAAGCTTTATAATATCATATTATCTCTAGGACTATGAAATAAACCCACGTGCATGAGGAAGTCACAATTGATAATGAATTCCCTCTGTTGTGGTAACAGCCACTTCCCCGCCAGGATAACCTTTCAGCCCTAGGAAATGTTGAAAATAGGTAGGAGATAAAAAACGGGGCCACCTTATTAAACAATTCCGGCTCCCTATAGGTAGGAGATGGTCTAGGAATCAATTACCTTAGAACACTACAATGTCATCACGTCCCTATCTACTTGAATGGAATCAATGGAAGGGAAGAACATGCCTATGCATCTTGAAAGGAACTCATATCCCAAATGAGTCGATGATACCCCAAATCCTCCCAACTTTATAAATCCAACCTTCTCAATTCTGATGGTGTGGGCAACCCCGATAAGCATCTCACACACTTTTTTCCCAATTCGGGTTGTTTATGGGCCCTCGATGTCAATAGGAGGCAACCAAGCTAATTTTTTTTCTATAGACTCTCTCAGAGCCATCATTCGTTTGGTATGGTAGCCTACCAGGAGGATTTGTGTCATGATGGGAAGACCTCTGTTGTCAATTTAGTTACCATGTCAGTTCTACAATGGGGAAGACAAAAATCATCAACCTAAAAAACAAAAAACAACATGTAAATTATAGGTTTTATGATTTCATAGTATGGTGGAAGGGTTTGACTTACAAACTCAACGTCCCCCTCTTGCAAGAGAAGCTTATGGAACTCTATTTCTAAAATATTAGGGATGATTTGTAGACACCCCTCATTCAAATGAAATATCTTGACATATTCCGCGAATATATTAAAATAGAATAATGCCTTGAAGAGGCTATTCATTGGACTTGTTCCAAAGCATGAATCATCCGCGTGCCAAAAGGAAAATGGCCAACCATAATGGAAGCTGCAGCTATCACTCTCAAGCGAGTAGAATAACAATTCCAAATTCCAAAGAAGGCCATGAACCATCTAACACCTCTTATCAAGAAGTGACAACCATGGAATCTCCCTTATCCAGAATCACAGAGAAATCAAGGTCATTTGAGATTTGAATAATGGATGAATAATGTGTACTCATTACAGAATGAGTAGGTCCTTGGTTATTTCTTGGTAGCTATAGGAAATAACCTACTTATGATTCTTCAACCTAGGAATCCTAATGTGTTCAAACTCACATATTGGATTGATTATTTCCCTTTCCATATATGGTTGGGGCATAATATCTAGAATTGTTTCATATTCAAATACATCCTTTAAGGCATGATTGATTCTGGAAAATTGGTGCTAGATAATTCCCTAGAGAGAGTGGTTTGCATAACCATGGTCCAAATGGATGAAGAGGATGATTATAATATTGTCCCGGCAAGACCTTCCCAATAATTTAACTATTGGATGGTTTGGAAGTTATTTGATCAAGCCCATGCTACTCTAAGAGAACAACTGCATAGGCCAACAATTACTCCCCCACCCATGGAAGTGGAGTCAGATGAGCACCCCAAATGTGGGCATGGCCACCAGCAGTGGAATGAACTAGTATAGAAAGTTTCATATTCTCCTCTAAATAAGTCATTAACCGTCATTAGTTTCCTCCCCATGACATTGGAAATGCGGACACCACCCCACCAAATTAAATCATCATCAGATGAGGAGCTCATCATTGTTTTTGTTAACATAATACAGTTGAAAAAGCAATTATCTGATGATGAGTATGCCCTCAAATATGGCCTTCTTGTATATAACTAGGGAATAGGAGGATTCATTCACCCGATCCTAGGATATAGGGGACAACACAGACATGGTCAAACACAATATTCTTGTCATATCCACATGGAGGACAAATGTGCAATCAGTACTCATGGAAAAGAACTCCAATGGGCACTGAAAAGGAAATGAGGTTCCTTGGAGTCCTCCAGTAGTAACCCACATTTAATTTTCTTGCATGAACGCTTAGCAGGGGTTCAATATGATCTTCCCAAGAAAAGGTGAAGGCCAGTGTGACCTACACCACTGGAAGAAGATACCCCCTCAACCACTGCACAAGATCTAGGTCAATCAAAATCAGCTACATCAACTCTTGAACCACATTCCATAGCCCCTGAGCCACATGCACAATAGAATCCTCGTATTGGGAAGTGTAGACCTCTACAATAAAATTATAATGTTCTAAAATAGATTGGGGTAGTCTCATCCAATCTCTCAATCTTGGATGCACTCTTTCTTTCAAAATACCTTAGGGAGGCACTCGTCAATGCCCTTTGGATCCCACAGAAATTCAATATAGAAGTTGATACCTCCAAGGTATGACGAGTGGAGACTATGTCATTATAATTCCATGTTTCCATTTCATTCACTGATCAAGATCAAGAGGTGTCCATCCAAGGGCACTTAATACCCTTATACATATTATATAGAATCAATAATTTCAATGCCCAAAGGGAGATAATTGATAATGTATTAAGGATCAACCTTTTCCCCACCCAGACCCTCTAATGACTAGGGTATAGTGAAGGGGGTTTAACCCCTAAAAATATATCCATCGAGGGATATTTATGGTGTGAGAAGAAACTCATAGGGAAGATAAAAAACAAAGACTAATTTTGGGATCTCACATCTGATGCCATGTCGGTGCTTCTCTAGAATGATACTACATATAATGCCTTTATTGGAAGACCATGGCTCCATAGACACTTCATGGTACCATAAACATTCCATAAATTTCTAAATTACCCCATCAATATAAAGGTTGGAATACTATATGGTGATAGCTCCCACTTTATGTCTTGTGGAGCCATATATGCCGAAGTAGATTTCTATAATAAGAGAGTCATGAAACTGGTGGTGGATGATGATATAAAAGGTGAATCACCTAATGGATTAAGAATGTCCACTATCAATCCCTGGGGCATGATCGATGATAATTATGGGCTCCCTATAAACATGGATGAGTTAGAATATTTGACCCCATAAGTCTAAAACTCTACTTTCCCCATTGAAAATAATCTCCGGCATCTCTATGAGAAAACCAGAATGACATAGGATTTTGATGTCTCTTCTAATGTCCTGCCTCACCCAAATACTGAGAGAAAGGACCTCAGACTACCATCTTCACCTACACACATCTTTATAGACTCATAAATGGATGAGTATGATCTCAAAAATTCCCCTACATCATTCATGGAAAGAATCTCCGCTACCATAGAGGAGCTGAAGTAGATAAATCTAGGGACAAAAGAAGACCCGTGACCTACCTTGATTAGTTCCTCCATACCTCTTGAATATTAAGAAATGTACATCATATTTCTAAAGCAACACTAATATTTGTTATCATGGAATTATACAGAAATACCAGGACTAAATCTAAATGTGTCTACACACCATCTCAAATTTTCACGATGAGCATAAAGGATTCAAGAAAGAATCTAGAAGGATGAACCTATCCCATTACACCAATGTGGATGTGAAAGTAGACAAGTTTATCAAATACAAAATTGTCTGAGAAGTGAAATACCCGAGTTGTCTTGAAAACATCATCCTCATAAAGAAAAAGAATGAGTATATTATGGTCTATACTAACATCAGAGACCTTAATTGGTATTTCCCAAAGGGTGATTTCCCATTACTTATCACAAAACTATTTATTGATGAAACTGTTGACTTATAGGACCTTTCTCTCATGGATGGGTACATAGTGTACAGTCAATTCAAGATGGACCCTGAGGATGAATAATCCACTACATTCAGAGAACCTCAAGGGATCTTATGCTATTAGTCCATTCCTATTGGATTAAATAATGTGGGCACCACATATCAGTGAATCATGTATCGCATCTTTAAGAAATTCTTGGAATAAATAGAGGAGTGTTATGTCGATGACCTGGCCATTAAATCCCAATAGGGATGTGATCACTTCTTGAATCTCCAAGAAATATTTGACATGCTGTGACAACATAGTATAAAGATGAATCATCTAGAATGTGCCTTCAGGGTAACATCAGGCATGTTCCTTGGATTTTTGTTATTCCACCATGGAATTGAGGTTGACCTGGAAAAGACTAGATCTATCCTAATAATGTCACCCCCTAGAAATTTTAAATAACTGAGGGGACTCCCAAGGAACCTCTCTTCCATTCCATGATTCATAAACAACCTATCTGGGAAATCCCTCCCCATCAACAATCTAATGAATAAGAGAGTCACCAATCAATGGGATGATGAATTTCATAAATCCTTCAAAAGTATCAAAGAGTACTTGTTGCACCCACCAGTTTTAATGCCTATGGTGGAAGGGAGTCCACTCGTATTATATGTTGCCACTATGGAACACACATTAGGAACCCTTCTTGAAAATAGGAATGATGTGGAAAGAGAGAATAATGTCCACTACCTTAGATAGGCCATGTTAGGTACCGAAACTAGACATTCAGATGTTAGAATGAACTTCCTCGCACTTATCTTTTTAGTGAAAAAGCTGAGGCACTATATGTAGCACCACAAGGTCCACCTAGTCTCTCATATTAACATGCTCATGTACATCCATGGACACCCCATGTTGACTGGACGCTTGGCTCGATGTGTGGTCATTCTACTGCAATTTGAAATTTTATTCATATCTTAGAATTTGGTGAAAGGGTGAGCCCTAGCTGATTTCATCGCAGCGCACCATGCCCCCAAAAAATACACCAAAATACACTGATTTCCCTAATTAAGAGGTATTTTTTGCGCATGAAACTCCCAAAACATGGTAGATGTACATTGATGGCGCCTCCCAGAGTTCTATAGGTACCATAATGGAGAACTCAAAACTCGATTAGGTTGGTCAAGGGATTTTATTTTTTCCCCAGATAGAGAATTTTACCTATTCTGAATTACTATACAAAGGAAACACAAATAATGAATCAGAATTCCAAGCCATCATAGCTAGATAAGAAAAACCCCAACAGCCGCACATAGCCTACATGAAATTCAATGGGGATTTATATTTATTGATAATGCTAGTTAATGGAAAATATGCCATAAAAAAGGAGGAATTACCCCCCCATTGGATATGTCATGGTACTAATGGTGTAATTTCCCTTTGTTCGCACACTGCATTATGTCTCCCTATTGCAGAATGATCACACTGATGCACTAGGAAATGTAGACATCATTTTGGTTGACCCTGATCTGGATGAAGCAACCATCCATATTACAAATTGATGAATAGTGTCATCAATTATAGTATGCAATACTGAAGACACCCACCAAGTCAACACCACCCTAGAGAATGATGAACCAATGACCACCACTAGATGGATGGAGCCCAAAATCAGATATCTTTGAGATGGGACTCTCCAAGCAGATTAGGCCGGAAGGGAATAGATTCAGCACCAGGTATCGAACTTCACTCTATACAATGGCCCAAATGAAAAGAAAATAATTTATATGTGATTATTTGATTAAATTCTCCCCATATTTATAAAATAAAGAGAATTTATCACTATCATGTATGATGTCCTCATAGTCTCTCATGGAACCAATCAATCTAAAACCATTCTCTCCCACAAAATCAGTTGGTTGGGATATTACTAGAAAACCATGATAAAAGATTGGGTGGAATTCACCATGAAATTTCACAAATTCCATATCCATGAAAACATCAACTGTTGTTCACTAGAATTACGAAATTTTGCTAAATTTTCCATTCTATTCACCATTTGGGGGTGGATGTTGTGGGTCTATATCCCCCATCCACATTTAGGTAGTTCACGTACATCCTTACTACTACCGACTTCATTTCAAAGTGGGCTGATGAAATACCCCTCAAGGAAGTAAATATAAGGAATATAATCAACTTCATGAAATCCCATATCATCACTAGGATCAGAGTCCTTCAATTAAAAATGAAGGGAAATTGAACCAACTTCTATTCCAGGGAGTTCAAGAAGCATTAACCAGAGTAAAAAATTGATTCCAATCACTCATTGTGTTATTATGTAGTGCAAAATGGATAGATAGAGGCATTCAATAAGACTATTTCTAACATACATTAGAAGATGGTGAACAAGGATAATAATTATTTTCTAGATAAACTCCCCCAAGATTTGTGGGCCTACCATACCACCATGTTTACTACTGCACAAGAAATGCCATACTGACTAGTATATGGGGCCAAGGATGTGTTTCTGATAGTGGTCCATATTCCCTCACACCAAATATCCATTTTTATAGCTCTCAGATGATGAAAACCCATTGAAATTCATAGATGAGTTGGAAATACTACATGAGAAGAGGTTGTGAACACTACACAACCTTTAAGACCATCAAAATCATATTTCACAAGCTTTTATTAAAAATGTTCACCTCTTCTCATTCCTTCTGGGATAACTAGTGTCGGATCTTAGAACCCCAATGATACTGGTAAAGAATCCCCTAAAATGGATCCCACGTGGGAAGGGCCTTACATCCTACACAAATTTCATTATAATGGATCCTACTCACCCTCCAAGATGCATGGGAACTGTGTTACACCATAAAAAATGTGAGATTTCTCACGAAATACTTCATATTGTAGTTAACAAGACATGATTTCATATTAGAGTAAGCCCCATGATTCATCTTCACTACATAATGTTAAACTGTGTGGAAAATATCATACTCACTAGATGACGTTAAATTACATGGACCATCTCATCCTCACCGTAAGATGGTAAACTACTAGAAAAATATCATCCAAAACACATGATGTTAAACTGTATAGAGTTTTTACTTACTAAAAGACATCAAGATACACACCCAATTTCCTCACCGCATCACCTAATACTACACAAACCCACAACTCCCCTTCCCCTTCATATTGGGTAATCCATTGTCGTTGTTGCTTGATGTTAAACTTCTTGGTCATTGTCCATATTACATGATATTAAACTGCTTAGTTTCTCCATAACTACATGTGGCCTGATTCACATTCGCAGTGAGATACATTGGGACGCCTTGATCCTATATCATGGACTAGAAATTCATCACCCAAAATGCATGTGTTATACCCCTCTATTGTTATTCACTATAAGGGAACCTATGTAACTCCTTGTTTCTCACACTGAGCATGACCCACATGATCTTATAAATTATTGTAGGAACTAACACTAAAAATAAAGGCATAGAGGTACACAATGGATCCATTATGGTCTCGAGTGAAAGACCATAAAAGTCATGCAATAATTCCTCACTGCATGACATTAAACTACATAGTCAATGTTGTGGATGCACAACATTAACTGCATGGTCCTCCATGAACTACATGTTGTTTGATTCTCATCCCCACGAGAAATGAAGGGATTACCAAACATCTATTCTTGGTCCCAAACATCATGTACCCACCAATTCACATCAATACACCTTTGTCTACATCGTATGAAATTAAATTGAATTGATCTTCAAGAACTATGTGTAGCTTAATTCCTACCCATACAGGATACCTAGTGATGCATAGATCTCCAATCCTAGGCCAATCTTCAGATATCAGTGGAAATAATTCCCACCACTAGCTATGGTTCATACATGCATAAATTATTTCCTTTTCCAGAACTATGTGTGGCTTGATTCTCATCTTCATAAGATACATAGTGACACCCATAAAATTTATCTTTAGGCAGAGTCATAGCCATAACCCTTTATATCCCTTTGGCATGAGTCTTCCTAGAAAGGTGTGTGGTGTGGTTGAGACCAATTTGGTCCTCGTTCACATCAGATTACATCATGACACCATGAAACACAACCCCATGTTTAGAACTCCACCTTAATGTTTGGTCCACCTAACCCTAAAGCTGTGCACACATGTCCCTGTGATGTGACATTAAACTATTCTGCATCATCATCACAATATGATGTTAAACAACATGAAAAATTTCATCCAAAACACATGATGTTAAAAATTACAAAGTTCATCTTTACTGTAATACATTAAACTGCATGACCACCTAGAACTAAGTGTGACTTGATTATCATTTTAATGGCATATGTAGTGATGCCCAAGTTCCCATTATTAGGCCCATCCGCAACATTTCCACCATTCACACTGATTCATACATCCTTACCACATGATGTTAAACTATACTAAATCATTTCATTACCTCATTATGTTAAAGTACACAAAATCTTCTCCTTACCACATGATGCTAAACTGCATGGAAGTATGTCCTTACTACACGAACTTAAACTGAACAGCTTGATGTCCTTACCACATGACAATAAAATAAACATATGAAAACATGTCCCAACTATATGACAATAAATTTTAAAGACCATCTCTTATTTTTCACTCCTCATCAGAAGACCATAAGAGACTTACCTCATCCAACCAGTGTACGGGGTGCTTCCACCATCCTTTTAGAGAATCTCAAATCCATATACCAAAATTCATGGATTGAGTGTCTCATGACATCATTAACCTTCCATGGACCTTGGTAATGATACCCATATTCAAGGACCATTTTCATGAATATGAATTCATGCCCATGGATGCTACATATGCACCTATGTCCATCAACCAAATTTGTTACTCTAAAAAAAGGACATCCCAATTTTCATGTGCCCTAACCTCTTCACAGTAGCATTAAACACCCCAGTGTGTCTAAACCACTCCTTTTATGACTGTACATCATCATTACTCACAACCTGGGAAACTCAATCCATGATTTTTTTATTTTACATTCCATGATTTAGAAGACGTTAGAGGACTCTTAACCCTAGGTATCCTAATTAGCCTCTTGTTTCATATCCTCTATTTTAGGTCCATGATGGTCCTGACCCTAAAATGTAAATGATTTTTTCAAAGCTATATGACCTTAAAATGTACCACATAATGGTCCAAATGAAAATACATTAAAATGACAATGGAAGAGAAACAAAACTTATCAGACTGAAAACTTGCAAAGGGTGACCTGAGAAAAATTCAAGTCTCCTCCCACAAAACTTTTAATACGAGGAGTTTGGGAAAATATTAGGGTGAAAAAATAAATGATTAAAAGGTCATAAGGTTCATAGACCTACTAAAATCAAGGCTTTCCTCACTTGAACAACTAGTCAATGAAAAATTTAGGGCAAAATGTTTCACATCTCCTCACCGTGAGAATATGTTTGGTAGGTGGTGAGATAACCATTAGGGCATTCGAACCCACCTTGTATTTTTTGTTTTACAAAAAACACACTATGTTTGTTTGGGTGCCTCGAATCATCATAACCATCCATGGCCCCTGTATAGAATATGTGGATTTAGTGACCCATTGATTGACTATACATGCATTCCCATGGATCCTACATAAGCGCCTATGGTTATCAACCAAATGTGACAATATTAAAAGAAAATTTGATTTATCATGAGTCCTAACGTCAAAAAATAAGCACTAAACACCTTGGTGTGTATGAATCACTCCTTGTATGACTGTACCATACCATTCTCTATATTCGAGCACCCCAGATCGTGATTTATAGTCCCTATACCAAACTATCCAAGCAGATTCAATTCCCTTAGTGTTACATCATCAAGTTTCATACACTTTATCAAAGATGGATTGTGAAACTTTATTTTCTAGCCTTTTATGGCCCATTTCACATGGTTTTAAACCACATGGTGTAGATCTCGAGCTTCATTTTATGATCTAGCTACCCTAGGTTCCAGAACCCTTCCGAGAAAGCTTCCTTCCCATATCCAACTTCATCATCTAGATTTTTAAGTCTTCTAAAATATTGCATATCCCTAGAAAATAATTGGATATCATATTTTTTTGTCCATTCTACCAACACATAAGGGCTTGGAACCACCAACTGAATGCATATTCTTCTTTTTTGAAAGGGGATTCGATCCTTGTGAGCCTTTGAAACACCACAAAAAAACCTGGACTTCCAAAATTTATAGGGACATACCCAGCATGTATGCACCATCTCATATTCATGGACTCAAACTATTAGATTATGATTTATTTCATCCATACCTCAAATACCCAAGTGGGGTTTTAATCCTTGTTATTCCAACCTCATCAATATTACCTCTATGGATCTTCCATATCCCTTGGAAAAGATACTCTACCTCAAGGGAAACCTTTACTTGTCTATGAATATATTCCCCTGGCTCCTGCATATCTACATATGGGCATCAACCAAGTGTTTCAATCTATAAAAAGGAATTTTGATCCTCATGATCCTCAGAAACATCACTATAGGATCTAGCACCTTAGAGTTCATTGGTTCATTCCTAGCATGTCAGCAGTATATCCCTTGACTATACAGATAGTCTGAGCTAAAAGACCTTAAACTAATGAAATATAAGGTTCTATATAAATGACCATAAAATAAAAGAAACATTAGGTCTGAGCTAAAATACCTTAAATTAAAAGCAACATCAGGTCCAAGATAAAATACCTTAATCTAAAAGCAACATCAGGTCCATGTTTTTTATTTTCTTTTTTTGGAAAGGAATTAATTTTCCTTCAAACTGAGCCCTTGTTCCCATTAACGTCGCTCCAGGGGGGGGGGTAATTTTGGACTCCCACCAAATAAGAATCAGTAAAATCACAAAGGACAAAATACCCAAATATGGGTATTATTTTCCCTACAAAATCAAAGGAAGGGGTGGGTGATTGAAAACTCATGGATGACATTTGTATCTGAGGGTTGTGAGATCACGTGACCATTTCAAGGTCATGAGAAGTGTCCACTCATGATGTATAACCTACAACAAGTCTCGTGGATCCCCCATCAACAAACCTACCCAATCTTGTGAATCCCCCCCAGAAAATCAAATGAGTGCCCACAAGATGCATAGTTTTTCATTGGAAAGTTCCTTAAAACCCCCAAAAATCCTTCAAAAATAAAGAAGGATGATATTCAAAGATAGGTACCCCAATAGTCGCAAATATCATACACCAAATTTTTATTGGGGAGAATAATATCCCATTATGATATTTGATCTAAATTATAAGACCATTGAGCTTTCATCACAAGAACTAAAAGTGATAAAGGGAAGGATGTGGGAGGGGTTGGGAGTCACTGATAGACATGAAATTTGAACCCCGCTTGATCTGTGAGACTTTTCAAGTCCTCAATGAAATGTCTAACTCACCTCACGCAAACCCTCTATCTTGTCAACCTCACGGCACAGAAGTCCTCGGGAGTGTATAAAACTCTGTGGTGCTTTAAGGATAGGAGGATATACCTATCCACTACATTCTTGAATAATCTCTATATGATCCAAATTTTTCAAGAGAGACATCATCCAATAATCAATTAAAATCTAACATATTACTCATGACAACTGAAATGATCCTTATCCTTTTTAAAATAAAAATTAAAACAAAAAGGGTGCAGTCATGTGGGGTTCACAGTCACTGAATGACATGCATCACACACCTAACGACCAGAGCATGTAGTGGAATTATCACTATATCTCATAGAATCTCTTTGACTTGTCATCCTCATCTTTAGGACATGGAATTCTTGCACACCCATATGTGTCCCATATTGGTCACGTGACACATCTTCAAAAAATTGAAGAAATTCACTTGACAATACACATGTGATCTCGCATGACTCCCAAACACTGTTACATTAAAAAAACGGATCAAAATAGAGGATGTGATATATACTTGGGGTTTCCAAAAGGCATACAATGCACCCACAATGATATCCCACGAGACCCCGGACAATTCACAAAATGTATTACGAGTGTCTTCTCATTGGAACTTGGATCTTGCGAACACCATTAAACATCTAAACATGAAAACATTAAAGTCCTTCAACATGTCCTCATGATAAAAAAAAGTCTCTAATAATCATAAATAATCTGATGAAAGAAGAAACACATCGTTGCTGAAAATCTGGCAACGCTGTCAAAGCTGTCTACTAAAAAGACTTGCAAAACTATGTGGTGCCAGGCTCCTCTTCCAGCTCCTTATTGGACTCATTCAGGATACGCTACTTAAACACGTGAGTATATGAGGTTTTCAGGCCTATAAATCCACCACCCTAGCATTAAAAATGGAAGACTACTACGTGGGTTAGATTCTTGACACCTAGACTCTGCAGGATTTGACTCTAGAATTCTACAGACTACTTAGAGAAGTCATATGATTGTCCATATTTTCATTATGTAATACATTAGTGAATAGTCAGATTAGTCATTCTCTAGGAATAAATCACATCATGTGGTCATTTCGATCACAAGAATGATCTCTCGTAGGTTATGTAAAGACAATTCTGCAAGATTACTCAATCACGTGAGACTCCAGATGAACTGAAACTTAACAAAACCAAGACATTTACTAATCATGTTCAGAGGAAAAATTATTTATAAAAATACATTATTGATGCCCTGAAGGTGCTTCACATGTGTCATAAAAAGAAATATGACAACAATGGGGAACGTCGACCAGATTTTACGGCACCCCTTCAACATGTCATCTGGGACACACGAAGTCCTCTAGACATGTCAGGGCACACCATATAGTGCCCCCATGGGTGGTAATTTGATATTATGGACCTTATGGGTCCATCACCCAATACATATGACATCCCTCAGACACATCGACTAACTCACATAAAAACATTCTCTCATTTCATTTGAGTCTCAAAAAATAATACGAACAAGCTAATCAAGCTCTCGTGACTCCCACTAGAAAAGTTAGTTGCGACTTAGGATTCCCTATAGACATGACGACAAGGTCTTGCGATGATTCCTAGAGGTGTCAGATGAAATATATGTCACCCCTCAAAATTTTACAAAATGGCTCTCATGACACCTATATTGGTGTCAGGCCAGTTCATGCGATGGTTCTAAAGGGATCCCATGATTTGATAATGCTTTCTATCGATGGTGTGTAAGTCCTAATCAATATAGATTCCCCAGTGTCTCTGCCCCAAAATAATGGGAACTATAATGACTCTAATTCCTTCTATAATTAGGAAATGTAGGGCACCTTCTTTTGAGGTCGAAAATCCATATTGATTATCCATTGATGAACCAACATATGAGTCCCTTGTCTAATGAAAGGACATTAATTACTTGTTATCAATTGTTTCACACAAAAGAGCATGGTTCACATGGGATTAGGTATTTTCAATGGTCATATCATCTCCCCTATAAACCCCTACAATGATATAGGGAACCCTCAGTGTGTAAGACCTAACATAAATGAAACTATAACTACTCTGATTCCTACTATATTTAGGATACGTAGCCCCTACCTCTAATTTCCCTACTCCATATGGATTATCCCTAGAGGGACTAGCACATGAGTCCCTTGTCCAATGCAATGACATTGATTACTTAATATCACTTGTTTACCTATAAACCCCTACAATTGTATGGGGAAGCCTCAAAGTATAAGCCCTAGAATTATATGAATTATGAGGACTCTAATTCCGTTTATAACCGGGATATGTAGGATTCGTTCCCAAGGCCCGAGATCCATGCCAAACATCCTAAGGGACTATCCCAATACCGAAGACCCATATCCATACACGTTAGGGTGATCATCCCCCCCCCTTGTTTCTCACACCAAGCGTAGCTCACATGGACTTAGGGGGATTCAACAAACACCTCATTAAGAATCACAAATCTCCATGGTATAGGGAAAACTGAATTTGTAAGTCCAATAAATCATTTAAAATATAAATAATCTTATTATATCCATATTTAAGATATGTATGATGCCTTCTTATGGCCATTGAATTATACGAAACACCCCAAGGACTGTCCCAGAATGCAATTCCCATACACACACGTTGTGAGGCTGATCATCTATCCCCATTTTTTCTCACACTAAGCATATATCACATGGTTTTAGGGAGGTATGAATGAACATATCATTTTGAATCATGAATTAAAAACCCTCATATTAGGATATATACCTTTGGTATAGTCCCAATAACCTCAATAAACTATATGGGTTTTGATTCTGGAAACATTCAGGATTTGTAGTATGCCTCATATTGGCTCAATCCCCTCCTTGAAATGTAAACTATCTCATCACATTGAATCACATTCTGAAGCACTTTTCTCTATGGTTACAACACCTAAAGTAACTATTCCCCATTAGGTAAACAAATGAAGAACCTCAGATACAAATAGATAGATCCCTAAAAAATCCCCTTTCTTCATGTAAATAAATAACTAACTGATAAACCATTTTTTAGGGTAACTAGTACCTTCTTAGGATTATGAAGTGATTCACGAGCATATCATAAATCTATGAGAGAGTCCCATAGTCAGAAATAATTCTCCCCAAAAGGGTGTGATGAGACAAACCTTCCACCCCCTCAACCAACATGAGTCACCAAGATTTGTTGGGCCTAAAAACCCATACGACCATTGACCTTTGGAAAGTAAGTCTATACAAAACTATGGATAAAGGAACCTTTGGAAGTTTCTAAGAAAGATGAAACAAATGGCGGGCCCGATGTAGGTGATTGAGAGGGGTCAAAAAATACACCTCAATCAAACCATATACGGAAATCCCACTACATATTCCATATCTAAAAAAACCAAAGAGAAAATACAATAGTTGATTTAATAAGATTTCATTGATTCAATTTTAGAAATATTATTTTTTTAGGTTAATATAGATTGTTTTTTCTAAAGATTTTATTATCATGTCTTCAATGTGTCTATGTTCTTACTATTTTATCCATTATAACATGATTATTTATTAAATGTTTCAAGGTGTTTTCCAATTTTTTATGAATTTTGAAATTTTAAATGATGAATTCATTGTTAGGTATGTTATTATAAATTTTCATTCACTACTCTTTGTTCACATAATATATAAATTCCACTAAAATAATATACAATTATTTGGGTGATTATTTAGCTCAATTTAAATTTTTTATCACAAAGGTTAATTCCTTATTATTTGATTCACTGAAATATTAGAATCTAAAAAATTTAGATAGGTTACCTTTATTCCATTATATCCCTTTTTATGTCATATTTCTAATGGTCATAATATAAGGTCATAAACAGAAAGTATTCGATTAAATATTTCCCTATATATCATGAAACTAGAATTTTCACCACTATCACTCATATATCCTTCAAATCAGTGAGTTGATGGAGAAGGTTCCTCAAAGAATAAATTTAATGGATTATAAAATTCAAAATCATTACTCAGTTCATTACATTCAATGATACTTTTACTATGATTGTGAAGTTTTTATCCCAATTTCTTTTTATAAGAACTGAATTTTATGTGTTTTTATAGAGCGTACATTGATTCCACAAAAGGTGTAGTTTCTCTTCATTATTTTCCTTCATGGCCAATTTTATTATGATTTTTTAGTAACTATTCCTTTTGTAATTTCTCATAATCTTATTGAAACTAATAAATTCCATGGAAATAGCGTTTTCCAAGCTAAGTAAACCTACTATTCCTTTATAAATATTTTAACCTTGGAAACACTATTTGTTATTGTGATAATGGTGATCATTGGTTTTTTATTTGAGAATACATGTTCATTATTTCATTGAAGGGTCATTTTTTTAATATATATAATCAATAAATTGATCATATAAAAATTATGGCTTCAAAAAATTCTGTATTATATATTATTATTATTACAGACATACTTGTACTAAGGAATCCATTTATTATGAAAAAAAAGATAAAAATTTTTATCATTTTTACAACAAGTGTTAAATACATACATGATAACTGAATCATATAAGTAATATACTATAATTTCAAATCATAAATCATATTTTTTATATAGAATTGTATCTATAGATATATGATTTTTGGTTATAGGTGATTTTTCAAGAATTGAATAATACCTATGATTCTATAATTGTGATGGGGATCTAAAGATATTATATATTTGAGTAATTACTAACATTCTAGATGAATTAATAGTCATATTATTTCAACATTATATCCATTTTCATAGTGATTATTAGTGGAATATATGTTTTTCATATTTCTATACCCACTGATGAGTAGAATTTTAAAAAATTTGTAACTTTCAGAAATTATTATTTAAAAAAATTTGGAGTATATTTTTTTAAAAATTTAAAACATATCATCAAATAGTTATTTTCAAATTTTATAAGCAATCAATTTTTCAAAACTAAAATTCAAGTTCCGCATAATTGTCAATTTTTCACATGAATGTAAGCATCCAATAATTGATCCATACCATGTTCTTCCAGTTGTAATATGTATCTTCATAAGAAAGAAAAATAAAAAACATTTTATTTGTGATGGATTTAGTTTTATATAATTAATTCCATGGAATGAAATCCTAGGTGGTTTCAATGTATATAAACTATTATCTAAATGTTTTATCGATAATTAGATAATGATTTCAAAAATAAAAAAGATAAAAAATTCTCTTCCACAGTATATATTGAATTTTTTTAATTTTTCAGGTAATGAAATCTATAGTTGTTTTTGATAATTGAACAAGTTATACATTTTTGGATCTCAAGTCCCCAATTAAATATAGATATAATCTATAGGATTTTTTTATTTCAAATAATATAAAAAGGTATGAAGTGTTGTATAAGTTTCATATTAACAAATATTCATTCAAAAGAACATTATTACATTATTATAAATGTTTTTTTGTTTTCATTTTAGGTCTTTTTATTTATTAAACATTGTTAGGACTTGTCTTGAGTATATTTGGTTTTATCCTTAATATTTTCATATTTAGTAATGTTTTTATCAAAATTTTAATGGAATAACTTAGTGGAAAATAATATGTGTGGGGAGATAACGCCATATTTTGTTCCCTAAACTTGTGTATACCATAATAGTGATAACCAATGTGTGAGAGAAAGAAAAAAAAGATTATTTTTTATAGACATTATTGTGAATACTTATATAGATTTAAAGAATCTAAAATTTCATGTATCATCTTTCATAGTGTTTCATGTAATTTCATAAAGATTAAATATATTTTTTTAAATATTTTTGAGCATGTTTTTTCAAATAATTCTTCTTGATATTTTTTTGTGATTCATGGAAAATAAATTTAAAATTATTATACAATGATTATTTTAAATATTTCAATTATAATTAAATTGATAAATACAATAAATGGTGTTATAAATTAATGTTTTAATATCAAAAAATTTATGGGTTTCTAATGATCATGTAACACTTTTTCAACATAGTAAACCGCATTAAAACATTAAATTATATAAATTGATATACATGATCGCAATACATGTATTAATAGAATATTATGAACTATTTATATACCTAGATTATTTCCATTAAAAATATCATCAATGTTGTTCTTGATAAATAACCCTTATACTAAACTTTAAGGTTCTTCATTCACATAATATCCTTAGGATAGAGTGAATAATCTGATGTTTGAGGGTGATTCAACTTTCCACCAATGATATAATTAAGAATATATGGCAATTATGGAGGAGGAAAGTGAGTGAATATATAGAATTAGTAGAAAGCATGGGCAGAATCAAACAACACAATTCGGATGGTGGTATCATATTTAAATATTCATTGGGTACACTCAATGAGTGATCATTCAATTACTAATTTTTGATGAATCTTACATGTTATTCATGTTCTTACAATCCCATTATAATCCAAAATTGATACTATTATCATATCCAATTAAAAAATTAAAACACAATATTAATGATAACCAATTTCATAGATATCTAATGGTTAAAAAATAACATTTATCTTCCATTGTTGATTGTGAGGAACCGCGTGGGTCATGTAGTCCAATTTATGGCGTTGTGATATACTGATTCTATTCCATACAACTGTTCAAGTTATTATAATATATCTCCATATAATATTAATTTATATATGAAAAGGAAAATTAGAATTCATTTTATTCCATGTGTAATATCCGAAATTGGGTGCCACATATTGATGCCTCGAGCTAGTTCACCACATGACCTTAGGTGGATATCCCCATATGGTACAACCTTAGGACTAGAAGGAATGGTCCAATATATAATATTTGGATATTATACAGTCTTAAAAAAAGTATTCCAATAGTGTAAATATATATGAAATATAAAAAAATAGTATGATTAACAATAACAAGTTATTAATAAAGTCCACACATCACATGAATAATCTCAAAACATTGAGAATGATGATAAACTAAATAAGTAAATACTTCCTTCTATGTAGGTGTCATGTTTCAAATGAAAAAATAAAATAATAACATGCAGAAACATTTAAATAGGTTCACATCGTCATGTCAATTTTTCTCATCCATGCTCCATAAAAAATATCATATCATCCATCTAATATTGGTATCTTTCACTTATCATATCACCCAGACATAAATTCAACTCATGTACAAATCAGGCAGTCGGGGTAGGGTGTGAGTACAACTCAGTAATCCTCCACCAATAGTGTCTAAATATATATTAATTCTATAAAAGTGTATATATTTTTAATCATAATGAATGAATGAATTAAAAGGTAAACACAATTTACGTTTATCATTTTATAATCATCCATATAGGACCGTCAGTTAATAGTGAGACCTAAAACCAATCATATCTTCTTACACAAATGTAAAAGTCTAAACCATACTCTCTAGGGATATAAAATATTTATTCATTACTGGAACTCCCTTATTCATTGAATTATAATTACATTTCCTTTACCTTAGAGAATCATTCAAGATATAAATCTACATAGATGGAATGGGGTCTTAGAATAGATGTTGGAACCCCATAGATAATTTGTGAATCACTCCCTCACCCACAACTCATTGATCAATCACATATATCACCAATTATCATGCATGTAACAAGGTACTATAAAAGTTGTATGAAACCTCTTGTGCACTGGTAGGATCATTTCCTTACCCAAAACTCATTGATAAATCAAAAATATCACAATATATGTATATATAGGATCAAAATAACTAACCATCTTATAAACCATTCACATCAAGGGAACCATTTCATTTATCAGTTGTAACCATTGTTCATTATATTTACGATATGAAATAACATTAACAATCCCCCCAATTAATTCATTTATCACCATTTAATAAACAACTCATTAACTATTCAAGGTTATACTAATCAACCCTTTATATCCCAATATCAAACCACAAAATAAAAATTTGGATCAATTCCATCATCCTATTATTTAAACTTTTTCATTCCATATATATCATTTGATGGAAAATGGAACACCCTATGGGTTTATATCAATATTTTTCACATAATCATCAGTGGGTCCAATGGGATCCAGGAAGGGTCTCATAGTATTAGGGAATTAAATTAAACTTTTAATTTAAAATAAATTTAATAATGAACAAATATTAAGAGAGAGGTGTCAATTTATTATACTGAATCTTTGATTCCCAAATAATAGAGATCATAGAGCTTAGGAATCTTCTCAAGATATTCCATGAGAAATATAAATCATTTCTGGTTTAGAAGTGGTGATTAGGGATATAAAATCATAGTTTAGGAATTCTCAATTAAATTATTTGGGGTTCAAAATCCCATAATATTGGTCTCATGGGAGGGATATGCAATTTGAAAATTGGTGTCCTATAACCCTGCAACCCTATTGTTCGGGGTGAAAGTTTACACCTAGGTTGGTGCACAGTTTTTTAAAACATTAACCAACCTTGAAAACCCCCTTATGTCTAGGGGTTAACGGTTTGGAGATGGGCGACACATGGTTTTTTCAAACCATGCATCCCCTCCCTATTCTCAAAATGAAGCACACAGTTAGATTTTTGGGGTAAACAAAATAGTTTTCCCTCACTATGAAACAACTATTTAATGCCTGATGGGCTTCCAAAAATTAAAAAAATCATCCAAAACAACCCCAATATAAAAAACAAATAAGTCAAGATCAAAATAAGTGAAAAATAATAAATTATAATTATTAATAGACATCTACATAATGGTAGGGGTCTTAAAATATCCCCACATTATAAAATCTTATCCTTGATTTACACACCAAAGAATCACTATTCTTTTGCGGTTAAAATTTTATGCCACTTAGCCCATATATCTACATTCCCATTCCATGATTCCTCATGAACATGGCCATAAAACCATAACAATAAAAACAATAGAACATACCTTCTTTAGAAAATATTCTCACTACAATCCACAACATGATTTAGATGATCTACATAGGAAACATCAACCTCATGGTGAACATCATCATCATCCTCAATCAAATGATAATGGGTGAAGTGATAATTCTGAAACTATGACACATGAAAAAAAAATTCATAGAAATAAACCTATATGTAATATCCAATCAATATTTCACTGGTCTAGTCCTCTCTATAGCCTCAAATGTTTCAATATAACTGGGTGGAAACATTCCATATTTTTATATCAAATAGAGATTGAATCATATCCACAACTAATGTAATCAATGGTCTCACACTATATACTCATGTGGTTGACAATGCCAACCAGAATAATAATTTTGTATACTCTTCGATATATCCATATGTTTCTAAATCAATTGAACCTTATCTGATGTATCATGTAGGATACTCGATCCCAACAACTCCTACTCACCCACCACAATCCAACCTAGCGGCGATCTGTATGGGCAACCATAAAGCTCATCCTATGGTTTCATCTTAATAGTTCCTTGATAAATATTATTATAGGGGAACCAAACAATTTAAAGTGAATATACCATGACCCAAAAAAATAAGGGTGAATTCTTGTAGAATGTACTCTCGTACCTGAATAATACACGTTGATTTCCTATATGTCTATGGAAGAAAAGCCATACTCAAAAACACCTACATACCGAGTTCCTCCTATAATAACTTCTAAAATAAAAAAAAGTAAAAAATGAGTCACGATCTGAAACTATTCATTATAGAACTCTATAAAACATAATATCTCTCGAACATACATACCATCCAACAAATCAACCATATAAGTATCCGGATTTTTAAATAATTGGGAAACATTCATTAATCAGTTTAAAATCAGCCACATAAATTTATTATGATGAGGAATCCTCTTATTACATACAAATGATTCCATGGTAATATTATACCACTTTCATTAAATAATGGGTAATGGATTTAACAACCACTAGGTCATTGATGCTCATCTATCACTTACTGACTAGTGTTTCATCATGTCATGCAACCTACAATGTCTTTTTATTCTTAGACACCAATATTTTCTATAAAGATTGCAGTAAATCATCAACAAACCTGGTTCTACTTCCCACTTTCATCAATGGAACTCAAACATCAATTACCCTCAAATACATGTAGGAACAAGAACATTCCCCCAAACATAGATGGTCACAACCTCGTCTATAGTCCAATCGAATGGTAACTCACCACCTTCAATGATTTTCTAAAATTCCAAACTCTCTAGATCCCCATACTTCCTAACCTTGATCCAACTCACTAGTGTGGACTCCATTGATAATGATATGATGATCATATTATCTTGGAATTATTGAATATCTATATGCATTTCATCCAGTGAATTCATCATCATCCCCTTAGAAAAGGAATAATGGACTTCTTCATTTTTTGTCTTATGACTCAAATTATCGGCAACATTGTTTCCCTTCTCAGGTGTATAGGATATCTCAATGTCAAATACATTCATATACTCAACCCATAACAACTTTGGAAGATTTAAAAATCATTGTGAAAATAAATAAATTAATATTTTGTGTTCAATATACAAAATAAACCTTTCTTCGAATATGTAATTCCACCAAACATTTATGGTGTAAACCACCATGTCTAACTCAAGATCATGTTTATGATAATCTTATTATACTTCCTTGAACTATCGTGGTCAATATTACATGACCCAACCTTTCTACATCAAAACTAACCCAATTCTGACCTCTAAGGCATTACAAAACATGGTATACTCCCCAGCCATCTAGGGTAGGGTCAATATTTTTATAGTATTAAAGTTAATATTTACTCATAGATTTTTTTCTAACATTCTGTAGACCATTATAATTTGATAAAATTGTTGTTTAGGTTTGAAAGAGGCCCTTCCTGGTGAGAAATGACTCTGATGAATCACCTATAATAACCAGCTAAATAAAACATTCTTTAGATATCAAAAATATTCATGGGATACTACCAAGAAAAAAATTCCTAAAAATTATTGGTTCCAACTAACACGTCTTCCATATAGATTATATGACCCATGAAATATACCTTTACCATATATAATTTACTCTATGATATCTTGTTGTATAGTCTATGCTTAATCAGTGTACTCAGGATAATATGTAGTGGTTTTTCATTATTTCCTTGAGTCTGGGAGTAAACCATGTCGTCATTAACAAAAAAAACACAAAATGTTCCAAAAAAGGTGGATGGTTCAATTCATTTTGTCAATAAATATAGAAAGATAATTTTTCATTCCAGATGGAATCACAATGAAATCATACAGGCCATATATACTCGTGAATTCTATCCATGGTAAGTCTGAAGGTCTCACTCTCACTTGATGAGACCCTAACATAAAATTGATCTCAAAAAATATAGAATAACCCCTTAGCTAGTCAAAAATATCATATATACATGGAATAAGATACCCATTGTTATCTATGAAATAGTTAAACTACGAGTGATCGACACATAAAAGAAACGTCCCATTACCCTTATTAAAAAACCAAACTGAAGAATCCCATGGTGAAATAAATGGATAGTTATATCAATTACACATCAATTTATCCAGCCAAGTCTGACACACTTTTTGTTCTATTGGTTCCATCTAATAAATTGGAATGGAATCTAGTTCATCTCTTTGAATTAGTTCAATTGTGAACTCAATATCTCTCTATGGTGGCAAACCAAGAAAATCCTCATGAACCACAACCAAAAACTGATCCCATTTGGGTTGAAAGAATATATTCATTACACTACTTTCATCCAACAAAATAATACCAACCTAAGATGTGGTATCACCCAGTTACTAATGAACTAGCCCTACATGTCCAAATTTGGTATCCCATTGTCCAAGATAAACATAGATATATTACTTAAGAGGATGATAGGCCACTCTCCCATGATGATAATCGATGTGGACTCTATATGGTACCAAACAATCCATACCCAAACCCTATTCCAAACCCGAAAAGTTAGGTACATATAGATCTCAAAGGAAATGATAGTCACCAACCTCAAGATGTCACTTATGGAATAAAGAATATTTATTTGGACTATATACACAATGGCGTTTCAATCATCATAACCCAAGAAATAACTCCACAATATTACTCAAAATACTTACATGTTCAAAATATATAAATGAATTCAATGTTCATGTATCGAATATAGAAAAAGAACGTCTAGAAGCTACATGAATTTTACATCTAACTATCGATGACCCAGCCCTTACATATTCAATTGTAGTATGAACTACATGTAAATGACCTTCCCCACTACCATGTCCTCTAGTTAGAATCCTATAAGCTACAATACTTTGCTGATATCGGCACTCTTTCTCTAGTGTACAACATCATCCACCCGAATGGTATCGCTAGTTAAACCCCAACATCCCACATGCTAAGGGTTGATGAAACCCTTCCAATAAAAAGGTTTGAAAAATTCACTTCATAACTACCTATCATCCAAGGGTTCTTAAAATACCTATGTAAGTTTCCCATCCTAACACAAGATTGATAGTCCACCAATGGTTAGGGACACTAGGAATTAATGTTACCCCCCACTACATTGAAGGTAGAACACATTATTACTAACCTACATAGGTGTTCATTATCCCTAACTATTTTATTTTCAATTTCTCTATGTAATGTTCTCATATATATAATTCCAAACCTCAACAGTTGTACCCCTTTTCATTCAAATTAAATCATCTATCCCCCAATTAAATCCTCTTTCAGTTTCCCCTTAGAAATTGAGAGCATGATTCACCGCTTCATAAAACATTTTCAATCAAAGTTATTAAATTGGGACATTATCTCACATTTAAGTCCATCTTAAAAATGTATTACCATTGTCGCATCATTAGTTACTAGATTTGTGATAAACCACTGGAAATCAGTGAAGCGACCAACGCATTCCATTGTTGTCATGTTCCCTAGGTTAACCACATAAACTCTTTAGTTCTATACTCTCTCAGTCTCTCAGGGTAAATGTGCTCCAGGAACAACTCTATTATTTCCTTCCATACCTTGACCTCTAACTAGAAACCATAATCCTAGATATCCAAACAACACTTTTCATGACCTCGTAACATATAATTATCCAATATGACTCTTTTCTCCCCATGATTATCGAAATACAGAAAACATTTCATGATAGACTCAATCCAAAACATAGGTACATCATGTCCACTCTCTCTAGTCAATGAAAGAGGGTTTAGAAACTATAAATACAATGTCAAATAAGATGTAATTTGAATATCCTTCCCTAGGTCTCTCTCTATGAATAAAAATTAATTTTTTTTATTACCACAATCCCCTTTTAAGGGATATGGGGAACCCAACATGACACAAATCTCAAGGACAAAAAATCATGTCTACATGGTTCAAAAGTTCAAATATAGAACAAAAAATTCAAATATAATAATAAAATTCCCTACATAACATAAAATCATTAAGATGAGCTACCACTAACCCATCGTTGCTCGACTATCTATCACGTGCATGAATGAACGAGCTTGGTATCAATAGAAATTCTATGCCCTCTCAAACATTCCAAATCCAGATATCAATGATCGATGGAAACCCTCACTCTGAACATCATATAGAGCATAACCATGTATATTAACTGGTTGAAAAGATCGTTAAATCAAGAACCACAGGACCACAAACAACAAAAAACAAAATGCAATTCAAGAAGACAAAAAAAACCAGGGTTTCATGTCTCTATAATTATTAACACATTTATTGTGACACATAAAAATAATTAAAACATTTTTTTAAGATGGATTCACATTAATTTTTAATTACTCATCCCTCATACGCTACCTCAAGGTGAAAACTAAGGAACCATGATAATCCAAAACAATCCATAACCAGTTCCATGGATGGAATATGGTATAAAGCATTCATATCAATAAGATTCCCATTATAAACACAATTTTAACCATTTAAAAATTCTCATTTAAAATATTTTATCATTATTTAATTCACTATTAGGAACCATATACTTTTTAATTATAAAATTCTTGAAAAATAGATTCAACTCCCTAAACCACTCATAATTTTTTTGTATTCTTTTCCTAAATTATTGTGTTCATAAAATGATACTTGTATACAAAAATCTCTTTTGATTTTGGGAAAAGAATAAAATCAAAGAAATAAATAGCATCACACAACAAGTGAATAACCCAAGGTGAAATATTATACAAATTTAATAGAAAAATAAAAAACAAAAATCCCTCCCTTGGTACATGGGGTTTCCCCTATACCTGGGTTAGCCACTTTTATGCATGAGATCATGACCAAGGAAAGAATCATCATTGTCACATGTCTATTATTCCAAAAAAAATAAGCTAACTAAAAGGAAAAGGAAACCTACTCTGATACCAAATTGAAATAACCTATCTTGAGTGCAATTTACTGGTAGCATGAGCCGATTTACCTCATGACCTTAGGTGTGCCTCCCTTTATGCCAGAGGCTACTTACTAGCTATGAGGGTCTAATATGAAACATGGGGAGATTATACCTTCATTATCGATGCTTGTCAACATCTGAAATAAATATGAAATATAAAAATGATACTACAATAAACAATAACCATTAAATAACACAGATCAAGAATGACATGAAGAATCCCAAAACATAGAAAATGAACACAAACAAATATATTAAATATGTAATTCCATAAATGTTTCAAGAGTCAATTTAAAATCAAAAATAATGATTGAATGAAACATCCTATGTGCATCCCAAAATCATGTCCAATTACCTCATACAAGTTCCACCATATATCCCATCTCATATATCTATGATAGGGTTATTTCCCTTATCCTATCCTATGAACATCATTTCTATTCAGGTAATAATCAAGCAACTCACGTAAGGTCTGAGTACATATAACAACAATGTTATTTATTTCACATTAACAAACAATTTATTAAATTAGATAACACTTAATATAATCCTTAATATTGATATTTATAGTGTCTTTTATAATTATTTACATTACATAAAAACTTAAAATAGGAAATATATAATCTTAGTTGAATACTTCTTTAACATGATCATAATATTCCACAGCTTTTAAAACTACACAGGATATCATGGGGAAATATATAAAAAGGGGTGGGATATAAAACCTATTAAGGTGATAAGAATAGAATAACATAATTCATGTTTTAAAATAGATATATAAGTGGATAATAAATAGAACATGAATAATAAATCATGACATAACATGATAATCATAACATGGGAAATCATTCAACAACATAAAATATTACATCATAATCATAGGACAATAATTACATCCCAATCATCATAATTGAAAAATTACTATAAATCAACCCAGTTTACTCATAGTATCAACAAGAAATCTCTTCGTACAAAACATTACCCAATTCATTGGAGTGCTATATAATTTCAAGTGCACCCATCACTTTCTATTCATTCTCATGTTTAAGTGTGCCACATTGATCACACAACATTGGTTCATTCATTATGATATTTTATTCCAAGATAAAGGAGTGTGGAATAAATAATGTAATTCCAATGTCAAAGATGTATAAGCGTATAAATGAGAACTCCCCTAATAGAAAATGGGTATTGAATTCACTACACAATTGTTTTGGAATGGAAACTCACGATGAAATTTAGGCAACATAATAGTGTCACATAAAAAATCATAAAATTGGTTGATGAGAAAGAAATTGGTATCTCATCATTTAGAAATAAAATGGTAATTTATTGGTATGTGGAATGATATATCCCAATAATATAAATTGTAAATATATTGCATAAGATAATAAAAACATGAATAAATAATATAAAGTGAGGATCCCTTACATGAGTGTGTGACTCCAAATGCTTGGGAGGAGTTTCATGAGAAATTGGGGATAATTTTCGGAACCTATAAAGAGGATAGAGAATAGTAAGGAACTAATAAAACAATTTCTAGTGAAGATAAATGAGATCTTAGGTTATTTTTTATATAAAAAGAGTATCAATTTATTTATTATTTCTCAATCATAGATGTTGTACTTCAAATAATTAAATAACAAAAAACCACAAACCTTCCCATGTGTTTGCCCCATATTTTTGAAAAAGGGAGTGGTTTTAATTATTATATATGTCAAATGTCCAAACTAAATAAAATTACAAACGTTCTTATATGAAGGTGAGTTATACTCTTAATTAAATTATTTTAATCCCTTAACATATTTTTTTTAAAGGATTCAGAATGGATTTTTAAAATAAATCAAATAAAAATAAAATCTAATTATTTTAAAGTGAAAACATAGATTTGTTCTTATATACCTTAAAAATTATTTATTACATCACTTTTTCCTCATTATTATGTCATACTACACAAATTATATTTATACAGTATTTAATTTTTACCCGAAAACTCTATTTCCTTAATAAATTACGAAAAATTCACCGTTGTATAATTTTTATGTTATGATTCAAAAACAAATATTCATTTTTACTATATAATTTTCTATATATTTTAATTTTTACTTTTAACATAAAGTTTATATTTATTAATAATAAATGGTTTTTTTATAATAACACTTTCGGCCATGCTAATGTTGTGGGATCAAATATTGGTCTTGCGAAGGGGAAAATATTTGTGATTATGTATCCTTTGGGAGCTCCGATAAATGGGCTTTATAGGGTACAATCCAAATGGTTTAGGCCATCACTTCTTTTTTTCAATTGAATTTATTATGAACCTATATTTCTACAAATCATGTTATCAATATTAATCCACTATATTATCAATGAAAATGATGCATAATAGTCTTTACAATTTGATATGATATAATAAAACTGAATAACTACATGTGTTTTCTAAAACCCTATTATGTTATAAGACATTTAACTAAATCATAAGGGTAAATTTTATTTACAAACATTAGGGTCATTATAATATTACGTCTTTAAGAAATTTATCCCTTTAATCATTCATTTCACAAACTAAAATAGATAAGGGTTACTTTATTTCATCACCTCCTCTAATTCATATGTTGATTCTTCAAGCTTTTGACTTCTCCAAGTCACATTGACCATGTGAATTGTATTCTTCCATTGAACATTTTATCTATGATCTAAGATACTCATTGGATTATCTTTATAGGAAATTTTTGTCTCTAATGGTACCAACACTTAATTGAGTACATGTGAGGGGTATGGTGTGTACTTTATCAATAGGGATACATGTAGTATATCATGTACTTGAGATAGGTTATGTGAGAGTGAAATTTAGTATCTCACTTCTCTGATGAGATCAATAATCTCGAAGGGGATAATGTATCTTAGACTAATATTTCCTTTCTTTACAAACCTCATTACATTCTTCCATAGATATATGTAGAGAAATACCATGTCTCCAACTTCAGTCTCTATGTAACATTGATGATTATCACCATTTTTATTTTGACAAATCTATGTGTCCTATATTTTCGGATGAACGGTCATAACCTATTCTTCCATTTCACTGACCATTTCAAGACCTAGTATTTTTGGTTCCCCAAATTCATCCCAGCATGCAATTGTCCTCCACCTCTTCCCATATAGAGCTTTATAGGGATCCATTAGGATGCTCGAGTTGAAAATATTATTGTAAGAGAAATCAACCAGTGTAAAATTATGTTCCTATCATATTGTAAAGTCAATTGAGTATTCTATCAAAATTTCTTCAAGTGTTTGGATAGTCCACTCAAATTTTACTTCTGTTTGAGGGAGATAATCCATGATAAATTATAGCTCGGGGATTAAATATTATTGAAGAATTTTATAGAACATGGCGGTGAATCTTGGATCTCTATAAAAAATAATCAATAGTGTTACTCCATATATCCTTAACACTTCTTTGATTTATATATATGCATTTTCATCCTTTGAGGAGTCCTCTAAAGTTTTGATAAAGTGAGTTGCCTTTATAAGATGGTCCATAACAACCCATATAGCATTGTTTCCAATAGATGTATTAGGATGTTTGGTGGCAATGTCCCTGGTAATGTTTTCCCATTTCCATGTTGCTATAGTTAATTATTGCATCATCCGATTATAATTATTCCTTCCATCATTCACTTTTTTAAATAGTAGGCACATTGAATTTTATTCGTTGATAACCTTCTTCATATTGTCCCAAAAACAATTCTCTTGGATATATCGATACTTCGTTGTGCTTTCTAGGGGAATGGAGAATGTAAAACTATGTGAATTATCCAAAAATATATTCTTTAACATAGTAATTGATGGTTAACATAATCTTGACCCAAATTTCACAACTCCTTCTTCATTAACATTGATCTCTAAGTTTTTCACTTTTCTTATAGTTCCCACTTTATTCGGAATTCACACATCGTTTCTCTAAGAATCATTTATCTTTTACATAACGGAAATTTTAGAAATCATTTGTGAAAGGATTGTTAATGTTCCTTCATTTATGATTCCCATGACCATCCTTTAAAAATTTAAGAGGATAATATCCCTCTTAATTTTCATCAATGATAGAATTACTGGATCTTTTATACTTATAGTGGAAGCCACTTTATTTTCAATTTCAATATGGTGGTGGATTGAGAAGATTTAGTTCATGATCTACTCTAACCACATTCTTTTCCACAAATTTAGCTCTTTATATATTAATATATACTTGAGCATTTTTTTATCCATATATTATTCAAACTTCTCCCCAAAGAGATAATGCCTCCATATTTTCAAAGTGAAGATCACATAATCCAACTCCAGATCGTCTTCTAGGTAGTTATGTTCATGAAATATCAACTATCTTGAAGCATAGGCTATGTATTTGTCATTATTCATTAACATACATCCCAATACCTTATTCAAATCATCACTGAATACTATGAAATTTTCTCCAATTGTGGGTACTGTGATCATAGGGGAAGTGATAATCCTTATTTTCAACTCCTTAAATATCTCTTCACATTCATCACTCCAAGAAATAAAGATTCACTTTTGAGTTTTCATGGATAGAGTGTCATGAAATCATGAAAATTTTATCACAAATAAATAATAATACCCATATAACCGATGTAATATATGTATATCTATCTTAGATGTTGGCCATAGCCATACTTTAATAACTTTTTTCTTTGAAGGGTCTATAGATATCCCATTACCTGTAAAGACATTCACCAAGAATGATACTTCCTTCAACTAGAACTAAATTTATTTGTACTTTTCATAAAGAATCTCCTTTCACAAGGTCTTCAGAATAATCCTAAGATACTCATCATGATCATCCTTTCTTTTTGAGTGTATTATAATGTCACCTATAGTTATTGCAACAAATATTTCTAGGTAATATCAAAAGAATCTATTCATCAAATCCCAAAACATATTTGAAGCATTAGTGAGTCTGAATTGAATTAATATGAACTCATAATGACTCTAACTTATAGGAAAAGAAGTCTGGGGGATATTATCCTTCTCCACACTAATATGATAATATCTTGATTAGAGATCCACCTTAGAGATTTATTATACTCAACTAGTTGATCAAATAAGTTATCAATATATTGAAGAGTATACTTGTTCCTTACCGTGATCTTATTGACCTTAGAATAATCAATGAAAAGATACATTAAACCATCCTTCCTATTTACAAATAGGACTAGTGTGCCCCCTGGTGAAGCACTTTGGCATATAAAACCTTTATACATGTTATATTTTTTCTTTTTTCAACTCCTCAAGTTCCCCAACATCAATTCAATACAGAGTCTTAGGTAATGGATGTTCCCCAAGTATGAGATTGATTAAAAATTAAACCTCTCGACTAAGAGGAAGAACATGCAATTCCTTAGGAAACATATCTATGTATTCCCTCATAATAGGAAAGTCTTTAAGGATGATTATTTCCTTTGACACAATAATTGTTCATGATATGCATTCTCATTGGGATGTAATATCCATTCTTTAGATGTTTGTGCTAAAGAATATTCACCCTCCTCCATGAACATGCTCAAAATTTGTGGTCGATTAAAAATATAGAGATTTATTTCCTTCTCAAGAAATTTTTTTGTCTCTATACATAGTAATCCAATGCATGCCCACAACTACATAACATTTCACCAAATTTAATATGATAAGGTTTTCTAGGAAGTTTATCCCCAAAATTTAATAGGGGAGTATTTATATATTTTGAATTCAATAATTTCCCCATTTTTTTCATTGATAACTACAATACATAATTTTTAGTGGTGTTTGAATAGTTCTACTAATCTTTGGTTGTATGAATGACTGCATAGAAATAGAATAAAAAATTAAATTTTCTATTCCTGATTGAATAAATAGTGTACCTATCGTCACTTCATTTTTAGGATCTACATAAAATATTTTTGATTGAAAACGTTGTCCCTTTCTATATTGGAGGATTTTGGTTTTCTCCAAAAACACTTTTCTTAGGGAAATTATTTGAAAATTACCTTGGTTTGTTGCAATTGAAGCAATGAATATTGCATTGAAAGTTGACTGGAGATTTTTTACCTCCATCGCAATAGTTGGTTTCTCTTATTAAAAGTCATTGGATAGATTTCATTCCTTCCCACACCTCTATAAATTCTTGATTCCCCATAGAAAAATTCTAGGGTGCTTCTTTCCACAACTTTGATAGGTGGGATGTTGGAGCTTCTTGGAACTGTTAGAATTCAACATCAGTTTGGTAGATTTAAACTCCACTATCCACTTATTATCCCCATGATATCATTAAGATTCATTGATCTCCCATTAAACTTTAAGGTCACATTTAACTATTTCCTCATAGCTATCGAAGTCATTGATCCATAGGGATTTCCATAGACTAGTTATTATCCCACCAAAAAAGCATTCAACCATGAATTTGGGGTTAATGAAAAAGAGAGAGTTGTGTCACACAAGTATTTTGATGTTTTCCTTATACTCCCAATAGATTGATTATTTTTTCATTAAGGAAATAAAATAACTTTCTATTTGTGTCATAGAGTACAAGGGTAATATTTATGAAAAAAAATTTAATTCCTTCCACCCCATTATTTTGATTTCTTTTTTAAGAATTGTATTCTTAATCATTGTCCACCACTGATCAGCTTCTCCCTTTATATGATAAAAAACTAGTAGAACCTTCTCTTGTTTAGAACATTGATTGATGGAGAATATATTCTCAATGGTGTTGATCAATTATTATGATATTAAGGGATGACATAAGCCATTGAATGTTAAAGTCCTTTGACACAATGACTCAATCACTACTTCTTGTCTTTAAGGAATATTTGGACACTCTTTATGATCTATGTTTCTATTCAGAACCATAGTCATCTAAGAGAGTATCACCACAATGTTTGTGATTCCTTCACCTATAAGTTTGGGAATCTCATTGGATCGATCTTCACATTTCCCATCATCTCATATCTATATTCTCAATAATGGATCCCTAAAAGGATACTTCCAGTGCTCCATGGGTAGGAGGCAAGGAGATCCCCTCTCAACTATCATCATTTCCATTACAAAAGACTACCCTAGTTAGCTAAAATGTTACCTAGTAGACAAGGGTGAACTCACTACAATAAGGGTAGAAAGAGATGATTATTCTCCTTCACATCACTTTTTTCTGATGACATTATCATTTTTTCTATGTGTCGTAGGAATAACATCAACAATATCAAGTGTACACTGTCACATTATGAGAGTCTGTTAGGATATGAAATCAGTTGGAAAGAATCTTTTATCCTCTTTGGAAATAGAATTCCATCTTCATGAAAGGTCTCCATCATTAATGATCTTTCCATTAGATAAGGATATCTCCCTTTCTCTTACCTTGATGTCCCCCTATTTTGGGTCCATCCTCGGGATTTTCATTTGGTAGATATCTTGGGTCAGATTAGACGAACCCTAACCTCTTGTAAATTCAAGTCTCTCCCAATGGTAGGAAGATTGTTTCCAGTGAAACATGTTATGATTTTAAAATTGGTCTATTCCTTCATGGTATATTCTTGGCCAGCCTCAATCATCAAAACCATCAACTCATTGATGAGGAACTTTGTTTGGAGTGAAAGAATATTGGCAAATAAAATCCTCACTAAATCTTGGAAAAAATGATGTATTCATCATGCTTTCGTGGTCTTTGATTCAAGAACCTTGAACTCTTTAATCTAAAACTTATTGCTAAATTCATGTAAAGGATTATGAATAGTCATTCCTAATATCATGGCTTCCATAGATCTATATTTCATGAAAAGCAGGTTATAGGTAATTTAGGCTACATGGAATCTTCCTTCTGGCCTTTTTTGAGGAAGGTTGCTCAATATCTTCACACACACTCCAGTTGGAATGTTAAAAGGAATTCATCCTTGAGATTTTGTTATGATAACTAGTTTGGAACCCCTCTGATTTAATGTATTAATCCCACATGGATATATATTAACCACAATATATCAATAAAGGATAATATGGACTGCCTCAAACTTTTCCCTGAGGATATTACTAAATCTTTCGGCAACTATTCATTTCTCAACCATGATGACATGCTTATTTTGGAGGCTCCCCCCCTATGAAATACTTGAATCCAAGAACATTTACATGAATCTTCTCCTAGAAATATGTAAATGGATTAGAGATCATAAGAAGTGGCTATTGCCTTTAAGATTTACTATCATATTATGGATCTCTATGAATAAATTACTTGTTGATGCCAACCTATAACATGCCAAAATATCCCTTTTCTCCTGATCTGCACTCTTCCATCAGTGCATGGAGGATGTCAACCATCTCTTCCTATACTGTAAAACAACATCCTTTCTCTTGAAAGATGAATTTGATTTATTTGAGGTGCGTCCCATAGATGATGCTTCTTTTTTTGGATTTCTTGAGGTTTTCCATACTATCCAATTTTCAAAGAAGATCGCTATTTTATTCTAGGATTCTTTTGCAGAGTTGTTATATTATTTGTAGAATCTGTAATAGGGTTTTTCACAACAGTAAGACATTACAACATCAAGAAATTGTAGATAATATTGTGGATGTCTTCCCCGCGACTAACCTACTATATGTCTTACCCTGTAGCAACAAATTGTTGGATCCTCTCATCCTACATAAACTAAATATTAAATGGAGATTTCCCAAACCTCATGGCACACTCAAGGTTTTCTGGAATCCTAAATTACTTGGATGGATGAAAGAAATATGTATTTCACTTCAATAAGAAATCTAAGGCCTTATATTTATGGGGATATCTTCTATGATCCTAATGGTGATGTGGTTGGAACTCTACATGGACTGTGTGGCCATGAGAATTCTCTTGAAGTATAAATGACTAGATTTAACAGAGATATTTTTTCTAACAAGGAAATAGAATTTGAAAAACTTCTAGTCTGAATGTTACTCTACCACCAGTGTTCAAGATGTAATGATTAGAGTGATTCACCTCTCATAGAAGATGATATCTGAATTAGCCAACTATTTGGATGCACATTCTTCAATGAGTTTCATTATCATGCACATATTCCACGAATCTAACTACCTTGCTGATGGTCTTGCAAATTAGGGATTTAATGATGATCTTTACTTCCACTCTAACTACCTCCCTAGTGACATACATTCCACCATTCACTGGTACAACTGTAAAATACCCTATTTCAGAATTTTTTAATTTCTTTTCTTATATTCATGATCCTTTTATATCTCTCTTTTAGAAAACTGGAATCTTATAATAGTAAAGGGATAACCTATAAATTAAATTAATTTCCCTAACTTATGAAATTCTTAGTTACAATTTACTTTTTCCATGATCTATTTCCTAAAATACAGTCTTATGGGAATTTTTTCCTTAATAATGGTTCATAATGGAATTATTAATTTACCAAATAATATTCCCTAGGAGTGTCAAACGAGTTGCATAGTAAGTCTTGTTGTCATGTACCATGTTACATAGAGTCTGGTCAGACACACCTTGTCGGCGTTGTTACCCCTTGGAACATCTATTCCAGGACCACTTACACTTGTATTATCCAAAAATAGATATATTTTCATGACAAAGAACTTACTCTTAACTAACAAAAATTTAGTGTTTTTTCATATACATGTCATATCCCTAAGGCCTTCACAATTATTTTGTAATCCAAATCCCCAAAACAACTAAATTGTTCCTTTGATATAAACTATAGAAACTTTTTTATTTATTCCACATTAATACATTATTTATTAGATAACACAAAACTTAAGAAAAACCTAATGATCTATAAGTCCAGTATCTTTGGAAATTTTTTTAAATTATATGACAACTTAAAAAAGGAATAAATAAGCTTTACTGAGAAACTTCCTTAACAAGATCATAATATTCCATGTCTTTGAAAACTACACAGAATGGTCTAATGAAATACATAATAAAGGGGTGAGATATAAATCCATATAAGGTAATATTGATGGAATAACGTAATACATATTAAGTAACGCCTCGAACCCCATTACATAGAGTGGGTGAATTATTCTAATACATTGGCATGATTACAAGGAATTATGTCCTGGATGACTGACTTGTTTAGTAGTCATGGAAATTAGATTACATACATGAATGTTACATTATATTATAAAATGAAAAAATAAACAACAACATTGTCTCCATTGACCACATTCATATCCCGTAGACTATCCCTGTAGGTCAGTATTAATATACTTCTTCTCATCTTGGAAAAAATAAAACATATAAAGGGGTCAGTTCAGATGCTTAGTAAGGATAAATATACAGTGAAAACTTTCATAAATAATCATAAACAAATAAGGAAATTTATAAGACTAAAACAAAATCCTTTTAAACTTAAACTTCATCATAATATGGAAAAGATAAATCAAATAATTTCATTTACTTATTCACATGGATATTTTACTAGTCTAATAATCACTTGTAATATCAATATTCAATTTCATAATGATGGAATGCATAATTCAAGACTTCATAACCACATAGTCAAGGCCTCATTCCATGACAACAAATAAGATTTTGTCAAGGCTTTGTGACAAGACACTAGTTTGTCTCATGAGACCTACTAATGCATCGAGGAGCTATAGCGGGCTCCACCAGTCACTTACTAAGTCCAATTAATTCCTCATATGAAAGTGTTTAAACATAACATAAACATTCTTAATAAAAGAAGCATACTAAATGTCAATAATTTATCCATAAACTAAGAATGGTATAAAAAAACACAACCACAGTAAAAAAATATCACAAAAACTTAAAAAAATATATGGATGATTTGTATCATAATAAATCAACCTCGATCAAGAATAATATCCCGTACAGGATGTTGAAAAAGTTGAAAATAATTTGTAAATATCATTGAGAGAAATATCCTTTTGTTATGAAATCATTTAAAATTCATATAAAAGAAGTCATTTAAAATATAGTTTTGAATGAAAGTGTCCCATACCATTTTTAAACTTTTTAAAGGAATAAACATTTTAAAACATTCATGTCCATATAAATAAATCCTTAAAACCATTTCGAAAACAAGGACATTAATGAGAAAGGTTTAGAAGAATAAATCATTAAAACATTTAAAATGATGTTTAAGTAAAAAGTACCTTAAAAATAATCCCTTTGAAAACACCTTTATGAAACATGGACATGAATAATAAATTTTTCCTAGTAGATACTTAAATATAAACAACATCGGATAATAAAGATATTGTGAAATTAACCCTTACCTTGCACTTTCCTTTTGTTGAGGGTCCGTTTAACCTCCTGTATAATGACCATAGTATGTTTTTAAATTATACCAGAACTATATTAATATTTAATATATAATAAATTATTAATTTATTACTTTATACTATCCATTAAATAACTATTTCCATGTTAAATTAACATTTTGGGTAATAATTTCTTTCTTTGTCGTATGTGTTTTAACATTCTATTCTTGATCGTATCATTGAGATCATGATTTAAATAATTTAATAATATAAACCATTATTTATATATCATAAATATTTAAAATTTTGATGTTTATAATAGATAGATATATGAAATGGAAGGATATTTGGGTCAAGGTTGGCCGATCCAAATGGCTTTGGAGGTGTGATTTTGAGATAAGGGGAAGTGCCCATTTATAAGAGGGGTGAAGGTCACTTTTGGAAAAGTTTAAAATATTATATTAGTATACAATCATATTATGTTTATAATGGCTCAAAATGAGTTTATTTAGAGCCTTAGGTGGTTATGGGTCAAACTACTATCAACTAATAGGTTTTAGACAATTTTAGGTTACCATTTTAACCTTATCATTTAGATTGAACTCTTAGTTAAATAGTTTAACTTTTACCGTGTCTTCTTGTATTCTTGCACTATATGGATAACAAACATACTCTAAACTTACAAGATAACCTCATGTGGTTCATTAATGAAATATATAATATTATTAAATCTTTTCCGAAGCTTATATTTTTAAGAATATTATATCAATCAATAATGTATTATTTGTTTTAAAAACTAATTTCTGTCAATTTTGACACTATTTGGTGTTATGTTTTTGTGAAAGTCAAAACAACCTTATCACTTCAAATAAATATCTAATCAACCCTAACATGTCATATTAACCTATAAAATCAATTTAATTTATCAAAAGCCTCAAATTATATTTATTTGGATATTTATATTATCAATTATTTTAATATTTCATTAAGAAGGTAATTAATCTATCATCATTATGTCATAAATAAATGTAATTATTTAATATAAAAAAATTATAAATAAAATACCATTATGTCAAAATATTTTTAGATTTCTAATGAATATTTATAGTCGAATTTATATTACGTGTAACCCTATATTAAAAATGGTTTAGTTATTAAACATTGAATTTAACACTTTTAACTCTTCTTAAAATAAAATAATAATAAATGTTCTAATCTTATCCAAGTGGACCTAAAGGATCATATTTTATTCCTAAGGTTATTTTTGGTCAGAATACCCTTGAATTAGGACATGTGTTCGGGTAATTATAATATACTTTTTACCCTTAATTACCCTATTTACTTTTAACCATGGTAAATAAAAGTTAAAAGTTACTATTCACCAAAAAATATTTTCATCTTACTGAACCAAATATTACATACTAATATTAACTGTGTCTCTTGAATTTTTGAAATTCAACTCAATTAAATGGTAAAATTATGTTTTATGCAAAATTTCAAACGCTCCTAGAAGGTGGGTAAAAGACGGTAAAAAATTCAACAAATTTTTATATATCTAAATTTTTTAAAAAATGAGTCCAATGAATTACATTTAACATATATAGGTATTATATACCTATTTTACTTAAAATAAATTAAAATAAAATAAATAATTATTTAAATAAAAAGTTTATTTTAAACAAAAACGCAATGCTTTTTATGATTCATCAAAAAATTAATGTTTTCAGAAAAATACCAATTATTCACCCTAAGATAATTTTGATATTTTGAATTAAAAAATGAAGTCTATTTTACCAAACTCAAAATATAGATGTTTCATTTATTAATTTAAAATTAATTCTCGTTGTCAAAACCAAAAAGTGGGTTTTTTAAAAGTAAAAACTATCAAAGGATTGACATGTGTTTATGTCTAATTTAAATGTGAAATTACTTATAATGACATAAATTGTATTAAATGATAAAAATATAATCTAATTATACTTCAAAACAATTCAAATGCATAATTTTACACTATAAATTATTCCAATTAAAAAAGTTTCTTTCAATTAAAACATAGTATTTTTCACTATTTATCAAAATATGAAAGTTATCAGAAAAGTACCAAAAATTTATCCAAACTAAATTTTTATATCCCACATCTAAAGAAGAATTTATGTTCATTAAATAGAATATATAAAAGTGTCAAATATTTATTTTAAAATGGGTTCACCATTAAAAGGTGGTAAAAATGCATTTTTGGAAAAATATTTCTTTTATCTAAAAAATGAATTTGTTATTACATTATTTCTAGGAAATAAGTAATATGGATGTTAAAATTATATAGAGTATATTAGACTCAAAATACAGTTAATACTATTCATAACTGCTTTTTGAATGGTTGGTTTGGTAAGTTGTGGTGCACTCAAACTCGATGTTGCGTGTTGCACAAGCTATTGAATTACTTTAATGAGATAATGTACTAGGAAATATTTGGGTGTTACATTTTACCCTCCTTAAATAAATTTATTCCTCGCAATTTAAAATTTTTCTTCAAAAATAAAAGTTAAAAATAGAAAAATACCTTTGTGGAAAACCCACATCAGAAATTGGGTTAATAAAATTTAGTCTCAATAAGAGGGAAAGTGAAATGAAAAAGTCACCAATAAATTATGATCTTTATTAGGAGAACATTGGTGGAAATTAAAGACCCATAATTGGAGGAGAAACGTAAGTGTTTATTCGGAGTGATTGAGGTCGTCAATCACAAAAAAGTGTAAATTTGAGGTCCTCAAAGCAATCAATCTATGATGATTTAAAATATCATCAGTTAAAAAAACATAAGGTATTAGGATAAAACTTTTTTTTAAGATCCCTTACCTAAACTTTAAGAATTAATTTTTTCATAGAATAAAAGGGAAAATGTATATACTTGACAAGTAGTGTTTTATCCTTCAACTAACTCCTACCACAAATTCATCTTTCCCACCAAAAGATAATAATATTCAAAAATATTCTATTTATACTAATCATATTGGGTTCCAAAAATAATGAATTTATAAATTTTTTTCAGAATATTTAAAACAAATTGTATTATACAAACTAGTAAATCACGTATGCCTGTGGTAGGTGATCCACCCTTGTTGCCCTTTGGTTGCGGGTTCAAGTCTCATGGCCTTTCCAGATGCGATGGGTAGTTGCCCGACCTCTGGGTAGTCCTTTTTATGACAATACAAAAATAATCTCAAGAAATGATTTAAACTTAACAATAGTATCCAATATCAAACATAATCTATTCCAACCTTTGGACTTATCCACAGTACTTTTGTCCGAACTCACAGTCCAAAATTTATAAGGAAGGTCACATAATATACTTGTGAATGCCTTCATCATGTATTCTTTTAAAATGTGGTAATAAAATGAATTTCTAGAAAACCATATTTGAATAGGTATGTACTTCCTTATTCCTTCTGTAAATCATAGAATACTGGATATACTCCTAAAATCAAAAAATGTTATAAACTCCAACAATGATGGAATATACAAGTCATTAATCAGTTCCAAGGTAAAAAAGAATATCCTATAAAATTTATCCAAATCAACCATATCTTATTCCAAAATCACTACCTTAGTATCAGGACCATATTATTGTTTACCTTTCCTTAAACCATTTATTTTAAAAAATGTTTAACCAGAAACTGTGTCACTTTACTTGGTACCATACAATCTCAAATCCTTAATGAAATATTACTGTAGTACATTACTTACTTATTTTCCTAATTCATATAACCAGTACATCATTGATACAACACTCAAATGAAATAATTCTTTAATAACAAAATAATAAGAGTAGTCATTCATCTACATTTGTGGTAGTATCATAACTTTATTATTATCCAATAACATCATTTGGGGCATACTCTGATGATTTTGACATTTATTCTCATAGTTTCCCAACTCCTTTCACATGAATCATTGTACATTTGAAACCTTTTTCTTATCATTGAAATCACGTACTTAGTGTCCTTTTCTCCACACTTATAACAAACTCCCATTCACTTCAAGCATTTACCAAAGTGATTCTTTCCATAGTTATCACATACAGGGAATCCTTATTTCTCCTCCACCATTTATCCATCTTTGTCTCTTCTATCCTTTTCTTATCTTGATTCCCTTCAAAGACATAGGTCTTAGAAAGAATTATTTACATATCTTATTAACACTTGATAATATTTCTTCATATGACGAGAATACGTGGGAGACTATTTCCCTTATAAATGTTTTCTTAATACCATGAAATATTTGATCCTTCTTAATCTTTCAATCATGGGTGTTGCTGGAATTCCCATTCCTTCTTCTAGGAACCATTTCTAAATAATGGCATACACTATGTTAGTTTATGAATCTCAATGCATAATTCCAAACTTGTAAAATACCTAATGTAAATTTAAAAGATTATTCATATAATATATAATCATAAAATGTTTTCTTTGAGTAAGTATTTACTCTTAAATCCTTCATAATGGCTTATAATTAAAATGTGAGGTATCCTAAGCATATCCCTTGGGAGTTTTGTAATCAAGAGTGAAGAAAGGCCCATTATCGTATAATAGGATACCCCAGGTCAAGTCTGAAACTCTTTGTCGGTTTTTTCACTCCAAGGTACATATTTTCTAGAGCCGCCTCTACCTGATCATATCCAAAAAGGGATGTATTGCTTGGAAAATACCCAAAATCCCTAAATTACCAAAATTCTAGGAAGTTCTTCCATACTAATCCTCAAAGTCTATCATAGGGTAATGATCTCTAATAAAAGTTTTTCTAAATCTAGTTTCCAAGGTTATTTCTAAACTTCCTCTGATACCAACTATAACACCATGCCCCGAATTACCTAGAGTTGGTGCATTATTTTAATACATTCGCACGATTACAAGGAATCAAGTCCCGAAGTACCGATCAGTTTTGCAGTCTTGGAAAATAGATTACATACATGAACATTACATTACATTATAAAATTAAAAAAAACAACAACATTATCTCCATTGAACACATTCATATCCCTTAGACAATCTCTATAGGTCAGTCATAATGTACTTCTCATCCTTGGAAAAATAAAATATTGAAAGGGGTGAGGTTAGATGCTAAGTAAGGATAAAAATATAGCGGGAACTTTCATAAATAACCATAAACATTTAAGGTGGTGTATAAGAATAAAAAAAAATCCATTTAAACTTAAACTTAAGCATAATATTTCTAAGCTAAATAAAATAATGTCATTTACTTGTTCACATGGATATTCTACTAGTTGAATAATCACATGTAATATCAATATACAATTTCATAATGATGGAATGCATAATGCCAGACTTTATAAACACATATTCAAGGCCTAATTCCAAGAATACAAATAAGATTTTTTCAAGGCCGTGGTCTAAGAAACTAGTTTGTCTCATGAGACCTACCAATGCATCGAGGAGCTATAGCGGGCTCCACCCATCACTTACTAAGTCCAATTCATTCTTCATATGAAAAGGTTTAAACATAACATAAACTTTTGTATTAAAGGTAGAATATGAAATGTCAATACTTTATCCATAAACCATGAATGGTATAAAAATAAAAAATATTTAGTCAAACATATCACAAAACCTTCAATACAATATGGAAGATTTGTATCTTAATAAATCAACCTCGATCAAGAATAATATCCCGTAAAGGATGCTGACATAGTCGAAAATGATCAATAAAAATATTTGAGAGAAATATCCATTTTTCATGAAATCGTTTAAAATTAATATAAAGGAATTCATTTAAAACATAATTTTGAATCAAAGTTTCCTATACCAATTTTAAACTTTTTGAAGGAATTAACATTTTAAAACATTCATGTCTATATAAATAAATCTTTAAAACCATTTTGAAAACATGGACATTAATGAGAAGGGTTTAGAAGACTAAATATTTAAAACATTTAAAATGATGTTTTACTAAAAAATACCTTGAAAAGAATCCATTTTAAAACTCTTTTATGAAACATGTTTATCGATAATAAATATTTCCCAGTATATACTTACATAAAAACAACCTCAGATAATAAAGAGATTGTGAAATTAACCCTAACCTTGAACTTTCCTTTGGTCAAGGGTACATTTAACCTCATGTATAATGAAAATAGTACTTTATTAAATTATACTAGAACCATATTAATACTTATTATATCATACATTTTTCATTAATGACATTATACTACCCATTTAATAATGATTTCCATGTTAAATTAACATTTTTGGTAATAATCACTTTCTTTATAATATGTGTTTTAACTTGATATTCTTGATCATATCATTTAGATCATGATTTTAATACTTCCAGAATATAAACCATGATTTATATATCATATATATTTAGAATATAAATATTTATAATAGATAGATATATGAAATGGAAGACACCATTTATGGAGACGATTGGCCGTACGTACGCATAAACGTTGTTTCCATTTTCATATCGTATTGAATGGAAGTAAGTGAATAAGTTATATGTAAGTACATACATATATATATATCTCCAGTATAATTATTATGTAATATATTACATACTTATTAATAATATATATTTTTATAATCATCATTTAATGGTGAACTTGGGAATGAATCTCATCGAGTTGTGGAGACGGTAATGCGTACGTACACACGAGCAACAATATCATTATATTGATGCTGAAATCATATGTAATTCAATGTTATATCATATATAAAGAATAATTAACATGTTATATTTATTATTTACATCAGTTATACTCATTATTATACCCATACAAATAATGAAGTGTTTGAATAACAAACTACACCACAATGTGGACACGGTAAGTCGTACGTACGCACATAAGGTGACTTTGTCATTTATAGGATGGATAGAATAATGAATATGGTTGTACCATATTTATAAAAACCAAAAAGTTTGTAGGAGGTACGGGAGTTATTATTTTGGTATGTAAACAACAAATAAAGAGGCAGTGGAAGAAGAAAAGAACTTGAAAGAGGGTGGTGAAAATATTATCTCTTCTTCGGGTGTTTCCTTTTGAGTTGATCAAAAGTGCTCCTTAAGTTGGATTTATGATCAAATTAAGGACTGTTGATTGATTTGAGGGATGTTGGAAGGATATTTGGGCAGGGTTTGGCCGATCCAAATGGATTTGTATGTGTGATTTTGAGAGAAGGGGAAGTGCCCTTTTATAAGAGGGGTGAGGGTCAATTTAGCAAAAGATTAAAATATTATTTTATTATAATATCATATTCTGATTAAAATGCCCCCAAATGAATTTATTTCGATCATTAGGTGGTTATGGGTAGAAATAATATCAACCAATAGGTTTTATAAAAGTTTAGGTTACCATTTTAACCTAATCATTTAGATATAACTCTTAGTTAAATAGTTTAACTTTTACTGTGTCTTCATGTATTCTTACATTATATGGTTAATAAACTTACTCTAAACATCCAAGAGAACCTCAAGTAGTTCATTAATGAAATATATAATATTATTAAAGCCCTTTTTACTATCCTTATATTTTTAGGAATATCATATCAATCAATAATATAGTATTTGTTTTAAAAACTAATTTTTGTCAATTTTCATATTAATCGGTATTTTGTTTTTTTGAAAGTCATAACAACCTTATCACATCAAAAAAATTATATAATCAACACTAAAATTTAATAATAACCTATAAAATTAATTTAATTCATTAAAAGTATCAAATTATATTTATTTGGATGTTTAAAGTATTAATTATTTTAATATTTCATTAAGAGGGTAATTATTGTATCATAATTGTGTCATAAATAAATGCAATTATTTAATGTATAACAATTATAAATAAAATACCATTATATAGGAAATCATTTTACCTTTCTAATTAATATTTATAGTATAATTTATATTATGTTTATTTTTATATTAAAAATGGTTTATTTATTAAACTCTGAATTTAACACTTTTAACTCTTCTTTAAATAAAATAATAATAAATGTCTTAATCTAATCCAAGTGGACCAGAAGGGTCATATTTTATTCCTGCAGTTGTTTTTTGTTGAAATAAACCTATAAAATTGAATTAGGGCATGTGTTAGGATAATTATAATATCATTTTTACCCTTAATTAACATATTTACTTTTAAACGTGGTAAATCAAAGTCAAAAGTTAATATTCACCAAACATTATTTTCATCTTATTGAACCAAATTTTACTTAATGATATTCACCATGTATCTCAGATATTTTAAATTGAACTCATAGAAGCGGTAAAATTATGTTTTATGAAAATTTTCAAATGCTCCTAGAAGGTGGGTAAAAGACGGTAAAGAGTTCAATAAAATTTTATATATCTAAATTTTTTATAAAATGACATCAATGAATTAAATTGAACATATATAGGTATTATATATCTATTTTGACTTAAAATAAATTTAAATAAAATAAATAATAATTTAAATAAAAAGTCGGTTTTAAACAATAACATAGTGTTTTTCACTATTCATCAAAAATTGAATGTTTTGAGAAAAATATCAAAAATTCCCCCTAAGATAATTTTGATATTATGAATTAAAAAATGAATTATATTTTTCCAAATTAAAAATATTTATTTTTTATTTGTTAATTTAAAATTAATTCCCATTGTCAAAACCAAAATCGGGTTTTTTAAAAATTAAAAACTATTAAAAGATTGACATATGTTTATGTCAAATTTAAATGTAAAATTACTTATAATAAACCACATTGTAATAAATAATAAAAATATAATCTAATTATACTTCCAAAAAATTCAAATGAATAATTTAACCCTATAAATTATTTCGATTAAAAAAGTTTTTTTTCAATTAAAACATAGTATTTTTACTATTCATCACAATATGAAAGTTATTAGAAAAGTACCAAAAATTTATCGACACTAAATTTTTATTTCCCGTTTATAAAGAGGAATTTAATTTATTTAAATTTAATATATAAAAGTGTAAAATATAGATTTTAAAAAGGTTTATCCATTAAAAAGTTGTAAAATTTCATTTTTTGAAAAATACTTCTTTTATTTGAAAAAAAATGAATTTTTTCTTACATTATGTCTAAGAAACTCATAATATGGATGTTAAAATTATATATAGTATATAATATTCAAAATACAGTTAATAATATTCATAACCACTTTTTGAAAAACTAGTTAGGTAAGTTATGGTGCACTCGAAGTCAGTGTTGCGTGTAGCGCAAGCTATTGAATTACTTTAATGAGATAACGTACTATGAAATATTGGGGTGTTACATATAAGAAAATTGGTATATTAATAGATAATAAATATAATAGGAATTATAAGTCATGATATAGAATGATAATCATAACATGGGAAATGTGGAAGGAACTTAAGACACTACATCATAAACATAGGTCAAGGCTAACATCTAAGACATTGTGATGGAAAATATCCCATAAAGTAATTAGTTTCACTCCCTATCCCAAAATGAAATCTCCTAAGACTAAACATTACTAAATATATTGGATCGCTATATAATTTCAAGCTCACCCATCACTTTGATTTCATTCTCATGCATATGTGTGCCACATATATCATATAAAATATTTTCATTAATCATCATATTTTATCACATGATCATAGAGAGTGTTATAAATACTTGTATATCTGATGGAAATGAAGTATAAGTGTATAAATGTGAAAAAAAACATGAGAGGAAAAGGGTATGGTATTGAATACATAATTGTTTCATCATGGAGAATCACAGTGAAATATAAGCAGCATGATGGTAACACATAAAAATTCATAAAATGGGATGATAACACCAAAATGGGTGTATCATAATTTGGACACAAAATGTGACATATTGGGGACATGGAAATACATATCCCATAAATATAATCTGGAAATAGAATGAGTAAGATAATAAAGACATATGACTAAAAACGATAAGGATATGACTCGTTACTTGTGTGTTTGACACTAAATGCTTGAGAGGCGCTTATTTAGAGCTTGGGGAACCTCGATAGGACTCTACAGAGGGGAGGTAATATTAAGATATAGATAAAATCATTTCTAGTTTAGAGAAATGGGTGATTTTTATGGTTTTATATAGGAAAAGGTGGGGATTTCTTTATTATTTTTCAAACATAGGTTTTGGACTATATACAATAAAACAACCAAAACCACAACCCTTACCATTGATTTTTCCCATGGATTCTGAAAATAGAGATAGGTTTAAATTATTTTGTAAGAACAAAGTCATAAATTAATAATTTGATACATTTTTTTACGTGTATTTGATTCATACTCATAATTAAAAAAATTTAAATCATTAAAATATATAATAAATTTTGGAGGATTTATAATAAAACTGTAAAATAAATATGATTAAATTATAATACAACTATCTGATAGAGAAATAATTTATTTGATTTTTAATTCATTTTATAGTATTTATTACATAACATGTGGGGCATTATGGTGTCATAATACAGAAAGTACATTTATATGGTATTTAATATTTACCTGAAAATTTGACTATCTCAAGAAAATTATGTAAAATTCACCATTGGATAATTTTTATGTTACTATGAATAAACTATTTTAAATATTATATAAATAATATTCTATATATGTGAATTTTGTATTTTAAAATAAAATCTACATTTATAATGAAATTCTAGTTTTTTTATAATAACAGTTGTCAACGGCTTATAAAAATTACTGTTGACATCATAAAAATTATATGAAAATTTATATTTAATAAAAATTATTTAATAATAATATTTTATAAAAATATAATTTATTTATAAAATAAAATTATTTATCAAAATGAATTCATTAATTGAATTTTAATATTACCCACAAATTCTATTTATGTTTTAGGGCATCAAAATACAAATCATTTATAAAGTAACAATATTAGGATGGAAATATATTAATTATTCTCAAAAAATAATTTACATTCAAAAATTTCTAGGGTCTAGATACATATCCCTTTAATACACTAGAAAACTTTGTATGAGTAAGGTGTGTGATGGCAAGACTTTCATGGGGTGGTTTGGCATATATGATTTGGGTCATGATCTCAATGATCATGAACTTCTCCCGTAAACAGTTTCACTCATGATTATGTTAATGGATATTATCTTGGGCTTTGTCAAGGCCAATTTACAATGATTATATATCCCTTATAAGCTCTTATAATTGGGCTTCATAGGGTATGATCATACTTGTTAAGTCCATAACTCCCTTTGTATGTGTTAATTAGATTTGTTGTGGCCTTATAATTATACTAATCATTTGATCACTGTTCAACAGTTATATTCTCAAATTTAATGATTCTTAACTGTCAATTAATTCTTTTAGGATATAATATAACTAATTTATTTCATGTGTTTTCTATAACTATATTTCATAAAAGACATTTTATTATATCATAAGGGGATATTTTAGTTTTAAGAGTTCATGTCGTTATATAGAACTTAATAGGACACCACCAATGGAGGATAATGATATATTTTTTCTATAATAGTGTATGTAGTTGTAATAAGAACAATTAAAAAATTAAAAAGTAAGTAGGATTCACATTTATTATTCAGTAATCAACCACATAGGCCCTAGGGTTCAAGGTGACACTCGAACTAGCAATACCTTATTCGACCAATTCTAGAGTCTGAACCATACCCAATAGTGATATCTCAATTCAATATTTTAGGTGATTTCATTATTCATTTGATTTGAATTTCATTTATGGAAACTTGGTGCCTTAGTCTAGGCACCAATTCACCAGTATAAAATGAGGAGCTAGAGTGGTAGTCTATAACTACATGTATACATGGAGAATTAGTCCCTCTCCAAAAACCCATTGATCATTCACACATATGACCAATTCAAATTCATATAATGGTGCCCTATATCATCATTGGGGAACCACATGGATATAAGGATAATCATTCACTCACCCACAACTCGTTATTAAATAACATATTCCCTAATATATATATATATAACATCGTTATCCTTCAAATACATCATTCACATCATGGGAGACATTTTTTCGATCACAATAACTATTATTTTATATTTTCACAAGGAATAACATGAGAAATCTCCCATTAATTAATTCATCACTATTTAATACCCATACCACTAACCATTCATGATTAAACCAATCAACATTTTAAATCCCATTATCAAACCATTAATTAACAATTTAGTTTAGTTACATCAACCCACTATTTCCTCATTTCATTCAATATTTATCATTAACATTAAAATGGAACACCACATGTGTTCCCATAAATCACCATCATGTAATATCCAATGGGTCTAATGGGATTTGTGAAGGCAATATCCATTCCATGGAATGAAATTCACCTTTTAAATTTAAAATAAATTACACAACATAGAGGAAGAATTGAAAAATTACATACACATGATCAAAATCTAGACTAAATAACTAGAAACTAGACCACCTTCCTTAGGGTCATTGAAAATTTCTCTCTAAAAATTATCACTTAATTCAAAGTTGAAAAACATAAATCAAAATGGAGAATGAAAATATAGAATAAAAACATGGATCATGATCCAATGAAACATGATAGATTAAAACCAAAATTTAAATAATTTACCATGGATAAATTTATCTCTTTTTTAAGGAGAAAGAATCTAGGATAGATAGGGAACATAAAAAATGAATAGAATATCTTACCAAATAAGCATTTCTTTCTTCCACTAGATCGTTAATTCTGAATTAAAGGAGTTCTATGAGCCTTGGAATCCTTTATAGAGCCTCCAATATAAAAGATAATGTTATAAGGTATAGGGGTGATTAGGGGTATATAAAGTTGTTTATGAATATTTTTATAAAATTTATGGGGCTTTAGAATCCCACAATCATAGCTTCCAAGGAAGGGTGATCTGTTTGAAAAAAAATGTATGCATAAACCATGCACCCATACTATCTAGGGTGCATGGTTATTCCTATGTGGGAAACTTTTTTCAAAACTATATGTCAATTTTGAAAACATATTTGGTACAATGGTTTATGGTTTTGGTAGGTCTTCCACAAGTATTGTTCAAACTACACGCCACCATTCTATTCTCAAAATGGTGTGGACATTTTTCTTGGGCCAACTGCATAGTTTTCCCAAAACATTTTCCAACCATGCACAACCCCATGGCCCTTAAAAATGTTCCATATGCAACTAAAACATTCCTAATAAAATAAAAAACCATGTAATTATAAAAAAGGTAAAATAATACCTAAAATGAGTTTGAGACATCCCTTTAATGGTCATGGTCTTACACCCTAGATTTTGTTTCATAAAAAACCATTATACCATGTATAATTATATAATCATAAATATTCCCTATATATAAAAGCCTTATATATCCCAAAATATCCTATTTTATATTATCTACAACATATTTTAAAATATATATTCGGATTCACTATGTATCACATCATATATAAGACCTTGTTAAGATTCATCCAAAACTACTTTTGGATCAATTCTAAAAGTCTATTAGAGAAGATATATATGTTTTATAAAACATAGTCTCTATTTAGTAAAATAAATTGTGACACCATAAGAATTTATATAATTTAAAATTAAATTTATTCCTTGAACTATTAGATTTTATCAAATTGCATCCCCTATAAAAGAATATCTACTGCACAAGCTACAAAGGGATTTATTTTGATCTCTATCAAACACATCTGTCTCAATATATGTGACCACTAGTTTGGTCATAATAATGAATGAATTTTTATATGGTCCTTTTCATAATGTCATGGGATAAATATAGGAAATTATGTGTTCCAATCTCATGTAGTCTACATAGACATTATTTTCTATGAGAGTATAGATTCATTATGTTGAAAATTACATCACATGTTATTCAACTGTGTGGATGAGTACACAGATTCCCATCACCGAAATATATATACACATGTATTGTTTTATTTTTTATGTCCATATACCGTTATAGTGTATTTCAATCATGGGAAAAAATGTTATACTCATTATAGGATATGAAATTCATGTCTTATTCAAACCTCGACCAATGACATGATCAAGAACATTCCAAATTACCCATGATTATCCTGGATTTTTGGTTTTCATAAGAAATTTATCAATTTATAAAATATTTCATGGTCATAACCATTAAATATATAGTAATAATGTTTTAAAATATTAATTATTCACATATATGTTTATATATAAGTATTTTATGAAACTCAAAACTGTACTGTGGGTTAGTCATTCGGTGTATAGAAATCGTTCGGCACCTCATGAGTATACTTCATATATCTAAATGAAATCATATCCACACAAATCAAAATATTTAATAATACCCTATAATATTTCACTATGAATATATGATAAGGATAAATCAATTTAATATTTTTACTAGGGAACTATAATTTCACTTCATGTGATATATACATCAAACAATAAAGAGTGATGTTGTGGAGATAGTATTTTGTATAACTTGACACAATTTATATTCATAACCCCTCTATGAATGTACCACCATGACCCACATAATATAATATAGGAAAGAGAGATAGATGACATATTTTTTGCCTCATTACATTTAATTGGTTTTTATCAAGTATAGTGGGATCAAATGATGTCATGGGAAGACTATACCATAAGTATAAAAAGCCACACATCATTATCATATCATAAAATTAATGTCAACATAAAAGAGAAAAATAGAACTAAATAATAACAATTAGATGATATATAAAATTTTATGCAATCTAGAGTAATAAAAGAAATTAATAAGTATGTCCAATTTCATAGGCCAAATTAGAGTATAAAGGGAAAAATAATAGAAATTATGACATCACAACATCACTCCAAGTTCCATATTGGTACCACCCAAACACCAAGATCCATATCCTTAGCTACTTATTGTTGGGTCCTTTTCAATTCCAACACAAATGATTATGAATACTATATGAACATCAAGATTACCATGCATGGCATCCCTATAAATCCAAGTAAGAAACAATGAATGGTTATATACCATAATTATTTATCTATATATGGTTCATGGAACCACATGAATTTAATGAATATGTTAATAATCATCCCACAAGTGATGGGTCATCATGAGCTAAAAAATCTTCCCTGAAACCCAGCCCCATAAGCTCCATAACAATACCCTTATAGATTCCACTGATAGTCACAATATGTCTCAAAACATACAACAAGGTCCATGTGTTGATATAGAAAAATAAACCCATAAGTCATATGTATACATTACACATTTAATGAAAACCTCTTTCTCAATCCTAATGTGGTCATATATCCTAATATGATTGTATGCCAGCATAACATGACTGAAGAATTAGATCGCGATCACCCTTTCATGGTCCTTATCCCATGTACACATTCTAATACATTAGACAAGATTCACCACTACATTTTCTATTGTCTTTTAAAATGAACATATTAGTTATATCCATCTAGTACCATCAATAAGTCCATTTCTTTATCCTTTGTTTCAACATCCAAGACCCCAGAGAAGGGTTCTATCAATCTAATTATGAGAAACCCAAATGAATTGAATCATAAAGAAATTATATAAAGGCTAATGGTTTACATAATGCCACTCCCACTCCCCCAAGAAACACACTTCATAAATGGGTCTCTATGAACATGAGCACATGAAATAATATAATTAAAAAACCAAATATAATTTCCATCCACATTTATCTATAAGTTCTGTCACCAAAATCATTCCCATGAACTAGAAAAAACTATATATAATTGCAAGGATTCTATAGAATTGATTCAAATATATCATAACATGGTTTATAAATTGATATTAAAATGGTTAAATTCAATGAAAATAGAACCACATAAACATTATAATAGAGGTTGAATATATAAAATATATCCTTATATAATTCTTTGTAGAGGATATGGGGATGGGATTCCCTCGATCCTATGACAATGAGAACATTATTGAGAACCAATGAATTATACAAGGTCATTTTTCAAGAAGAAATAATGTCCAATTCCCCTCTAGTGACTCATTTGGATCATAGAAACTAGTAATTGGATGATGTAATGTGTATTAATAGTTGGAAGAATATGTTAATAACATATTAAAAATCCCCTCTTTATAGTTACACATATATAATCTGAGATCCATAACTTCCCCCAAAAGATTAATGGGAAAATATTTTAATTATTATTCCTAGAAAAACAAGAACATGTCATAGTTATTCTTAAAATTGATTTGGTCTCATCGGTTACACTATTATTTGGTTACTAGACATGAATAGACATTATAATGTGGTATCAAAACCTTGGCTATTTTTTACTCACTATGCCATCTACTATAATTTCATGATGTTGATCCTGTCATAGATCATAGGAGGACTCATAGTACTAAAATCCTATGACCACACCTCTTTAAGGGTGTATCCTTTATCCCATTTTACACCAGTTGGTTGTAATCATAAAATAAAAAAAAATTATTTGGACCTTCCTATATTGTAATTCAAAATAATTTAAACCCAATTTAACCAACACTAAATCCTACAAAAATCATATATCCTAGTTAAACCATTATCATGGAAAAAAATTCATACCATTAATATTAGGGATTTTCAGAATAACCCATATAATTACTTCTCATCCAATGGAAGTTTCATTAGTGTTGTACTTGATCATCTCGGGCCATTGACCAAACACATCTAACTCTCTCTTTCTCATGATTCCTCATGGATATTACCATGCTTAAATTAAAATCACATAAGTAGTAAAATCTTACCTGTTAGGACTTTATTTCCCTTTTCCACATTCTTAACCAATTTCCTTATAAATGGTACTTTTGGTTCAAACTAGATGTTCCATATGTCCATCAAATTCATAGGATCATGTTTGTACTTATAAATTAAAGATTAAAATTACTCATTATGTATTCCATAATATCATAGTGGAATATAAAAATATAAATACATTGTTCCAAAATTATTATTGATCACAAACTTCCCCACAAACTCTATCTTTTACATTCCTTGACTCTGTAAATAACTATTCACCCAAAAAGATGACAACTGTAAGAAAACATAGTCACAAACAATTATCATAAAAGGTCCCCTCCTTTTATCGACATATAATATTAATTTATTATGAGTGGTAACTGATGACTTCAAAATCATCTTCCTACTCCTAGAGGTCTCATTAACCATACTTAGACTAATGAAAGAACCCACACCTACTATATAAGAACATAATAGTATGTGACGACCCAGTCCAACCCATAATCGTGATATTGTCCGTTTGGGGCCTAGCATGCATGATTTTGCATTCCTTAGGTTATAGACCTCAAAAATCTTCTAGTAAAAGGCCTTATGATGGGAGGGGTATTCACACAACCTTATTAAGGTCTATTTCATGTTCCTCCTCCTTCGATGTGGGATTTCAATAATCCAACCCCTAGAAGGGACCGGTGTCCCTGATGGCACATCAAATGGACAATGGCTCTGATACCATTTGTGATAGCCTAGTCTGGCCCATGTTCATGATATTTTCCTCTTTGGGCCTAGATCACACAATTTTTTTCCCTAGGCTCTAGCCATCAGAAATCATCCCAGAAAATGCCTCATGTTGGGAGAGGTATCCACACCACCTTATTAAGGGGTGTTTCCTACTCTTACTCCTTCGATGTGGGATTTCCAAAACATTGTAACGTACCAAATCTGGGTGCCACCCAATGGTGCCCTGTACCTAGTTGGTCACATGACCTTAAGCATATTTCAACAAATTCCAGAGGTGTTCGACTAGCAATGAGGGCCAAGGTCTGATAATGGGTAAACTATTCCCCCATAGGTTGAGTATAGACATTGGAATTTATAAATAAACAAAATAAGTAAATAGTAGAAGACTAATAACAATAAAACAACTAGAGAATATATATATATATATTATTCATGTCGCAAGCATCTAGGAAATCATCCAAAATAGGTAAAAAAGATATAAAATGAAATACAATACAAGGAAATAGCATGTAAAATCCAACAACATCGCAAGTCTTAGATTGGTCTTATTATCTTCATATACAACAATAATCAAGTACCTGATGAAGAAAAGAACCTTCTGTTATCTATACCTATAATGATATAATCTATTTGGTTCCAAAAGAATTACCAAAATAGGGTGTGAGATGAATCCCAATAGGCAACCACCAAAATATATGTGCCTTTTTTGTCAGTCAGAATATATATATAAGGTAATATGAAATAATGAAGCAGTAAAGTAGGTAGTACTCAAAAGTAAGAAAATCCTATAGTTTTCATTTAAATTCATTTCACTTTTATTATGCATCTTTTGAATCATGTATCCTCAGGTTCTAGACTAAGCTCTATATACCCTATGTAAAGAAACAAAATAGACATTTCAAAAGAGCATATAATAAATCAAGTAAGACCCAATACAAGATTTCACATTATCTTGGTATACGCATCAAATTCATTCAATTATTCATAAATGACCCTTTGGGAATGTTCTCACAGTCTAACCCTTCTAGTCCAATCACAGTATCAATTTATTAAAATAACGAACCTATGAGAAATCTCTCATAGTCTAACCCCTTTGGACCAACAAAGAATCAATACATTTAGATAATTACCCTCTTGGAAATCTATCATGGTATACCCCCTTTATTCCAACATAACAACAATTCATTAATTCAAATATAAACAACCACCTGGGAAAGATATCACAATCTAATCCCTTTGGGTAAAATATCTACACCAAGGCTCCCATAGTCCTAGGTAAATATAATCTATAAGTCCACTTAGTCTTCTTGGTCCAAGACTCTCATGGTCCTTTGGAAAACTATAGTGTGCATATGATATCAAAATAGCTCATGTAATAAAAAAATACTACCTAGCTAAACATTCACAATGCATATCATAGGCATTTCATATAATCATTTTAACTCTGTCCTAATCAAAAAAGACATGGAAAACAAGTTATGACACATAGGCAACCTGGACCAAATGACCATAAAAAATCAATCAATGGGTAATGCTCCCATTTGTTGTCACTTAGACAAGGTATCTAACCGTATTCATAAAAAACCCCTTTATCAATAAATCTAACCATTATAGGTAATAACAGGGTTAAATTCCAAATAATGAAAAACCTAAAACATAGGTATGTAGAACATTTAGAATATATAATCAAAAGACAAACAACTATAGGTCCAAACCACCTACCTCATTGTTTTACAATTGATACACTTGAATGTCAGCCCTAGAATCGGCATAGATCTGCATAAACCTACAAAAAGGTGAAAAGATCCAACATTTAATAACTCACAAGAGAAGATTAATTAGGAATAAGGGATCAAGAGGGGTTGAGAACTCACAGGTGGGATTCCAACACACCAAATGATGTCTCAATCGGAGCTTGGATGAAGAATCCGGATGTCAAAAATCATCAATCATTACAGAGTTCTCCAATAGAAAACACAGGAAGAAGAAAGTGTTTCTGGACCTGAGACGTTACCATACTCTGATATGTCAATTAAAAAGATATTTCATGCTATGTTAATTAACACTTCATGTTGTGTAGTAACCTCAACTGGTCCCCAACATATACGGGTCTATCATGTCACCACAAGGCCATGTACTCATATATTACATGGTCAAAAGACGGTTTTATGTAGCAAGCTAAGTACACGACGTGTACATATAAGTACATGGAGTGTACATAGAAAAATCCAATTTTCTTCTTTTTTTCTCAAAACAACCCAAAATCAAGATCCATACCTAAAATAAAGATCTAGTTTCTTAAAAACTTCCCCCTTAATGAAATTCTTCCCCGAATTTCTCTTCCAAGGGTGGTGGGGAAGAATTTGAAAATAACTCTCACCACTGCGATCACACATTGTCCTCCCACTCCCACGTCTCATCCTTCACTCAATCATGCTTCCATAGACCCAATACCATAAGAATATACCATCCAAAAATAATCTTCATGATACGATTTATAATCCGAATAAAGTGCTCCTCAAAGTATTCATCCACCTCCAACTCGACCTCCTCGTGTTGAAAAACATGGAACGAGTGTGAAATGTAACATCGTAGCTGAGAAACATGAAAGACGTCGTGTGCATCCCGGTGACATTGATGTAATGGAAACTGATATGCATACTGACTGACTCTCTCTAAAACCTCAAATAGATTTATGTCTCTTAGTGAAATATTCCCCTCTCTAATAATCCTCATGTGTCCCAACCTCGGTGTGACACATAGGAAAACCTGATCTCCATCCTCAAACTCTAGAGGTCATCGTCTTCGATCATCATAATTTTTCTAGAGAGATTGTGCAGTAGCCATCTTCTTCTGAATCAACTCTACTTTCTCAGTGGTCTCCTGAACAAGAAGAGGTACCAGCAAACATAGGGGTGATCGAAATGGCATACCGTACAAAGCCTCATAATGTTCCATATAGATTGTTTCCTAAAAAAAGTTGTAGAAAATTTCCACTAGGTGTATGTGTCTCTCCGAAGAGCTCCCGAAATCTAGGACACATGCTCGAAGAATGTCCTCTAAAACCTAAATTGTGTGCTTGGACCTACCATCTTTCTAGGGATGGTAAGCTCTACTCAGAAGTACCTATGTACCCAAATCCCTTTACAGTCCCTTTCAGACAAGAAATGTATGTTTGATGTCCCTTTATGAAATGATAGAGTTTGGAACCATGTGAAAAAATACTATATCTTATATGTACAACCTTCCCATCTTATCGACACTAAAGGTGTCCTTAATTGGTGTGAAGTGTGCAACCTTCATGAGCCTGTCGATAATAACCCAAACCACATCATTCCATAGATGCAGCTTTGATAACCATGTCAAAACAATCCATTGTGAAATCCTTCCACTTCCACTCAGGAATGGGTAAATATTGTATTAGCCCTACTAGTGACTGATGTGATGCCTTCACCTGCAGATAGGTAGAACATCTCATAAAGAAACCAGCTACATCCCTCTTCATACTTGGCCACCAATACTGAAAATGTAAATCCTGATACATCTTGGTGACACCAAGATGAACTACCCATAATAAGGAATGAAAATTATGAATCAACACCTCACGTATGTCTACTGAAACCCATACACGCCCATGAAAACCCAAAACCTCATCCTCATATATGGTTCACCTAGGAGTAGGGTCCTCACTTGACATACTATCATGTAGGACGAGGCCTTTGGAGAATGATAGTGGGCTCATTTAGACTCTATCCCGTAGAGTAGAGGTAATAACTATAGAATAAAGAAATGTCTTCCCCTATATGTCGTTCACCTCCAAATGCATCTCAGAGAATAGATCCATAAGCTTCCACTCATTGTTGGCCTCCTAAACTGCCTGTATCTAAGTCCTCCTACACAAAACATCAGCCACTACATCGCCATTTCCAAGCATATAGGAAAGCTCAGTGTCAAAAGGCAGAAGGTACTCAACCCACCTTTGTAATCTTAAATTCAAGTCTCATTGAGTAAAGATATACATGAGGTTTTTGTTGTCTGTGTATACAACAAAATGCTCTCCCAAAAGATAATGCCTCCAATAGAACAAGGCTGGAACAACCGTGTCTAACTCAAGATCATGTGTAGGGTAGTTCCTCTCATGTAGCCTCAACATCCTAGACCTATACGCAATGACTCCTTCCCCTTACATAATCCCTACTCAAAGAACGATACCTGAAGTGTCATAGTAAATGGTGTAACTCTTACCCATTTCTGGTGAAATCAAGATCAGTGATGAATCCAATTTCCCTTAAAAATCTAGAAAGGATGAATCATAGGAATCTTTCCACAAGTACTTTAGACACTTCTTAGTTAGGACCATCAGTGGTGCTTCTATGAGTGAATTTTTTTGAATAAATCATATTTAGAAACCATCCATCCCTAGATAAAATTGTAACTCAAAGACGTTCATTGGCTGCTCTGAGAAAACATCTTCTCTCACCTTCCATGGGTCTATTGATACTCCTGTCACTGATATGACATGACCAAATAATTTAATTCGGTGAATCCAAAAGTGTCACTATGTGAGCTTAACATATAACTGATTCTCTTTCAGTTTACTTAATATGATCTCAAGATGGATGACATGGTCGTGTCAAGTGTTAGATTACACAATGACATCATCTAAGAAGACTACCACATAAGAATCCATGTAATTATGGAACAATCAGTTCATTAGTTACATAAAAAATGTTGGTGCTTTTGTTAGATTGAATGGCATAACCAAATACTCATATAGAGCATACCTACTCCAAAAGGTTGTAAGATGTATATCTGATGGCCTAACAAGAAACTAATGATAAACAAATCTCATGTCAATCATCAATAACACCTAGGATTCCGGAAGATGTTCAAAAAGATCATCAATCCTCAACAAGGGATATAATTTCTTGATGGTCAACTTGTTCACATCTGATAATCCATACAATGTATGAGGGTATTTTCTGTCTTCATTGCACAAAAGAAAATTGAACTACAAGGAGAAATTCAAGGTCGGATGAAACCCTTTTCATGTAACTCTTCAAAATGCTTCTTGAGCTCCTGTAACTCTTTTGTAGCCATCTTATATGGAGTAATGAACACTGACGCCTCCCCTGGAACATGCTCCATGGAGAAATCCACCTCTCACCCCTGAGGTAAAGCTAAAAGTTTTTCTGAATGGACATCTCTAAAACAATCCACCCCTAGAGGAAAGTCGATCTATGAATTCCCTTGGTCATCCGTATATAAATTAGAAATATAGGGTGTAATTCCTCCCAAACCATGTTGTTCGTGTCCAGTTCTACTCTTCTGGACATCCCATTTACCCTTTTGATGAAAATATCTACCTTATAGTGACATAAAAACTCACCCTGTGGAGATTGCTATCAACAAATACCTGGAAGGAGACCAACCAGTCCATTCTGAGAATGACATCGAAGCCTACCATCTCTAAGACATAGAGGTCCTATAAGAAGTGAAACACACCAACCATAGAAAGGAACTCCTTTTACTGACTTACACTTTCCATCATAATCCCCAATGGAGTTTCTAGAATCTTAACATCATCAGGGGTAAAGATACATAGCCCAATTCTCGACACTACTTTAGTAGATATAAATATATGGGAATACCCATCATCAAAAAGAGAAGAAGCTAAAATCAAGGAAACAAGAATCGTACCTTTAACCATAGAGGGTATAGGATCCAACTCCTACTGGGTCTGATTCATTGGAAACGTTTGACCTATAATGTGGTCCTATGACCCTATCTGGCTACCATGAGCTGATCCACCCTACTATCACTGAAAATCAATCGTCTGGCCCCCACAGCCATGACCGACTCCTCATCCTGAATGTCCTGACAAACTCGAGTTCCCTAACTGATGATAAATTGGTGGCCCTACCCCTATATATTGACTCATAATAGATCCCCTATCACTAGTTGATGGTTGGAAAATCATAAAAAAGGTTGTAGATGACCCATATTTCCACAAGATCGATACTCAACTAGGTCTCTTGGGAACTACGGTATCGTGTTCCCATTCTTCCCGCACTAGTAGCACATTAACTAGATACCTAAATATACATCACTTCTACTAGAATGACCACATGAAGGAACCCTATGGTGATTCTTTCTATCATTCAAAGGGGTTCTAGCCCTGAATTCTGAACTTCCCTAGCACACAGCTCCAAACTCCCTCGGATTGCACTCAGTAATCAGCGTCTGGTTTACTATCGCAGTCACTGAAGTCAACCTGAAAACATTCACCTGCGATTAGATGTCATACCTAAGACCATCCTCAAATTTCCTAGCTATTGATAACTCCCCACCCCAAGAACAAGTGAAAATTGATGAAGCTTGATAAAAAGAAAAGTGTAATCCATAACTGAAAGAATACCCTGCTCTAAATGCATAAACTCTTGGGCTCAGTCGGCCCATAACTTCTCAAGGTAGAAGTAATCATTTAAGGTCCTCAGAAAATCTTCCAAAAACATATCCTGATAACATCCCACATGTGAAACAACATCACACCATCTCGTGGAAGAATCATGTAGAATGTAATTCACGAGCTTTACCCTCCTCTCCAAAGGCATATCCTGATGCTCGAAGATAGAAATCATAGCCTCCAACCATTACTCTATAGCTCGTGGTCCTCCATTCCCAAAAAAAGTGGGAGGATGATACTGCTAGACCACCCATGTAAACTCTTCCATAGTCATGGAAGGATTTGGTTCTCCCTGAAAGGTCGGCATCATCCTCATAAAATCTTCATAGAACTGTGCATCGGCACCTGCAACTAGTCTACCAACTAGAGCCAAGACATGCATGATGGGAGGATCTTTTGGTAGTCTCTGATCTTCCAATTATAGTGTCTGATCACAGTCTGGTACATGTCGTACCACTGAAGGATGTCCTGGTGGCATGACTCTGCAAGGTCAAGCACACACCTCAGTTAGTGATTGACGAAAACTACTACTCATAAGTGTAGGAAAGGAATATGTGAAGGGAAGAATTCATGTTTCTCAAAAGAGGGTTACATGATAGATAGAACCACTATACGACTTGTTCCCTTAAGCCTCAACATGGGCATGTACACCTACCAACCAAGTCATTTAAGAACCCATACACACAGCATGTTTCTCCTTAGACATGATGTGTACATGAATATTCCCTCCTACCCATGTAGTTGTACACGTCTAGAACTACATGGGTTCTATAGGTTAAACACTACATGGAGTGAACGCTCCAGAGATGGTGTGTACAACCAAAGTTCCATCCACCATCGTTGTTAGTCACATGAATGGATACGTGGTCAATTACAGGACGACGTCTACACTCAGTACACGGTGTGTTCTACCAAAATTTTACCAACCCTGTGTCTCTGCTCACACATTCAGTCACATGATCAAAAACTAAACGGTGTGTATATATGGTACAATGCGTGCACATACCGTACAAGGAATATAATTAAGAAAAGTCATTTCTTCAAGAACAGAAAAACCCATGGTGTGTGTTCATAACATCTTATGTTGTTTTCAAGGTTTTCTGGGCAATAAGACTCTTGAACTTCACTAGAACCCCTAAAATTATAAAAAAATTGGCCAAATTATTCCATTTTCCAATCTGTGAGAGCCCATACTCCAGTAAAATCAAATTTTGGAGTCCTTATTCATATCATATCTTAACAGAATTCAATTGAAGTTCAAACCTGATCCAACAAATTTTGATCCAAGAGGGCCCTAAACACCTCAAGGACCAAAGATTGGTGTCCATATAAATGAAACATTACATATACCAATACCCTATCAAAATAAAAGGTATTCTATCCCAACATCTATCACAACAACATGCATATCTATCACAATATTTATCACAATAACATGCAATCAGTAATTCACCCTCTATGGAGTGATTATAATGCATGACATGTGATCTCTAGAAAGTTCCTATATGATCCATGATATCGAATACCCTCATCTGATTGGGTTGCAATAGAATAGAACCTCAAATAAAATATCACAATACATGTGTATCACCCAATGGTGAAATTGAATCAACTGTAATAGGTCAAAATCAAGAAATTACTATTCAATTTGAGGTAATTTTTCTTTTCCTTATACATGGGGTAGCTACTCTCAGCCATAGCTAATTACCAAACTCCATTTCATTCATAACCCTTTATAATGTTTCCAATTTGAAAGATATACCAGAAAAGAAAACCTACCTCTAATACCACTTTGTAATGTATCGGATTCGGGTTACACCCAATGGTGCCCCGTACCCGATTGGTCAAATGACCTCAAACGCATTTCCCAAAACACCAGAGGTTTCCAACTAGTAGTGAGGGCCAAGATCTGATAATGGGGAAACCATTACCTATTTGGAAGAGTATACACAGTGGAATTTATAAATAAACAATAGAAGTAAACGGTGGAAGACTGATAGTAATAAAACCACTGGATCATATATATAGATATATATATATGATGCATGTCACATGTGTCTATGAAAGTAGCCAAAAAAGTCACAAATATAGAAAATAAAATACAATCCAATACAAGGTAAAAGAAAGTAAACTCCAACAACATTGAAAGCCCCTACTTGGTCTTATTCTCTCCTTATCCAATAGTAATCACATACCTGACGAAGAAGGGTGATTTCCTTTATCTATACCCATAATCATATAATCTGCATGAGACCAAAATCATGACCCAAATAGGGTGTGAGAGGAATCCTAGTAGGCAACCACCAATAGATCTATGTCTATTTATTAGTGAATATATATATAGCATGTAATATGAAAAAATAAAGAAATAAACTATAAAGTAATTGTAAGTAAACAATCCTACAGTTTCCAATTACATTCATTTAATATTTATTATTCATCTCTTGAATCATGTAACCCTAGGATCCTTCCTAAGCTCTATATCCCCCGTGCAAAGCTACGAAACAGATGTCTTAGAAGACTCTCTAAGAAATCATATAATATGGAATCCAATCTTGTGTTTTGGCTTGGTAAACACATCCCAATCATTCAATTATTCACAAAAAAACCCTCTGGGAATGTTATCACAGTATAACACTACTGGTCCAATCATAGAATCAATTCATTAAAATAACAACCCTCTAGGAAATCTCTCATGGTCTAACCCCATTGGACCAACATAGCATCAATTCATTAAGATAACGACACTCTGGGAATTCTCTCATGTTCAAACCCCTTTGGTCCAACATAGAATCAATTCATTAATTAAAATATAATTGACCACCTGGGAAAGCTCTCATTGTTTAATCACATTTGGTTAAATATCTACACAAAGATGTCATGATCCTACGTGAATATAATCTATAAGTCCCCTCAATCTTCCTGGTCAAAGGCTCTCACCTTCCATTGAAAAAATATAATGTGAATATCATATCAGAACAACTCATGTAATCTAAAACAACTACATGGATAAACATTCACAATCCATATCACATGCATTTCATATAATCATCTAAACTCCATCCTAATCAAACATGACCTAAAAAAAGGTAGGACTCATAGGCAAATAGGACCAAATGGCCATAAATAATCAATCAAGGGGAAATGCACCCATGGGGTGTCCATTAGACAAGGTATCTAACCTTATGCATAAGCAACAACCCTTTATCAATTGATCAACCCATAGTATTTAATAACAGGGGTAAATTCCAAATAAAACAATACCCAAAAAGTGGTTATGTGAAACTTTTAGAATATAAAATCAAAATACAAACAACTAATGTCACAAACCGCATACCTCAAGGTTTTACGATCGATACACTTGAGCATCATTCCTTGAATATTCATAGATTGGCATAGATTTACAAAAAGGTGAAAAATGACTGACATGGAATAACTCATAAGAGAGGATGAATTAGAAAGAAGGTATCAAGCGAGATTATGATATCACCGGTGGGATTCCAACACACCTGACAGTTTCTCAATCAGAGTATGGACAAAGAATTGAGAGATCAAACTTTTTCTGTCATTCCAGAGCACTCCTTTATGAAACATGGGAAGAAGAATGTGTTTCTGGACATGAGATGAAACCACACTCTGATATATCAATTAAAAACAAACGTGCATGGAGTGTGCATTAACACTGCACGCCATGTAGTAACCTCAACTAGATCCCGACTTAAGCGGGTCTAAAAATGTGACCCCATGGCCATATACTCAGTTGTTTCATGGTCAAAACGTGGTTGTACGTAGAAAGCTAGGTAAAAGACGTATACTTATAAGTATACAATGTGTACTTAAAAAATCATCTTTTCTTACATTTCCCCCATAACCACTTGAAATCATGATCCATAACTAAAATGATGATCTGGGTTCTTTCATTATAAGAGACATAACCAACCATATAGTGCTTCAAAAGATACCATCTAAACTGAAACCCTAAAAAAATACATACACTAAACCAGGGATATAAGACATACCATCCTCCACAAAATATTATGACACATGCATGATGTTGATCCTCTAGTATCCAAATTCACCTCTATTATGGTCCATAAATATACATATGATACATCATGGAAAGTTTTTACAAATCCCATGTATAGTTTTCTATGACTTTCTAAAAAATTACATAATTTTTTTCCCATGAATCAAATGATTATACAAATTACACCATATAGTGTTAAAATCTACTAGACATAATCATTTTCTAACTCATTTACAATTTATGGTTCTCGAATTGATAAATATTGATAAAATTTGTTAACCTGAACATCTATCACCCATATAACATCTCAAATTCTATGGACCTATGAAACCCTATAATGACTATATATTTTATAAATAAAACTCTCATTCTATTTAAATCAATATAAAACACTTGAACATATTTAGTTTTATTATATATTATTACATTTAGATGATCATTAAGAATCATTATAGAAGATAATATATCTATTGAACTATGAACATATGATTAGTAACAATATAGTGTTTTGATAAATCCAATTGACACAAAAAATGAAATGATGACATCAACCAATAATATTGTACCCTAATAATTACATTTATCAAAGATTTAGAGGATATATTATTTCATAAAATTTCCGTTGACCAAGCCCATGCTGATATCAAGAAACTTAAGCATGAGAGAAACAATTTACGAGAAAATATTTTGATCTTCGAAATCATGACCCAAACTATGTATGTTGAACCAGCCAATGAAAGTGTCAATATCGTACACCATACCCTTAAAGAGTTTACTAGTGTGTTAATGGGGTGTTTATCATGAACAAAGTGATATGAATATGTAATTTTCTTAATATTATAATGGTTATATCAACTTATTATTATTGTTAATTTATAAATTAAATTGATATTAATTCAATAAAACACAAAGTGTTTTTTGGTTATTATTCAAATTGAATTATGGAATTTAATTTAATAAATTAATGGATTTTTGAAATAAATAATATTATTTTGAAATTTTATTATTAAATAATTTTTAGTCAATTTAAATGATCTTTTAATTTTTATAATATCAAATGTAATTTTTAGAAGTGTTTGAAAACTGTTATTGTCAAAAAACATTTTATTTCTTAAAAAAGTTAATTTCATTTTAAAAGATAGAATTAAAATATTTATAAAATTAGTTTGTTAAAATAAATATTATTTTTTGAATCTTGCATTCAAATTATCTAATAGTCAATTTTTCATAATTTTTAGAGACATTCATGTTTTCAGCTAAAAATCAAAGACCATATAAATATAAATTGTGTATTATGACATCATAATGACATGAATGTGATGTAATAAATACTATAAAGTGTATTAACAAAAAATATATGTTTTCCCATTTAATTAATTTGATTTTGTGTTTATTTGATTAATTATTTAATGAAATTACCAATCCTCTAAGACATAATATATTTTAAGGTTTTAAAATCATTTTTTAAGAGCATGACTCACTTCCACATAATAATGGGTATTATTTTACTATGTTAGGAATTTTCCTTATAATTTAATTAGAACCACCCCTATTTGGATGAAACCATCCAAAAATTTGTAGTATGTTTTTTGGTTTTCATTATTTTTTTATATACAGTCCAGAACATAAGGTAGATAAATAATAAAGAATTCCCCAATAATTTCCTATATAAACACACCCAATATCTCATTTATCTTCACTCAAAATACTTTTATAACGTCCTTAATCTACCCTACACTCCCTATTTTCATTCCAAGGTTCCCCCAAGCTCTCAATAATCCCATAACAAGAATTTGGAGTCACACTCTCACGGTAAGGGATCCTCACCATCTCTTCTTTATTCAACATTCTTAAGTATCTTATACATTCTGTTAATAGTTCCAATTTCCTTTATATCTCATTACATGTCACTATTAATTCCCATTTTATTTCAAAATTTTCAGAGTCCCATTTTTTCTTCAAGGAACCCATTTTATGAATCTTTATGTAACATTGTTATCCTGTTGAAACTTCGTCATGATTTTTCATGCTAAAAACTTTTTGTAGTGAATAACATACCCATTTACTATCATGTGTATTCACTATTATATACATATAATTCATTGACATAGAAATTATATATATATTTTTCAAACTCCTTGAGAATGTAATAAAATATGATGATGAATGAATCCATGTTGTATGGTCAATGAGCCAAACTTCAGCTTGAGAATGAATTGAAAGTGATAGGTGCACACAAAAATATATAGAAATCTAATGAATTGGGTATTGTTTAGTATCTTGAGATGTTATTTTCAAATATATATTAAACATAATTTTTTAACGTTTTCGATCATGATTTATTGGATGTTATTTTGGACCTATGTTTATGATTCAACATTTTATGTTGTTGCCACATTTCCAAGGATTCCATTATAAAATCATGTTATATAATGTATTATTGGTCATTTTTATGATTCTCAAATATTTTATATCCCATTTTTATGCCTATTGTAAAAAAATTACCCCATTCATGTTATTCCATTATTGGGATTTATGTCTCACCCATATCATATGTATGTCCCCAGGTTATTCCATGCAGTTTTACGTATGAAAGAATAATATGAGAATGTCAGGGAAGTTTTCAATAATTTTGATGTATTTCCTATTTCATGTTGTTATTTAATATACCTAATTCAAAAAATAAACCGGGCGTATCAATCATAATTGTTGTATTATGTGTAAAATTATGTAATAAATCATGATTTACTGTTTAATAAAGTGAAAGGTTTTCATAGCTTATATCAAAAGAAAAGTTTAGTTATTTTCGGCATTAGGATTAGAAAACTATAGTGAAATCCATAGGTATAAGACTTAGTGTATAAAACAATCTTTTAAAAATAGGTAATTATAGAGTATGTGGGTTGTCAAGAATATACATAAATGTCTGGATACTACAAGTGGATGTGTCTCTCCAACATATGTGCATAGGGGTAAAACAGGAAAGCACTACATTGATTTGTACTTGACCGGGAATAGGTGCACAACAAGGGTCCACGATACACACATAGTTTGAACCTTCGAGGATATTTCCTTTAGTAAATTCATAATCATATTAACAACAATTATTAAGGGAATAAAAATACCCATAATAAAATACTTTAAGAAATGGATCTTGGATAACATATATTGAATCCTAGAAATTCTCCAAGTCAAGAAAATACATTTCATATACATGTAATCTCTATAATGTAATTCAATTAATGTGTATGTGTTTAATAGTTTAAAGATAAATATCCTACATTTTACCTATATTCTGGGAAATAGCCATACATATGAGGAATCAGGTAAAAAATCAATGTGAAGGGAAAGGTGATGACTGTCCCAACGAGATACCCAACCCAATGGGACTGAAAATAGTGAAATTTGTAAAGATACTCTATTAGATAAATTATTTTCTAAATAGAATATTGGGTCAGGAGGAGAACCCAAATCCACCTAACAAAGCACAAGTTGTAATTGATATCATTATGTGAAAAATGAATCCTTCCATAAATGGATCATTTTATCCCTTAATCGGGGAATAATGTATCATCCCCATTGAGAATATCATGTCTATCATTCAATGTTATATACAAGACATATTCCTACTGGTTGTTTGTAATATTTTGGGATGAATTTGATCAATGGTGGTCATTGATCACGAAAATGAAGCCTGAGGAAGAGGTCGAAGCGATGGGATGGACTGAATTATTGAAAAAAATGATAACTATTTTCCTCACACTCTCTTGAATAAAATAAAGAGGGATTTCCATATACTTAAGAAAATTGTTTTTGAATCTATTTGGGAATATGAATAAAAATTCACAAGACTTTCATGATACACATCAAGCTTTGCCTTTACCCCCAAATACTAGGATGGCGACTACATCGATGGGAAAAAACCTACTCTATGAAAATTGATGGAGATCTAAGAATTTTATAGATATGTAGACATTGCCAAGATGCCCCAAAATTCAAAATATAGATCGGTGGATTTCAAGGGAATCACAAGGATATGAAGTGGAAAGTGAAGAATAATTTTGGAAGATTGATTGATAATTATAATGGTTCTAATAAATTTCAGCATTCCTCTTGTTAAAGGTGTTTAAGGAATCAACCTAGAAATTGTTTAAGGGTGAGAAAATAATTTCGGTGTGGGAAGGAAGGACACCTAGCTAGTGATTTCTATCAGTAGGAACCCACTAATGTGTTGGAGGATAGGAATGATATTGTCAACCCTTAGTTAATTGTTCATTATTTAACCTATATTAATGTAGGAAACTTTTCAAACCAATTCATTAAGCCAAGGGTTTTTTTAGACAACCATCAACCTCCACGGAAAAATAGTGGTATTTTTTCATCACAACTATTGAGGTGGATCCCAAAAATTCTGTAGTGATAGGTATGATAGTTATTCATTCAATAAAAGAGAACATAATTTTTAATTTTAGTTTTGTACAGTCCTTCATATCACAAATTTTTAGTATAACTATTCAAACACCACCACAACTCATGGAAGTAGAGTAGTCGGTCAAAATGAAAAATGGGAAAATTATTTCCTCTAGATTATATAACTCCTTCCCTATCAAAATTTATAGTTTGAACATCCTAGAAAACCTTATAATACTTCGCCTAGTATAATTTGATTCAATTATAGGTATTGGTTGGCTTTCCCTATATAGATCCAATATAAATTCCATGATAATTAAATCACTCTCCATATCAAGAAACGACCACCAATTATTTACAAGTCCAACTATGAGGATGAATAATATTTAGAAACAACATCTCAAGAATGGATATTATTTCTCTATAATATATATATATATATATATCAAATTGTTATTTCTATACAAATAATTAACCTTAGATACATTACCATTGGGTTAGCTCCTCTAGGTCAAATACCCTGAGAGGGGGGTGAATCAGTGTATGACATATTAAACCCCCCCACTTTGAATCTTATCTTATAATTAAACAAAAAACTTTTCTCTATTTCTTTAGTAGGAAAAAATTAACAAACATGAAATCGTGCATAGGAAAGAGTGCTTTTACATTGTTCACCCCCACTCAGATACATCCATGGAGCATACAACAGTGATGTGTCGATGTACCAAATCCACTAAAGCTCACATCCAATTACAAGGTTCTATCTAGATAACTTCTATACCTAGGCTTACTACCTTTACATGATTTAGGTTCAACTCGAAGCATCCCCATAGGTCACTCCCTATGTCTTTTCCCCTGTCTCACTAGAGGTTGGAAGGATCACCATCTTCTTCTTCCTTTGATAACTACTCTTGGAAGAGATCCACTAATATTTTTCTGGACTTTTAGGTCCCTTCATTTCTATGAAATCACACATCCTAAACTCTATATAGATTCTATATTGAAGATTCTTTTTCACATGTAAATAATATTCACTATTATACGTACTTTTAGGTTAGCAAAAATTGCTATGTAAAACTATTTTAGTGCTTTCTAAAGATTCTTTGAGTCCTCCAGGAACCATCTTCCTTCCTCCATGAACTGTGTATTAGGTCTGATATACAGATTGAATCTTACACGTACTACCTCTACTTCTATGTATTTCTTCTGCATAATTCCTCCTTCCACGTACCGCTTCGAGATTCTGTGTACAGGTCTCCTTCCATGTACTACTTCCAACTTCCGCTTACCATCTTTTCTTCCATGTACCTCCTAAGAAATTCCTTATTCTGAATACCACTTCTTCCTTCATGGGCTTTAGTTCCCCATAAAAATTGTTCCTAGAATTGATTTTTTGAATCGCTTCACCCTTCACGGAATCACTTACCCATGAACCACTTCTCATTCATGGACTCCTCGTGAGCTCTTTTGGACTTTTCCAAATTTATTCCTAGAGAAAAGATGTTCTATAATGAAAATCACTCTATGTTAATGAGGGTATTATCACTCCATATATAAGAAAATAGATCCGAGAAATACATTAATCTGATAGATACCAAATCTCTATAGTGTACATATCCTTTCATGATATGTTTCCCTACACGGTCTGCATACTGCCATACTTCCTTCACAGTGGCCCAAATCACCGTCTCATTTTTTCCAATGATTCCTTTCACTAGTTTTCAAATCACCACCTATTTTTTCAAAATTATAGTTCATCCTGGGAACCATAATCCTTCAATATACTTCATACCTTCTCCAAGAACCATTTTCTCCCTACGAATCATTCCTATATGTGGTATGATTCTTGTGCTTCATGATTCCCTTCCTTTATTGATTTTCTTCTACATTCCATGTACCACCATTCCATGTCTATGAAATATCCTTCATTTTCCACATAATATTCACTCCTACATGGAAATCCTTTCTTTTCAAAAAATTAGCTCCTATTTTTGATGCCCAAAAATGTGGAAAACACTAGCAAACAACTCCTCCTTGAACACCTACATTAGAAAACACCATTCATACTCATTTTCCGTCATTTGGCCTTGTCAACAAAAACAATAACACCTAAAAAAATATGAGAATATGCCTTGAGGCATTTTTTTCCTAATACATTGTAATGTAATACACCGATTTCTTTCCCGGGAAATTGCCTGGTCTCCCCCCCCCCATATCTGAGAGGTTAAATTTTCAATTGAGTGCATACCTAGGGAATTATAATTATCCCTAACTCTATATAGAATGGCTATTGTTGAACTTATGGATATGAAGAATAAACTATCAGAGAATTTAGGTTAAGGTTTCAAACTCCAAAGTGCTTCACTATAGAGTGTACCCGTCCTCTTTATAAGGAAGAATGATGATATAATTCACCATTTAATTAAATATCTTGATCTCAACATGATAATGATAATGAAAAAGTATCCTCTACCATGGATTGATGAATTGTTTGATCAGATATATGGATCACAATACTTATCCAAGGTGGATCTATGGTCAGGATATTACAAAGTTAGGGTGAAGAAGGAGGATATCCCCAAGACTAATTTTTGTATATGGTACGGGTACTCTGGGTTAATTTTGATGCCATTCAGACTCATTAATGCTCTAGAAATATTCATAAACTAGATGAATAAAGTCTATATAGATTACCTAGAACAGTTTTTGGTAGTTTTTATACATGATATTATAATATAATCCAAAATCAAGGAGTATCCTAACAAGCATCTCAGCACTCTGCTAAATACCATATGAGATGAGTATCTTTTTTCAAAATATAGAAAATGTAACTTCTAGTTGAAGGATGTCTCATTCTTGTGGAATATCCTTATAATCAATGGGGTATTTTTGGACCCTTTTTGGATAGAATAAATTTATGAATGTATAAGGCTATCATATAATACAAATATATGTGGTTTCAATATATTATTTTCTGTCATCATTGATTAGTGAGAAATTTATCATCATTTTCAAAACGTCCAACCAAGCTTACTTGGAAGGGAGTCAAGTTTTCTTGGAATAATGAATGTGAAGAGAGAATTAAGGTGTTCAAAAGGAGGCTTATCACTACACTAGTAATCAAGCTACACACAAGTGGATAACTTTTCATTGTATTCATTGTTGCTTCAAATGGATTGGGTTGTGTTTTAATAAAAAATGACAATGTGATTTCCCATTGTTCAAGGAAGTTGAATGTTCATAAATAAAAAATCCCAATGCATGATGTAAAGCTTATTGAACTGATCTTTGCATTGAAAATATGTCAACATTAACTCTTTGGGGATAAGTGGGAAATATATATATATATATATGGATCATAAAAAGAACAATGTATTTATGAACACAAAATGAGATGAATATGCACTAATGAAGATTGTTATATCTAATCAAGGACAATGTTTTGTCATTTCCCTACCACCTGGGAAAGAGGATAATGTAGAAGATACACTAGCTAGAAATGATCAATCAACTCTATCATTGATTGGAATTGAGAGAGATCTAATATTACTAGATTTTGAAAGGATGGATTTGGGGATCATAAAAGAATGAACATCATTAATCCTTTAAAAATTGTTTTCTCAACCATATCTATTGGAGAGGATAAAGTATTCTTAGAGAGATTATGTGGGAATTCAGAAGATATTTGAAACTATAAGAAAAGTAAAATCCCCATATTTCAATCTTAATCATGAAGGAGTTGTATGATTTGGGATACATAAATGTTTACCATCAATTTTGAGATAAAGAAGGATCGGTTGGATGATGCACATAATTTGACTTTCTATATCCATCGATCCTGGAATCACAATGATTTATCAAGATCTCATGGAGAACTATTAATGTGAAACTATTAAGAAGAAGATCGTGGAATATACATCATGATGCCTTGTTTGTCAGTAAGTGTTGGAGGAAGGGAAGAAATACAAGGGGATAATGAAACCATTACCCACACCTACATGTAAATGGGAAAATATCACTATAGACTTTGTTTCTAGTCTTCTGAAGACATTAAGATAAAATAATACTATAAGGGTTGTGGTGGATAATCTTACAAAGATAGCCCTATTGATTTTAATTCAAAAGCACATATCACTCAATAAAATATCAATGATATCTAATAGGGAAGTGGTGAGTATATATGGGACACCACTATCTATTGTATCTAAAAGATTTCCATGATTTTCTTATATGTTTTGGAAGACTCCCAAACACACACTGGATACTAATGCAAACTTCAACATGTATTATAACCCTCAAACAAATAGTCAATCTAAGGAAACAATCTAGACACTTGAGTAAATGTTAAGAGCATGATCAATTAACATCAGTGGGGGATAAGAACAATAACTTTTTCTTGTCATGTTCTAATAAAATAATGACATCTACTCAAGAATTGAAATGTATTCCTAATATTATATTTATGGTAAGTGGTGAAGAACACCTACATTCTTGGATGAAGTTGGGTAATAAAAAATACTAGGTCGTGAAATGGGTGAGGAAATTGTTGAAAAGGTCAAGACCATTTCATATCACATCAAGACTACTCATAACTGACAAAAGAGTTATACATAAAATATTAAAAAATACATAAAGTTTGATTTTGGAGACATGTTATTCCTCCATATATCTCCATGGAATAAATTCATGATATTTGGTGAGAAGGGAAATCTTATTCACATATACATCTGTCCCTTTAAGATCCTTGATCACATTGAAGTGGTGGCCTATCAAATAGAACACCCACCAAACCTATATCAAGTACATGATTTATTCTATGTATCTCTCCACATGAAGTAAAAAATAATATCCCTAACATGTAATCTATCTAGTGGTGGTATCATTGAACAATGATCTATCATATGAGGATCATTTATTGACGGTCTAAGATCATAGATACAAAGTTCTGTGAAAGAAGGAAACGAACCTGATCGAAGTCCAAAGGATATACCACAAGTTTAAATAAGAAATGTGAGAACTATATGAGGTGATAAACAAAATTACCCTCATCTGTTTTAGTGTCATAAAAAAATTATTATTGTGAAATTTATAAAGGGGGAAGATTGTAACTACCTGAAATTTTATAAATAAAATTCCCCTAAAAAATTAATCAAATATATTATAGGTATAGAAAACACATCAACATATTTGGTTTTATTGTATAATATTATAATGAAAAGTCCATTGAGAAACTGTACCATTGATGATATAGCGTTTGAACTATGATCATATGGTTAGTATAAATATAGGGCATTGATAAATTCTATTGGCCTTGATAAAGGAAGTGATGACCTCAAACAGTAGGATCATACCATATGAATTCCATTTATTGAAGCTTTTAATGGAGACAGTATATCCTAGATTTTCCAATTGACCATTACCAAGTTGAGATTCAATGAATTAGGCATGAGAGAAACCATTTACAATAGAATTTCATGATCATCATGATCACGACCAAAACCAAGTATGTCGAACCATACCATGAAAGTATCACCGTCGCACACCTTAACCTTAGGGTGTTTGTTTATGTATTAAAGGGATATGTATCAAGACCATATAAATATGATTATGTAAATTAATTTTAATATAGTAATAGTTATTTGTGATTCTTATTATTATTACATTATTAATAATTTTGATTTTGATTCCATATAACCCAAAGTGTATTTTTGTGTAATATTCAAATTTATTTAATGAATTAATGTATTTTTTAATCTATTTTTTTAATAAAATATTATTACTAAATAATTTTTATTAAATATATATGATCATATAATTTTTATGAAGTATAATTTAATTTTTACAAGGGTTCAAAAACTATTATTGCCAAAAAAATTGTTCATTTCTCAGCAAATGATTATTTTATTTTATAGGAGAAAGTCACATATTTATTAAATTATATTATGAAAATAAATATTAATTTTGGAATAAAAATATCAAAATTATCCAAAAGTGAATGTTTTATAATTTTCTAAAACAATAAAATTTTTGGGTAAAAATTAAATAGAATATAAAAATACAGTGTGTATTATGACATCATAATGACCCAAATGAGATGTAATAAATATAATAATGTGTATGAATGAAAAAAATATATTTTTTCAATTTTAAAATAGGTTTATTTTTTGTTAATTTTTTTAAATTTATAAATCCATTATAAATCCTCCAAAACATGTAATATATTTTATGGTTTGAAAATCATTTATTTAAAAGTATGACTCACTTCTTCAGCATATAGGATATTATATTATTATTTTCTCTACATTTACATATATAATAAAAAATTCCACCTAGATTTGGTAGAAATTATTGGATGAAGTGGGGCGGATTGTGGTTTAGGCTATTTTATTATATAGAGTTCGAAATTAATATTCCGGAAATAATAAATAATTCCCCACTCATTTCTTATATAAACCCACCCAAGATATAACTTCTCTCTCTAAAAAACTGCAGATAATTTCCTTACTCTTCCCTACCCTCCCTGGAGTCCTCTCAATGTTCCCCTAAACTCTCATGAATCCTCTCCCAAGTAGTTGGAGTCACACTATCAGGGAAAGGGACCCTCACATTATCTTTTTTATTTATGTCCCATTATTATAATATGCCTTATATTTACAATTTAATGTTATAATATGTGTTTCTATTTAACTATGACTTCCTATTTTATGTAAACATTCTGAGATACCCATGATTCTCTCATCAATCCATTTTATGAATCATTATGTGACATTGTAATGATAGAGAAATTTGAAAGTGATTTTCAATGCCAGAAAGACTTTGTAGTAAATATCATACCAATTTCCAATCAAGGGTGTTCACCTTTATACATTTTTAATTCATTTAATTGTGACATAAATGTATTTATTTCACACTCCTTTATTGTGACATAATGGATTATGATTATTAAATCCATTTTCTACGATATATGTGGTACACTTAAGAATGATAATGAAATAAAAGTGATAGGTTCTCCTAGAATAATATAGTGCTCCAATATATTGGGTAATGTTTAGTCTCATCAGCCATCATGTTGGGATATGGAGTAAACTTGATTATTTTATGATACTTTTTCATTTTTATTTCATTCCGGTTATCCTTGACCATTGTTTATGTTTCAATTTTATTTGGTTGTAGCCTAATATCCAATGTTTCTTTTATGTTATAATCTTATATCATGTGTTATTGTTCATTTTTATGATTCTGATCAATTTTATGCCCCATTAATATGACTATTTTCTAACTTATATTTCCAAATTCATGATATTCCATGTTTTTTTCCTTACTGGTCTTTATACCACACCCCTTTCTTATTTGTGTCACTAGGTTATCCCATGCAGTTTTAAGTATGATGGAATTATAAGAACATATTATGTATGTTATTAATAAAGATGATGTACTTATTATTTTAAGATGTTAGTTAATGTAACTAATTCCCAAATACACTATATATATATCAATAATCCTGGTTGTATTATGTGTAATCTTAGGTAATAAATCATGAATTGATGTGTAATAAAGAGAAGAATTGTCATAAACCACAAAAAAATCAATCATCATCTCCTCCAACTTGTATACAATAATACGATTGGACAACGTTATCCCCCTTCAATTTTGTGCTCCATAATTATCCTTTAATAAGATATGAAATGATATTTAAAGGTTTCGAAGACTCTCTTATTTCATTCACATTATTTGTGTCTCCTAATATCATAATGAAAATTCATCAAACCTGTGTGAACCACCCAATTAGAGGTAAGGGAGTCTCTTTTTATAGAACCAAACAAATAAAACATTGATATTAAATTTTAAGATGCATATTGATAAAAATAAAAAAACACACACTTGTGGATCATAATGGTATATAGCCTTTTGAAATATTGAACACAACCTTCTTATACCATGAATGTTATTCAATATATCCCATAAATAACATAAAAAATTGTACTCTTCCTATACAAATTCTTGTTAAAACCTTTATATAAAACATGGGAATAAGATACATAATAAATGGTGAACTCACAAGAATAGTAATGGTAATCAAAGGGGATATCAACATATTAAGATAATATGGGTTTTAAAACATGATAATAACTTTTTAAAACCATAGACATCATAAAATAAACCATAAGCATGATCCATGGAATAAATCTTTGGAGTACACAAGAGAAGATTCATAATGGAATCAAAGAACATGATCCATGAAAACATAACATTAGAAAAATAATTGGATTTTTTGCATTAACATATGCATATAAAATAATTTCCTTAGTATTCAAGGATCATTTGAAAAACTATCATGGTGGAATGGGTTCACTACCAAAACCATCATAGTAGTCAATGTTTACTCTCAAGCCAATCATATTGGATAAACCTCTATACTAAACTTGGTTTACCCAATATTACACCCTTGTTTATCTCATGATATATCAATCATTACCCAACACTTTGGGATGATATATAGTTCCCAGTAGTCATATTATTAAAATCCCACATATGTGTTCCAAAATATCACAAAACAATCAAAATGTAAAAAATCATGAAAATAAATGGGTTTCATAAACATATAATCATTGAATAACCTATATAAAATTAAATGGATTCATAATTATATCCTAATTTTATTGAAACCCATAGAAAAAATAATTTTTTTTATAATTATCTTATCCGGGTATAACATGTGGAATATGAAAGGGTTTCATAAAAAACGTGTCACCATTAATATATACCATCTAAAGTATAAATAAAAATTGTATAATTGGATAATATCACAAGTAATTATTATGTAACATCAAATGATTTGATGTTATATGGAAATAGAATTTTAACATAAAATCACATGTAAAATTTCATGGTGAGAATACAGTTTCAACATTAAAATATTCCTTCTTAAAACTAAACAGTAATCCCAAATTTTCAAAATAATTTTCATAAAATATAAATTTTGAGACATATAAAGTATTATTTTATTATCATTAAGAACATTTATTAAATAAAATAATCCTTTCACTTTTAAAAAAACTTTCTATAACATAAATATTTTCATAATCCATTGAATTGAAAATAATATTTGAAACTTAAGAATGAAGAATTCAAAATTATTTAAAACCTGGAATATATAATTATTTTTACAATTTGAAAATTATTATTTAATAAATAAATAAATTATAGAACCTTTTTTATTGAAAATAACCTCTACGACTCGGAATTTATTATTTATGAATAACTTAAATCATTTCTTGAGAAAAATATCATTTAAAAATAGAAAAAAAATTAAATTAAAAACAATTAAAAAAATCCTTTAAAATAAAAATTGAAACATATAAACTAATAATAAAAAAATTCATTAGTAATGAAGGTGGGAAATTCCATGCATGTCAAAAATATTTTCTCAGATTTCTGGTAAAAATAATAAACCATTATTTTGAGCATGAAAAAATGATTCCATTTAAAGAAATTTAAAACATAAACATGGGTAAAAATTTAATTAATAAATACATTATATATTTTTAAAACATTTTTAATAATATTTTCAAAAAACATGGATATAGAAGAAAAAGGGTTTTCAAGAGAAGATGGAAATAACATCTGGTTTCATTTAAAAAATTATTTTGAAATATTGAGTACATAAAGAGAGTAAAATGAAGGGAAAATAATTATCTTAATATAAAAACATAAAAGGTGGAAATTCTTGAGTTTTCATACGTAAGGATCATATGAATTCATCATCAACAACATAATCATAAACAATCTCAATAAATAATATGATTGTACCATAAAACACTTACCACTTTGGTAACATTCAATCATAATCCCGATGAAGGAATAAAAATATATGTAACAAATAATATCATCATTAATTTTTTTATTACATTACATTGAAAAGGGGATATATATACACCTTATAAAATATGGTATCTATATAACATAACATATTTTTCAAAGAAGGAAAATTGAGAAAAAATTCTCCTACTTCTTTGATTAATATTGAAATATAAACCCCAAGAATGATATATCATAAAATATATATTCAAATATTATTAATTTTCATTATAATAACCCTCAAATATTTCCATGGGAATTATATAAACCAATTAAAATAAATAAAATGTGATTATGTAATGAGTCTCATAGATGTAAAATTTGAGACAAAATTTTAATACCTCATATATCGAATTCCATCGAACACATTCAAAACCCTTTTATAATAAATATTTGTTTTTTATAATTATAATAATTAACCATAATCATATCTATCATACAATGTTTTTTTAAATTATTACTTATTATTACTTGTATATAAATAATTCCTAGTTAAAATCATGTTTTTGGAAAAAAAATTCTATGTTTTTTAGTATGTTTTGATATTTTACATTCATTCCTATTATGTTTATCATGGTTTCTTCTTATAGTATTTTTTTTAATAAATATATACATTTAAAATATATTCTTATTTAAGTTTGTATAGAAATATTTAAAATTTGGAGACATATAATGAAATACATTGTTCTGGGAGACTGTTGACCATATGTATTCTTGAATGTTGTTTCCATTTTCATGACATATAAAATGATATAGATGTAAATAATATAATAAATTTCAAGTATAATTTTTAATTAATATATTTTACAAGTTGTTATAAAACATTGTTTATTACCTTTTATGTAATTAATCTGAAAAGAACGAATCTCATCGCTTCGTGAGGTGGTAGTCCTCCATACGTACGAGCGATGTAATCATATTTCCACATAAAAGAATGCAGGAAGTTATTCATGATATAACATTTAGATAATTATAAAATTATCACATATACCATATATAATAATCTAATCCATCATTTTACCTCACTATTAGGGGAATGGATATAAAATGAATAACATTTGTTAGTAAGGCGGTAGTCTTCCGTACAAACTAATAGTGATTTCGTATCTCAGTTAATAAAATAGGATATGGTTTTAGGTCATTAAAATAACATAAAAACACTTAATTATATAAATGGTATAGTATTTAATATATTATAACATTATAATTAGAATATATGGACATGGATGAAGAAAAAATAAAATTCATGGTAAGGGATATTACCTCTTCTTTAGAAATGTTCTTTTAGTTTTCTACAAAATATATAATCTGTTAGATTAAAAAAAAATACATTTAGTTTGAGGTTTGTGAAGTAATTATGTATCTTTGGAATGTATTTTCATATCCCATTGGTTTTGGTTGTGTTAAGTGGGGAGTATTGTGTTTTACCATTTATAAGTGAGGTGATTGGAACCCTTGTAATTTTTTAAAAGGAAAAGGTGTAACCACGTTTTTCTAATGAGAAAAAGAATCCAAGATGATCCAATATAGAAAATAAAAAATAAAAATTCTATATACGGAATAAAAATTGGTATTAGACTTGTTTTGAGTCATTTTAAACCCTTAACATTTTAGTTTGACACCTTATAATTCCATTTTCACATTAACCATTATAAATAATTTTTAATGTATTTATAATTAACAAATATCCAATATTAATTTTACGTTATTTTATAATATAAATTTATATTACTCTAAAATTTTGATCCATTTTATGTTATATTATTCCCAAAAGTGAAATATTGTAATTTAATTATAATCTCACATATGTGATGGGAAATAGGACTTCCAAATAGAAAATGTTCAAATGATTAAAATGTTTTTATATCTAAAATCAATATGAAAATAATTATTATTTACTAAATTAAAATAATATTAATATAATTTATCACATATTAATTTTAAAACATTGATAATATAATTCTAAAATATTTTTAATGTAATAAATGAAAAAAAATTATTAAAAACCAACAGTCATCATTGTTCACAGAAAATTTCAACTTTCAAGAAAATTATCAAACTATAAATCCATAGTAATTTTAATATCTAAATTTAAAAAATTACGTTTATTTTTTCAAATGGATTTTATAAAAGTGGTAAAAATAAATTTTATTATTTGTTCACAAAATAAAATAAAAACAATTTTTCGATAAAATATTTTTTCGATACATATAAAGGAATTTCTAAAAATTTATTTTTTTTACCAATATATATTCTTTATATAAAATAATTATAATAAATATTTTAAAATTATATAATTCTATTTATATCTCTAAATTCAATGGATATGTTATAATTACTATGTTAAAATTATATTAATAATATATCATTATATCTCAAAACTCATTTTCACGTGTAACCAAAGCTAAACTTGGTTATCCATGTAATGTAGGAAAAATTCACCATTATGTGTAATGAAAAATAAAAAAAAGATAAATTTTATTTGAATATAATATTTCTCAAAATCCCAGGGTGTTATATTACACTCCAATTAAAATGAATTTCACTATCAAATGTAATAAAATTGGTAACAACAAATAAGGATAGTTCTGCCTCATTACATCCTTAGGGTCCCATATTGCATCATTAATCTAGGTGTTTCAATGAAAAACATTGACCTAGTGAATGGTCTTTTTCTATAGAAGCTTCTCTATATAAACATGAATTTCCATAGGTTTTTTCTCAAATGTAAGATCATGATCCATCAATGCAACCTCTGATTTTAGTACATGTGATGGATCATGTGTGTACCTCTTCAAGATAGATACATGTTACATATTGAGAATAAGATATTTAATATGGAAGTTGCAATAGATATAATATTGTCCTGATATGAGCAATAATTTTAAAGGGTCTGATGTACATAGACAATAGTTTTCTCTTCTTTCATCCATGAAGAAATTCATAGATACACCTTCTCTCCAAAGTCAAATTATAAACCACATTGAATATTATGAGAAAAAAAAATTCATCAAAATTATGTTTCCCTTAAATGATATTAAATGAATCTTACCATCTCTACTATTTCATCGACAAGATCAGGTAACAATAAAATTATTTTTACAACTTCATTCGAGAACATTGGAGTTCAACACTTCTTTATATAAAGAGATTTATAAGGTACCATCTGAAAGCTCGAGTAAATTTATTTTTAAAAGAAAAATAAAATAGAATAAGGTGATGATCCAAAAAATAATTATAATAAATAAAACATAATATCAAAATACTCAATAATGTCTTAATTTTTCTCTTATATTGTCCATCTATCTGAGGATGATACATGGTGCTGAAATTGAAATTTATATGAAGATCTTATTGAATAATCCATCAAAACATCATGGTAAACATCAGATTCAGATTATATACTATGGATATTAATATTTCATTCAACCATAACTCATATATAATGTTTATTCTAGAAATAAGATCTATGGGGAAATATTATCCGATACCAACGATGACTGTTAACTTTATAAGGTGATCGACTAAACCCAGAATTAACCCATCATTTAAGATAAGACAAACCTTAATGGTTACTAATACCTTTAATCTTATTCCCTAATAGTGTAAATTAGTTCCCCCTCAAATAACTTTTTTAATGAAATAGATACAAAACCAATGGGTTTTATTCTAATAAATTTTCCTAAAAATATCCTTAGTCTTGATAAATTCTCATAATATAAAATATGAAAAGGGGTTACAATGATATTGAAATTATGATAAACCTTAAAATAATCTGCCTATAATTGGATCCATAACTCTTAATTTAATTTTAAATGTATACATATATTCATATAAAAGTTAGTTAACCAAATTCCATATATTATCTCATTTCATATTTGAAAAAAAAATTCATTAGAATATTGAGTTCATCCTCTTACAAATATAAAATGAAATGTTATTTCATTATTCCATAATCAATTTAGAGAGATATAGTCATATGAAATTTCCTTAAATGGTGAACAATAATATTTTCAGAAATATCATTCATAAAAATCCAAACAAGAAATTCACTAATAAAGAGCAGATGATAAGTGTTAAAAAATTATCATGATTCACTTTATCCATTGTGATTACACAGGTTTTCCCTTTTTACATTTTCTTTTTAGGTTGTTGTGTTATATCATCCATATTATCCCTTTTATTAGAGTAATAATTCTAATAATTCTCAAAATCCTTGCACTTGAATCTCTAGACTATGGGTGGTGCATTCTGTTAAGATATATCTCCATCTATTTCATTTAATTTCCTAGAAAAATTACTTCTATATATTTTTCTCGATATCCATGCCTCCTACAATTACAATACCCTCTTATTTCTTTTAGGTATTCACACGAGTGATTCTACTCACATTTATTGAATGTTTGTGGCTATAATTTATTTCCACATTGAGATTTATTAGATCCTTCATGAGAATCAATCTTTTCATTCTTATAAAAACCATGGGAATGGTTGGAACCTAAAAATTACATTTACACCTTTAGTATACATCAGATGAATTTTTTGTAGCTAGTAATGTGTCTTATAACTGACACCTTTCGAAGTCTTGGTATTAATATATAAATTAATTGATCAATTGTTCTTTTTTGTAATGATAATTAATCTAGAATATACGGTTCATGTATTTTAAAATTATCTTCATAGCTACCAAGAGATTCACCATCCCTCTATTTGACATATAGAAATTATTTCTTTGTACTCCTTTATATAATATGATGGACATACTTCCAAAGAAATATCCTCTTAAAATAATCCAATTATGTGGAGTAAATTAACTCCTCTTGAATCATATCCTTAATAAGGTTATATTATTTAGCATCTTTTCCTCTAAAATGATAAAAATATAAAATGAATTTTTTATATTCCACAGAACGAGTAGTGGAAAATAAATTTCTGACATGTATTGATCCATTAATTAGTAAATTGTGGATCAATGGATCCAATTAACGAGGGAGGACATTTCCTCATGAAGGACTAAATCAAATAGGTTTCCATTATTTTATGATATGTATGTTCACTATTATTCATACCTTAGTAATTTTGTTTGAGCATAAAATCAGGATATTTCATTCTATCTCGCATGTTTTTGGGTTTATTAGGAGTTCAATAATTTCATTGTCCATTGCATTCCACATTAATGTGTTTACTCTGGGTTTTTTTGTTGACTAGTACTTAAAATAATAGCGTGACAAACAACAATCATAGTGTAGAACCACATAATCCAGAAAAATAATTTATAGGTTTTCTAAATTAGTACGTCTTCGTTTCAATCTATGACACAATATGCTTAAACTATGTAATTCAGGTACATTGTTTAAAAAAATCCTGATAATTGGAAAATAGTTTGAGAATTTCCAAATCACATCCCTTATGAGTGTCAATAAAGATATATAATAAGGCCCATTTTAATTCACTATGTGAATTTTTAGTCCAGATCAATGTGTTATTTTCATAATTATTACCCCTAGGTACATGTGAACTAGATCCAAATCAACATTTAGTATGCATAAATGGATACGATTTCCTAGAAAGTACTCACTCTATTTATTACCAAAAATTTGAAGACATTTTCATATACTTTGAACAATACTAAACTTATCCATATATATATATTTAGACATAGCCTTATAATCAAACCTATGTACCTCTTTAATATTTTCTCATCCTAGATTCTAAAGGATAAATAATCTATTCCTCTGATACTATATGTAATGACCCTAAACCTCTCAAATATATGTATTTACTTATATTTAGATGAATATTAATTAAATTATTAATACACATGGGGAAGGATAGAAAATATATAGTTCTATTGGAAACATGTAAAATAATATCCTTATTTCTTGAATTATCTTCAATATCCCTTGAAAATATCTTCCTACATGTTACCCTTCTAATAGATTCCCTTATTAATAATGTTCTTCATAACCTTGGTAAAGGAAACATAAGATACTATGAGCTCAAATTCCCCACAAGTTTAAACAATTGAGATATCAATATATCATAGGAATAAGGTCCTAATAACATCAGAATGGAATTTGAAAAGTGTACCCTATATATTATAGATCGTATACATTGAGTCATGGAATAAATCATTTCAATTTATAAGGAAATAATTATAAGATAATAATTGAACATGATCCATGACAATATAATATTGGAATAATAAATATATATTTTTAATACACATTTTAATTGAAAATTATTTAGTTATTAGATAAGGCATATTTCTCAAAATATTATAGTGGAATGAGTTAACTTACAAATCCATTACAATATTCTATATTCACTCCCAATACAATCATAATATTAAATCCCCATACTGAATGTAGTTCAATTTCCATTATAGTCCTATTTATATCATGAGATTTCCATCATTACTTGATTAATTAGAAGGATTTTTATGACCCACGAGTCACATAATGAAAATAATATATAAATGTTACACAATATAATAAAACATTCATCATATCATAAACCATGAAATGAAATAGGTTTTATTATAATTTTATTAAATAATTACTTGTGTAAAACAAAAAGGTTTCCTTATAGCTTCATTATTTCATCATAACCCATTGAGAAATAAGAGATTTTCATAAGAAATTGATCATGGTTTAACCCATGGGAGAGGAATGGGTTTCATAAATTTTTTATCATCATAAATATGAACCATTTAATGAATGATTACAGAATAAATGATTGGATCATATTACTTGAAAAAAAATTAACATACTAGGGTTTCATCTTAGATGAATAATTATTTTTAAAGTAAAATCACTAATAAATTTTCCTGAGGAGATTCTCCCATCACATTAAAAATCAATTTTCAAAAATATAAATTAATAAAAAAATCTCCAAACACATTTCTTTGAAAATACAATTTGAATCTTATGAAAGAATATTTAAGAATCATTCATTATATTTTTAAATGAAATTTTATTTTTCAATTTCAAAAACACTTTTTAAAACATAAACCTTTTTCAAAATCCTTTTCTTTAAAAATTACCTTCCAAACATTCAAATTAAAAATAAAAAATCATTCTACACATTTCTAGAGGAATATATACTTTCCACTATGAAATACACTTTTTAAAAAGAAATATATTATAAAATTAATTTTCTATTAAAATCCCATGGAATAATATAATGTGATAATTAAAACATTGAGTGTTCATGAAGTCATTAAATTTCATTCACATTAAAACAATGATTCCATTTACAATTTCAATAAAAGTCCAACAGGCATTGTTTTGAATATGAAATGATGATTCATTTTAAATTTTTTAAAAATATAAAACATTGTTGTAAATGTATTTATTAAATCCTTATGATATAGTTAAAAATATTTTCAATCATTTTTTGAAATCATGTGTTTGTAAGAAAAGTGTTTTTGATCGAAGAGATAAATAGTGTTTGTTTTCATTAATAAAAATCTTTTCAAATCCTGAAACATAAAGAGGGTAAAATAAAGGGAAAATATTTATTTTCATGAAATAACTAATTAGAATAATATTCATTGTTTTTTGGGATATGTATTATAGTATATTATCATCAAAAATATATTCATAAAGAAATGGGATAAATGATGAGTTTGTATCATAAAACCCCTAACACTTTGGTAACATTGAATTATAATCCCCATGATAGAATAACAATATATTTTTCATATAATATAATTAGAATAAATAAGTTTAATATATTATATGTTAAAGGTGATGTATATTAATATCATAAAATTAGATATGTACATAACATAACATATGTCTCAAAGAAGTGAAATTGAAAAAAAAATATTTTCTACTTTGATAAATTTTTGAACTGTAAACCCCATGAAATATAGGTCATAAAATTTATAACTAAATATAAATTTTTTTATGATAATAATCTTAAAAGAAATTATTGGTCATTATATATTCCATTTTTATTAAATATCTTGTGAATTTAGCATGTGTCTCATAGAATTAAAATGTGAGATGGAAATACATTAAGTCTTAACTTACATTGTACATTTTAGAAAAAAAAATTATAATAAAAAAATTATATTATAAATATATTAAAAACCATAATAATATTTATCATATTTTATTTGATTTTATTATGACCATTTATTATCTATTTATCAATAATTCAACGATAATATCACATTTGAGGTAATAACTACTTTGTTTTTCGAGTACATATTGATTTTTATTTCCAGTCCTCATACGTTTATCACTTATACATAATATATAGAATGTTAACCATGATATAAATATCATATACATTTAGTATATAATTAATTATAGAAATCGATAAATTTTCATGATAGAAAATTATATATATCATTCATAGATATGGTTGGCCATATGTAAACATAATGGTTGGTACCATTTTATTGAAGGATAAAATAAAATAAAGGTAAATAATATATTACCTTTACTTAATATTTTTATTTCATATATATACCATGTGTAAATTTAATTCAGTCCTTATTATCTTCTATTTAAATCATATGTTAATAATGAATCTCACTTCTGTGTGAGGTGGTAGTTTTCCATATAAGCGAGTGAAAATCTCATATTCCAATTAAATGGAATATAAGATGGAATATGTGATAAAATAATTAAATAAGTATAATAATATTATATATATCATATAAAAACATTTAATCCATCATTATATCAAACAATGATGGTTTCTGATGCTAAATGAATAACATTGATTTGTGAGGTAGTAATCCTCTGTACACATGAATGTTAATTTCATAAGCCATTTGATGGAAGTGGAGAAAGATGTAGTTAATTACCTAAACTTAAAAATATCTCATCATATAGAAGATACTAAGGTTTTTATATTAAAAAAATTTAATATGATTTTAAGTTGTTGTAGGAGGAAATAAAATAAAACAATTTATTAGGTGTGTCACCTATACTTTAGAAAACTTCTTATGGTTTTCAACAAAATCGTCCATAGTATGGATTTATGACACAAATAATTATTATTAGATGATTGTATAGAATTAATGAAGTGATTTGGTTATTTCTTTTTTGAAAACAGTGGGTTTTTTAATTGTGAAGTGGATAGGAGTATGGGTGGCCTTTCATAATTGAGGTGAGTGGAACACATGTAATTTTTGAAAAAAATAGTGCACCCATCTTTTTCGCATCTCAAAATGATAAAAAATGGTCCATTATAAATAATAAAAGATATAGTGTCAAAATATGTCTTTAAAATTGTTAATGAACATATTTTGGTTCATTTTTAACACTTATCTCTTTAGTTTTACACCACGGTATACCTATTTTTACCTTAATCATGGTAAATAATTTTTTATTTTATTAATATTAATTATGGTGAGAAAATAAATTTTAAATTATTATATAGTATAATATTTTATAATTAGAACTATAGAATCTATTTTTACAAATACCATTCATAGAGGTCAAAAAATGTCAATTTAAAATTGATCTTGTAGACATGATGATAAAGTGCCATTCCTAAGAGAAAATGTCCAAAAAATTAAAAAACTTATATCAAAATCCAAAAAACATTATTCAATTGAAAAAAACTAGATTGATAGATATAAAATTTAACTAATTTTACTTTTAAATCTATAGTAAAATAGATTGCATTTTTTAAATGTTTTAAATAAATGAATATTTTAAATAAAAAGTTGCATATATCTTTATTCATTGAAAAATTAATCTCTTCATAAAATTATAAAAAAATAACTTCAAAATAATTTGAAGATATAGATTTAAAAAATGAATTCAATTTTGAAAAAAAATTCAAAAATTCAAAAATTTTATAATTATTTCTTGATAAAAAATGTGATAATTTTTTTTAAACATATATTATTTTCAAAACATATAAATACTTTTCAAAAAGTTTAGGAAAATTTTTTACTCATATAATTATATTATTTTAAAAAATTATAAATAATATTTAAAAATAGTTTATTAATATTAATCTTTCTATGTTAAATATCTATTTAATAATAATCTCATTAAAATATTATTAATATCATGGTTTGTTAAAACTCATTTTTGCGTGTAATTCAAGCTAAACATGACATTTCATGTAACAAAAGATAAAAAAACCATATTGAATGTAATGAAAAATATTGAAAATATTTCTTTTAATTTAAAAAATATATTTTAAAAAATTTTGGGGTGTTACACCCACGTCAATTCACTCCCAATGGTTATATGGATTACTCTAATTCAATAGACAAATATCACATAGTCATTATCCAATGAAAAATATGGTATGGGGAAACTTCCTAAAATCTATTTCTTCACCACTATGCGTTTGGGATTTTAATCCTAGATGGTCTATACCTAATCTAACATTTTAGACCTGATGAAAATTGGATAAAAATACATCACCCCTTGACCCTTAGATACATCCACACACTACTCATACAAAAACCTCACTGAATTTTGTTTCTCCTCTAATGGACTCTCTTTACGACCATATATTTTATTACAGAGGTAATCATCAATTAAATTTCCTCTTGAAATAGGATAATCCACCTCATAATTAAATGTCTAAAAATACACCAGGCAACACATCTTCTGAATAATCATGTTAATCCAAATCGTAGGCACCATAAAAAAGGAAAAGTATTTTATTACCATCTATAAAACCTTGCTAATACAAAGAAACTTCTAATCTCAAACACATTAATAGGGAATTCTGAATACACCAAAACCAATATTTTCTATTTTTTCATATAAATTACAAAATCAGTAATTAATTTTTGAAGAAACATGACACCTTGAGATATAAGTAAATAATCAATAACTTGGTAGAAATCATATGTTTTCAAAGTGTAGTCAATAAAATTCCCTTTTGCACAACATGAATATTAAATATCAATGAATAAATGATGATGTCATCAATAAGCATCATGAAGATATATTCAAGATATGGATGGGAGATATTGTTCATGAGGTCCATGAACACGATTGGTTTCTTTTTCAACAAAAAATTAATTAAATGATACTCATACAATCTATATCTACTCCTAAATGTTTCTCTATGAATATCATCATCTCTTAACCAAATAATGAGGTAACTTGATAATAGGTTCACCTTAGAGAACCAAAAAGATCTAAAAAATGGACTAAATAAGTAATAAATCCAAATAAATTAGTATCTATTCTTATGGTTAACTGGTTCATCATTAGATAGTCAACACAAAATTGAATAATGCTATCTTCCATCTGTACAAACAACACTAAATCACCTTAGAGAGTTCTTTTTTCTTTGATAAAACAAATAACTTATAAATCAAAATTCTGTAATTTGAGTTTCTTCAACTCATTTAATGTTATATGATATAGGTATTTAAACATAGGCATTGATACTAACATGAGTTCAATATTAATTTCAATTTCATTATCATAATGGAACCATGATAAGTTATCATGAAAGAAAATATTGATAGGAATATAGCACTATAACTAGTGAAATGGAGGATATTTTTTAATCTTATATAGGAGAAGATAATTCCACCTATATAATTATATATCTAATACATTATTCCTAGTAAAATATCACATTCATTATTCCTTACTGAATTATAACCCTTAAATGTGTTAAATGACTCCCATATCCGATAACAATTGAAGTACATCTGAAAATTTGTAATCTTCTCCATGCCAATGATCACATCGATGCTAGTCATCTCAATAAGTATAAAATCTCTTATGTATACATAGATTCCATTATCTATAATTCATTATATAAACCTATAGAGAAAATAAATTTTTTTTCCCAAGGGTGTGTCAAAATATATTTACTAATAAAAAACATGACCAGCAATTCAATCCTAGCAATAATAATAGAATATATAAACTAATAGGAAGGTCGGGTATAAAAAAAGATAAAATATTTTTTTGGTTTGATTAAGATCATACCTAAAATTTTTGATATTCCATCTCTGCCCCTGACTAGGACCAGGTCTAGTGCATAAATGATTCATACCTCAGCTTAATTATCCTTACAAAAAGGTTCATAACTAAACTCTATTTCCAAATCTTAAGACATGAATGTCCTTTGTTGATTTCCACCACCCACAAATCACATAAAATTTATTGATCTCATGTGTGATTCCAAAAACATGTACTTTTGATATGGAATTACTTTCTACATGAATGAAACAAAAAAATTAGTCTCCCAAAGTTCATTCTATGATTCTTAGTATACGCACATTTCAAGCATATATAATGTAGTTATCTAAAACTAAGGGAACTAAAGAAAATATTCTCTGATCCATTAGCATGCTGCCACCATGGAATGAATCATCTACCTTTGACATTCATAATAATAGAATAGGTACCCATATAATCACCAGTGAGTCCCCTTATCAGTCCACTAAATGTTGAATGAATTCATTTCATTCTTTCTTGATCCAGAAACTTACCAATCATAATGGACTTGTAATAAACCTCATGATATGTCAATATGTTAATGCGAATAACTACTGGATAAAGTTAAATGTCTAACATTCTAACTTTTTTAGATCTTTATCCCCCAATAGTAGAGGGATGTTAAGAAAATTAATTAAATAATAATATTATGAAGACATTGTTATCATCCCCCACTATAACTCTATAAAATCACGCGTATAATATTTCATCAATATATATATGAAGAAATCCATAATAAAATGTTCTTTTAATATTTACAAATAAATATGATCATGTGTCACGACCCGTCCCTCGGGGACCGTGCCGTGACTACCCCAAGCCCACGTTCCATAGGCCAGGGGATGGCAACATTCACCAAAGTCGTAAATCCCTAAAACTGGGAAGTCATTGCCTTAATAAATAGTAAACACACACAATCAGTGTACAAACTACAAGAAAACACTATGATAAAACAGTATACAAATGGATTCTTCAATAGTAATGGGATCATAAATACAAGCCCAAATGTAAAGTACAAGGAAATTGAAAAACAAGTACAATAGAAGAAGGGTAAATAGGTGATAGATCGTCCACTAGGAATTCCTACCTGAAGGGTAGGTACAAAAGGCCTCCGCAACACTCCACGTCTGTCCGTCTCATTTGAGTACTATCACGCTTTTTGGTCTACATCAGGGTACTGTCCAGTCCTATCCACTCAGCCTCAATCAGTGTTGTCCATCGTCTACAACTAACACAACAAGGTTCGGTCGAAGCCCGTGCAGGGGTGAGTATAACTATACTCAGTAGGGACCCCGAGAACCTCAAGGTCTCACAAAATCCAACAAGGATAAACCAAAAAGTATGAAATCTGAAGATAACCCCACATAGGAATATGCCCATACATATACATATGTTATCTAGTAATCCATATCAATCATGAGGAAACACAATAGTTACTGAATCAGCTCACACAGGTATACAACTTATGTAGAGAGATAGAGATAATTAGATATAGCCACTGAATCATCTAAGCTGTCAGAACCACACAGGATCCAGGACCAGCAGTTAAAACTTCCAGATCCATAGATGATCTAGGAACAGTAGTTGGAGTTGTCAGACCCACACAGGATCCAGGACAACCTATTCTGTTGGACCAACATATGATCAAGGAATAGAAGTCAGAACTATCGGACCCACATAGGAACCAGGAACAATATTCAGATTTGTTGGACCAACACATGATCTAGAACCAGCTATTCTATCAGACCAACTCATGATCCAAGAACAGAAGTCAGAACTTTCAGACCAACACATGATCTAGGATCATTCGTCAGTGCATAGCCAGCCACAGGGTTTCCACAAACCACGCTTGATTTCGGGATGGTCCACTCCTCAATCCAAGTGTTGACACGTCAACTTCCCCCAAGACCCATGAAGAAGTATCTAAAAGTCATGTCTTGTCATAGGGGTCTCAACGCAACAGACGGTACGTCATTTGGACACCCGGTCTGTGAGTTATTATCATTTTCCTTCTGAGGGCCTGATAGGATTTGCGTTTGATCCACCGTGCGGTCCAGGTTGCGCCGCCCCTTCCCGGTTGACCTGGTAGCTTGACCCGCCATTTTCCTTCCTGTTCGGCCTTGATCCTGCTGCCGATGCACCGCCGTGGCTAGAGGTCACAGCTTCTCCTCCTGTGGTGTGGTTGCACTGCCACTGCCACACATTGACGCACGTCGGTTCCATCTACCGGTGTTTTTATGGGGGTCACCGGACGATCTCTGGTGGCCTGATTCTCGTTCTGGAAGAAGTCATTCTCTCCTCAGGTTCTTGCCTTCAATCCATAGTCATCGTTGATGAGAGTCTCACAATATGGTCTCATTCTGCAATTAGTGCCAAAATCCACAAACAATGCAGAGGGGTTGGGCTGTGTTTGTTCAGCACACGCCCTCCATGTTAGGGTGACATCAAGTGGCTTCAAATTCTAAACATCAATAGAAAATGAAGAAAATGCATCAATTATCAAGTTTGACCTCTACCTCATATTTTTCGTTGGTGGTGACAAGGAGGATGTATGGACGTTGTTCATCGTAGGTGAGGATGTCCCTCTTTGGGGGGAAATCCCGAGGAAAATGGCGCAGAAGGTCGGTGTTCTTCATTGTCATTCTTCATTAGAGAGCTTTTCCTCATTGGCATTCAACCTCCAAGATCTCCTCTTCTCCTCAATCCTATTTTCCAACAAATGAATAGCCCCCCCCCCCCCCGAAATAATAGATTATGTGGTCTATTATGTTCATTGGCATAAATTCAAAATAAGGCATTTAATTAATTGATGTGGCATAACTAATTAAATGGGATGGGTTGGCACCATTAAGTGTAGAAGAGATCAAGAGCCCCCCCCCCCCTCATTAATGAGGGGAGTTCTAGAGGCTTCCAACTCGGGTGGTCCCCACCAAATTAATCCTCACAAGGGAGGTTGAGTTTGGGTGGGCCCCACCACCATAACCTCTCATGGGAGGTTAAGGTGTGGCAGTCCCCAGCTCCAACCACTACATGGTGGTTATAACAAAAATAAAATAAAATAAGTCATGAACTTATTTTATTTCATTATTCCACATAAAACCCAAAAACTATATTTGATGTCCGACTATCAATCTTCGAGGTGAAAGTATTCTTAAGAAAATATCAGCGTTATGAGTTCAATGGTGCCCATAGATTTTAGTTCCGAGCACCGGTTCAAAAGTTATAAAATATCTCCTGTACATTTATCAAACATACCCAAAAAAACTATAGAAATTGATTCCGGGAACACCGGGCCTCAGAATCACGCACCATCAGTTTCGGAAGACTCGTAAAATTCCCATGTACTTAAGAAAAAAATATCCACAAAATTTATGGGTCTTTACATCATGATTAACTACTATGATTTTTAATGATTCCATCTCCTACTCTATTCTTGAATCACAAATGTGGTCACTTATACTCATATATCCATTATAGTATCTACTATATATAAGATCCCCTTAGTAGAATCAATCCATTCTATAGAATCTTGATTTTCTCCTTTTCCATTGATGGATGGATAAATAAATATCTAGAGGTCCTATGAATTATTTAAGGATTCTCTATATACCCCTTCTCCTTGATCTTTTACTAGATAGAAGAATTTGTGAAGCAGTGGTTTCACTTCCTAAAGTACTTCTTAGACAGGCATAATAACATTCTCACATGCACCATCCTTTACATTTGGTGGTCTCATAGGGGAATACTCTATAGAGGGAGATTTATTCCTTAAATAAGTAGGAAATAACTTTTGATAAATTATATTAATCATTATTTATAAATTCTAAATTAATTCATAGAACATCTAAGTTAGTTTACATATGATAACACATTAATCTGTTTATAACCATAGACAACAAATTCCTTCAGGTGAACATAACCTAAGTGGATTATAGAATGATAAGTTATAAACCTTCTAAATCTAAATAATTCTCAAGGCATGTTCTATGTACATTTATTTTATTCATACTCATATATAAGTATATATATATTAATAATAAATCAAGCATGCCTAATATTATGTATTCAAAACATCAACACAATATGTTATAGAAGGATAGATTAATACATTTAATGAAAAAAACATCGGATACTTAATGAAATATTATTATATTTACAATTTGACCATAAGTTCACAGTAATAATCTATAAATATTACCAAATACCATAATCTATAATAAGACAACATATTATATATCAACATGAAACAATAAATCCACAATAATAGCAGTAGTTTCATCACTAGTAACATGGAGGTCTATCAAATTAGAGCTAGAAAAACACTTACATGATTCCCATTTATGAGTTCCAAAAAAACTATTTTATTTATATAATTCTTTAAAAAACAATAAAAAATTAATGAATGAAAAAATCCTTTTATACCACTTTAAAATAAAAATAAACAAATCCCCTAGTTCGAGAGGGAGGGATACATGGCCCCAAGCACACCTCGCCATATGTGAGAGGGTATTCACAAGAATCAAGGGTCTAAATTGTTCACTTTGGAGACTAAACCATCTATACTAAAATCCATAGATCAAACACATATAGTGAAAAGTAAAATTATATTAAATTTCATAGAGGAATAAAATAATATAAATCCTATAATATGTGAAATGTCATGTAATCCAACGTCATAAAAGAAATAAGAAACCCCTTAATTTTGTATATAAAAACAGAATATATATAGAGAAATAAATGAAATAAATACCCAATCTATAACTATGGATTAAATCCCATTATCACATCTAAACACCAAGATCGTCATTTATTGATCTCTATCACTGGTCCCTTTCACTTTCCTGGATCATTGATTATGAAGTTTGTACATGCATTGATTTATCTATGAAGGGTATGAGAATTAAAACTGGTAGGACACCAATAATGGATCATCATAACACATTCATGTTTATATGGTGTATACTATAACATGATATTAATGTATAAGTAAATATTTATAACCACATGTGGATAGCAAACATGCACTCACTATGTTTCCACAAACACCATCCTAGCATGATGTTGAACTATGTTTGTATAGATTCTAATTTCTGTTACAGAAAAATATCAAATAATTTCTCATGTTACACACATTAGCTCACCACCCTATATATTTTAATAATATTTCCCCATTAAACCAATAAGGAACACCTAAATCCCTAATACATATTGGTCTTTAGCCATCACATTATTATACATCCACCCGACGGGCCTAGTGAATTGGATCATAATCACACAGGGATAGTATTTATCCCATATAGACATTATGAGATGTTGTCTATAGTTGTTACCTAGGGGTATTCTCCTACCGACTGAAAACATATGTGTTATCCCACTAGTACCATCAAGAAACTCATGTTTTTATCCTTTATCAGAACACGTGTACTCTCCCTCAAATCTAGTTATCTATCAAAATTTGTGAAACCCAACCATCTTGATACCTAATGAAAAGTTAAAAATTCAATGAAACATCCACTTTAAAGTCATATCATTGAAATAAAACATGTTCTTCTCATGAATTTTTCTCACACTAACACATAGATACCCACAATAATCACGTCTCATACATGGGTCTCAGAGAACACATTCACATACCATCATATCAGGGAAAAATCATATATTGGGATCTTATATAGTATAAATCTCATGACCTAATTCACATTGATTCCAAAATCCATGTTTATAGAAGTGGTTAATCACCGTTATATTCTCCAAGTACCGAGAAGAAATATTTGGCATGCTAAAGAATCCTTAGACATGATTGTCTGGCATCATAAAAATATTTTAGAATGGGATCCATAAAGTTAATAATCACATGAACCTAGAACCATGTAAAGATCCCATAAAGGTTCTTTTTCAATGGAAAATTTACTTTTTCATCATCGTAAGAGAATATCATTATATGATCCCTATGACTCGGGATTAATTATAATAAGGTTAAAAAGGATGAAATTTCTCTAGTTCATTTCTTAAGAAGGATTAATTCCCAAAACCCTTTCTCGAAATCATATGTATTAATGAAACTAGGAAGAGAATGATAAGTAATGCCTTAAAATAGGAGAGAATGAGTTAACAATGCATTTAAAAATCCCAAATGATGATAAAAAAATTCATCATCAATATTTAAAATATATGATGGTGGATTGGTAACTATATTTAACATTTAAAATTTTGAAACAAAATTCATCAAGATATGGTGATTCCCACTACGGTCATGGTGGCCTTGATCACACTGAGACCAAGAATGTAGAAATGGATACCATCCATAGTTTGGCATAAAAACATAGCCAATTTTGGACTCATAAGTCCTTCCACCATGTCATAGAGAAGACACTTAGTAGGACCAAAATAGTTACAAACTTGATATCATGTCTATATATGGGAATTTCTATCTCCTCGTTCCACGCGAGCATATTCATGGCATAAAACGGGCTATTCCATGGAATGGTTGTTTTATGGTTCCCCTAAACACCCAAAACGGAATTTATGACATGGAAAAACTCTCACCCATCCCAAAACAATATTAAACAATTACAATCCCTATAATTACATTCCTTAGAATTTACTTTTTACAAATAACACCTAAAAACAATAAATAAGTACCTATAAAATCATATATCTTATGAAATGCCGCTACAATAATTTTTTTCACCAATGATATTTTTTCACTATCTAATAACTTCCATATATCAATGTGACTGCTTGATTGAAACCCTTCCACTAAAGTCAAATACCATGTAAAATATATGAATAATGAATGTTTTAATAATATTGAGACTTAGGAATCATATTATTATTGTTAAAAATTTTATAAAATTATTCAATCATTACATTTTTTACATCAAAATATATTATGTGAGTAACTATTTTTGACTAAGTTGATGTCCTTCTATGTTTATTATCCTCTTAATTTTCCAAAAACATTCATCAATGTTGATTACATGAGATTATCTTTGCAATAAATTTTACTTTTATATTATTTAACTGGTATAATATTTAATTTCTTCACATTATACACTAATAAGTAATAATATTTCCTCACTAGTAATCATGAAATAATGTTAATTTTACCAAATTAATATAACATACAAATAAAATTGTTTATAGAAAATAAAACTTAATTCCTATAGTGTAAATATTTAAAAACTATTCAAATGATTCAATATTATTTCTCAGTATAGTTTGTGTTTAGAGAACCACATAATAATATTATTTTATTCCTTAAAATATTGCACTAATAATTAATGGGATGAAATTATTCATTCTTGAACTAGCATCCACGAAACATTTTTTATTTTTATAAATTAATGTGACTTCATAATTTTCATCCATTCATGAATGCTAAAAAGTCTAATGAACCATAAAATTTGTTTTAAAGCCATCATTATAACTTATTGATAATACTTATTTTATAAAAAACAACACATCTTATTATATTAATGATATAATATGAATGAATTATTCCATTTATTTTATTCATTTGGGATTGATATATTCTATTTTTTAAAATATAGGATTCAGTACCCCATAACATAATTATTTGAATTAAAACAATAAAAATTGTCAATTATTTACATTATTTTGAACCCCTTTATTTTTACAACATTTATATAATAAAAATTTTCTATAACATACCATTAAAAATTTAATAACATATTTTCAAAAAAATCATTCATAATATGAACTCATTATCTAATTTAACTGACCAATTTATGAATCATTGATAATATCTATCCTATTGAATGATTTTCTGAAATTCAAAACATAGAATGAATGTTTCAATAACTATGTATAACAATGGAATATTGCAATCATATACTTATGGTTTATACTATTAACATTTAGTATTGTTCTCAAAGTGTTATATCCTTGATAAAATATGTCACCATAATCTATACACAAAATTTTGGGAGAAATTTGTCAAAATTTATTTAATACGCTAAAATATTCATAATTTTTATAAAACAATTTGTAGAATGAATTCCATGTCTAGATCAGGCCTTCAATGAAACATCTAGTCCCTCTATGTCATTGTAACAATCAATAAAATTGTTTGTATGAGTGGACAATAAATTTCCATTAGTCATCATTTATTAAATTCCATTGAAACATCATGTGATTATTTTTTTCTCATGAGAATATATATTTAAGCATTAAACAATATCAATTGATTGTTTTTAAGGATGCTATTACACTAGTGAAAAATATTTTATTTTTTTAATAATGAATTTATTATTTTTTAATGATATGAGAAGTGGTTTTCATTATTCTCTTAATTTTTCTATAATTTATCTCCATGTTAAGTTTGATGATGATGATTCCATTTATTTATTATAGGAACATTTATCAATGTTTAATGATATGGTGAAAATGAATATACATTTTGATGAAAATTAATTACACATTATTCATGTTTTACTTGATAATTCAACAAGTATGTTGATATTATTAAAGAAAATGGGTTTCCAAGACACCATAAGAAATGTTGTGGAAACCAAAAAATGATCATTACTCATTTTGAAAATCATTTACATTAATTGTATGAATCATTCAAATCACTTACATGTCGTAATTTGTTTTTGATGAAATTACAAGCCATGAATCAACTATACTATGAGACTATCCAATACACATCAAATAATATTCAGACACCACTTACCGCTTAAATTTCATGTCATGTGAAGAATCATGTCATGAGGAGTAGTTACAGGTGAAATTAGTAAAATGTTCAAATATCAATGATTAAATCTGAGATTTACACCAGATCCAAAATAATCGATGGAAATCATTGATCGAGATTAAATGATGTGAGATGTTTAGACATCATTAAATATCCAAACAATTGACATCCCAGTGCAAGTACAACAACACATAACATTATTTCACTTGTTTTTTTATCATCCTCTCTTATTTTTATTCTTTGTTTTTTCTCCCAACTCAAATGTTGACATTTTTTGTACCATTATAACCTAATTTAAGGGTTATTGACTATTTTATATTTGTTCCACATTTCATTCATCACTATTTATTATTCTACATCCATTTAACATTTTAGTATCTATTTGATAATATCTGTGACATAATTTTATTCTTTTTTATTGTTTCGAGTTATTCATTGATTTATTTATTTCTTTTTCTATCTTAGAAATACTTTATTCCTTAATTATTTCTTAGAAACTATCATATTTAAACTTTTTTCTTTAATCTTACAAGCTTGTTTATGATTTTTCATTGATATTTATTATAATTATCAAGAAAGGATAGCCCTTGTAGGGTAAGGTTCAGGATTAGGGGTGTTATAAACCTAATTAATCCTATATGATAACACTACAACAAAATAATACATTAATAATGTTAAAATGGACTTTATCAGTTCTATATAAGTGCAAACTACCACAGTGAGATTAAAATTCATTTTCTATTATCAGAGCATTTATTTGGAACCAATAAAGGGGACCTTTACCGGTGATTATAAGATCACTAATAAAGAGTACCATTATCAATTTTTGTAAATGCGCAAATAAAAAGACATACTATAGTGTGCAATAGTTGCACACTACAACACTAGTTAAAAGTGTAGTAATAGCACAACCTACCCCAAGAAACACCACCAGATATCAGCAAAATCAAGTACCAATACATAATATATTTCAAATTAAAATTATAACCCAAATACAAAAAATATATATATATTATATACATTTCAACAAAAAAATTAGAAAATTACATAATTATAAATTATTACATACATTCAAGAACATCAATGTCCCTTTTTCTTTTGATCCTGACCCAAACTCATGCTATTTCCAAATAAACCACCCCTATTAAAGAAATATAATACACATATATAAAAAAAATTATTATGTTAGTAATAATATAAATAAATAAATTAACAGAAATTTTTAATTTTAATCAGAACATTGGTGATATGATTCTCATTTTAAACTAAAATAACACTTATATATTGAAGAGATGCACTTAGAGTCATACCAGTTACATTGTGTATCTGATAGAGGTAGAGATTATTAAAAAATGTCTCAATTGACTTATGAATCATTATCATAAAGTATCAAAAACTTTTTTTCGCAGATTTGAGTACACCACTATTCTTCCTTACTAAATTGTCATTTTAAATAAGAAACATTTACTTTGACTCATACCACTAAAATAGTGTTTGTTTTTACATGAAATAAACTCTTACATGCCACAAATTCCTTAATAATAACTTTTTAAATTATAATGACATTCTAAGCATGTTTTCTCAGTTTTCAGGATGTAAAACTTATTGAACTAAAATGTCAATTTTAAAAAGATAACGGGTGCATTGATTCATACAAGGCACATCGGGTATCAGACTAAGGTGAATATTATTTTCACATATAAAAAATTACTTATGGGTCATTTTAAAAAATTATAAAAACAATATGAATGTTTTTCCTTGGTATTGAGTACATCATTTGTCCTTTTAACTAAAATTGATGTGAATTTTGCATAAAAATATACACTTGGAGTAATACGGGTCACACCATGCATTGGATTGTGGTTTTATTATTTTTAACACTTCTAAAATAACATATGGATCATTTATATAATGTATAAAAACAATCCAAATGAATTTTCACAGTATTGAGTATGCCACTTTTCCTTTTTACTAAAAAATCATTTTAAACTGGAAACACGCATGTTGAATCATACCAATAACAGAATTTATCAGTTTGATGTGATACCAATTCCTATACATCAAAAATGATGTATGAATCATTTTCCAAAATTTTCACGACAATCTAAGAATGCTTTCTTATTTTTTCTGGAGTGGACCTTTTAAAACTAAAATGTTTATTTTAATCTAATAATAAATGCATAACTCGATACCACACATATCATTTATAATATTTAGGTGAGTATTATTCCTACTTGTCTTAGATGACATAAGGATCGTTTTATAAAAGTTTAAAGACAATCCAAATGTGTTTTCTCTGATTTTAGTAGGTTAGTTAACCTTTTTAATGAAAATTATAAATTTTAAATAAAAGGATTCACATGGAGTCATACTAATCACACCATGCCTCTATTGAGGTGTTTCTAATTATAAAATGTCTCAAATGACATATGGATATTTTTACAAAATTGTGAAAAAATTTAATGTGTCTTTTCACTTTTGAGTAAGTTAATTTTCTTTTTAAGTAAAATCTCATTTTATAATGGAAATAAGCACATTAACTCAAAACAATAACATAATGTATTTTTTATATGTTAATATCTTTATACATGTCACAAATGACTTAAGAATAATTTTCCTAAATTATAATGAAAATCATAGATTGTTTTATTGGTTTTTAGTGAGTAACACTTTTTGAAATAAAATTTCAATTTTAATTTGATAATTAAAAACATGAGTCTTACTGGGGGAATCATGTATCAGATTGAGGTGGATATGATTATTACACATCCAAAATGGAAAAAAGATTTTCCCCCTAAAGTATCAAAATGATCCAAATTAAAATTCATGGTTTTAAGTTGGTCATTTTTTTCTTTTTTCAAAAATAAAGGTCAATTTTAAATAAAAATATGTTCTTAGAGTCATTCTGGTCACACATTGTGGTGCGCATAATTACGACTTGTCTCAAATGACATCATTATTTTTTTCCTAAACTATAAAAATCCTCTTAATTTGTTTTCCTAGTTTTGACTACATCACCTGTCATTTTTAATAAAATATCATTTTGAATGGGAAACACTCAATATGACTCATACTATTCACATCATGTGTCGATATGAAATGAGAATAATTCATCCATGAAAAAAATGAGTTAATAATGAATGTCCTAAATTATAAGAAAAATATAAGTATGTTTTCTCAGTTTTTAGGGAGGGATAATTTTTGAACTAAAATCTTGATTTTAATCTAATAACGTACATATTGAGTCACATCAGGCACCTCGTGTATTTGATTGGGGATATGTAGATTACTATTTGTAAAAAATGAAATCTGGAACATTTTTTGAAAGAATAAAAACCATATGAATGTGTTTTCTTAGTTTTGAGTAGGTTAGTTGGCCTTTTTACTAATGTTAATGTCAATTTTTAATAAAAAGATAAACTTGGAGTCAAACTAGTCACATCATGCATCAGAATGGGGTGAGGATGATTCAACATAACTCAAATGACTTATGAATTATTTTCCTAAAGTACTTACAAAACCCAAATTATATTTCTCTATTTTGGGTATGACACTTTTAATTTTTTACAAAAATGAAATTTTAATATGGGAACACTCACTTTGACTCATACAAGTCATATTGTCTGCTGGTTTGATGTGAGAATGATTCCTATATGTCAAAAATTATTTGTGAATATATGTACTACATTATTGTGGAAATATAAGTGTGTTTGATCAATCTTCAATGAGTGAAATTTTTTAAACTGAAATGTCAATTTTAATGAGATAATGTAGACTTTTAGTCATACCAGGAACATCATGTATCAGATTGAGGTGTGAATGATTCCTACAAGTCACAAATGACTTAGGGATCATTTTGTTAAATTATCAAAACAATAGGAATATTTTTTCTCCTATTTGATTATTTCAGTTGTATTTTATAATAAAATTAATTTCAATTTTAAATAAAAAGAAGAACTTATAGTCATATTGGTCACATCATGTGTTATATTGTGGTGAAACTGATTTCTACACATCCCAAGCTCTCAAAACAATCCTTATGTGAATGTTTCTAAGATTTTTATTGTATTTATTTGTCGAACATTGAACATTGATTATTGACTTCATTTTCTTAGTACAAAAACCTTTATTGTTATTAAAAGGCATAAGAATACAAGAAACTCATGTTCCCATTATATCAAAATAAGTAACTACAATGAGAACATGAGCTTCCTATACTCTTCTGGATTTCAATGAGAAATATTTTTTATACAATAACATTGATCAAATATCTAGTGTTTGATGTTTGACAAAAATAGAAATGGAATACATGGTAACATTTGAAGAAATGATTATTTCATCCCTTTTGTGTCTTTCTGATGATAGTTTAATGAAAAATTTGACTCCCCAAAAGATCTGTGATAAAAACTAAATAAGTATTTTATAAAATAATAAGTAAATTAATATACAAATAGTAGTTAAAATGGTGACAAAATTAGTTAAATAAGTAGAAGAAATATTAATTTTCATGATAGTTTCATCAGTTCATGATGTGATTCCTTTTTCCATTATATCAATTTTAGGATCAAAGTGTAATATCTCAAGAGCATGATGAGATTCGAACAAAACCCCATTACTCAAACAAAATAATCCTCCTCTATAAGTAAAAATTATCATGCGAGTGATAGTAAAAATAAATAAATTAAAAATAAACATGAAAAACACATTAATTCAATGGACAATGAATTTATTGTGCACTCATCATGATTACCTCAATAATTGAGAGATGGAGAGAACATGAAAGAAAAATGATAAATTTCAACACTGAAGGGTTGAAAAGGTTTTTAGGGAGATGAACTATTTGGATGTTTTTATGTAGAAAGGCATGAAATATGCACATACCACCCTAAATAGAACAAATGAATTCACCAGTATAAGAAATAAAAAATTATATGATTAATATAAAAAATAAGAAAAATAAACATAAATATAAAACAATACATTAATTTTTTTACAATTAATTTACTATGAAAACATCAACATTACCTCTTTGATTATGTAGTGGATGGAAGACAACGTAATGTGGTAAATGCCAAAACTGCATGGGTGAAAAGGTTTTGAGGGAGAATAATTATATGGATGTTTTGGTGTAGAAATGAATAAAAAATGGAAAAAACATCCCAACTCAAACAAAATAATCAATCTATATAAGAAACAAATTATATTGAGATTAATACCGAAAAGAAATAAATTAAATACAAATATAAAGGAATTAATTAATTCTAGGGGCAATTATTTTACTATAAAAAGATCAATATTATCTGAGTTGTTGAGAAGGGGTAACATCATTTATCTTAAAAAACAATAGTGGAGGGACCTAGAAGGAAATTGAAAAATGAAACATTGCATGGTTGAAAAGGATTAAAAGGAGATGAAGTCATTAGATATTTTGGTGTAGAATGGCTTGAAAGTTATATAACAATATTGAAAAATAAAATAAGTCTATAAGAAATAATGAAAATTAAATCAACATTTCATTATATAATTTTTTAGTAAAATAGATATAGTATATATTAATGTTACCTTTACGTCATCCCAAATAGTTTCCTTCATTATTGTTGGTTCTTTTATGGGATTGGAAAAATCATCATGTGTAGAATACATTGTTTGTGAGAGTAGTAAAATGTTTAATTTATATTTAGTTAGTGCAATAAAGAATATATAATATTCTAAGTAAAATATTTAATATTAAAAAAACGTTTACCTTCTCATTGAACTCTTTTTATTTTTTTATTGTTTCCAGTGATACAGTTACTCTATGCAGAATCCAAATCCCCTCTATATAGTCCTCTCTAATGTACAAGACATTGTCTACAATATTAGTGACATGAACCTATTGTTATCTAACAATGAAAGGGTCATCCTTGATAGTATTTTCATGTTACCCGACATTGGTTTTAGTAATTGGTAGGACAATAAAACAATTATTATTAATTGGATCAGATACATAATATACTTTCACTTATTTTGATTCTATTATGAATGACTTTTCTTTTCCTCTTCCACATACAAATTCACCTAAATGAAGCTCATTTCATTCAATTTCATTACACTCATATTTTCAAAACATTTTCAATGGAAAATACACACTTGAAATATTGTATAATACAACTGATATATATATTCAATAATTCCAATATATGGACTATTTTTAGTGATTGGATTTCTAAACTTGGATCCATATATGGGCATCCCTTCTACAAAAATATTAAAACAATTTTTTCATTGTCCTACAGTCATCACCTTCTTTTTTAAATAATGTATAACCATTTTTTAGAAAAAAGAGAATAAGATATAAAATTTTCATTTGGTCCCTGGCTATCCATTGAGGTCGTACAATAATGGAATTATTATTTTTAGATAGCTAATTATAAATTTTATCTTAGAACCATCCTATAAACTATTTATTATCTATATTTCATATCAATCCTTCATACTTTAATGGATTTAAATCTATAGTAATCTCATTGTGGGATTCAATGTATGGATCGACATCTTCACTATTTTTTGAAAAGTAAAGATGTTCTTTCTCCAACTATTTCAATGTAATTGTAACAACATCTCTTCTGGAAATATTTTCACCCATAAGGCATCTATTGTAATGAGAGTTTCAGAGATAGATGCTATCAACATAGTATATGTAATTATTACAATTTACAATACCTTCTTTAACAAAATATCATTTTTCAATACAACCTTCTCACCGAATTATTCTCTTGACATAACATTTAAAAATCTTAATATAACATTCAATGGGGTAAATTCATCTATAATGGATAGGACTACATAGGTGAACCTCTCAAACCAACTGAACCATCAATTAGACTATTATATTAAAGAATTATTGTGGGAAGAACATCTATAATTTATATAATATGACTGCAACATACTCATTCGTTATTGGAAACTATATTAGGTACATAACATTACAACATATGAATTTGAAAAATAATAAGATTCAATTTAATGTATAACATAATATTTGAGGCCGAATGCAAAGGAAAGAAAAATCCATGAAATTGTGTATCAAAACATGATAGTTGTGTGACTTTATTCTTTGTAACATCAAATTAATTAGTGACATGAAATTATTTATATTTGATACTTCCCCACTAAAAATTTTAAATATAATGGAAAAGGAAAAAATGAAAATTTTCTTAACTAGATAGATTGTATGGTTCCAGAGGAATAAAATTCCATCCTTTACCCTTCACTAGTGACAACGATTTAGTTATCCCCATGTCAATCGTGTACAAACTAGCCTTGATATCATTTTTAATTTTTCGTAGATCAATTATTATCTTCCCAATAACACTATAAAATATAAATTTTCCTATATAGATGACATCAAGAAAATGTATGACATATAAACAATTCAAATAAGATAATTCCAATAAAATTGATCAATTCTTCCAAATTGATTTCAAATGGTTTTTTGAATATAGTTTACCAAAAATAGTGTCAATATCATTTACATTATCAAATAGTTGATCACTTATTATTAAGGATGGTGTTGTACCATTTTTGATATTTCTATAGAATGAAGTCATCCAGGATCTGTATTTATGTTTTTGAGTTAAAAATTTCAAATTTTCTAAAGTCATAGTCTTTGATGAAAGTTTCAAACGGTCATAGTTTTTTCATTTTTCACAAATGGGACACCCTAACATTTCTTTAATGTTCTATCCTGATAAACATCCATGAATAGGGAATCATTTATTGTCCAATACAACATGGACCACAATGTTATTTCTTCTCTTCTATGAGCATCATACATTGTAACACATGTTTTCCTCATCAATTTTTGATTTTCGATCAATGGAGCCAAATATACATCAATATCCTCATCTGGCTTCTTTGGTCATTATATTAGAATAGAAAACATAAACAAATGAAAATATAATATTGGTAATTAAGGAGTAATAAAAACCAAAATATGATAAAAAAATAATGAAAAACTATCATTCGATCAATAGCAAGAATTAAAAATGTATTGATAAAACATTTTAACAAATAAAAAGTTATTCAATATACATGGTGGTAATTAGATATTCATAGGGGTGAAACCAATACATTTAGACGTCAAATGATGAATAAATAAAAAGGAATACTAATAATTATCTCATCATATATATAATTTGATAATATATTTATATTATTTACTTCTGTAATATATATTTGTATTGTGTAATACACACACACACACATGCACATATATATATATATATATTCATGATATATATATATATATATATATATTTATATAATATATAATTTTATTTTATATATTTTTCTAATATATATATATATATGTATATAGTTATATATATATATATTTGTATAAAATATTTTTATAATATATAAATATGTAATATTTAATATATATGTATTTACATATTTGTATAATATATTTAAATATATAAATAATTTTTATTTCAAACCTTTATACATATAAATGTGTGTAATATATTTTTTTAACTATTTGTATAATATATATTTTTATAGTATAATTTTATAATATATTTATATAGTATACTTTCATAATATATTAGTATTTTGGATTTTTAAATATATATTTGAATAGTATGGTATTTATTTGTACTTGTATAATATATATATTTGAATCATGTATTTATATTATATATATATATATTACATATATATATTATTATTTTTTATATATACATGTGTCTATGTCAATATATATGTATAATATATTACTATATAATATGTAATATAAATATATAAGTATTTATTATATATATTTATATTTTCATATTTATCCATATAAATATATAAATTTTTAACATATTTATATATGTAATTTGTTTAATCCATTTAATTAAAAATTATAATATATATTTATTTATTTATTTATTTATATGAAGATATATATATTATACAATCACACACACAGATATATATATATATATATATATATATTGACATACATAAATATAAATATATTTATAAACATTTTTGTGTGTCTGTGTGTGTATGAAAATATAATTATATTATGAATTTACTATTATAAATATATATATATATATATCATTACATCGATATGTGCCTGGTGAGGTGGTCATGCACCTAGCTTTCATTCCATATACCCAATGGTTTAGTCTAATAGGAAAATAATTTCTTTTTTGGTGTTGTATGTGCATAGAAGGGTGGGGATGGTTGCTTATGTAGAAGTACATAACGATGGAGATCAGATTTCTTCTCTTTTAAAATTATGAAAAATTTTAAGGGGTTGGTGATCTCATGAATCAGGTGTTGGATGGGTGGGTTGCACAGAATCAACAAGCGGTGAGGGTGGGGGAGTGCAAGGAATGATAACCCTATCTCCTTTCAACCAAACATCCCCAGTAAAAAATTTTGAGCATATGGATATACAGACGGTAAAGAAATAATGATGATAAGAAAACTCAAATTGATATCACCAAACAAATTATCTACGATTGAGGAGGTGGAGGAGAAAATAAGATACCTCAGATTGACACTTTGAATCATCTAGGAGAAATAGTGATATAAAAAACAATGAAACATTAGTTCCTTGGATTTTTTCGACCCTTGAATTGTTCGAGCATTATATTTGAGCCTTGAAATTATTTCATCCATGATTCAATCATTGATTTGTGATTTGATTCCCCGAGGAGGGGCGTCAGAAGAGGGTGGCATCCATGGAAAGTGACAGATGTCACGATGAGTTCAAGACTGGTTAGGATTATTTAAATAGATCATGACTCTTTTATTAGTACTTCCAAAAAAGCGATGATAAAGAGCACTTTTATAAGTTCTAAATTATTTGCACTGATAAATACATATATTTATTATTACTAAAAAATCATTTCTTTTATCAATAGTTGTTACTTAAGCATGGATAAAGGATTTATAAATATAATTATATATAACTTTTTTAAATATATTCATATAGTTATATAAATATTTAACAAAAATATATATAGTAAATATAATTTAATTTAAATATTTTTTTTATTATTTTTATAATTATTTAAATATATTGTTATTTATTTATAATTACGTAAATAATTTTTCCAAAAATGTAATTTATATCATTATGTATATGTATATAATTATAAAAATATATATTTAATAAATATATATAAATATAAATAAAGTAAATATATTTATTATTTAAATAATTTTATTATAATTTTATAAATATTTAAATTTTTAAATTTATATTTATTTTTAAATATATATATAAATTGTAAAAAAATATTTCATTATTTATAATTATAAAAATATTTGTGTATAAATATTGAAAATATGCATTTATAAATATATTTTTTTATATTTTTTTTACAAATATATGTTAATCATTATTAAATAATATTTAATATTAAGTTCATGTATGTTAAAAATTAGTGAAATTGAATCATTAAAAATAAGTACACTTTAACAATGTTGAAAAAATGGGTAAGTTTTATTAATTAAATATAAATTATTAAACAATATGGATAAATATTGATATACATCTTAGTACATATTGAAAATATTAAAACATATTATATATATATATAATAAATAATATAAATTGATTAAATTCCCCCAAAAATAATAAAATAAAACATATTAAAAATTAAAAATTACCTAAGTGTAATAAAATTAAAAAGTATTTAGTTAATAAAATTTATGATGATTAAGGACACAATACATTAAATATATATATAATAATTGTTAAATTAATCGATAATTATTCAATAAATAATTTTCTAAATAATTTTCTCAATTTACATGTTTTTTATTTTTATTTATTTTATATTCATTTTACATATATATATATATATATATATTGAAAATATACTGTTTATTACTATTCATAATTTAAATATATTATAATCATTTAATTCATGTTTATCAATAATTACATAATTAATAAAAAATTTAATCATTTTCTAATAAAATATTTTTTATTTATTATTTATTTATCGACCTTTATCAATGATAAAAATAGCTAATAAAGAATCCATTTATGGTTTCTAAAAAAGAAATGATAAAAGGTATCCTTTATTAGTGCTACAAATATAGTCCCGATGATGGGATCCATCATCAATGCTAAAAAAGCACTGATAGTTGGTAACCCTAATCAACACTAAAAATAATGTACTGAATAATGGTACCTTTTATCAATGCTAAAAAATGAACATATAAATGTTACCCTTTATCGGAGATTTATTATGGTGCTAAAAAAGTCTGACACTATTAAAGGTGTATTCTCTAGTAGTGTAACTTGGTATCCATAATGCTAGTCATCAGGTTACATTTCTATTCAATTTTTTAGGCTAACATTACTATGGGATGTTTAAATGGATGAACCTGACCTCATTAGAGTAGAGTAGGATATGATCATTATCCTATGATACATTTTCCATATAATCAGGGCTTAAGGAATCTACGTTGTTATTTATATCTGGACCAATGAATAGTGGCATCTTAGATATATCAAGCTGTTCTGACCATGAACAAATAGTGCTCTATGCACTACTTTGTATCCTAATCCCTATGATCATTCCATGTTAGTATATATATTATCTTTTTAAACTAAACACTGCAATTGATTATGATCCATACATTCTTCATGAATCCTAATCCAAAAAAATAATATTAATAAAATCTCAAACACAATCTAGTTATTGAGGACTCCAACAGAAAGTCTTCAAAGTTCTAGTTCCTAGACATCTAAAATGTTCCATTTTGGATCGACCCTACACTATCACTATACTATGTAATTTTAGAAATTATAGTTTGGGATAAATATAAATTATAATCTATCCATAGCCCGTGTGAATTAAATGATTTGTGCAGGAACATAAAATTTTTTTCACTTTTTATGGGTAATAGTTTTACTATGGTTATGAATAGGAAACATTGGAATGAACCTCAGGTTGCCTTATTCACCCCTTTCACTTTTTCATTCGTTCTTATTTCTTTTGGATGACACTGCTTAATTATTATTCTATCCAAGTGCATGTGTCAAGGCCCCCAGAATAAATCAATGACTCTTGATGCCCATGAAATTCATACCTTCGATCCTAAAATCTAAAGGTACCTTTATGGAAGCCTCTTTTTAGGCATGGTAGATCACAGAAATCATGTAGGTCCCAACCCATCCAACATACAATATGTGCCACCAGAACTTCAAAGAGAACAACCCAACATACAATTGGAGCACACCATTATGGATTATGGCTTAATGTTAATCAATGGTGCCACAAAAAATTGTTTTTTTCTCTTCTTTGTAGCCATAAAAATTTTAAATGAAACTTGAAATCATTAGTATGATCCAAAACATGGGTCTATTTTGTGGAATTTAGAGCAAGGATCCTCATGAACGCATCTCCAACTTCCTGTAAGTTCGTGGTACCTTTCAAAACAAGGAAGTATCATCCGATGCAATCTGGTTATGTGTATTCCCATTTTACTTTTGAGATAGATACAAGGATTTTCTAAAGAGTTAGGCACCTATGTTAATCACGACTTGGGATGAACCAGTCAAGATGTTTTAGGATAAATATTTTCTTCCTTTAAATACATGTAATATTCAAAATGACATCCAAAAACATTGTCAAATAGATGTAGAATCTGTATGGGGGGAATGGTATCATTTTAAATAACCTATTAGGAAATTCTTACACCATGGACTAGATGTGTGGCTCTAACCGAAAACCTTCTAACAAGGTCTTCAACTAGAAACTCATATAGTATAATATGATGCCCCTAATGTCAAACTAATGATGAAAACATTAGAAGTATGTTGATCACTTTTATATGAGGACTGGCACAATTCAAGTCTATGTAAGTGTGATCATGGACTGACATGACTTGTAATCCCCTAAGTTGAAGAAAACACTCATCTAGGTAAAAATGTTGAGTCCTTAGCTAAGAATCTAGAATCATTTCAGCTAACCGCTACATCACCTCCCCCTCCTTCTCCTATAATTGAGATTCAATACTTCGAAAAGTGTGGTAGTCATCATGAAGACTATTGGGTAGGATTTGAGGAACATAAATTACAAGACTATAATTACATTAATAACAATCAGAAAAAATCAATAATACCAGCAAATGAAGATGGTGGTGCAGGGGGAAGTGGGTAAAAACCCTAAACATAGGGATACAAGTGATCATGTGGTGAACAATTCAGAGATAACCTCAAAGGATAATGATCATTCGATATCTTTTTTTGATTGTATTTTTCATAAATAAATGTTCTCGTTTTTAAAAAAACTAGTGTTTTGGGATTCTCCCCTCCCGAAGATATTGGTCTAGAGTGAAATTTTGTAGATGTAGTGAAGGTATTCATTGGGCCATCCATATCCTTCGATGTGCCTCCACCTAGATGGGTGATAAAAATAGGGAAGATCTCTCATGTGTTATCAAATTAGGAGGCGGTTGAAGAACATGTTAGTCGGTTGCTTCTCGATTGTTGCTCATGTATTGACTCCCAAAGGTGTTAATATTTAGAAATTCAATGATCTGAAAAAAATGATTGTGGAAGCGTGGGGATTTGATGATTATAGAATGAATTTATTGGGAAGGGGTTACTACCATGTTGTATTCTCATCAGATGAATGCAAGAGAAGATCATGGAGCAAAGGCACCATCTCTCCGAAACCTGGCTTCTTGAACATTCATGAATGGGACCATAATTTTGACCCCATGAATGTTCATAACATGCTTGCTCAGATATAGATTCGAATATATAGGTTGAACTGACTCTATTATCACACAAGGATCTTACGGTATATTGCCTCAACTGTTCTCAAACCCATTTGATTGGATTGGAAGACAAATAATCCAAGGTTTGGATACTATGTCTGGATATTAGTTGAAGTGGATATGTCAAGCACCCTTGTTGAGGAGCTTTTTCTTACAACACAGGATGACAATATGAACCTGTATATTTTTTATGAATGGAACCCCAATTTTTTTTTGAGTTTAATTTTTTTTGTTTACCTAATTTTCAATTAAAAAGGGAAAAGGAATGAAATGTTTTCAAAGTGAAAGGACATAATTATGATACATGTATAAGGAAGAGGGTCAAGGACCAGCTTCCCATGGTCCTCAGGGAAATGATGGAATTTTTAATCCCATGGTGTTGGAGGGGATAGCCTTTTTTGAACATCATGATCAACTATCTAATTTGGGATCTTTTTTTGGACAACCATCTACTACTTTTAATTGGTGGTCACCATAGAAAGAGGACTACAATTTTCTTTATATGGTTCCAGTTCAGGCAGCCATTGGTTCAGGGGTGGTGGTCCCTAATGGCATGGAAGGGACTTATTTGGGGGTTCCTACAATGGATAAACCAGATAACCTTAGTGACACAACCATTATGGTGAATGCAACACAGGAAGACTCAATTGAGCTGGTGGATCCACTTCTAAGTCGTGACAAATCTTCTGTAGATCAGGCCACACCTCAGTTATAAGGGGATAAACCCAATGCGTTGGGTGAAAACCTTCAGGTTGAGTCATATGTGCCACACTCCCATGATGGTGATGGTGAATATGGACATGTAAAGGCCTTGGATGAAAATGATCCAGGGGAACTTCATGCAGACACTTCCCACAAAGGCTGCACGAAGGAAGTTACTAGTGAGTAGTGACGATTCTCACTTAAAATCTTAGAATAAGTTCACACCCTTGAGTGATTCTTTTTGGTCAGATGATGCTGATCATTCCCAACCACCTGACCTAGTTACTATTTCTCTTGGTACTGAGGCAGGTTATACTAAGGATATATCACAAGAACTGGCTAACCCCATTTCTAGAGGGCATGTCTCTTCTGATCAGGCAATCGTTTCTCACGTACAGATTAATCACAATAAGCAGGTTACTAATATTTCAAAGGAGGATTCCAAGGTAAATGATGTTTTGACTGCATCTATTAATGATTCTGGGGTTGAAAGTTATTGGAATTTGTAAGGGAAGAAATGTATAGGGAATAAAGGAAAGGGACAGATGACTATCGAACCAAAGGGTGGCCCCCAAACAAGGGGCATTGCCCATATTCAATGAATATATTTTACTGAAACTGTTAAGGGTTAATAAATTCTTGAATGGCCAAACCCTTAGACATTTTTTTATGGGCCATAAGCATTTGTTTGTTGGTATTGTTGAGCCAATGCTTCTTTTTGACAACTGTAAAGGATTCAACTAGGGCTCCATTGGGTACTAGTTTGTGTCACACAATTTGTACGATTCTAAGATGGAACATTTTTGGGTATTACATCATGAATCCATTCAAAGAAAATCTCATTTCAATAGGTCTTAGAGTATTCTGATTTTTTATAGCATAGATGATTATGAATTATCGGTCTCGTTTGCGTATGTGTCCAACTCTTATATTAGGAGAAGGGAATTATGGGAGGAGCTCAAAGTTGTTTTTGGGTGTATGGACCAAAAATTGGTATCTCATGGAGACTTTAACACAGTGTTGAGATGTAATAAAAAACTTAGAGGTAATTTTAATAGGTGTGTGGCCTTAGATATTTCTGTAATCATTGATCAGCACAATATTGTTGAGGTCCCACTTGATGGAGCTGAATTCACAAGCTGTCGTTACACCTATAATGGGAAGAAAGTAAGAAAACATGATAGATGTTTTGTTCAAATGGTTGATCATGGTGTTGATCAATTTATTTCTAGTTTTACACTCCCTAAACATCACTCCGATCAGAATATTATTGTTTTTAATATCAATACACTATAAGAATGGTCAAGTCCCATCCCATTTCGGTTTTACAATTGGTGGGTTATGGATCATGGAAGGAGGAAACTTGTGTAGGAAGCTTGGATGATTGAACCTATTGGAAGTCCCCTTCAGAGACTAAATGATAAGTTAAAATACCTCAAGACACTACTCAAGGAATGGAGCAAAAAATCTTTTTCTAAAATTGATTATGACATTAAGGCTGCTAAGGAGGAGATTTCTTGTATTCATATTTGAAATATGCAATAGCCTACTCCATCTCAAGAGAAAGTTGTGTCTCATAACAAGATGGATGACTTATTAATGATCCAAGAAAGATTGGTTAGAAATTATTTGAATGAAATATGTTTAAAATATAGAGATAGTAATTCTAAATTTTTCAATAGTGTAAATAAAGAGAAAAGATAAAGAGAATAAGATAATTCAATCAGCATTAATGGTCATCTCTATACTATTGAAAATGAGTTCTCATTAGAGTTTGTGGAACATTTTAAGGGGTTATATTTAGATGATGGGCATGTCAATACTCACAAAATAGTTGGGAAGATAACTCTATCCATTGAGAAGCGTGATAATCAATCCCTTTTCACCCCTCTACTCAAAGAGGAAATTAGAGTAGATCTACTATCTCTTAATGAGTATAGTGCTCTTGGTCGAGATATATTTACTAAAAAGTTTTTCATATATTATTGGGATGTTTTTCAAGATGATATTACCTTATCCATAATGGATTTATTTACTCACTCTTACATACCTTATGGAATGTATTATTACTTTATTTCCTTATTGCCTAAGAAAGGTAATGCTCTTAATATCAAGGATTTTAGGCAAGTTGTACTTCTTCATACTATTCCTAAACACAATAGATAGATAATCATGAATAGAATGAGATGAATGGTTGGTGAAATGACCATGGAAAATCAATTTAGATTTGTTCCCGGAAGAAATATTCAAGATTATCTCTTTAATTTCTTTGAAAGTGTCAACCTCATGAGGAGAAAGATGGTGGAAAGAAACTTTTCCCTGAAAATTGACATCACAAAGGCCTTTCAAACATTAAAATATAGTCATCTCCTAGATGTCCTTCAAAGGAATGGGTTCTACACTCTGTTCATTAGGATGATTATTACCATCCTTTGTTCATCAAGGATGTCCATTATCATAAATGGTACACCCAGAGGATTTTTCCCTCTACTAAAGGTGTGTGGAAATGTGACCTGCTTTTCGGTCTTCTATTTTCTATTTCTGAGGATTACCTCATCTGATGCATTAATTACCTTTCTCATATGGGTATCTAGATGAAAATTAATGTTGTTAAGAATTATTTTTCTCCATCTAATTTTTTGTATGCTGATGACATTCTCTTTCTTGGTAAAGCTTCAAGGAGAGCCATTTCTTCCATAAAGGCCCTCTTTTTACACTATGAAGTGGTGGATGGTCAAGTGATTAATAGGGATAAGTCCATTATAGTCTTTGGAAATGGAGTAATGGCTGGTAATAAAAACAGGATAATAAGATGTCTTGGGGTGAAAAAGGGATCATTTCCCTTTCACAATCTAGGTGTTCCTTTATTTTGGGGAAAGGTGAAGAGGCAACATCTAAAGGTAATATCCTCTAGAATTATAAATCAACTTGGTAGTTGGAAAAGGAAGGTGATATCCATGAATGTGAGGGTTTGCCTTGTTAAATTAGTGATTATATCTATGTTTTTTTATTCCATTTCTCTTCATCAATGGCCTTGGGGTCTCATCAAGGAGCTTCAAAGAATTGTAAAAATTTTCATTTAGATAGGGTCAATCCATGAGAGAAATATTTACACTATTTTTTGGAAGGAATGTATCAAGCTGATTGAATTGTAAGGTCTTGGAGTCAAGGTTCTTAGGACTTTTAATGATGGTATTCTCATGAAATTCACATGGGGTCTTATTTCCAAGGATGGGTCTACTAATTTTTAGAAAGAAGATTTATAAGAATTTTTCTTCATGGTTATAAACATTATCCAGCATCATCTCTTTTTGAATCTATTAAGCACTCATTTTTTTGAATCGCTCATGACACCATGTGGTTGATTTGTAGGGACTCTCATCTTAACTGCTAGAGCACAACATGGCCTGAGAGGCCTCTTGAGGACATTGTGGATATTCCTCCTGACATAGGAAATATTTCCATTGTTGAGTTTCTATCTCACATTCATCATTCTATCAGCATGGTTCCCTCTTAGGTGGAGTTGATAATTTAAACTTACACCTTCATGGACTGTGATACACTGACATGGAGGTATAATAGAAATGGTATGTCCACTATCAGGGATTACTACCAACTATTTTTTTGAGTTTCATGTCATGCACCTTCCTGGATTCTGCATTTTCTAACTCAATTCATTCATCCTTCCAGATTTCTTCTACTTTGGAGAATCTGGAAAAATCGGGTGCCTACCCATGATCAAATCAAGTGGGATGGACATAAATTTTCTTCATTAGGTCACCTATGCATGGATTCCTAAGTGAAGTTTCATAATATGTTTGTGGTGTGCACATATTCTAGGTAGTTGTGGGATTATGTTGGAGACCTTTCTGGGATGGATTTTGATCAGAATATGTTGTTATCTAACCTGCTGGCAAGGCTGCCCAATATTGGTTGCAACAAAAAAGTTTGTAACTTCCTACTTGTGTCTACTAAATTTGTGATTGTAGACATATGGGATACTCAAAATGCAATGTTTTTTCACAGCAGTCATGTCCCAATACATTGTGGTATGGCAGCAATTCATAAGGATGTTCACGCTACTTCAAGGGTTCAAGCAGGTACTATGCATAATAGGGTTTCTAATTTACAAACCATTCGGTTACCTGGAGTTTATGGTCAGCCTCGGAAACCTCGAGTACTTAATTTTATTTGTTATATAACTCTGATCATCCCATGGATCAAATTTAATGTGGTTGGAGCCGCTTCTAGTTCACCAGGGTCATCAGGATGTATTGGTGTTTTTCGCACATAGCCAAGTTTTTTAAAGGGATGTTTTGATCATTTTACTGGTGTTAGAGTTTCCTATAAGATGAATTATAGAAGATAATTCATGTATTCTGGTATGTTGTTCATTATAACTGGAACCTTCTATGGATTGAATCAAATTCCCAACTTTCAGTTCATGCCTTGGAATCAAGAACGTGTATTGTTCCCCAAAGAGTGCTACCTTACTGGGTTGATTTCCTCAACTAGGTAACTCATTTAAATCTTAAAGTCTCACATTATTATAGGGAGTCCAATAAGTTGGTGGATCTTTTGTCCAAGAAATATATTTTGGTGATGGATATGATTTGGCCTTTTACTGCCCCAAATTATTTTTCCTCAATGGTGGAGGCAGATATGCATGGCGTTGTGCTCTATCGTTTCGTAATAATACCATGTTTGTCTGACACACTTTTCTTATTGTTTAATGAATTTATTAGGAATATTTTTTACCAGATCCTAGAATTTTGGAGTAAAAATATCATCAAATGAAAAAATATTTTCAGTTGAGGTTGGATCAATAGCCACATAAAAAATCTAGGGCACTAAAAGTAGAGAAGTGGTCACGAACAACTCAGTAATCAAGGACAACCAGGATATCCACTTATAAATATTATTCCATGTCCATGATAATATGTTACCCAATATACTTTACCTCATGTAGTCCAGAAGAAATATCAATATTCTCTTCCTAGACCCCCACAACCAGTCAAGCTCCTTCAAACAAATTTGTAAAATATCCATAAAACCTATATTCAAAAGGAAGAATAGAGAATAACCATCGAGTAAACAAAAATAAAAAATAAAAGGGATTACTAATAAAACCTTTAACATAAAATGGGTCAAATCTAAAATACCTTGTCTAAAATATTTCTATGTACAATGGCTAGTGATATTAATACATTCATAAAGGAAGTGGCGAAGTTAGTGGTACTAAGGAGAAAAAAGTGTGTGATTTTTAGAAACCATGTAGAGGAGAATATAAAAGGTATAAAGAACCTATGAAAAATAAAATAGTCGTTAATTATGATGAAAATAAAATTGAAAATGAAAATGAGAAAGAGAAACCTCTAGAATCACCACCTCTTACAAAATCTCTGATATAAGAGAATCCAAAAGAGGATATATACATTGCACCACCATCCTACAAACCACATATCACCTTTCTTAAAATAATGTGATAAGGAAGGATCAAGGTTCAATATATGTAATTGTTTAACATGTTCAAGAAATTTTACATCAACATTGTAATGTCTTAACTTTAATCAAGATACAAACTATTTAAATTTTTAGTCCAAATCATTAAAGTGACCCAAGATGCGCACCTTCATACCCTATTATGGGTCCCAGACAAATATTAAAATTATTTCAATAATTTCATGGTTTTTATATAAAATATTACATCATGACCTAGCACATATTTTGGTTTATAAATAATTAAAATTAGATTAAAAAGGAATAAATAAATGAAATGGGGATAAAAATAAATAATAAGAGAAAAGTGGTAGGAGAAGAGTGGAAATAATTAAAATGGAGTAACCCATTTTATTAATTACTTTTCTTTCTCCCATCCTTTATTATTTAATTTATTTAGTTTTATTTATTTTTAATTTTTAATTATTTTCCCTTTTACTATTTTACCTCCCGATTTTTCTTTCTTTTATTTTCTTTTTCTCTCATTCACTCTTCCCTATTCCTTGGTGTATTACCCCCTTGTAGGGCCCCTTGCAGCACCCCAGCCTCATCCTCCTTTGGAAACCCATTGTGACTCCTTTCCTCTTTCATTTTCTTAACCTTTTGGTGTGTGATATATCTATTGGTAGGGATAATGTTATGCACCAGGAATATGTAGATATCATCCACTATCCTTTTCACAATATTCTATGGAAGGATATTACCTGAAATTAGTTGTTTTAAAAAAACAATTCATTTTATTACATTTTAGTCAATTAAAGGATAATCATGGAGCATAAGATCCTCTATAGTTACAATATAGAGAATCTACACTCTTTCCCATAATTCTGTTGCTTCTTTTAGATCACACATTTTTACGGTCTTCAGTGTCTATCGATGACATTCAGTTTTTCATATTCCAATTTAATTAAATTACTTGGCATGACTATTGAAACCTTGTTTAAGATAAAACAACTTGTTAAATTTGTTGCAACATAATTGGATACACCATTGGATGTGTTTTCATAATTGTTATAAATTCTGTTAACCCCAAATAATCAATTAATTAATTTCAGATGTTGTACGACCCCTATTTTGTTGAGTTTTAATTCAAATAAATCATTTTGGAAAAACTGAACTATGAATTTTGTATTTTTTTTTGTTTTTTGTGCCTAATGATACCCTTGTTTAAAATCCTTCCCATGTTATTCCATTATAAAATAGAAAAGTTCATTTTTCTTCTTTTGCTGATAATATGTTTTGACTGTGACTGTTTAGCTTGGCTTATCAGGATGTATGTGGATATTTTTTTCTTAAATTGTTTTCTTGCAATTATAAATACATACTATGTGATGTCTAATTCCTTGAAATCTAATTAAATTAAGAGTAGTGATACAATTTGGGTTCTATATTAAGGACCAAACATTGAATCTATGTTCATGCTTGGTTACCACACTACGCACCGGGGAAGCGATGTCTTAGGCTTTCCAGATGATGGTTTCCCCAGGATTTCATATACTCTTGAGTGATATCAGTTACCTAAAAGAAAATTGAGGACATGCCCATTAAAAAAGAGGCTAATCCATGCCATGGGTGATACTTAACCCCAAATTTTCAATACCCTAGATGGACTCATGATAAAGCCATGCCTTGAGCGATACTTGGTCTTTAAAAATATTTCCTTGGATGGGCTTCATGGTATTGGATATATTGAAGGATGTATAGTAGTGATACCTTTATGATAGGCTTGGACTCCAACTCTAAAATTTAATATAATAATAAAGATAATGTGTGGAAGGTTTTATTTGACGCATCTTTGGGTTACTAGTGAATTGTGATACTTTTCGGGTGCCTTGAAGTACACTTTGATGACACATAAATTAGACCCAAGCTAAATCACAAGATTGGAGTATGTTCCCTTTTTTCGACATTCAGTTTTCTATATTTTGTAAATATATATACAACCTTATTATTATAGGTAATTTACTTAGATTCTCATCTTAGGCTGAAGTGGGTCGAATGGATGAGTATCGTTGAGAACCCTAACCATGTTATACTTATATTATTTTGTTTATTTGTTTTCTTACATTTATCATATATTGTCACATTGCATTTGTCTAAATCACAAAACGGAAAGGTTTAGACACTATGGGTACTGACGTACTGGGATTTTATCTCACTCCCTACTCAATCACCATTTGGTACCTGAGTAGACATTTTGTCCAAATGTATTAACATAAGGAAGCCTTATGCTCACAATATTTGATTTATTTTCTTTTTTGGATGGAGCATGGGGAAGAGGACTAATCCTTTTCGTGAGATTTTTTTTCACTTTGTGTCATTTTCATTACAGTTTGATATCATGATTATATACTTGCATTCCGTACTTTTATTTTAGTACATGACACATATAATGACATCATTGTGTATGTGGTTTTATTTATCAACATCTACACTATTCAATTATTTAGTTGGTATTATTTAATTAATTTTACTACAGTTTGATAATTTAAATACTTACACTACTTATTATAAAATATATTTCTTTCATTGTATATTACCAATTACCTATGAGGGTATAGTGTCCCCAAAGACATGTTATAAAGGCCCTTGTTTCTAGTTAGTAGCCTCTGGCGTTGGAGGAGATACACTTGAGGTCAGCTGGCAAACCTGGATTGGAGCACCCTTCCAGTGTCTCCCATGACAAGGACGTTCCAATGTGTAATTAGTGGAAGTGTCCATTCAATTTTATAGAGAATAATTTGGGCCCTTCTATAGGGTAGGATTATGGAAATCCCACATCAAAGGAGGAGGATCATGAAGCACCTATTTATAAGCTATTGGGGATACCTATCCCTACTTGATAAATTTTCCAATGATATGTATAAGGGTAAAAGCCTAGAAAATCAAAACGATGTAGTCTAGGCACAATATGGAAAATATCTTGATTGTGGGCAAGGCTATACAATTACAAACATCCCATTTTCTGAACCTATTTCTAAAATACATCTCTATATAAAATTTCTCAAGGAACTATTTACCAATAAGAGAAAATAGAACACCAGAGAGTCATTTACCTTAATTAACAATACTCTACTATTATTTGGTAGAAAATTCCACTAAAAATGAGAGATCTGGGAAGCTTCTCATTTCTATGAACCATTAGAGAATTAAACATTTGAATATCCCTTTGTGACATAGGTGATATAATTAACCATATGACAATGAGTTTATTTCATAAGATGAGACTTTGGGAACTCTATCCAACTAGGGTTATGATACAATTAGCTGACCAGTCAGCTATATATCCTTGAAGAATTCTTGAAGATGTCCTAGTCAAAAAAATATAAATTTAATTTTCCTAGTAGACTTCCCCATTTTGAACATGGACGATGAAGTAGACGTTCCCATTATCATAGGACTTCTATTTCTAGCCACCAGGAAAGAACTAATTTGTTTGATCAATAGAGATTCATAGTCAGAGTAGGTGATGAAAATGTAGTGTTTGAACTTTTGAAAGATACCAAATAACTAGATGATTCTTATGACTAGAAGTATATTTTTCTCACTACAGAAAATAATGAGTACATAGACATAAAGGAAGATAGTGTTGAGTTGTCTCCTAATAAAGTAGAGGAGTATGATCTTGAGGGAAAAATAACACAGAACCTCTTACAAGGTTCACAATACCTCGTTTTATATCATCTGTCATTCAGCCAACAATACTGAATATAAAACCTCCACCAAGAAAACTCATGTATTCTTTTCTAGAAAAAATAGATGAACTTTGATTAATCATTAACAGAGAGCTAACACATACATAAGATGAGAAGTAGATCAAAGTCATACAAAGACATAAAAAGTCCATTGAATGGGTTTGGTTGACATAAAATGGATTATTTACACATTATGGACTTGTAAAAGTGAATTAGACGAATGTGTGAAAACCAAATTCTTGCACCAGAGGTGACTCACTCCAAAAAGGAAGGAGTTAGTTAGAAAATAATTATTGAATCTTCTATACACTATAATAATTTTTTATTATTTGATAGAAAATTTGTGATTCCTCCACATGTATTTCCAAAGAAAGGTGGCCTCATAGTTATCATGAATGAGAAAAATGAATTGATTTCGACTCACACAATCACTCAATGGAAAATATGCATAGACTATATGAACATAAATACAACAACCTAGAATGATCATTTACCCTTACCTATCATGGATGAAATTCTAGAAAGACTCATCGGAAATAAATTATATTGTTTTCTGAATGGATATTCAGGATGAAATAATATTTCACTTGACCCAGATCATTTTACTCCAAATCAATATTCACATGTCCATTTGGTACCTTCACCTATAGATGCATGCCATTAGGTATGTTTTATGAATTAGTGAACTTTTTAAGTTCTATAAATCATATTTTTTATGATATGGTAGAGGAGTTTTTTGATTTTTATATATATATATTTTTTATATTATGGAAGATCCATAAATTCATGCTTAAGAAATCATTAACTACTCTAGAAACATTGTGAAGAGATGGGTTTAGTATTATATTGGGAATAATTCCCCTTTATGGTTGAAGGATGCATATATATCGAACAAAAAATATCCAATGATGTCATATAAGTGGGTCCTTCAAAGATCAAGTTGATCAATGATTTACCTAGGCCCTCAATAGTTAATGTAATAAGTACCTTTCTAGGCCATCTATGATTCTACCATCGATTCATGAATGGTTTTTCAAAAGTTTACCACAATCTAACATGCCTATTGGTAAAGGATGCACATTTTGAGCACACTGAGTACTATTATAGGGAAATCAACATTTTAATGAAAATCCTGGTGGTCCCTCCTCTTATATTTTCACCATATTGGTATAACTACATTGAGTTCATGTGCGACGCAATGGCCTCATTATGAGAAATACCTTAGGGCATCTGTTCGGCCACACATTTTGTCCCATATAATATTCTAGTCACATATATAAGGAATCACTGGTAAAATAAAAAACCACAATAAATAACTCCTGCAGTATCAATCCATTCAAAAAGTTTCACTCATTCTTAGTTTTGTCAAAAAAGAGTGTTAAAATATATCTTGCTACCCTGAAATATTAAAATGAGTAAAAATGATTCCAAAACATGATTTATACAATGGATCATATTACTATATGAATTTTGAATCATAATCAAAGATTAAAAAGAACATATAATGGTGTAACTGTTCATCTATCCAAAATCCCATTTCCCATAATCATGGATGATTATAATATGAAAATTGAGCACATGAGCCTCAGCCCGTTTGGTAAGGACTCTGTAAGTGAATTCTGGAGACCCGTGATCAAATATAGGTGGAAACATTATTTCTGGGTTACTATAGCAGTACTGTAGTGGGGACTATAACAGGTACTGTTTGGCACTGTAGCAGCCGGGAATATGCCCTTGTTTGGGCCTTCGGGCCACCGATTTGGTCCCTGAGTCCTTTAAGGCCTTCAGGCCACCCTAGACTTTAGGTCAGTAAGGCCTTTGGGCCACCTCAAGGCCTTTGGGCCACCTTAAGTACAGATTCAAACTAGATGACCTATGAGGAACAAGCTCTACAAAGAGGCTGAGCAAGGAGCTTTCACCAAAGAAGAAGCTAAATGGATTGCAAGAATGAGAGGGTATGTCACCTGCCATCAGTACAAGCCTATGCATGCATGAGAATGTAAAGACGAACAACCATGAAAAGGTGGAGAGATGATTTCATGATGAAGATGCTGGGGAGGAGCAATTCCAAGTATTTATTCTGGGTTGTATGTAATGTTTTAAGCCTATGGGAAAATGAATTCCCCTAAGGCCTACAATCCATGTAATACTTACGCCAACGGGCCGTGTAAGGGTTCCACCTCACCCCATGAAAGGTGGATTATCAAAAATCAATAAAAAATGAAGGCCTTTGGGCTATTGGAGAATAATATTGACATTGAGGAACTCTTCCCTGATGAAACTCTTTTCAGCCTAAAAATGAATAGTTATGGTTTTTCAAAATTTTACACAATCCATCCATGATATATCTTTACCCTGACCTCTCCTATTATCAAAGGATAAGATTTTGAGTCCAAATTTCACATTACTACAAGGATGAGATGAAAAATTCTAAGATATTTAATGATATATTAATGTTATACTGCATCCTAGAAGAAAATATCCAAAGTGTCTAAGACATGCGTCACACAAAACCAACTGGAAGGAATCATGGACCATAATGTTCTATAGAAAAAAACTGTTATGTGGATTTTTTGACCCAAAATTCTCCAAGATAGACGAAATTATTGTCAGAGTTGTGATAATTGCAGACAAACTAGAACCATTGGGAAAATAAATTAGGTTCCCCAAGAAGTGGGTTTATTCTCTAATTCATATGGAATGTTCTATATCATTGTTTGAATTGACTAGGTCTCAAAATGGCTATAAGGTGATGATACCAGGTAAGACCTAGAAAAAGTGGTCATGGATTTCTTATATAAAAATTTGTTTTCAGGATTTGGACTTCCTTGAGTACTAATTAGTGATCAAGGAAAATATTTCACTAATCATGATTTTAAAGGACTACTGGAGAAGTACAGAATTTGACATAACATGATAACACCCTAACATCCATAAAAAAGCTAGCAAGATGAATCGTAAAATAGGGAAATCAATTTGAAAAGTCTATAAATACAATTTAAAATGACTAGAGTCTAGTGTTATATGATGAAATGTGGGAATTTTTCATTATATATAAAAACCCGTTAGAAACACACCCAATCCAATTAGTGTATAGAAAACCCTTCCATTTTTTATCAAAACTATATCATCTTTTGTACTAGGAAATTGAGAAGATGAATCTGTATTCTCAAAAATATGGGGAAGTTTGAATGCAATAGTAGGATGAAATGTAGGAGATAAGAAATGATTCTAAGGAAAATGAAATTATTTATAAATATAATACTAAGAAATTTCATGATCAGTGCATCACACATCATGTTTTTTATACAATGGAATAAGGTAATATTATTCAACTCACGATTAAAACTTCTCCCTCAGAAGCTAAAATAATAATCTTCAGGACCCTTTGGGGTCATACAAATATTCACGTATGGCACCATATAAATTCAAAAAGAATAATAACCACCACTCAATGTCAATGGCCAATTAATGAAGATTTATCAGGGAACATTCCATGAGGTATGTTTCATCACATTAAAATCATTTTTATAACCATAAATTCAAGATATCGATGTAAAAAATAACTAAATGGGAGGAAACTCAGGATAGTTCATAGTTGTCTTGAATGGGAAAGAATAATATTTAGGATGCCTTCAGTCATGCTAAGATAAAATGAATAGGATCTCATTCCAAAATGTGAAAACACACCAATTACATGTCCTAAAATCAAATAAATGACATATCTGTTTCACTACCTAAAGAAATTTTATTCAATAATTACATGTCATGTACCCAGGTACACATCGTGTAATTCCACAGATTTATTATGGCATGAACCTTGGAATCACGATAACCCCCCCCCCCACACACACACACCACTCTCATTACCCTATCATGTAACTAGCATCTAACCCCAACCTAACTTCGGCCACACTCCCCTCACACCTCCCCATCGCTCCTCCTCCTCGTATGCAACTCCCCTTCTGCCATGAATATCCACAGAGATCGTTGAGCCTATAATTTCATTCACAAATATGATTTAAATTCTAATCCCACTCTATATTGTAATGATTAAACTTTGGTCAATCATTGAAGAGGTGTTGAACCTCCATCACCCTAACATCATACTTCTCCACCTCTGCATTGGCTTATGAAACACTATGGGCCAATGAGGATTCCTAGTCGACCTCCAATGGTTCACAAGATGCTTCTCTCCCCAACATTCACCCCATCCATCATTTTTTCAACCCAACCACCATGTATTACTATATCATCTATAGGAAAAGACCCTAAAGACCAACAAAAGTCTATATTTGGTTATGCTCTCATGCATTCACATCATCCCGATGGCCCTCCAACTCCTTGACTACCTACACATAACCAAGATAATGATGTTCATGAGGAGACCTATTGGGTGTTTTTCACTGAGTTAGTTTCAAATTACTAGGTTTCCTTCAACAGTGTCTGATTTTGATTAGGTGGATGATGACATTAGCTATCCATTGTAGAGTTTGGAATTAGGCTTAGTATGTATTCTACTGAAATTTCCTCTTAAGAGGAATTCCCAATAATGCATCTTGATCCATGAATGTCTTGTGAAAAATAATCTAGCTAGTGATTTTTAGGGACACACAGAATGAGAATGATCCTAGGATTAACAAGTCCTTAAATCTCATAAGTGAAACGCTTTGGATTCTCCATCTGGCATCGACTCATTCATAGTTTTCAAGTGAAGAGTCTCATAGTAGCATCAACTAACTGGACATCCTCATCCTTTCTTCTTCCATGGGATACCCTTCTTTCAACATGTAATCATAGTTCACCTTCACCTACAATATGAATGCTCAGAAGAAATGAGGTACACTGATCGGTGGGTCCTCCAACACCCATTTGCATAACAAATTGGCATATTATACGCCACCCTTCCCCTCACATATATTTGTCCATTGGAGTCAATTTAATTCCTTGTACTACATTATATTCTGTTGTTGAATAAAAAAGACAACATTTACTATTTGGTGTCCAAATACTTTGAGGTTGTTTATAATGAACACGGAGATCATGTAGTTAACCCAACACCTTCTCTTATCACATCAGATCAATCCACAATGCAGACAACATCCACCTCCTCCCCAACCCATGTTGCTATAACTTCTATTCCCACATTGGAAACCACTCATATTCCTCCGCCATAAACTACCAATATTCTCAGTACACCTCCCACCCCATATTATTTAGTATATATCAAGGTTATATAACATTTTATCTTAGAGAATCTTTAACAGATTACCCAGCACCTGGGAATCCCCTTTGCCGAGTTCTATATTTTTACTACCCAACACCACCACCATCCAGTAATGCCTATAATCCTCCACCTAGATTGACCCCTTCATCATCCACCATTTTTTCCTTGACAAAACCCTAGCTGACCTTCCCTTCAACCTGACAGACCTTGCTTCCCATTAAAAGTTCTTAGCAGATCATGACTAATGAGGGAAGGGCCCAACCCTACCATAATCCACTTATTATCCATTAATTTATTCAGATTCCATATCCATAAACACCATCATGATCAATATATCACCACCACCAGACACTGATACATCTTCCATCACCATATAACCCCCTCCATCAGTTGATATTCTTGCCCCTTCTTCCATTGCATCTATTGATCAGGTGGGCCAACTATAGGCACCCTCTATTTTATAGAGGACTATAGTTGATGATGTAGTTGATTTTTATTTCTCTTTGTATATCACATCACCCTACCACATTTTTTACACTTCTTGGGTGCCGTATTTTTTAAATTATGTAATTCATATCACTATTGTATTATAGAACTTATTATATACATGAGATCCTACATTTTATTCACTGTTTCTTGGCATATTTTTCATTTCATTTCACTATGGTATATTCCATGTCTAACTCTTATGAATCATATTTGGTCATTGTTGATTATGTTTATTCACCATATTCCATTATACTATGAGTGAATCATCATCTTTCTAATATCGAGCACCTGCTTGAGGAACTCTCACTAGATATTTGTGCTCATTAGCAACCACCGATAAGATAGGCTTGAATGTTATTCCTTCAGTTTGACACCCCAAGATTTTTTGAGAAAGATTATTTTTAATTTCATTGATGTCTTATGGTTTATGATATCCATATATTATCTTGAAACATACGCAACACGATATTAGCTAGCAGTACATGAAACTCTATTCATGGCTTATATTGCACACAATTTCAAGTTCTTTTTATAGAATTCATTTTGCGCCATAGTGAGTATAGATTTTCTTCAATGTATAAATGAACAAATTTCAGATTATGTTATACATAGAACCAATGGAAGATTTAACTACACACAATACTGACTTGGCTTGCATTACACGCAAGAGCAACCTTCCTTGATAGCTTGCGTTGTACGCAATACTGAGTTTCACTAAAGAATGGTATAATATTAAAATATTATTATTTAATCGGATTTAAACCCGCTATTAAGAATATTATTAACCAAATTTTTCATTTTATATAACATTATAATTTATATTTTTCATTTACTATTACATGATATGAGAAAAAAATCAATTTTTTAAATAAATGAAGAGTTTTTCAAAAATGTTGTTTTTCTGCCCTTTGATGGAGCACCCATTTTAAATATAGTTTTTGGAACTTTTAAAAGTTAAATATGACAAAATAAACTTCTTCTTTGGAACCGGGATATAAAAATTTACTTTTGTTTAATTTTTTGTATTTTTATGATAAAATTCATATTTTAATGAATAGTGAAAAATACTACATTTAATTCAAAACTGAATTTTCATATAATTTATTTGAATAGTCATATTATCTTTATAATTAGTTTTATATTATAATTGGATTATTTTTTATAATTTAATCCAATTATGTTCCTTAGAAAGTAATTTTACTTTTAAATTTGATATAAACATATGTCAATCTTTTGATGGTTATTACTTCTTTAAAACCCGCTTTTTGGTTTTAACAACGACAATTAATTTTAAATTATTTCCTAAAAAATTTTTGCTTTGAATTTGAAAAAAGGGATTCTATATTTGTAATTATAAGGTTAAAATTATGTAAATATGTACCTTTTATTTTTGGACATTATGGATAGTAACATTTGTAAATATTTTATTTATGATGGTTAAAGGCTAAATCTGGTAAATAAGGGTAAAAATAATAATTTAATAATATTAAACTACTCTAACACATGTCCCAATCCTCTTATATGAGATATTTCCGACCATGGGCATCCTTAGTTTGATTTTGAGAACCCATGGATTCACTTGGATGTGAAAATGACATTTTATAAGAATTAATTTGAAGTAAAGATAATTATAACATAAACCTATATGTTTTACTAAATCAATTTTATCATAATGTTATATAACTGATATCTATGTATATAAATATTAATTAAAAATATACAAATATTTCCAATGTCATGATAGTTTATTTATAATATTTATACATTATATAAATATATTTATTTATGAAAAATTCAAGATATAATGATTTACTCACTAATGAAAGATTCAAATAAATGAATTTATAAATATTAAAATAAATTTAATTTGAACATTTTATGTCATACATGAATTTTATGGATGAAATTGACATATTAAGGATGATTTGATGCCTTTGGTTCTAATTAATTAGGTTGGTATGATTTTTTAAAAAAAATGTCAGGTATGGATAATGTCTAAAATTGACGTAATTCATAACTTAAAACACAAAATAGTTTATTAAATGATATTAAATTACTAAAAATATAATATTCATAAAAATGGTTAATATAAGTCCAAATATGTCATAAATAAATTTTTTAGGTTCTTATGACATGATATGGAGATACATTAACCCACAATTTGTAAATAACAAGATGTCATGGTAAGATTAAAAAGGGTAAAATAAGGGTTAAACCAAAAAGATAAAGATACAAAAAATGTTCAAAACTTCTATAAAAATTGTTGGGTTATGGGTACTCGAACCAAAATCATTTTATATTATAATTAAATATTTTTTGTACCATTTTTACTTGAAATATAATTTTAAATAAATTAATATTTTGAGAGTTTCCTGAAGTGACCCTCTCCTCTCTTATAAAAGGGAACCTCCTCCCTCTCCTCATCACTCCATTTTGAGCATTCAGGATCAGCCAAACCCTAAAAATGTTTCTTATAATATTCCCTAGTAACATTCTAGAGGTTCTTGTCTTCTCAAAAGACTAACTATAGAACCTTAAGAGGAAATGTAAAGGACGCATGTCGAGGAAGAGGTAATCTCTTCTACAGATTCTTTCAAATTTACTTTTCTTGTACTTCCTCCTCTTCAGTTGTTCCATTATAAATTAATAACATAAGTATCACTAATATACTGATATGTTATTATAAATATTATACAACTCTATTTCATATTCTATTCATCCTACAAAAAACAAAATCACCGCGCGTGCATACGTACGACTTACTATCTCCACACCGTGGTGTAATCGATTTTTCATCACCACCATACTTGAATGGGTATAATGGTGGAAATAAAAACAATATATTATTATTATAACATGATACAAATTCTTAGATATTATACACCATTCACTTCAATACCATTCAACAATTATGGTAATGAAATGGTCGCCCGTGCATATGTACAGCTTATCTTCTCCACGACGTGATTAGATTTATTCTCCGCATTAACCATTCAAGAATGATTATAAAGCATATATAATAAATATTAATGAAATATATGAAATAATAAATCTACTTTATTTAAATATATATATATCATTTACTTACTTCAATTCAATTTAATAAGGAAATGAAAAGAGCATTCATGTGTACGTATGACCTACCGTCTCCATGAACGGTGTATTCCATTTCATTTAACTATCTTATATATATATATATATTTATATACTATAATATATATAATATATAAATCATTTTATAAATTCTTTAAGTAATTAAATCATGATATAAGTAATAATATCATGAATAACAATTCAATACAAATACGATAAATAAAATGATTATTACCCAAAACATTTCTTTAACATGGAATTGAAAAATAAATGGGTAATATAAAGTCATAAGTGAATAATATATGATATCATAAATATTTTAATGGTTCTATTACAAGTTAATAATATGTTTAAACCCACTATAAAACAGTTTCAGACACATATATAAGAAACTGGACCTAAGGTCATGGAAAAGTTTTCAATCTCATTTTTCTCTGGGATTGATTATACATAAGTATTTACTAGGGGTATATTTATCTTCCATGTATTCTAAAAATGTTCTAATAAAATTTATTATATTCTTCTATTTATGTTTAATTTCATGTTTTCCCATTTTTTACTTTTACTACATATTATGAAATAAATATTTATTTTGTTTACCATAAGAGGTACTTTTTTACATTTCTAGTAAAAGTATAAGAAGAATGTTTTTTTTAACTTATACGGCTTGAATGGAATTTTATTGTTTCATGAAGGATTATTTAGATAATTATTCCTTTACACTATTTCAATTTTATTTTTAACTAAATTCTTTTATTTTAATGTTGCGTGGCATTTTGAGAAAATAAAATGTTTTTTTTAAGAAAGAATATTTTACTCAAGAATTAAGTTCAAGTGTTTTATCAAAATTATTTTACATCTACGATGACATATGGTTATGTTTCTATACCTAATATTATTTTTATTTAATTGTGTATGATGGAATGTTATTTTTATAAAATCCATGTTTTATATAGATTATGATGGAATGATGTTTATGAAACCCAATTTATTTCATGGGCCAGGCTATAGTGAATGTTTTTATGATTATGTGGAACACATAAATATGGTTTCATTATGAGATAGGTGAGACCAATATCCCCCTCAAATTCATTGGGTATTGATTTATATCTTATGATATAGGCATGATTAGAATGGTAAATATATCATGCTCTATAATACCGGGCTGGAACGATAAGTAAACCTAGTTCTGCAATGGACTTTGTCCACTATAATGGTCTTGGAAGCAATGCCTTGGCTACTATGGAAATCATATTATATTCTTATTAGTTTTCACAATTACATGTTTTATTTCAATTTTATTCCATCATGGTTAATTATCATTAATTATCCATGCCTTATATTGTCACGACTCGTCCTTGGGGATCGTGCCATGACTACCCCAAGCTCGTATCCCATAGGCCAGGGGCTGGCGACTAGCACCAAAGGCATAAATCCTGATTAAAAGGAAGGCATTGCCTTTATAAAATAAAACCAACACCACAGAGTATGCAAGATAAAGTAAACACTAATTAAACTGTGTACAAAAGTAAGTGCTGGAAAGTAAATGGGCCAGTATACAAACCCAACTAAAAGTACAGTACAACTGAGATAAGAAAGTAAAACAACTCGAAAGTAAAGCAGCTACCACCAAGACATCTTCCGAAACTCCCACCTGAAGGGTGAGTATAGATAGTCTCATCGGCTGCTCGGGTCCGACCGTCCACTCCGTGTACGTTCCACCTGGTATTCCACCTCCATATACTGTCTCGCTCCTCAGGACTCAACCATGATCAGCATTGTCTGTCGTCTGCAACCAACACAACGTAGTGCGAGCATAGCCCGTGCAGGGGTGAGTATACGATTCTCAGTAGGAACCCCGAGACCCCCGAAGGCCTCCCATAATCCACAAAGGATAAACCAAAAAGGAAAGATAAAAATACGAAGTATCAACCAACACTACTTAGGTATATGACCATACATTTACCTAAGTCAACAATTCCAGTTCGGCTCCAACATCCGAGCCCAAGTTCAACCCAGTCCACACAAGAAAGTACAACCCAATCCACACAGGAAATTACAACCCAATCCACACAGGAAAGTACATCCCAATCCACACAGGAAAGAAAGTCAATAATACCATAGATAATGATTTAAAGTCAAGACTCAGATCACACAGGTATACTACTTACGAAGAGGGGTGGAGATGATTAGATGTAGCCTCTTAATCATCTCCTCTGCTGAACCCACGTAGGATCCAAGTACAGAAGTCATCGCTATCGAACCCACGTAGGATCCAAGTACAGTAACCATCACTGTCGAACCCACGTAGGATCCAAGAACCGTCGTCATCGCTGCCGAACCCATGGAGGATCCAATTACAGTCATCCTTGTGGCCGAACCCATGTAGGATCCAAGTACAATCATCATCGTCGTCGCAGTCACAGCCAGCACTAGGATTCCCGCACATAGCATGCTCGATTCTGGGAGGGTCCACACCACAAGCCAAGGGTATGATACATAAACTATCACGAAGTCCAGAGTTGATGTATCAAAATGTTCCGTATCGTCAATAAGAACTCAACGCAACAGACGGCACGTCAATCGGATGCCCGGTCTGAGAGTTATTTTCTTTTTCGTCCCAGGGACCCAATTGGGTTTTAAGCTAAAACCAACCCGACCGTACTCCAGCTATGTCCAAACCTCATGTGGAGTAAACCAAATGAACCTTCTCACTAATAGGAATTCAACGTAATTGACGGTACGTTATTTGGACGTCAGGTCGTTATGTTATAAATGTTTCCACTCCAAGGGCACGGTTGATTTCGGGTTCAAACCAACCCGACCATACACAAACATCATTGAAACCTCGAGTGTAATATACAAAAATGACCATCTCGTGACAAGGATCCCAACTCAACTGATGGTGCATCAATAGAATGTCTATATCATAAGATATCGGCGTTTGAACGAACCTGGTCCAGAACTAGGTGGTTTGGGCCCAGTCTGACCCGCCCCAATACCCCCTGGGTCGGCCCCAACCGAGTCGACGCGACCTGAGTCCGAGTCCTGCCCAGTGGGGTGAGGCCCGTCTCGGAAGCTAGCCGTGGCTCAGATTTCGGGTGAGTGGGGTTCGAAGGGGGTGCCACCCCCTTGTTTCTGAAACGGCGGCCCTCGGTGAGGCTTGCCCTAATTGGAGGGTCAGGGGGTTTCGACCCCCCAAATTTTCTGGAAAAATGGCCGCCCTTTATGGTTGGCTGGTTGAACTACCGTGAGACCCGCGGGGGTCCCATCTCCTGGAGCACTTGCGGTTGGAAGAGCCCGGCCACCCCTGCTGGTGACCTCCACGACCCTTCTTTGATCGAAGCGGCGCGACGTCGCCATGCCCCTCCGCCGCAGTCCGCTCCTGGGCGCGTCCTCCTAGGTGTCTCCAGCGCGGCACGACGGTGCCGCGCATAACTGCTGTGGCCTGATCTGACCGCGGTTCCTTCGGCCTCACCAGCGCGGTGTGACGGTGCCACGCATCATCGCCTCGGACCACTCCGGTCGCGGTCCTCTTCGTTCTAGCACGGTGCAACGGCACCGCTCCGCCTTCGCATCTAATGCCAAATTTGATCAAACAAGAAAGCGGGGAGGAGAATCGGCCGTGTTTGTGCGGTCCGATCTCCTCCCATTATTTTGATAACAAGCGGCCAAAACAAACGAGATTCCCAACGATTAAATAAGCACAATTTTAATTCATTAACATTGAACTTAACCCCTACCTCGTGACATGATCTGCGGAGAGGTGGCGTCAGTCGTTGTCATCGGAAGGTGACGTCTCTTATTCGATCATCAGAAGAGGAGGTCCCTTGGCGGTTCAGCAATGGTGGAAGAGGAAGAAGAGGAATGGAGGAGGAGAAGACAGGGTTTCTCTTGGGGATTCCCCCTCATCTAATAAGGTCCTCCCTTATTTAATTATGGGGGAAGTTTCACTGAATTTATGTGGGTGGTGGGTCCCCACATTAATTCAAACAAATTTGAATTCCACAAATGAAGAATAAAAATAAAATAATTTTTATTTTTATTTCACGAAGTCCAGAAAACTAACTTCCACACCGCCCCAACTGCGTTTGAGGTGAAGGTCCCCTTAAGAAATAGCCGACGTTGCGAGTTCCACGGTACCCTCAGAATCTGATTCCAAGCATCGGTTTAGAAGTTACCAAAACCCGCTCGTTCGTTCACTAAACATACCCACGCTAATCTTCGGAAAAATATTCGGGGCACACCGGGCCTCAGAATCCGGTGTCGTCAGAAACTACGTACTCGTAAAATCCAAAATAATTTAAGAAAAAAATTTTCTTGAAATTTACGGGTCTTTCTGTTACTCCAACCTCAGGGATTTATGTCCCCGTAAAGCTACATCATAAACTAGGGAAACAAATGAGGGTACTGTGCACACATATGAGCCTCCTGCTCCCATGTGTTCTCCTAGAGGTTCCCGTGCTTCCGACAAATGCGCACCAGAGGAATCGACCATCCACGTATGACCCACTCTTGTCGATCCTTGATCTCCACTGGGACCTCCGAAAATGTCTCCCCATCACGATTTCCAGCTCCCCATGATCAATTATATGTGTCGAGTCGTTCACGTATCTCCATAACAGAGATATGTGGAAGACGTTGTGCAACCGGTACAACTGAGGTGGAAGGGATAGGCGATAAGCCACCAAGCATAACCTGCTGAGAACCTAGAATGGTCCGATGAAGCATAACATGCTGAGAACCTAGAGTGTTTAACTTACTTAATGAATAATAAATAACATTATAATTTTTTATAAGGATACAACCAAGTAATTTATTCGATGCATCACTATATATCAAAAACCCATGATTTTTAGATGGTATAGTCAAAATTGGAGCATTGACCAATTATCTCTTAAATTATTCAAAAAATTCATCACATTTTTTGTTTATAAGAACATAACACATTTACATATGAGATTGGTTAGAAGGCTATCCAATTGAGAAAAAATATGAAAGAATCTCTAATAGTAACCTTCCAAACCAAGGCATCTATGTAGCCCATTTATGTTTATGGGTGTTGGAAATTATTGAATATCCTTTTTCTTCAAAGGATCAACTATGATTACATCATTAGAAACAATATATCAATGAAAAGAAATTTATTGTGGCTCAAAATCATAGATAATAAATTTACCATATAAATGTTTTCTTTTAAGAGTATCCAGAATGATCCACAAGTTATTATCATGATCCTCATTATTTTTATAATACATCAAGATATCATCAATGAACATAACAATAAAATAATCAATATATTACTTGACTAATTAGTTAATTATATCCATCAAAATAAGGGGTATATTAGTTTGGCCAAATGGAATTGCCTTAATCTCATAATTCTCATGCCCTATTCGAAATTTTTTCTTGGGAATTTCTTCATTATTTACTCATAATTGAGAATACCCTGAATAATGAGAAATATTCAAAAAATATCGAGCTCTATAAAGTTGAATGAATAAATCATCATTGTGAGGTAGAGGATGTGTTTCATTTATTATAATAGCATTGATTTCCTTATAATCAACTCACAATCTAATGGATCAATCATTCTTCTTAACAAAAAGAATAGGGGATCCCCATAGTGAAATAATGGGGAGAATAATTACCTTATCACTCAACTCTTCACATTGTTTCTTAAGATAAAATAATTCCATAGTGGAAATTATTTTGGTAGTCTTTTATATTTTTATTGTATCTGGAATAAAATCAATAGAAAACTCAAATTCATGCTCTCAGTGATTTCCTGGTAATTCCTCAGAAATTAAAATAATGTAATTATATACAATTGGTAAATGCTTAATATAAAGATTAATTTCCACATCCTTGGATGATATGTTTTCTATCTCTCAATGAATATCATTCAGTATATCTACAGGGGTGGATATAAATAAGAATTAGACGATTAATTTCATCCTCTACAGATAACAGATTCTACATCTTCCCCACAAAACATAATCTCCACATTCTTGTAATAATGTTTCACATCATATTTTGAAATCCATACCATTACATGGATTTTATCAAAGTTAACCGTAGGTGTAATGATATTATTAGAAAATAAATAATATTTATGTGTTATAAAGGGGATTGACTGGAACATTTTTATTACAATGAGACTTCCCATAGGGGTTTTGACAAATAACTCCATTTTTAAAAGAAATGAATTGTATTATTTTCATGGAAAAATTTGTCGTTATAAAATAATTTAATGTTCCAAAATCAAATAAAGAATTGGATAAATTTCAAGATATGATTAATGTAGCTTCCACCTTGTCATTGAGTACTTCTACCTCAATTGTAGTGATCACAAAATTTAGAAATCTCACCATGACATCTTCTATATTAGATTCCATTAACTCTTTAGACATTGGTTTGAATAATGTCCCATTTATTTGAAGTTGTACTATTGGATATAATTAGTTTATTTACCCTTACACCCATGAGACAAATGACCCTTATCTCAACACTTATAACACACTCTTGTTCCCTTAAGGAATTCTCCTAGATTTTTCTTCCCTCAATTTTCACAAGATTGAAAACTCATCATTCACTTATTAATCTTTGGTTCTTTACCTTTATCATGTTTCCCAAATGACCCCTTATTCTCTGAAGTTTTCTATGATCATATTGGATTTATAAAATTCATTTTCAAATTTTATGCCACTTAATACAATTTCATCATATGATGAAAATGTTTGAGAAGACAATGCTCTTTGAACATTTGTCTTAATACATTAGAATAAATGATCAATATTGTAATCTATATTACATATATAATACATTACATACCTAGATTGTCTTTTAAAATTATAGACATATTCCACAATGCTTTCTTCCTCATTTTTCTTTATGCTATGAAATTTTATATTCAACTCAGTTTGTTGTTTGTGATGAAAATATTTTTCCAAGAATTTTTCTTTATAAGTCATGTATTCCAGGTGTTATATTTCATCTTTCTCCCAACTATCTTAGATCATTTAACAATATTGGTCAATGTTTCCTTTGAGAAAATATACTACTGATACTACCTATTGATTTTCATCACATCACAATGATTGAAATATATTTTATAGGGACATCATTCATTTCTTAGATACATCTATTTTAGTACTCCTACTAAATGATAGGGGCTTCTACCACATGAAAGGATATAATATAGTTGTACCATGGTTATTTTTGACATCCTACGTTTTTTACGTAATATTTTCATGATATACTCTGCTACAAGATCAACTATATTGCCTTGATCAGTGGGGAATTCTCTATATTGTCTGTGAGTATTGATTTCCCTTCATTCCATTAGGCACCATCACTAAATAATAGAACACATTGGGTTATACCAGTATCCTAATGAGTATTGAGCTTCAAAATATAAAAATTCATATAATGGAAAATGTATTTAAATACTCTATATAATTATTTTAGTTCTCATTTTTCTTATGTTTATTTTAAAATATAGTTCCAAAAATTTCTACTAAACATGATCTGATGCAAACTTTAACAACCCAGAGCCTAGAATCCCTAATCTGGTGCATTACTTTATTAAATTGGCATTTGAAAAAGGATTCAAATACAATAAAAACAAATAGTTTATTTATATTTAAGAACAAGATAAAAACATGTGAATCTCATTATATTGGTGATTAAAAACAAAACAAAACCAATTAAAGTAGTTTTAATCCTTTAACTTATTCAATAATTTCATTTTCATCACCTGGTTAAAGATAATAAATAAAATGGTGATCATAGATTCCTAGTAAGAGTTACATAAAGTAAAAGATATCATGAATTAAAGAGAATAATACACATGGAAGGGTAGATAGCTGAACAAACATTCCATTTAATCAATAATATAACAATTAAATGAATACTTATATTTTTTTATACTGAAAACCCTCTAGATAATAATAAAATAATTCTTAATGAAATGATTAATTATTGGATTTTAAGGGTCTCACGCATGAACCAATACCATTAATAATTTCATAGGGATGTTTAATATTTATTGGTAAAAACCCATTTAATATGGACACATCATTCATCTCATGATACTACTGATACATCAAGGGGATTTCTTATATATGGTCCCCACCCATTCTTGTGTCCAAAGTATTCATTATAAATCGAATAATTGATTTAAAAAAATTCAAATAAAAGTGTCACATAACATTTTTATACATTTGAATACAATGAAGATGATTCTATTCATGAGATGATAAATAAAAATATCAGAATATGTACACCACACACATGTAAATTAGTGGTAAATAAGGCATATATCTCATAGAAGTAAAAAAGTCTGATGAGAAAACCCTTACCTTACACTTCCTTTTGGTTGTACATTATTTAACAAACTATATAACAGTTTAAATCATGTAATTAATTTATATCAAAGCCTTATTCATATTTACGATATCATATATGACCTTATTATATTATTTTATCACCCATTTGTTAATAATCATTCATTATTGTAACTATTTCAGTTGTTAATTATTGATTATGTTTTGAAATGTTATTTGTTGTCCCAATTAATCATATTAGGGATTCATCATCTCCAAAATGTAATCCATGATTTAAATATTATATATATTCTGTATATATGTATTTAGAATAATCTATAAAATATGGATATAATAAATGAAATTCTCATTTTAGGGAGACGGTAGGTCGTACGTACTCATTAATATTACTTTCAGTTCATTACTATTTTAGAATATTGAAAATTAAAATACATATATGTATATTAAAATTAAAATATCAAATTTATGTCATAAATGTCACATATTATTCCTAAATCTATATTTTATATATATTCAATTTATATAGTGAATGAATCAAATTTCCTTGAGGAGGCGGTAGTCAACACTTCCACAAATGATGCTAAAAGTTTTATAAAAAATGGAATTTAAAAGGTTATATTTTACAAAATAATTAAAGAAGCATAAATACATAATCAATATCATATATAAAATATAAAAATATAGTTTACATCATAATTACCAACCATTAAAGGTGGTAAAGGAAAAAAACTAACAATCATCGTTTCATGAGGCGGGAGTTCACCGTACACATAAACAATATGTTCATTGCACATTAGATGGAATTGTTTGAATATGTAGATAAAAACATTAATATAAAAAATAATATTATATTTATTATAATTTTTTTGTTATATGAGCATGGAATAAAGGGAAATTAGGGGGTGGAAAATTGAAATATAACAAAACAGCATGCGGAAATATGTTACTTCTTCTTTGGGTAACTCCAATTGGTTTGCACAAAATGGATTCTTTGGGAGGATATCTATCCAATGTAAGGATTTTAGGAATAAAATAGGGAATTATTAAGGATAAATTGGTAGGGTTTGGTCAATGTAGAAGCCCAATGTGGAGTGAGGTCGTAAGGGATGAGGTTTTATTTTATAATTATTGTTAGGGGACTTTTAGAAACTCTAAAAATATTTATTTAATTTAAATTAATTTTCAAATAAAAATAGATAAAAAGTGAGTTATTTAGAATATAATATGATTATCAGTCAAAATAATCTCAAAAAAATTAGCAATGTTTGGGTCATATTATTACCCTTATCTTTTTGAGTTAACCCTTAGTTAACTCTATTAACTTCTACAATGATAACTCAGAGTTTTACAATTTATAGGTTAATATATTTATAATAAAATTCCAAAATTACAATAAATTAGTCATGGATTAAATTTTATAATTTCTAAAATTCTTTTTCTGATATATAATGTTTTATGAATTTTATATCATTTAATAAAATATTTTTTATTATAAAATATCAGTACTGTCAATTGTTATAGTACTCATTACTACGATTTTTAAAAATATCATAAATAAAATAAAACATTGAATCATAAGAATAAATAAATCCATAATATGTCCAGGTAATCTATAAGTTTAGATTATGAAATTAATTCTATCAAATTATATTTCTTTAATATTTTTAATAACATTTATTTTATATTTCCATGAATTAAATAATTATTGCATTATTATGATGCATTCCTTTATGATAATTATTTATTTATTAGAAATTGAAAATAAATTAACAAGATGTATATAACACTTTTATCATTCAAATTACTATTTATAGTAAAATATATCTTCTGTATAATAATATATAAAAAATATAATACTTATTAAAAACAATAGTGCGACATATTGGACTTTCCTTAGAATAAAATACAAAAAAATACATAAAGTCATAAATGTTGTTCCAATAGGCCTTAAATTATCCAATTTATGATTTTGGTTGATAATAAATCATAATATTATACTAGGATAAGTGTTAGGGTAATTTTATAGAATTTTTAATATAATTTTTACCACTAATTTACTGATTTTCCCTTAAATGTGGTAATACAAAAAATACTAAAAATTTTATTCATATTGTCGAAAAGAAAAATGGTCCTATTTACATAATTGAAAATTTCTAATTCAAAATATTTAATCCATTTTTTAATATTCAAAACCCAAAATTGGCATAATTCAGTTAAAAATCAATACCATTCACAGTACGAGAAAATGGGGTTTTAAAGTAAAGAAATTCAAATGTTTGAAATGTTTTTATATATAAATTGAATATAAAATTTAATAAAATAACATAAATTATAATAATTGATAAATAAAATTAAACTAATTATACTTTAAAACCACTCAATTTTAAAATTTAACACCATTAATAATTTTTATGAAGAAACTATTTTCAATTAAAATGCAGTATTTCTTCGCACTTAATCAAAAAACAAAACATATAATAAAAATACCAAAAAATAAATCTAAAGTATTTTTTTATGTTCCAATTTTAAATAATAATATTATTTGGTCAAATATTGTTATTAAATTTTTCACAAACTATATTTCAAACAAATACTCCATCAAACGGCTGTAAAATTGTATTAAGAAAAATATATCCTTTAATATGTATAATTGAAATAATTCATATCTAATGCCTATAAAATAATTTGGATGAATGTAAAAAAATTATTAAATATATAATATATAAAGTTCATAGTTTTTATAATACTATTTATTCTCTATAATTTGATAGCTGGGTTATAATAATAATTTGTTCTGTGGTTAAGCTTTTTATTTTGTGCAACTCAAGATATCAAGGAAATAAAATTTATTTAAGAAAATTCATACCATAAAACCATGGGGTATTATAAATTATATGGAAAATATCCAAAAATTATCATTACATATCACGAAACTAACTTACATCTCATTTTTTTCATAATTCATAGCATGTCATAAGTCATGAAGCAAGATGTAAAGTCATTAGAATACATGAAACAATTACATGATGTGAATCTCCAATAAATGATCTATAAAGTTAAAACACAAATTCCTGCTTAAAATTTTTTCATGAGAAGAATCATTTTTTGAAGACCAATTACACATCTTCAAATGTGTCATATCTCCTAATTCTATAGAATCATTCCAAGATTCATGTAAGATCCAAAATACTGGGATGAAATCATGGATCGAGATTACACGATGTGAGATGTTTACAAATTTTGTAATATCCCAATAATTTACATACCATTATTAATATAGTAACACATAAAATTATTTCTCTCATTTCTTTCATCCTATCTTGGTTTCTTACTTCTTAAATCTCCCAAATCATATCTAGACATTTTCTATCACCATTTTGATTAAATCGATGTCCCTTTGATTTCTCTACATGAGATCTATATTCCATTCACCACCATTTACCATTAAACAACTATTTAACACTTATTCTTCCATTAAAATATTATAAAAAAATATTTTGTTTCATGTTTATTGTATCATGTATATGGTTGTATGATTTATTTCTTGTTCTGATTTCGAACATCTTGATTATTGAATTATGGATTTAAAACTGTCATATTTCAACTATATTCTAAATATTCAAAGAAAGTGAATAATTATTTCTTAAATATTTATTATTACATTCATGGGGGGATAAAACTCTTAAGGTATGTGTTGAGATTAGGGGTGTTTTTAACATAATGAATCTATAAATTTTATCTAGGTAACCCTACACCTAGTAACTAGGATAACAAATATTAAATTATTTTAGGAAAAACACACCATGAGATGTTTAAATGAATGAACCTAAACTAATTGGAGTATATTAGGAAATGATCATTAGGTCTTGATAATTTATACCATAGAACATATGCTTAATTAATTTAGGTTTTTAGTTATATCTAGAATAAGGAATCATTTCATCTTAGATTGATCTTGTTGTTTTGAAAACGATCAACTATTTCTCAATGCACCAATTTGTATCCTTTTCCCAATGATCATTCCAATTTAGGTTTGAGATACCTAAACCATAAAATTAATCATAATCCATACCTTCTTCATTAATCATAATCCAAACAAAATAGATTTAATCCAATCGTAAACACATACCAATTCATGAGGACATATACCCCCAACTGATTGAAGTGCTTGTTCCTTGTTAGTCAAAATGTTCCCTATGAGATCTACCATGCACTATTGCCATACTACATCATTATAGAATGTTTAGTTTTTGATAAATATAAATTCTAACCTGAACACATCCCACAAACATTAAATGATGTGTATGGGTGTGTCGTGTAACAATTTTAAATTCATTTAACATGGGATTATTTTAAATTTTCTCTCACTTAAATGAAAATCTCTAATTTAAAAACACAACCATCATTTTTTTCAAAATTATACATTAAATTAATAAATGACACTCTATTGGTGTGAAACCCAAATGTTTACATGTTTAATAATAATATAATGTTAACCATAGAAAATATTACTTTGGGATGGTTAGGTGAAACCTATAGATTCATTATATACATAAGACACAATCAACATCATATTTCATGTATTCGAATTAATTTGGATTTTCATTTATTAGTAATTAAATGAAAATTACCAAAACAATGCACCAAAATATTAATTTTTCCTCAGTACATGAATAACATACCTAAGATATACCGTGAGAGACATTATTTTTCATCAAGGAACCTTTTTGAATAATGCTGGTATAAAATTTGTATTCATTACATTGAATTCCAATAATTAAATTTCAAAATTGGTTTTAATACCATAAAAATTTCTAATTAATTTTATTTTCATGAAATCCTTAATCAAATTATTTAGATTAAAATATTATTCCTTAAATAAATTCAATATATTCAAACAATATAAATGAGTTAATTTCAAACAACTCATAGGTAACATTATTAACCCAAAATAAAATTGACCTATATTCATACATATCCAAATACATCATATGTATAAGTAAATAAAACCCTTAAAAGTTATGTATTAAAATATTATGACTTCAAAAATTCTCAGAAGATTACGCTTATAAAAATTGAAAAACTAACCCAATTTTGTAAAAAATAAATAACCCTCCAAGTCAATAAATTTTATATCATAATGTTTGTCTACTCCGGGATATGTTATCCAAGATTGACATCACTACCATCACACTAATAACACATAATTTGTATAAACTACAATTAATATTTCAGTAATGATCATAACCTTGTTCAATATAATATCTATATAAATGTAAAATACTTCATTCACCCCACATACTATCTTTATCATTTTATACATACATGACTATTTGTGATTTATTCTAACATATTAACTAAATCATAGGTTTCATCATTTTATATTAATAATAATCATGAATCAGTCGTGAACTTATATATGTAAATAAATAAATAATTCTTGAAATTTAGCATCAAATAAACACGTCTTAAAAATTAATCAATATAAAAATTTTAAACACTTTATAATTTATCCATATATTATAGAAATTAACTTTTTTAAAATTCATCACTTTATATTAACTTTTATTATATACTCCTTCATTTTATTCTTAAGATAGAATTTTACTTAAATATATGATAATAAATGAAATATGAACATTTCATATTACATCTTTGCTATGTAAACAATCTAAAAAATCTAATTTTAAAATATTTTATTTTATTTCAACCATGATCATATCAATTATCAAGACACATTTTCATATACATTAAATAATTTCTCAAACAAGTCCATAAATCTAAAAAATTAAAATTAATAAGTGTAGAAAATTTTAAATTTTAAATTAAAGATCCTTTATATTTTTCATTTCCTAAATATTTTAAATATTTTATAAAATTATCCAGTGATATAAATATAATCATTTTTATCCAAATTATACGTTATTCTAAATAATTTCCACCATATATGATATTGAAAAATAATATTATGTATTTTTTAAAAATCACAGACTATTCATATTTAATTATAAACAAGTTAAAATTTATCAATACTGAAATATTGTATGAATTAATTAAATATCCACTGTTGGGGTTTTCAATTATAAATAAATTATTTATAAAATATATAATTTTTTTCCCATTGGGTGAATAAATTTATCAAATTTTTACATAAATATTTCACTTAGTGTTGTATGTTGAATCATAATCCATAATTCAATTCACGACTATGTGATGTTTTCCTATATGAAGTAGGTCATATTCTATCACTTCACACCACTATCTATCATATTTTTTAAAAGAAATTTTGATTACATAATATCCCCTTTAGTTTTTTGGGGTTTTTTTATATGATAGACATAAATATTTAAATAGGGATACTATGATCTATATTTTACATGTAGAAGGACACCATCCTAAAACATGAATTAGCATAAAATACTCTATGACAGATAATAAATTGAAGGATCAAAAATGTTCATATTTTATGATATGATATATTTTAATAGATTACCATATCATATTTTTTGATATACATTATTATATACAAACCCATATAAAAATTAAACATATCATTTTAGATGAAAAAAATATTATATTAATACAATTTCAAAGCTTAATTAATTTAAAAAATGATTTCATGAATTATGAAGAATTTTGAAGCTTGGATTCTACAATATGTTTTCTAAGGATCACAAAACCATTATTCAATACATGGGAAGACATTAAAAAAATAAAATTTCCTAGATTGCAATGTCTGACACAAAAACCATTTATACGCTGAAAATAATGAAACTATACCTCAATTTAATGATATAAACTACAAATATTAATCATCAATATGCCTGATAAAAATCCCCAAAAAGTTAACATCAGGTTCCTTGCTTTTTGTTGTCCCTGATAAGCGTAAATGAATCACATAATGCTCATATTACATTCTTCTTCACCCATGTGATATTCTAGTATCTCTCAATTGTAAAGGGTGAAGGTGGGAGAGAGAAATAGTATAATAGATAGAATGGTATGATGGTCTCAGACCACACAACATTGATGGTAGTTCCATTTTTTATATCCCTTTAGTATATATTTTTTTGTTATCATTAATTTACTCATATGTTATAAAACATTCATGTTATGAATATAGTTATGATCACTTTTTAATAATCGTATGGTGTTATTCTCACTATAATTTCATCATATGGGATGAATTATTTATGATATCCAATATGAAGAAGATCTGAATACTACCAAAAAACATTAAATTTTTATTATTTTTTATATGATAGCATATGAATTATATAGATGATATAATACATAATGATATTCCTATGTGATTCCCTATTATTTTCCATGGAATATCATTACAACATCACTACATAACATTAAAAAATATTCGAAAAATGTTCTTCAAAATAGATTTATACCATAAATATTATACCATATGATATATGATTAATAAAATTATATTCATGAATGCATTAGGTTATATATCCTTCAATTATTTTATTTAAAAATTTATTTCCTAAAATTATATTAAATGATATAATTTCATATAATAAAAGATAAATTAATATTTTCACTAATATTACAAACTAGGGATATTTTTTGAATTTATTGTTTAAACTTTTTACCAACTCATATATAAAAATTTTGATTAATTATAATTATTATAGAATGATTTTATTTATCAACATAACTTTTAGATACATTTTATTTCCAAAAAAAATACTGGAGGTGGCATATTTGTTTCGAAAATTATTTCCCAATAAATTATTTTCTTTTACTAATGGATATTTTATATTTAGAAAAGGAAAAACTATTCATAGGGAAATCAATATATCATGATTTTTTACATATGGATAAATTTTATTTATATTATCAAAATGATATAAAAATTACACTGAAATAGTGTGAAATGAATTACATGTTTTTACACCGGCTATTACACAATGCTATTTGGTCATCGTTTGGAATCCAATATTTTGTAATTTAACTTATCAGGTCATTATGAAATTATATTATGTGGTCATAATATATAATTCTATGAATTGTGGTCTATTTTTTAAAAATGTGAAACCAAATTTTTCATTGTTTCATAATATGGTTGAAGAGTAAATCATTTCATCACGATACAGAATATCTTATAATGAGATTAAATGTGAATTTGGTTTGTCTTGATAGTTTAATATAACTAATTTTTAATCATTTCTATTATGTTATAATTGATCATATTTTACTATGTGTAACACCCCATATTTTAGTATTCATTTCATTTTTCTCAGTTACCATTAAATTCATTATTATAAAAATAAAATAACAATATATTGACAAGTTGTAAATAAATTATACCATAGACATCCATTGGAATAAAAATTAGTTAAAATAGATATACAATGAAAACAACATCATGAAAAGAGAATAAATATTATAAAATAAAACGTAAAAAAATATATATGAGAAGTTTCCATTGTCAATATTGAAGTGATAGAATTTTAAAGTTCTCATATGAGTAATATGGATGTTATATGTCTATTATTAAAGGGAATATAGTTGTTGGGTATAATACCTATGAATGTATCATGATTTTGGAATTATAGGTATGTAACTTATATAAATACGTTTACTTAAATTTTAAAAAATATAAAATTTCATTATAAATAATTTTGTTATAAAATAAATTGTTTTGGAATATATTAAAAAGTCAGTAATAAATTTTTAAACATAAAAAATATTCCAATGATTTTTATAATATATGAAACTTTTTGAAAAATATTTATTTTATAAAATTAGAAAAAAAAAATTATGAAAAAAAGGATCGGTTGGAACATAATCAATTTTTTACGGCATATGGTTAAGTGTATTTAATTATAAAAATTTGATATTTTTATTAATGAATTATTTTTATATATACTGAGTATTTTATCATAATCAGCTAAAATTTTAACTTTTAGGGTATTACATAAATTATACTTTATAATTAATGTATATATAATAGTATATTGGCAATGATTTAATTTTTACTTGATGTGAAATAATATTAAGAGAACAAAATGTTTAAAAAATTAATGTTCCCATAAAAAAAGTTTTTAAATATATCTTATAATTTTATTTTAAATGTAAAATTATTATATTTATGAAATGAAAAAAATTATAATTTTTTTATTTTCAATAACACATAAATTTTGTAATGAGATCAATTTAATTTTAAAATATAAAAATAAATTATTATGGTGGATATAGCCTGAAACTTCTAAACATTAAAAACTATAAATTATAGTGTATGTTTAAACATTTATATAAAATAAAAAAAAAACTGGATAATTGAGGGAATCTTGTTACAAAGTCTGTTTTTACATATTATACCAATATACCAATAAAAATGACCTTCCTTGGCAATTACATAATAATATATTGAAAAAAACATATACATAAGAAAAATTATAAATTGTGATATCTATAACACCTAAAAAACCTCTAAAATAATTTGCATCTATAGTGAATAACTACCCATTATTCATCTATTTAATAATTATTTTCTGTTATGTAGAATCTAGTTTGAGGAAGGGGGCTTTTATCCTTTTTTCCAAAGAACCTGTTTCAATGAGAGAATGCGTCATTCTAAGTACATATGTTATTCATTAAAATTTTCAATTAATATCCATATGGGATCATTATGAATCATGTTATCCACTATAATGGAGATCAATTAACTTCTATATAATTATATGAAAATAATACTTATTTTATAAAACCACAAAATCATACTCATTCATTAGTATAATATGTTCTTGTTTGGGTTTTTTCAACAACCAATATAAATAATACCATAATGATATCATCATTTACATAAAAAATAAATATTGAGACATTATTAATATAACATATGATATTATGTAATAATTTATGTTCTGAATATGGTTATATATTAGATATATAAACATTTTCATTATATAAAATATAATTGTTTTAGAAAATTACTCGAAATGTGCACATCATTGACACCATTATTGTGATTCATACCCAAGCATTAAATTAAATGTCAGTGAGACTGAATAAATTATTGGCATAAAATGATTCATCAACCATGACTACTCTATGAATGATAAACTGGTAAATAGTGATAGGTGATGGACATTTATATTACTAATCTTCTGTGAAATAATAAAAATTACCAACATCTAATCCTCAATATAATTAATAAAAAACTAATATATCAGTAATTAGTGATCATAAATCAATATTAAAAATTGTAACATAAATAAAATATATTATGGGATATATTATGAATAACTTTATCATTATTGTAGAGAATGATAATCCTCCTTTATAAAAGCATACAGTAATGGTAACGGTTTAATTCAACAATTACATTGAAAGGATGAATGTTTTTAACTAAATATATATTTCTAGTAATTTTATATTCTCAATGAGAAAACACATTTTATATATTTTTTCCTTTTGGGTTTACTTTTTTTCTAACTATTTTACCCCTCTTTTGATTAAAAATCAACTAGAAGGATTTCTATAAGTGGACATGTCTATTTCTTATATTTTTTATTAGAGGTATTTATCTTATATGTAGATATTAATTATTATTTTTTGTTTGTTACCTTATCTATACTTATATTACTGAATAAAAAAATTCTCTATTGGTCAAGACTTTTTAAAATAAAATAATTAAAGGAAATGATCTTTTCAATTTTATGAATTAAATTTTTTCAATACCATCCACATGAACTTATTTTCATTTCACCATCATTGGATTTTTTAAAGAGTATTTCACACAAATATTTCTTGATTTTACAATGAAATTTATTTTATCTTTTTTATATAATTTTTTTACATTCAATGAAAATTTTTCAATTATATTACACATTTTTTCTTCCTATTTATCATAGTAATTTGTAATGATCTTAAAAATTATTTTTTTCATCTATTTCAATGTCCTTTAATGTTTCTTATTCTCCACTAATTACATTATCTAATAATAATAACCACTTATGTTATATGAATGGCCTATCATTTTTTTTTGAAATACTATAGTGACCCAGGATTATTAGACATTGATATTACTTAATTTTAGATAAATATTCATCACATTAAAAAAGTACACTCCCAATGACCATAATAGTTTAGTGTCTTTGGAAACAAGGTATAAATTCTTAAAATGTGGTTAAATATCTTCAACATATCCTGTAAAGATGTTCCTCTTTAGTACACATATGTAAAACCATTTTTCATAACCTGGGGAATGGACGCATAAGAATGGGTGAGCTCAGATGCATAATAAGGGTAAAAAATAGGACACATAAGCATAACATAGACATAAAGGTGTGAGAACATGGGCATAACATTTTCAGATCATACCCTGCATATCATCGATCATAATAATGAGTCATGGAACAGTGGTTGTCAATTCATGAGACATGAATCAGAAAGAAATAAAAGAGATTTAGTAATGAGATAATATCATTGCAATAAGAAAAATAATTTTGGAATATAGATAAGAATATAAAATCAATCCCTATAAGTTGAGGCTCAATTCCAAAACATGTCAAGGAACATCATGGAGGATGCACCTACTAGGTGGCACACATCACCATCCTTAGTCACAACCTTTAATTAATAAAAATAACAACTTTCCATAAAATCACATTTCAATATAATCAGTACAATTCAAAATATCCTTTTAAAACTATAATGAAAAACTAATACTAAAAATACTTATATATTTGATGATTTGTAAAACATAAATATTAACTTAAAAAATATATACTCTTAAATCATCCAACAAGATTCTAAAACTGTTACTCATGTTTCATCATCTTATTTCGTAATAACCCTTTTCAAGAATAAGAAATATGAACTAAATATAAATTATCATAAATATCAATCTAACCAATATTCTCACATTTAATGTAAAAAAATCCGTAAGAGCATTCCATCCCTTTCACATTTCGTTAATCATCTCTTTATATTCATTAGTACAACCAATACTAATACCACATTCTGTATTCTCTTTATAATATTTACACTTAGGACATCAATTTTTACAATGTCCACTATTTTTAAACATGAATTTTTAACCTAATTTCTTCGGGTTCCATCTATTGTATAAAACTATAAGGCATAGTGTTAGAAACACATATCATATTAAAAAACCCTCATAATCATGAAAAATTTCTTATAGGATGCATAACTCATGAAACCTACATCGAAATATATAACACCTTTTACTTATCCATAGATACATCCCTAGAATTATCATTATATATATCCATAGGGATATCACAACAAAATTATTATCCATGTTTCCAAAGTTTGACTAAACCGTTCCTTTGACACCAACTATATATTCCCAGACTTATCAAACATGGATATTAAATAATTTTAGATTAATATTCATCACATTAAAAAATAATATACCAGAGGTCATTAGTAGTTTATAGTTGTTGTAAAATGGTAACACAATTTTCTAATTTCTGAAAAATCTTCAAAATATACCATAATTATCTTCTCCTTTAGTACTCATACAAATAACCTTATTTATAACTTAGGTAAATGAAAAATGAGAAAGGGTGAGATCATATTCTCAGTAAAGGGAAATATAAAAGAGTTATTGAAGCATAACATGGGTATAGAAGTATGAGAAAATGATCATAACATTTGACGATAATACCATGCATATCAATGATCATAATCATGAGTCATGGAATAATGGTTGGTAGTTCACAAGACATGAATAATAATTAAAACTAAGTTAATGAGTATTGAGATAATATCATTTGCATAAGAAATAGACTTTTATAATACACATTATCATATAAAATCAATCCCTATAAGTCAAGGATCATTTCCAAAACTTATCAAGGCACTTTATGGGGGATGAACCTAATGGGTGGGAGATGCCACCATATTTTGTTTCATCCCATTACTTATAGTGTTTTAGATTATACATTCTTACAATAGTTTATTAGGTATCCCCTTAATCCTATAGTGGATCTAGTTTCCCTTTCCTCACATACTATATCAAGATTACCCTTCTTCCCATAGTGATCAGGTTTACCCTTATCCCGATATTGGTTCATGATACACCTATTTCACATTTTGGGTAAGGACTCTCTTATTTCCCATTGCGGATCATGCTCATCGACATGTTTCCTATATTTATCTCATGAGATAAAAATCTTTACTGAACACATTTGAGGAAGATATAGGTACCACCCATTTCATAATAAAATTATACATACATGTTCCATAAGATAATAAATTTTTCATCAAATCATAAATCATAAAAAGAGACGGCCTTTATAAACATCACATCGTAACCCATAAAATTAAATGGGTTTCATAAACATGTCATTATAATCTAACCTATGGAAATATATAGGTTTCATAATATTTATATCAAATAATAACCCTTGAAAAGAATCAGGTTTCAAAAGTATATAACATATGGAAGATTAATGTGTTTCATTAAAAAAATTCATATCAATCATAAACCATTAATAAAAAGAATAAGAATGATTTCCTATGACCATACCCCCTATAAAGAATAAAATATTTCAAAGTTTATGAATTAGATGGGGGAGGATTTTGAAATATCACATTCAACATTTATAATAGTAAATATCCTTTATTTTAAAATCCCTTTCGTAAAACATTTTCAAAAAATATTATCATAAAATTAAATCATAGAAATTTCATTGAAAACCTTTCTTGAGTAAAATATATTCTCATCCTTGAAAAACACATTTTAAAACATAATTCATTTTGAAAACATTTTCATTGATAATTTATTTGAAAAAATATAAATAAATCTATAAAACATTTTAAAAACCTATTTATTTGAAAATAATTTTAAAACTTATAAAGAAATCATGAAAAAAAATTTAAAAAAAAAATTTCTATGACAATACATTGAAAACTTATAAAGAAATATTGAAAACACATTGGAAACCAATATACTTTAAAATAGAATTGAAGACCACAAAACATTTTTAAAATCCATTTTTCATTAAAAATGAGTTTAAAAATAATTAAAAAACATTCTTGAAAAACTTTTTTGGAATTTTTTTTGAATAAATCATATTTTTGACCAAAAATAGAAATATGGTTATATTTTATTCAAAACACTTTTGTAATTATATTATGTAACAAAGAGATAAAAAATGGTAAAAATTCATTAAAATATTATGAAAAAAATAGGAGAAGAAAATACAAGAGTTTTATTGGGTGATTGATCAAAATAATTCATCAATTGAAGAATAAATGTAAATAATACTAATAAATGATTATATTGTAACAAAATACTCTTCCAAATTTTATAACATTGATTCATAATCCCCAAGTTAATAACATTACATGAATCATAAAATATATTTAATAGAATAATATTTATGATATAACATGTCAAATTGAAGTATATACACCTCATATAGGGATGTAGGTTCATAACATGTCATGTATCTCAAAGAAATAAATATAAGACAAAATTACTTTACTAATTTGGTTTGTTTTGAACCATAAATTCCATAAAAGAGTGATAATAAAATGGATATGTAAATACCCATAAATTTATGTATAATAATGATAAAATAATTTCATGGGTAGTACATAGACCAAAAAAAGAAATAAGTGGATAATAGGTAATAAGTCTCACAAAAATAAATGAGAGAGGATAAAACCCATATCACTTGAGTAATATTAGAAACATGATCCACATGAAAGAATAACATCAATTGAAACATTTAATATAATAGAATTATTGGAATTAATGATATAAAATAAATTATGTAGCTACATATGCCACATAAAAGAAATTGGTGGTGAATATGGATTTTATATCATGAATATATGAAAGTGAAATGAGATTTCATCACTACTTGACTGAAATTTGAATCGTGATGTCAATAAATTAATAACATCAATTAGGACATTTAATATCATTAAATAAAGAAACATCATGCTATAACATGTCATATGTAATTATATACACCAAAAAACAAGAATGAGTTTATAATATAGTATATATCTCATAAAAATAAAATTGAGACGGGAAAACCCATAACTTAAGTCTTGATGTTTTTTCATACATGTTCAAACCTCTTCTTCTTTTGGTAACTCCTATGGGTTTTCACCAAAGGGATTACATTGTAAGATTTATTCCATCATTCAGGATTCTAGGATAAAGATTGGGAATTGTTTAGGTGATTTGGACAGGTTTTGGCTGAGCCAAAGGTCTTGAGAGATGTGAAGAGTGTTAAAGGGGAGGAGGCTATTTATAAGTGGGAAGAAAGGTAAATTGGGTATTCTTGAAATTATTTGAGTTATCCCTATGTTTAAATTGCATGAAAAGGATTCAAAAGAGACAATTATATATCCATAGATTAGTAATGGAATAAATATGTCTAGAAAATATTTTTTTTATACAAGTGTATTGTAATTTTACATATTATTTTCTATGTTTAGTCATCAATTAATCTCGTTTTTACCATAATAACTGTAATTAATTTTAATTAAAATAACTAATATTTTTTATAAAAATTTAATTTCCTTTATTAGAAATTATGAATTTTGTTCGTTCCAAATATTTAATCCATTTTTACAAATTTTAATCATAGAAGATGTTAAAATGATTTTAAAACTAATCCCATATATAAGATGAGATGACCGCTTTTTAAAGTGAAAAATTCCAAATATTGAAAAGTTTTTATATCCATTTCAGTATGAAATTGATTCCAATGACCAAAATTGTATTAATTGATGTGTTATTGATATAAATATATATTAAAACCATTTTAAATATATAATTTAACAATATAAATTATTTTTATGAAAATTCGGTTTTCCATTAAAATTCAATGTTTTTTAATACTCATCAAAAGATGAATATTCTCAAAAAAAAATAAAAAAATTAACCGAAAGGAAATTTTGATATTACCCTTTAAAATTTAATTTAATTTTTTCAAATGAAAATTATAAAAGTGTTGATGATTATATTTAAAATAGGTTTCCCATAAAAAGTTTGTAAAATTACCTTTTATAAAAATACTTATTTTAATTCATATAATTTTATTAATTATTATATTATTCCTATCAGATCATTTGGATGAGTATTGAAAAATTTTGATGAATATTTCATATAAAAATTTTATTGAAAACATTAATAAAATTTTGTTTGTTTAATATATCATGATAAAATGGTGTTTGCTAATATAGAGATAGTTTTCTTATGAATGATATTTCTTTATTTACAAATATTTTGTACTTTTATTTAAAACTAATTGAAAATAAAAGGACTATTTTTTATATGTGTGTAAATACTATTTTAAAATTTTTTAATATTATCCATATCATCCGTTCCAATATCTAGTTGCTAAATATAATAATATTTTAATAATATTATTAATAGTATATGGAATATCATAAATACTCGGACATCCATATAACACAAGCTTCGAAGGAACTAGACATTGTGTATGACACAAGATAAACATATTTTTGTGTGTATCTATAGTTATTTTATGTTTTTTATTTAGTTAAATCTAAAAATAGTGTGTCATGGAAAAATAGAAAAAATAGTTATTTCAAATAAAACATGATATATTCAGTGTTGTGTGTAATTAAAAATATTAAATTAACTCAGAAAAAAAAATTAGAAAATCTCATTATAATAAATTATACCCCCCTTAAAATGAATTTCTTCATTGGAAGTTATCTAGGCTATCAAAGTATTTATAATATAATGTTCCTTTTATAGAAAATCACATTTTAAATATGAATAAAAAAACATTCATTAAAAAGGAAATGTTGGAACGAGAAAGGATACCCAAAATAAATCATAATTTGGTTTCCACATCGATGAAAATAGGTGGAATAAGAAAACACTTACATGGAATAAAATCATAAACAAAAAAATAGATTAATATGGGTCACTAATAATAATAAATTGTTTGATCTAGATAATCCTAACAATAACAAAACCAAAAACCAAAGATGGGTGAAATATGTCTTTCATATAATAAAATTTGATAATAATAGTAAAATATTTTATTTAAGGATAATTTTCCTTAAATTGATTAATTTTCCCAAGAAAATTTTCATACATGATTTAATTTAATATTATTAGCACAATATCACCCTTGGTCTGTTCATTCATCAATTTTCACATTATCATGTATTCCAATAAATGAAGGTGAGTGGATCTTTCATGAAGTATTAAATGATCATGAAATCCATTAATATACTGTGATTTTATTTCAAAATTATTTAGTTAACATCACACAAAAAAAATAGTCAGTACATGTATCCAATATTCATAAATCTTCATATGGTGACATATTACATTAATCTCTAAAACCTCTTCCAACGTTTTACATTAACCATTCCATAAATAGACTACCTTGTAACCCTTACAAAAGATAAAAAATATATATAGCCTCACTAAATTTCAAAAAAAATATTAACAATGATCCCCCCAAATATCATAAATAAGTTATTAGTTATCACATCCCAAACATGTTGATAACTTCATCATATATTCTCTTGAAACATAGTAATAACATGAATTTTAATAAATACATATTAAAAGTATGAATTCTTTCATATGAAAAATATTACTTGATAAAATACTTGAATCCTAAAAATGTTGAAGAAATCATCAATGGTGGCATAGATCACTTTTTCAAAAAATTAATAATAGTTTCCTTAGTTATCACTACTATCAAATTTACATTAACAATATCAATCATCTCTTTATCTGAGCTAAACACAATTTTCTCAATATTAGCAATATATTAAGGGATAATATCCCTTAATCAAGATATCATGTTTACATTAAATCCCTATTCTATTATATCATTATCATTCTATATATTCTTTTAAATCCTTAATGAAAAACTTATACTAAATATATATTTATATAATTATTTTTAAAACATAATCATTGAATTCCAAAACATATGAAATTAAATTATCCAACTTTAATCTTAAACTATTACTTATACTTCATCATCTTATTCCTTAATACCCCTTTATGATAATATTACATATGAATCAAATATTAATGTTCATCAACCTCAATGTAATCAGGATTATTGTATTAGATGTAAACTATTTTGTTAGAACATCCCATAAAATTTTCATGTCATTTTTGTTCTCTTTATCTTCAGTATTGTAACCAGTATTCATACCAAATTCCTCAATATATTCATGATATTTCCAGTTAATAAATCGATTTTTATAATTACAACACTTTTGAAACATTCAATCTTAACCCATCCCCATTTAATTCCCTATATTAACTTAAACCAGAAAGCATAGTGTTAGAAAAACTTTCCAGAGTATAAAAACACATAATCATAAAAAATTACTTATACTTTTCCTAATTCATGAAAAATACATTTAAATATTTAACATTATTATATTATCCTTATAGATACCCCAATATACAACAATAGAAATATCCATAGGGATCTCAATAATGTTTTATCATTCGATTTTTTAAATATTGACTAAACCTTTCCTTTGATACAAACTATTGAGACCCAGGATTTACATAAATGGATATTACATAATTTTAGATGAATATTTAGCTTATTAAAAATATACATTTATGAGGACCATAATAATTTACTGATGTTGAAATTAGGAAAACTTTATTATAATTTTTTAAAATATCTTCAACATCTTTTATAAATATCTTTCCATTTAATAGTACTACTTAAAACCATTCATCGTAGCCCAGGGAAAGGAAACCTAAGAAATGGTGAGACTTTATGCTTAGAAAGGGTAAAATTAAAGGATATAAGTAAGAATAACATGTGCATAATATCTTGAGAACATGATCATAATATTAAAATACCATACCTTGTATATCAAAGATCATTATCCTGAGCCATGGAATAAAGGTTTATAATTCTTAATACATGACTCATAAAGAATTAAATGAGCATAATTCATGATAGTATATCATGGGAAAAAGATATTGACTTGTGGAATACACATTATAATATAAAATAATTCTCTATAATTCAAGGCTCGTTGCTAAAAATTATCATGTTACTTAATGGGGAATGCACCTAATTGGAGGGACACAACATCATCCCCATTTGCAGCCCATTACCTTTAGTGGATCAAAATCTACCTTCTTCAAATAGTGGATCAGGTATACCCATCATTCTAGAGTGGATTAGTTTTACCCATATATGCATAGTGGATTAGGATTCTCCTTATTCACAAAGTGGATTGGGTTTCCCCTTCATCTCAAATTGAATCAAGGTACACCTATTTCCCATTTTGGTTCTGGAGACACACATTTACCATTGTGGATCAAGACCATCAACTTGCCTCCCATAATTATCTCATGAGATTTAAATAATTACCAAATACATTGGGGGGAGCTATAGAAACCTCCCATCATATAATAAAATCATACGTACATATGCTACATGTTATCAAAACATTAATCATATCATAACCCATAAGAAATTATGGGTTTCACAAACATCATATTATAAACAATGAAATGGATTGTGTATCATAAAATTTTCATCGTATCATAACCTATGGAAAAGAGACCTGTTTAAAAATCATTTAAAAAATTAGAAAACATTAAAATAATAGGGTTTCAAAATCATATAACCCATGGCATAGAAATTGGTTTCATAAGAAATGTGTCATTTTAAACATAAAAAGTTAAAAGATAAATAATTAATGGTTTCCTTAGGTCATATCCCCAAAAAATCATAAACTATTTCAAAGGATGTCATCTTAGATAGAGAAGGATTTTGAAAGATCTTCGGGAATATTTCTTACCGAAAACAGACTTTCTTATAAAATCCATATTAGTAAACATTTTCAAAAAAAACCCATTTTTATAATAAAACCATTGTAATATTATTTACAACATTTCTTTAGGAAAATATATTTTCTACTTTAAAAACACTTTTTGAAACATAAAACATTTTTAAACCCATTTTATTTGATAATATCATTGAAAACATATAATGTAAGCTTGAAAAAGTTTTAATAACTTTTTCTTTGAAAATAATTTAAAACATATAATGAAACCATGAATAAAAATTAGAACCTTTTTCAAATAAAATACATTGAAAATCATAAACAAATATTGAAAACATTTTTCAAATATTTTTCATTAAAAATATCTCTGAAAACAAGAAAAAAAATTTAAAATACTTTTTTCTTGAAAATGAGATTAAAAATATCCTTTTAAAACATTTTTTAATTATTTTTGGAAAAATGATCTTTGATTGAATCATATTTCTCATTGAAAATAGAAACAAGATATTATTTTCTTAAAAACAATTTATTAATTAACATTAGTACTAGTGAGTGGAAAAACGGTACCAATACATGATGATAGTATGAATAAATATTGGTGAAGAAACTTATTGAGATTTATTGAGAGATTTATCATAATATTTAATCAATGAAAGAAAAATCATAAATAATCCCGATAAATAATGATATTGTTGAAATATACTCTGAACACATTGGTAAAATTGAATCATAATTATAAGGAGTGAATAAAATTTAATTAAACATAAAATATCATGAAAATAATAATATCCATCATATAACATGTTAACAGGTACTATATACACCTCATATAATAATATAGGTTCAAAATATGGTATCTATGTCAAAGAATGAAAATTGGGACAAAATTACTTTTCTGACTTGGTAAAATTTAAACCATAAACCCCATGTAAGAGAGATCATAAAATACAGATGTAAATACTGATATATTTAGTTATAAACATAAAAAATAAAATCTTGGGTAGTATATAAACCACACAAAAGAAATTAGTGGTGAATAAGGCATCGGTACTAAAGAAATAAAAGTGAGATGGGAAACCCCTTACTATATGAGTAAATTTTGAATCATGATCCCCATAAAATAATACCATCAATTTAAATATTAATATAATTAAACAAATTAAATTCATGATATATTATTACTTATGAATGTATATAAAACACATACAATAATTTGGTTGTGAATATATAATTTATCTCACGAATATAAGAAAGTGATATCAAATTCCCTTACAAATAGAGAAACATTTATTTTTGATATAACATGTAATAATGACTTATATACACTGAAAAATAATTATAATTTTTGAATATATCATATATCTCACAATATGTAAATGTGATATGTGAAAACCCTTACCTTGAGTCTTGAATTTCTTCATAAATGTTCAAACGTCCTCTTCATTGGGTAACTCTTCTTGGCTTCCCCCAGCGAGATCCCTTGGTTGGATTTATGCCAAAATGGATGATTCTAGGATGAAGGTAGGGAAGTTGTTAGTTGATTTTGATAAGGTTTTTCTGAATATAATGGATTCAAAGGTGTAATGATTGGGGGAGAGGAGGCTTTATATAAGTGGGGAAAATGAAACATGGGGTATTCTTGAAAATATCTGAGTTCCCCTAACATTTAACTTGTCCCCAAGTGGTTCTAAATAGACCATTATATATCCTTACAGTTTTCATGGTCAAAATATGTCAATTTAATTATTTTTATTCATGTTTTATGTCATATTTACAAATTATTTTATATGTTGTTCATTAATTAATCTCGTTTTACCTTCATAATTGTAATTAATATTAATTACTTTCAATAATATTCATGGAATTTTTTTAACTTATTAGACATTATAAATTATAGTGATTTCAAATATGTAATTAATTTATTCAAATTATAATCACATAAGTTTCATAAATTAATTTAAATGTACTCTAACAGATGGGATGAGAAGACTGGTTTTTAATGTAAAAATATTCAAATCATTGAAAAGTTTTTATTCACAATTTCAATTTGAAATTGGTTCCAAGGACAAATATTGGAATAATTGATGTATATTTGATCTAAATATTTTTTAAAACAAATATAATTTATAATTTATATATGTAAATAAATTACATTATAAAGAAGTTTCTAATCAAAATTCAATGTTTTTCACTAATTATCAAAAAATGAATCATCTTAGAAAAATTCAAAAAATTAACCCAAAGAGAATTTTCCTATTACTCATTCAAAAATAAATTTTATATTGTCAAATAAATATTAAAAAAGTTTCGAAATGTATATTTTAAATTGGTTCATCATTAAAATGTAGTAAAATTGTCTTTTGAAAATATACATCTTTTTATTCATATAATTGGATTTATTATTATCCTATGCCTATCAGATCTATTGTATACGTGTAAAAAATTTGATTTATTTTTTAATATAAATATTTTATTATGAAAACCCATAAAAAGTGGTATTTTAATTTATTAAGAATAATTTGAGTTTTTACCTAGAGGGAATGTTTTCTTAGAAAGGTAATTTATTTATTTTTAAGAACCATTCATTTACATTTATAAATAATTTATAATGGAAGGACTCATTTTGAATATAAATTTTTATATAAAATTTTCCCAAATTATTAAATATTACTCATAACTCCAATTCTAGTAGTTGGGTGGTAACTATAATAGTGTTTTAATAACATTATTAACAGTATATTATAGTATGGTAAAACGTGGCATTTTGGGTAACATAGTTATCCGAGGAAGTCAGAATTATGTATACCACAGTCCAAACATAGTGATGCATGTATCAAAATTTAATCTATGTTTTTCAATTAGTGTAATATTAAATTAGTTTTTTTCAAAGTCAGGACAAACATAGTTTATTCATATAACACAAGATATATTCAATGTTTCATGAAATAAAAATTACTATAATAAAAAATTTAAAAATCATAGGGTGTTAAAATTCCTACTAAAAACGATTTATTTATCACTTAATAATTAATCAATGATATAATATTAAATGATTTCATGTTCATGTAAGAATTTTTTTTAATATTTATCATTATTTGGATGGTGGGTCAAAAATATCCCTCTAATTAAATTTGTAATTTTTTATATCTCATGATATTAGGATGTGAAAAAAGGTGTTAGAACGTGTCCAAAAACTTATAGGGAATGAATTGTGTTAAAATGTACTCTATTTTTTGGGTCTATGGTTATCCTAGTACATGATTAAATAGATTTATTATGGGTTGACCTCAAAATATGTAACAATTTATGTTACTATTTTTACACCACTTTCTTTTGTAATATGTGTACCTACGACATGTTCTTATTAATTGAAACATGTTTCCAAACAAATATGACCCATGTCCTATGTTATGACTAATGAAATATATCATTATTTCGGGTTATATACCCTTTATGTTTTGGGTTTTATTTTTGTATTTAAGGTTCATATACATTGAATATGATCTCCTGGCCACATTTTCATTTAATTATCATTTAAATATTTTGATTGACATCTCTAATGTCTCAAACCAAATCTTGTTTCCATCAAAACCGGAACCTGACTTGGTCTGTGGAAATCCCCAAAGGATGTTCCCTTTCTCCACGGGCTGGAAAAAGTTTTTAGGTATCTGAAATATTGGTTTGGGAATAATTTATCTGAATTTATAATCATTTAACAACCAAATATAATCAATAACCTAAATCTGAAAATTATCAACCAAACAAGGCATAAATAAAATTCATAACTGAATACATTGTCTTAAACATGACACAATAGGTCCTAATATATATAAAAGTAGATGAAAAACATCCCAACACCACACAATAGGGGTTCTTCACCCATGAGTTGTCTCTACAACATCGCACCATGGTCGGAAACTAACAACCCAAACTGCCATCACCCAAGGACTTGCCTTTACATGTGTCAAACATGATCAATTATAATTACACCCAATGGTGTATGTAGGGTGTGATCCTATTCCCAATAATATAAAACCCAAATATTCCATATAGTAAGCAATAAAAGATTAAAACCATGAAAGCTTTAAAAAATAAGAAATGGTGATAATAATTTCTAAATAATAAAACTTTTAAAAGTAAACAATTTTCAAATGGAAACTTCAAAGAGTTTAAACCTTTTAAAAAAACTATAAGATACTAAATTTTCAAACCAAACATACCATAAGAAAATATTAAATATGAAAGATTCATTGTTCATTAATCATGGGAACATCCCTAGGAAATAGTAATATTCAGGCCTCACGTGCATCGTATCTCCGGGTAAAGTAACCATAACAAAATCCATTCTCATGCATGATCCACTGGTAGGCAATATACCCATAACCTACTGGTCCTCAATCGTCATCATTATAGTTTTTTTAGTGTTTTCAATGTCCATATTTCTAAGTGAAATAGGGATAAAACCACTTTGGATCACTAGCAAACTAGTACATATCTGCCCACCTAGATACCTGGGTTTCTCCCTTTTGTGCTAGAAAAATTCCACATGTTACCAAATTCCATTTTCATATAAAACACCATTTCAATTCACAGGCACTCAAAATAGTATCTACACATTCTTTCCCCAATTTATATAACCCAATAAACCAGTTAGAATTTCTATAAAACATTTTCAAGGAATATAACAAAACATTGCATATAAAATCCATCTAAAATTTCTATTTGAAAATCAAATGCACACCAATACTACCCAAAACCAGATTTGGTAGTAGAAAAACATTTAATAAAATCCCTTACATTAATTATAAAAAATCCCTATGTGTTAAAACATGGAACACTCATGTAAAACACCCATTTTAAAAAATGGCATTTAAAAATAAATAGTTTAAAAAATAGAACCAAAAATAATTTTTGAAGAAATCACAATGAAGGATTAGTATGAGAAAAATTTAAATCAATCATGGAAGGCTAATCTAGTAGTTCTTACACATTTAATCACCAACCAAGTGTGTATAAAAAACCAAATCCTTGGGAGAATATTTAACCACTACACCGCCGCACCACAAATGAGTTAAAAAACCTAAAACCTCAATATTATACCAATAAAAGTAGGATCATAACCTAGGTTCAAAGAATTAATTTCTGTATATTGGGATCTTCAAGAAAAATGGAAGAAACCCTAAAAAATGGGAAGAGGAAGGAAGGAATCTCACTTACTTGAGAGATCTTGAAGAAATCACCCCAAATATACCAATATGCGAATCTCTAAGAATCCAAAATTGATATGGAGGTTTGAATAAGGTTGATGGGGTCAAGTGGGAACTAAAACGTGGGGAAATATTTAAAAATTAAAGATTTCTGAAAGAAACAAATTATCTTTTCAATTCTGGATGATTTGGGAAATACTGAGTAGTTTTTCCCTACATCGCGATGAAAATGAGCTCCAAGAAGGTATAAACGAACATGGGGGCGTTCTTAGGGATTTTCGACTTGGGTGAGAGGTGTAAGCATAAAAAAATTAAAAAGAATAATATGTGAATGAAATAATATAAAAAATACAGGAAATGGGCTCACAGGTTGTCCCAAAGCCTGAATAAATCACCTCAATCCAACATAATTGTGGATTCGGAATGGATCCAAATGGATATGGTTGTTTTAATAGGCCAGGGGAGGACATGTGGGAAGTGGAATTGATGAAAATTTTTTAAAAAGGAAGGATTTATAAAAGAAACAATTTTTTTTAATCTGGAAAGGGGATCACAGTTTCCCCCAAATCATAAAAACCCACCGTTTCCTCTAAAAATGCATGGGAAACCCCCTAAACAAAGAAATAATATAAATTAAATGAAAAATAACATTAAAATAAGTCATGGATGTGATAATTCTCCCCACCATTAAATACTTTCTACCCTAAAAAGTAATCCTATGGCCTACTCAAAAAAAAGAATGGATACTCTTTCTCAACCCACAAAATTTTTCTCCCAAGTTTCATGGACATAATTCTTATGCTTCAAAAGGACCTGAACTAATGGAATATACTTTCCCCAAAGAACCTTATTTTGGGAGTCAAATATTCACATCGGCCACTCAAAAATGGAAAAATTCGGCTCTATATCTATCTTCTCTCAATTCCGCACATGGGATGGATCCAGGTTGTACTTATTTAGTTGAGAGACATAGAAGACGACATGGATATATGTCAAATAATAAGTAAAATCTAACATGTATTCCACCATGACAATCTTCTCAGTAATCTAAAAAGGCCTGACATATCTTGGTGTTATTTTTCCCTACTTTCCCAAGAGATGATGACCTAGATTAGGGGCTACTTTCAAGAATATGTGATCAACCACTAAAAACTCTAATTCTCAATGACTTTGACCATCATATGATTTCTAGAGAATGTGAGATGAAAATAAATTCTTTCTGAACTACTTGGCCTTATCAAATGATTCTTGAATAAGGCTCGGTCCCAATAGTGAAGTCTCACCTATCTCCACCCCACATAGGGGTGGGGGACCGACAAGGCTGATGATAGATCACCTCAAAAGGAGCCATTCAAATCAAGAATTGTTAACTATTATTAAAAGAAAATTTAACCAATCCCAAATGGCTATCCCAAGAACCACTAATGTTCAAGACACATGCATGGACCATATCCTCTAGTATCTGATTTTCCCAGTCTATTTGGCCATCAATTTAAGGATGGTATGTCATTGTCATTTTAATATGAAACCCCAAGGCCTTATGAAGGCCTTCCCAAAAATGAGAAGTGAAATGGGGGTCTCTATATGGGAAACTGGTGATGGCATACCACGAAGCCTTACCACCTCTTGAATATAAAAATGTCCCAAATCGTCCACTTTAGCTGTATCATTGATCAGAATGAAGTGGGAATATTTGGTCAAATGATAAATCACTACCCATATAGAATTCTTACCCCAAGGTGTACAATAAAATTGAATAATGAAGTCTATGGATACCTATTCCCACTTCCAATTCGAAATGTTTAATTGCTAGATCAAATCGGAGGGCCTTTGGTGCTCTACTTTCACCAGCTAACATTTGTAGAATCTAGACATGAATTCAGTTATGACTAGTCTCATACCTGGCCACCAGAACTTATAAAACACATCATAATACATCATGTTGGCACTAGGATGGACATCCCACTAATACTGGTGGTTATCTTGCATCACCACCTTCCACAAAGATGGTGGTACTAATGATTATCCCTTGAAGCATAGGATTCCCATAGGAGACAATAACCAATCAAAGGAGGTCTCTCCACCATCAGGAAACTACCTCAAACACTAACAAATCTCATCACTGGGCTATTCTCACTAAATATACTCTAAGAGAGAAGGAGACAAGAAAATTCTATCCATAAACATACCTCCACTGTGCTCCAGGGTCTCCACATGCATCTACGTAAAGAGCCCCAACAGAGTCCACTCATCACTGGAATTCATCAAGGCTAGAACTAGTACATTTCTTCTCAAATAATCCTCTACCACATTTCCCTTTCTCAGGGTATATACAATGTCAAATTTGATCCCCTATAAGTACTTTATATAGAATCACTACATTAGACTGATAACCTTCTGTGAGAAGATGTATGCTAGATTTTGTGATCAGACTAGACCACAAAATTCTACCGAAATAGGTAGTGATGCCACATCTTCAAATCATGAATCACATATACTAAATCCAAGTCATGGGTCAGAGAATTATTTTCATGTGGTTGGAGTTGGCAAGAACAAAATGCCACCACGTGGTCACCCTAAAAAAGAACACACCCAAGTCCCATACCTGAAGCATCACAATACACCACAAACCCCTTTCTAGCCTCTTAAAAAATCTGCACGAGGGCGGTAGTCAACAGCCGCTTCATCTCTTCAAAGGATTCCTGAAATTATGGGGACCATACAAACGTCACCCCTTTTCAGGTGACCACAGTCATGTGCAATTCATGATGATAGAAATCCTGAACAAACTGTCTATATTAACCTGCTAGGCTGAGGAAACACTTAATCAAAAACATTTTTTTCAGATCCTCCCATGGCATAACAGCATTGATCTTGTTAGGGTTCACTTAAACCCCCTTCTCTGAGATCACATGCCCCTAAAAAATCACCTCCCTAGTTCATAAAGGTAACTTTAGCAACAATTCCTTGTATTGGTACCCTCACAAGGTGCCCAGCACGATCCACAAATGATGTTTGTGTTCCTCCTTGGATACAAAGTAAACCAGGATTTCATCTACGAATACCACAACAAAAGAGTAAAGATACTAGTGGAATGCCTTATTCATGAGTTCTATAAAGACCGTTGTAATATTTGTCAATCCAAAGGACATGAACAACTACTCAAATTGGTCGTACCTACTTTAAAATATTGTCTTTGGAATATTTTCCTCTTTCTCCCTGAGTTAGTGGTAACCAGAACACAAGCCTATTTTAGAAAACACATTTTACCCATTCAGCTGATCTAAAAAGTCATATATTTAGGGGAAAGGATATTTTTTCATGATTGTTGCCTTGTTTATCATATGGTAATCAGTGCATAATCAGAGGGATCTATCACCCTTCTTTGAAAAAATTATAGGAGTGACCCAAGGAGAGATGCTCGGGTAGATGAATACTTTGGATTATAAATATTCCAGTTATATCTTTAATTCCACCAACTCAATGGGGGAAATACGATTCTATGAAAGAGATATTTGTTTTTTTCTCAGGGCCAAATCAATTGAGAACTCCACGTCTCGCTTGAAAGGAAATCCTAAAAAATAATTTGGGAATACCTCTTTAAACACATCCACTATATGTGGTTGTCCACCTTCAGAGCATGACCATCATCCTCCAGCACGAGTGATGATGACTATAAGAAATATTCCCCAACTTTGGGAGTGGAGGTCCGGTGTGACCCGACCGAGGATCCCAATCACCAATGAAAACCTGAAGACCCCCATATGGTGTCATGAAACTTACTGGTCACCTATATCAATCGATGTGCACTTAAAATTATATCATCCAATCCATGTTAAGGATAACGTCAAATAGATCCATATCTAACAGTAGAATGTCCTAATCCATCTCAACCCATAACATTGAAATCACACCCAACGGGAACCTGAGACCCTACTCCTTCTTATTTCCCAATGGAGTCACCAATTTAATCACAAAAGACAAAATATCGGTCGTAAAATTTAGTGTGTTCACAAATCAGGTAGAGATGAATGAAATAGAGGCACCGGTATCAAATATAATAGCTTCCATAAAAGATTCAATCAAAATAGTACCTCGAACTATCGACGGTCCCTCCTCTGATCCTACTGTCACCTGATCCACCGCATGAAGATGCCTAGCCTCTATCTAAGAATGAATGATAGCCTATGGATCTTCCCTAAACCCAATTTTCCCAAAAGATGATATGTCCCTCCTTCTATGATCACAAAACCAAGATCCCCCCATCCTCGACATCTTTGACTGAGCTGGCACTCCCCTGGAATCCACTGATCCTTCCCCACTCTTGATTGGATGTTCCATCATGAAAAAATGATGCATGTGTCTCATACTTACACACTAATAATAGGGCTTCATAGGATATGTGCATACTAGTTTAATGTACCCTGGTCTCCTGCACTGGTGGCACCCAACATAACAAGCATTATAAGCTACCGTAAAAAACTACCTAGAAGGTTGGTTGGAGTTGCCACCTCCTTTATTTCCCTGGTCCTCCCTTTTCTTTTTCTTCTCAAAAGTGCTTCCACTGCCCATTAAAAACACTATTCTAGAGAAACCATCCCCCCTATATGCTCAATCTCTATTATGAAAGCTCTATCAACCACTTCAGTATAGGTTTTCATCTTGAACAAGAATACATGGGAATAAATCTTTGGCCAAAACCCCCTCTCAAACTTCTGGGCCTTCATATTCTCAGTAGAGACCATTTCCAAAGCATACTATACCAAATCTGAAAAAAAGTTGGCATACTCCATCACTAAAATATCCCACTTAATAAGTTTCATAAACTCTAAATATTGAGACTATTCCAAAACATTAGGGAATTACTAGTCGTTGAAGATGACCTTGAAGTCCTTCCAGCTAATATGCTCGTGCTTCCCTGCTTAAATCACTGATTCCCACAACCTGCGACTCAAAACCTCTAACAGGAAAGAGGCACATTTCACCCCGACCTTCTATGGTGAGTCTAGTGACTTAAACATGTGCTCGATATTCTTGAGCCACTCTTTTACTTTATGGGGTTTTGTGCTACCTAGGAATGGAGGAGGCATATTCTTTAGGAAATCATGTGCCTTTTCTTTTCTAAGATTAGACTCCTCTTCCCTAGGTGGAGGAGGAGCAGCTGACACTCCTTGTCTTTTGGCTTGGACATCCCTGACCACATCTTCTACCATCCTTTGATCAATCAGTGAAGGAGAACTCTCTCTTGCATCCTCTCATGGGTGCATTATATCTTTATGGGGAGGCATGTTACTACACAAGGAAAAATTCAAAAAATAAATAATCAATAAAAAAATAATGAAAAATTTCATCAATTACATAAAATATATATAATTCGAACACATCACAATAATTAATTAAACAACAACTACACTCCCACCCGATGTATATGTGCAGTTTACATCCGGCACGTCCCACCAGGAAGAGAAGTCAAACAAAAAATCCAAACATCCATTGGAGACTCAAGGTTTTTCATGAGGGGTACTAGCTAGGAACCCTACTCATGAAAAAAACTCTGATCCCCAATAGTCCTAGATCCTGTCTGACTAGACTCATACCAAAATAATAATATTACTCAAAAAGATAAACCTCCTCTCATACCATTTACCACGAACCGAATCTGGTCACCATCAAGACTGGAACCCGACCAAGTCTATGGAAAGTCTTGAAGCTCATTCCCTATCCCCACAGGCTCAAAAAAGTACCTGAGTATCTTAAATATTGGTTTCATAATGATTTACCTGAGTTTAAAATCAATTAACAACCAAATACAATCAATAAACTAAATCTGAAAATTACCAAAAAAAAATAATTAAATAAAATTCATAACTAAATACATGGTCGTAAACATGAAAAAAGAGGGCTAAATATATATAAAAGTAGTATAAAAACAACCCCAAGACACACCACATGAAAAGGGGTCATCACCCACAAGAAGTCCCGACAACACCACACCATAGAAGGAAACTAACAGCTCGAACCGCCATCACCAAAGGCCTTGCCTTTACCGGAGTCAAACATGATCAAGTCTACTTACACCCAATGGTGAAAGTAGGGTGTGAAACTGAGACCAATAATATACCAAAAAATATTTCATATAGTAAGCAATACAAGATTAAAATCATGCATGTTTTAATAAACATGAATTTCTGGTAATAATTTCTAAAGAATGAAACTTTTAAAAGTAAACAGTTTTCAAAAGGAAATTTCAAAGAGTGATCCCATTTCAATAAAACATGTAATATATTGAATTTTCCAACAAAAAACACCATAATCCAATGATTAATATGAAATATTCAAGGAGCACTAATCTTCAGAACATCTCTAGGAACTAGTTAGTTTCGGGGCCCATGTACCTCATATCACGGTGTAAAGTAACCATTAAAATATCTATTCTCGTGCACAAGCCACTAGTAGGGAACATACCCATAACCTAGTGGCCCCAAGTAATCATCATTATAGTATTTATAGTGTTGTCAATGTCCAATTTTCTAAGTGAAATAGTGGAAAACCCAATACAGATCACTAACATACTAGTTCACGTTCGGCCACCTAGATACCTGGGTCTCCCCCATTTTTACTCAATCAATTTTCACATGTTACCAAATTAAATTTTCATATAAAACACCATTTATAGTCAGACACACTCAAAATAGTAGCTACACATGCTTTTAGCAATTTATATAACTCAATAAACCATTTATTATTTCCATAAAACATTTTCAAGGAATATAACCAAATATTGCATTTAAAATCCATCTAAAACCCTCTTTGAAAACCAAATGCACACCAATAATACCCAAAACCATAATTGGAAGTAGAAAAATATTTTCATAATACCCTTCCATAAATTATAAAACAACCCCAAGTGGTACAACATGGAAGTAAAATGTAAAACACACATTTCCACAAAAAATGGCATTTAAAAAACAATTGTTTAACAAATGACACCAAACAATTTTCGCAACAATAACAATGAAAGAGGAATATTCTAAAAATAGAAATCAAGAAATTATAAATTATCTAGTACTTCATACACATGGAATCACATAGTGAGTGTGTCAAAAAACTGTAAATCCTTCTGTGAAAGTTCAACCGCACCACCGTCGTGCTATAAGGGATTTAAAATGAACCTAAAAACACAATATTAGACCAAGAAACCCAAGATAAAACCCTCAGTTCAAATCCCTACTCGTTGGACATTAGGAAATTCAATAAAAATGGAGGAAACCCTAATTAAATGGTAAGAGGAAGGAAGGAAACCCACTTACTTGAGAAATATTGAAGAAATCTCCCCAAATTCATCAATATGTGAATCTCCAAGAAGCCAAAAATGATATAGAGGTTTGAATAAAGATGATGATGTCAATTTGGAACTGAAATGGGGATAAATAGTAATAAATGAAAGAGTTCTGAAATAAAAAATTACCTTTTCACGTCTGGATTATTTGAGAAAGCCTGAGAAATTTTTCCCTACTCCACGATAAAGATGAGCTCCAAATAGTTAGAAATGAACATGGAAGAATTCCAACTGCTCTTGGTCTTGGGTGAGAAGTAGAATCACTGTAAAAAATAAAAAATGAGACAAGAAAGAAATAATTTTCTTAATAGGAAATGGGATCACAGGTTGGTCAAATTCCTAAATAAATCACCCAAATCCACCACGATTGTGGATTCTTGAGTTGTATAAATAGATTTGGTGGTTCGAATAGGTCAGGGGAGGCCAAGTGGGATGTGGAATGGGTGAAAATGATTAAAAAAGAAGTAATTATAAAAGAAACTATTTTTTTTGAAATCAGGAAATGGGCTAATGTGTTTGGGCCGAATCGAGAAAACCCACCATTTCATCCAAAAATTCTTGGGAAACCCCTTAAAAAATGAAAGAATATAAATTACATTAAAATACCTTCAAAATAAGTCATGGATGAGACATATTATCTTCACACATTAATGAGAATCTATGTTAACCATTTTTTTATGTTTCAATTTCAACATGTTATGATAAATATTATTGTGTATTATATGTCTATAACAGTATATGGTTATCATAATATTTTTGGGATTTGTTGGAGAATGGTTATAATATAATTTGATCTTGTATTTAATCTATAAAAAACTGTAGATTTTAGGGTTTATTTTAAATTGAGATGTAAGGGTTTGAATTTTCCCAAACCTTCCATTATAAATTTCCCATTCCTTAGTGTAATTAGAAGTTATTTTTTTTAATTTATATGTTTCTAAAATTTAAAACATAAAATTATCAATTTTATTCAATACCAATACACATAAATCACATTATATATAAATGTGTATTTAGTTACCTATAAGTAGGAAAATCAAACATGAAAAAGGTATATCATTTTGATGTACAGTATGTTAATACATATATATATATATATCATGTAATGGTAGACCTTATTTGAGGGTCCTTGTATCCTTGTTAGTTGAATAAATGTAATCCCTACAACATGTAAGTTTATAGCTCATATGAGGGTCCTTATGTCTGACAAAGCTATATAAATGTATACCAAACTTCAAGTTATAAAAGATCTCGTATCAGGGTCCTCTCATTGATGGTAGCACTATAAAGGTAAACTCAGATTCATGTATGTGTAATGATCAAAGGATGATCATCACATCATCTTCAGTTTTAAATAGATCATGTTCGTAGGGTTTTTTAACTAATATATGAATGGATGATTAATCACCAGAGGACAATTTTATACAAAAAAATTTAACATTAAAAATATATACAGACTATTATTTTTCAATCCACTAAAAGGATGTTTTTCATAATCACTTATGCATGATTAAAATAAAATAACAATGAAGATGGGTATTTTAAAAGGTTTGTAACTTTCCCCAAAACCATACACCATGTTTTGGTTGTTTACTCTGACCAAAATGCATTCTTCACACAATTCACATACTATTACACTCATATAAAGTAATTATATATATGCATTTTGTATATAAATAGTCACACCAAACTCTTTATCTTCACACATCCTATATACCAAAAATTTGTTAATAATGTGAATGTACTTCTTGAGAGTTCAATTGTTTCAAAACCTATTGATATATATATATATATATATTCCTTAGTGATCCTTCATGAGTATTCAAGAATATATTTTTCACTTCATAAAAATCTAGATGTAGATCTAATTATCGATATCATACTCAGATTAACTCACTAAATTCTCAAAACTAAATAGATGTAGATGATATATTCTATGATTTGAGATTCATGTTCTCATTATCTAAAACTAAAATTATATATTGTTTCATAAACTCTCTCATTATATTTCACTCTCTTTGCAGCTATAATTTTTTTTCGGAAAAACTGAATTCTAGATTTATATTAATTTAAGTAGTCCATTTTCCATATCAATGTTATTTAATATTCTAAATAGAATCATATATCGTGATCCTCCAAATTTCAAGAATTGGTTAGGTTTGAAAATATGGACCATGATATCCCTAATATTATATACATTGATTAATTGTATTCCTTATAATGAATAATTACACTTACCTTCATCTATAATTCAATAAAATATATCCTCCACTATAATGACCCTATCCATAATAGATCAGTGTTAGTGGTTATATTATTACATTTATATAAGATATATGTTATGGCCTCCCAAAGATCTGGAAAGTTTAATATTATTTCTAAAAGATATAAAAAAATAAATTCATATTAAAATTGAAAACATTAATTAAAAAATGTGTTTTCTTTGATAATTCCATATTACACATTATAATATCCATTCATATCAATCACAGAACACTTCCTAGGGTCCTACAGAAAAATAAAATATAATAAATGGGCATGATCATATTCCCAATAAATGTATGTTTACAGTGTAAAATACCATAAAAATAATAATAATCAATATGGAAAGGTAAATAACTAGATCACATGCTATTTAAACAATAACATGAGTATAATATGGCTGGAATAAATAATTATAACGACCCATACTTTACATACATTGTTAATACTTCGAAATTGAAGCACACTTATTACAACATATGACAAAACCACAAAGGACCGTATAGGTATAGTGTCTTTAGAAACTGGGAAACATAAACAACTGGTTCATAAATCTTCTACAGTGTCTCCCATTTATTTCATCATATCTAGGGTCCCTTTTAGCATATTCTACTTAATATCCATCTTCCTGACCTGGGGAAAAGAAAACATAAAAGGGTGAGCTCAAATGCTCAGCAAGGGCAAATAAAGAAAATAAAAATCATGTCATATCTTTATGAAAATCAAAACCTGAAAAAGAGATCATAATATCTTAACATGGAATAAATCATAGAAGTGAAAATGAGATCCCCATAATCATAACATAAAACTTGAAACTTTGTGGCATGCACACATAATCATGGAAAATCATTTCTTGTTAGTCATGACTCATTGCCAAGACTATCTTAGTGGACAAAGTCCCTTTCTGAACCGAGTTCACTCCTCGTTTCAGTCCTGTTTCACTGAACCGAAATAACCTTCCGTTCCAGCCATGTCTATCTCATGAGATATAAAATCTTTACCCAATGCATTGGAGGGAGATATAGGTCCCACCCATCTTATAATTAATCCTTTCTTATGTGTGCTACATAATCATAAACCATACATCATAGCGTAACCCATGTAATAAAAATGGGATTCTTAAACAACATGACATCATAAATCAATTCATATAAGGTAAAGGAATTCATAAAAATATTTCCATCACAACATAATCAAATCCATGTAATAATAGGCATAAAAACAGAACCCTTTATTATCTTAGATGGAAAATAATTTTGATAAAACACTTGAACTCCATTCTTGAGGAAAATATCCTTTCTTTTTCAAAAACATTTTTCCTTTCTTAACATGTCATAAAACTTTAAACTAAAAGAAGTTGATTAAAAATAAACTTGAAAACATGTAAAGGAAGCTTCTTGGAAATAATGTTTTAAAAATCCATTCATGCTGTATAAGTTAAAAAAACATTCTTCATACTTTTGTCGGAAAAGTCAAAAAGTACCTCGTACGGAAAAACGACAAAAGATTCCTTTTATATTCTTTACTAAAAACTCACCTAAGGGTAAAATTAGATTTAAAATATTGCAAGTGGATGGAAACAGTATTACATATTGAGGGAACATGGATGTGGATGATAAAATACACCCCAGTAAATACTTACGAATAAACAATCTCGGATAAAAATGAGATTGTGATATTTCCCTTACCTTAGGTCCGATTTGCTTTGTTCGTGTCCGAAGCTCCTGTATAATGGTTTAAATAATGTTATTGACTTATTCCAGAATCATACATACTGATATGATATCATATATGGTCATATTATTAGCTTCTTGTTAGTAATATTTCATTGTTACTTGTTACTCGGGTCTTTATAACTTTTTGTTCTTATGCGTGTTTTGTCGAATAAATTCTTATTCTTATCTTTAGGTTATAGATAATTCATTTCCAGAATGGTATTAGTGTAGTATATACCATATTCATTCATTCAATTCATTTATATAATCATTATGAAATGAAGATCATGTAGAACGATTCGCATCACATCGTGGAGACGGTATTCCGTACGTACGCACGAGTGATGATATCGTTCCTATGATCGTGGAATTGTATTGGAGTATATATATATATTATTTCAGTATCAATATTACTTCATAATAATCATATATAGTTACTCATTACACCATTATACCCATCCTTGTAAGGTGATGGTGGAAAATAGATTACACCACGGCGTGGAGACGGTATTCCGTACGTACGCACGCGCGGTGATTTCATTTTTCCGTAGGATGGATAGAAGGTGAATTAGGGTTGTTTCATATTTATAATAACATATCAGTATGTAAGTAATACTGATGTTATTACTTTATCATGAAACAACTAAAGAATAAGAAGTTGAAGAAGAAAGAAATTGAAAAGATCGGTAATGGATATTACCTCTTCTTTGGAACGCCTCTTTGAATCCCCCACTTAAGGAACTAAGATTGGTCTTTGGAGAAGACCAGGACCTCTAGGATTATTCTAGGGAAGTGGAGAGGAGAAAATGTCAGGGGTTGGCCGAGCTTGAGTGCTCAAATTGGTGTGAGGAGGAGGGGGAGGAGGTGCCCTTTTATAAGGGAGGAGAGGGGCACCTTAGGAATGTCTCAAAATATTATTTTATATTAAAGTCAAAATAGGTTTATAATGGTTCCAAAGGGTCTTATTTCGAAGCTAAAGTGGGGAAGGGTCGAAATCCTATCAACCAATAGGACTTAGACAAGTTTAGGGTATTATTTTAACCTTATCAATTAGATTTAACTCTAAGTTAATTAATTTAACTTTTACCGTGTCTTTTTGTTTTCTTTCACTATATGGTTAATACACTTACTATAACATGCCAAACGAACCCCAAATTGTTTATTATTAATATATATATCCTTATCTAATTCATTTGGCCGAATCTTAGATTTTTAGGAATAAAATAACAATTAGTAATATAATATTTGATTTAAAAACTATTTTGTGTCAATTTTGACACTATTTGATATATGATTTTTGTTAAAGTCATAACAGAATTATATGTTCGAACCAAGTTGATTAAATCAACATTAATATATCATAGTAACCTAGAAAATTATTGGAATTCATAAAAAGTCTTAAATTACATTTATTTTGGTATTTATATTATCAATTTTGTCAATATTTCATTAATAAGATAATTACTGCATCATCTTTGTGTCATAAATAAATTAAATTATTTGATGTCTAAAAATTACAAATAAAATATCATCATGTAGGAAATCTTTTTAGCTTTCTAATTAATATTTACAATTGAATTTATCTTATGTATAACCCCATATTAAAAATGATTTACTTATTAAACTTTGATTTTAACTATTTTAACCCTTCTTTAAATAAATTAATAATAAGTGTCCTAATCTAATCCAAGTGGGCCTAAATGGTCATATTTTATTCCTAAGTTTGTTTTTGGTCGAATTACACTTGTCCAATAGAATTAGGACATGTGTTAGGGTAATAGTAATATCATATTTACCCTTAGTTACCCTATTTACTATTAACCGCGGTAAAAAAAATAAAAAGTTACTATTCACCAAAAAAATTATTTTTATCTCATTGAACCACATTTTAGTCCTTGATATTAACCGTGTCTCTCAGATTTTCGAAATTCCATTCACAGAAGCGGTAAAATTAAGTTTTATTCAAAATTCAGTTTTTTAACCTACCACTTAGTGGTTTCACTATTCATCAAAAATTGAAAGTTTTCAGAAAAATACCAAAATTTCACCCTAGGCTAATTTCGATATTCTGAGTCCAAAAATGAAGTCCATTTTCAAAAATAAAATTTATAAAATTTCAAAAAGTGGTTATTACTATTCATAATGGCTAGTTTTAATAGTATATTGTTGTTTAGTGTAACTCGGTATTGCGTACGACGCAAGCTATCGAGGAAGGTCGCGATTGCGTGTAAAGAAATCCAAGCAAGTGTTGTGTAGAAAAATATTCCTTTGATGATTTATATAACATAAAAGTCTCGGGTGTTACATTCTACCCCCCTTAAAAAGAATTTCGCCCTCGAAATTCGTCACTTTGTAACAAACAGATGAGGATACTTCTCCTTCATCATATCCTCAAGCTCCCATGTATCTTCTTCAAGTTGGTGGTTCCTCCATAAAACTTTCACCAAGCGAGTGGTCTTGTTTCGTAGGACTTTTTCACTACGATCCAGAATCTCTATCGGCTGTTCTTTATAAGAAAGATCTTGCTCCAACGGTACAACTTCTGAGCTGAGTACATGTGAAGGATCTGGTATGTACTTTCTCAGGAGAGATACATGGAACACATCGTGAACTTGAGAGAGATTTGGTGGAAGCGCTAATCGGTAAGCTACCTTTCCAACACGATCCATTATTTCGAAAGGACCGATATATCTAGGGCTCAACTTCCCCTTCTTTCCAAATCACATAACCCTCTTCCAGGGAGATATTCGTAAGAACACTTTATCGCCCACTTCAAACTCTAGGTCTTTTCTTCGGTTGTCGGCATAACTTTTCTGTCGACTCTGAGCTGCTCTTATGTGTTGTTGAATAGATCTGACCTTTTCTGCCATTTCATCAACGAGATTAGGTCCTAATAGCTTTCTTTCCCCAACTTCATCCCAGCATGTTGGAGTCCTGCATTTCTTTCCATAGAGAGCTTCATAAGGAGCCATCTGAATACTGGAGTGAAAGCTATTATTATAAGAAAATTCCACCAAAGGTAGGTGTTGATCCTAACCTCCTTTGAAATCCATAGAGCAAGCTCTCAACATATCTTCTAGGGTTTGAATTGTTCTCTCAGACTGACCGTCTGTCTGGGGATGATAAGCAGTGCTGAAACTCAACTCTGTATCCAGTGTATGCTGAAGACTTCGCCAGAACTTCGAGGTAAATCTCGGATCCCGATCAGATATAATAGAAAGTGGTACTCCATGCAATCTTACCACTTCCTTTACATATATCCTGGCAAGCTGATCTAGAGAGAAATCCTCTCTAATAGCAATGAAGTGTGCAGACTTTGTAAGACGATCAACTATGACCCAGATAGCATTATTGCCTTTGGATGTTTTAGGAAGTCCTGTGACAAAGTCCATAGTGATGTTTTCCCATTTCCATTCGGGTATGGGTAATGGTTGTAACATCCCCTTAGACTTCTGTCTCTCAGCTTTAACTTGTTGACAAACCAAGCATCGAGAGACATATTCAGCAACATCTCTTTTCATGCCATCCCACCAGAAGTACTCTTTCAGGTCCCTATACATCTTCGTGACTCCAGGATGAATAGAGAATGACGAACTATGAGCCTCATCCAGCAGCTCATTCTTTAATTCGGGGATGGGAGGAACGCAAACCCAATTCCTGAACTTTATTATCCCATCACAATCAAGGTTGATTTCAGGAACATTGCTCACCTTCTTTTGTAAATCGACATCTTCTTTCTGTGCCTCTTTAATCTTCACATGTATAAATGGTTGAACATTCATTTGAGAAAGATAAGATTTTCCCCCTTCCATTATAATTCCAAGATCCATCCTTTGTAAATCCATAAATATTGGATCTTTTGTGATCCTCATCATGGATAAACTAGCATGGTCTTGTCAACTTAATGCATCTGCCACCTTGTTTGCTTTCCCAGGGTGGTAATGGATTGAGCAGTCATAATCCTTAATCAGCTCCAACCATCTTCTTTGACGCATATTCAACTCCTTTTGTGTGAAAATATACTTTAAACTTTTATGATCAGTATAAATATCACACCTTTCACCATAAAGGTAATGCCTCCAAATCTTTAATGCAAAGATTACCGCAGCCAACTCCAAATCATGTGTTGGGTTATTTTGCTCATTGATTTTCAACTGTCGTGAGGCATAAGCTATCACCATATCATTTTGCATAAGAACACACCACAATCCCTTCTTGGATGCATCACTTTAGATCACAAACCTTTCTCCACTACAAGGCAGTGTGAGCACAGGTGCACTGGATAACCTTCTTTTCAACTCCTTGAAATTCTCTTCACATTCCTCTGTCCAGACAAACTTAACTCCTTTCCGAGTCAACTTGGTGAGTGGATTAGATAATCATGAAAAATATTTTACAAAACGTCGATAATAACCAGCCAAACCAAGAAAACTTCGGATCTCAGTTACTGTTGTTGGTCTTGACCATCTTTCGATAACCTCTGTTTTTGCTGGATCCACAGATATCCCCTCTTTTGAGATTATATGACCCAAAAATGCAACTTTTTGAAGCCAAAATTCACACTTGGTAAATTTGGCATAAAGATTCTCTTTTCTCAGGGTCTTCAATATAATTCTCAAGTGATCTTCATGCTCTTCCTTGCTCTTTGAATAGACAAGAATATCGTCTATAAAGACTACCACAAATTGATCAAGATAGTCTCTAAAGACTCTATTCATTAGATCCATGAAGATAGCAGGGGCATTAGTAAGACCAAATGGCATCACTATAAATTCATAGTGTCCATACCTTGTACGGAAAGCCGTCTTTGGTATATCCTCCCTTTTGACCCTTAATTGATGATACCCTGAACGAAGATCAATCTTGGAAAAGTATTGAGCTCCGCGTAGTTGGTCAAATAAGTCATCAATGCGTGGGAGAGGATATTTGTTCTTGATAGTGATCTTGTTAAGTTCTCGATAATCAATGCAGAGTCTCATTGATCCATCTTTCTTCTTAACAAATAGAATAGGTGCTCCCCAAGGTGACGCACTAGGGCGTATGAATCCCTTATCAAGATTCTCTTGGAGTTGCTTCTTCAATTCCTGCAACTCAATCGGGGCCATTCTATAAGGTGTCTTTGAAATAGGCAAAGCACCCGGTACGAGTTCTATTGAAAACTCAACTTCACGATTTGGTGGAAGACCCGGTAATTCCTCCAGAAAGACATCATCAAACTCCCGTACAATGGGCATATTCTTAATCGTGAGTTTCTCACCAACTATTTGAGATAAATAACCTTCATTTAGTGGAATCAATACCCATAAGATGGAAGAAATTTCCACTGGAAGGTTATGTTCATCCTTGCATTGATAGACGATCGTAGGTTGATCTGGAATATGAAATGTGACTTCCCTTCTTTGGCAATTGATATGAGCTCCATGTAGAGAAAGCCAATCCATGCCAAGAATCACATAAAATTCCACTAAAGGAAGGATCACAAGATTTTCAGGAAGCACTTTCCCACAAACTTCGATCGGAGAAGAATTATAAACTTCTGATGCGACTGTTGTGTCATTAGGTGTTGTCACAGCTAACTCAACATCTAATTGTTGAGGTAATACGGTGATACCCTTAGAAAATTCTTTAGAAATAAAAGAGTGGGTGGATCCAGAATCGAATAAAACATTTGCTACTTTAGAGTGGATGGTAAGTGTACCTTTCACCACATCGTTATCGTACTCCACATCGCTGATAGAAATTGCATGTGACTTTCCTTTGTCTTTAGCCTTAAGAGTTTGTTGACGTCGACCATCATCATCAACCCTTGGATTTGGGCATTGATTGGCATAATGCCCCATCTCCTTGCACTTGAAACATTGAAGTGTAGTAGGTTCATTCTGTGTATCCCTTCCTTTGTTTGCATCATTAGACATCTTCTTCCCATTATCACGGCATTCAAATGCCCAATGACCTTCCTTTCCACATTTAAAACATTTACTTGTCCCTTTAAGACAACTCCCTCCATGTTTCTTTCCACACTTTGAGCATAAGGGAAAGTTCATCTTCTTTTCCGTGTGCTCTTTAGATTTTTCTTTGAATTCCATCTTCCTCTTCTTATCAAACCCATGTGACTGATGGGTTACTCCAATCTCCATCTCTACTTTGAGAGCACATCGAACGATTTCCTCGTAGCTATTGAAGTCCCTTATGGCAAACGCCCTTCGAAGACTTGGTTTTAAGCCACTAAAGAATCGATCGATCTTACTCTCAGGTTGGATAATAATACCAGAAGCGTACCTTGCAAGTCTTGTAAAATTTGCTTCATAGGTACTAACAGATTCATCATCCCTTTGCTTCAGTTCAAGGAACTCTTTCTCCATATTTTTTCGGAGAATACGAGGGAAGTACTTATTGAAAAATAAGTTCTTGAACTCGTCCCATTCCATAGACTCAATTTCATCCCTTTGCCTCGTATTCTTAACAAGATTCAACCATTGATCCGCATCTCCTTCCAAACGATACACTGCTAGGATGACTTTATCATGCTCAGAACATTGAAGAACTGAAAATATCTTTTCAGTAGTACTAATCCATTGTTCAGCAACTAATGGATCAGTAGACCCGCTGAAAGAAGGTGGACGCTGCCTCATGAAGGATTCAACAGAATGTTGCTCCCTCCTTTGCTCGTTTGGAAATCCTGCCTGATTCATAGCTTGAGAAAGTTGTGTGAGCATGGCTACAAGATTTTGCATTCCAGCTCCCATATTGTTTGGTTGCTCAGGGGGACAATCATTGCATTGCCCATCGCATTCCGCATTAACACGGTTCCTTCGGGTTCCAGCCATTGACTAAAACCAAGAAGAATAGTGTGAGCAACACTAATTATAATAGGAAACCACATAATTCAAGAATAAAATTTTCATGCTTATGGTCTTATCCTAGGTTATTCATGGCCATTTCTAAGATTGTGTTCTATGCTTAGACTTATCCTTAGGGTTCTTACTAAGGCTTTCACATCCTAGTTTCCAAAGGTTGACTATACCTTTCCTCTGATACCAACTATAACGACCCATACTTTACATACATTGTTAATACTTCGAAATTGAAGCACACTTATTACAACATAGGACAAAACCACAAAGGACCGTATAGGTATAGTGTCTTTAGAAACTGGGAAACATAAACAACTGGTTCATAAATCTTCTACAGTGTCTCCCATTTATTTCATCATATCTAGGGTCCCTTTTAGCATATTCTACTTAATATCCATCTTCCTGACCTGGGGAAAAGAAAACATAAAAGGGTGAGCTCAAATGCTCAGCAAGGGCAAATAAAGGAAATAAAAATCATGTCATATCTTTATGAAAATCAAAACCTGCAAAAGAGATCATAATATCTTAACATGGAATAAATCATAGAAGTGAAAATGAGATCCCCATAATCATAACATAAAACTTGAAACTTTGTGGCATGCACACATAATCATGGAAAATCATTTCTTGTTAGTCATGACTCATTTCCAAGACTATCTTAGTGGACAAAGTCCCTTTCTGAACCGAGTTCACTTTTCGTTTCAGTCCTGTTTCACTGAACCGAAATAACCTTCCGTTCCAGCCATGTCTATCTCATGAGATATAAAATCTTTACCCAATGCATTGGAGGGAGATATAGGTCCCACCCATCTTATAATTAATCCTTTCTTATGTGTGCCACATAATCATAAACCATACATCATAGCGTAACCCATGTAATAAAAATGGGATTCTTAAACAACATGACATCATAAAACAATTCATATAAGGTAATGGAATTCATAAAAATATTTCCATCACAACATAATCAAATCCATGTAATAATAGGGATAAAAACAGAACCCTTTATTATCTTAGATGGAAAATAATTTTGATAAAACACTTGAACTCCATTCTTGAGGAAAATATCCTTTCGTTTTCAAAAACATTTTTCCTTTCTTAACATGTCATAAAACTTTAAACTAAAAGAAGTTGATTAAAAATAAACTTGAAAACTTGTAAAGGAAGCTTCTTGGAAATAATGTTTTAAAAATCCATTCATGCCGTATAAGTTAAAAAAACATTCTTCATACTTTTGTCGGAAAAGTCAAAAAGTACCTCGTACGGAAAAACGACAAAAGATTCCTTTTATATTCTTTACTAAAAACACACCTAAGGGTAAAATTGGATTTAAACTATTGCAAGTGTATGGAAACAATATTACATATTTAGGGAACATGGATGTGGATGATAAAATACACCCTAGTAAATACTTACGAATAAACAATCTCGGATAAAAATGAGATTGTGATATTTCCCTTACCTTAGGTCCGATTTTCTTTGTTCGTGTCCGAAGCTCCTGTATAATGGTTTAAATAATGTTATTGACTTATTCCAGAATCATACATATTGATATGATATCATATATGGTCATATTATTAGCTTCTTGTTAGTAATATTTCATTGTTACTTGTTACTCGGGTCTTTATAACTTTTTGTTCTTATGCGTGTTTTGTCGAATAAATTCTTATTCTTATCTTTAGGTTATAGATAATTCATTTCCAGAATGGTATTAGTGTAGTATATACCATATTCATTCATTCAATTCATTTATATAATCATTATGAAATGAAGATCATGTAGAACGAGTCGCATCACATCGTGGAGACGGTATTCCGTACGTACGCACGAGTGATGATATCGTTCCTATGATCGTGGAATTGTATTGGAGTATATATATATATTATTTCAGTATCAATATTACTTCATAATAATCATATATAGTTACTCATTACACCATTATACCCATCCTTGTAAGGTGATGGTGGAAAATAGATTACACCACGGCGTGGAGACGGTATTCCGTACGTACGCACGCGCGGTGATTTCATTTTTCCGTAGGATGGATAGAAGGTGAATTAGGGTTGTTTCATATTTATAATAACATATCAGTATGTAAGTAATACTTATGTTATTACTTTATCATGAAACAACTAAATAATAAGAAGTTGAAGAAGAATGAAATTGAAAAGATCGGTAATGGATATTACCTCTTCTTTGGAACGCCTCTTTGAATCCCCCACTTAAGGAACTAATATTGGTCTTTGGAGAAGACCAGGACCTCTAGGATTATTCTAGGGAAGTGGAGAGGAGAAAATGGCAGGGGTTGGCCGAGCTTGAGTGCTCAAATTGGTGTGAGGAGGAGGGGGAGGAGGTGCCCTTTTATAAGGGAGGAGAGGGGCACCTTAGGAATATCTCAAAATATTATTTTATATTAAAGTCAAAATCGGTTTATAATGGTTCCAAAGGGTCTTATTTCGAAGCTAAAGTGGGGAAGGGTCGAAATCCTATCAACCAATAGGACTTAGACAAGTTTAGAGTATTATTTTAACCTTATCAATTAGATTTAACTCTAAGTTAATTAATTTAACTTTTACCGTGTCTTTTTGTTTTCTTTCACTATATGGTTAATAAACTTACTATAACATGCCAAACGAACCCCAAATTGTTTATTATTAATATATATATCCTTATCTAAGTCATTTGGCCGAATCTTAGATTTTTAGGAATAAAATAACAATTAGTAATATAATATTTGATTTAAAAACTATTTTGTGTCAATTTTGACACTATTTGATATATGATTTTTGTGAAAGTCATAACAGAATTATATGTTCGAACCAAGTTGATTAAATCAACATTAATATATCATAGTAACCTAGAAAATTAGTGGAATTCATAAAAAGTCTTAAATTACATTTATTTTGGTATTTATATTATCAATTTTGTCAATATTTCATTAATAAGATAATTACTGCATCATCTTTGTGTCATAAATAAATTAAATTATTTGATGTCTAAAAATTACAAATAAAATATCATCATGTAGGAAATCTTTTTAGATTTCTAATGAATATTTACAATTGAATTTATATTATGTATAACCCCATATTAAAAATGATTTACTTATTAAACTTTGATTTTAACTATTTTAACCCTTCTTTAAATAAATTAATAATAAGTGTCCTAATCTAATCCAAGTGGGCCTAAATGGTCATATTTTATTCCTAAGTTTGTTTTTGGTCGAATTACACTTGTCCAATAGAATTAGGACATGTGTTAGGGTAATAGGAATATCATATTTACCCTTAGTTACCCTATTTACTATTAACCGCGGTAAAAAAAATAAAAAGTTACTATTCACCAAAAAAATTATTTTCTTCTCATTGAACCACATTTTAGTCCTTGATATTAACCATGTCTCTCGGATTTTCGAAATTCCATTCACAGAAGCGGTAAAATTAAGTTTTATTCAAAATTCAGTTTTTTAACCTACCACTTAGTGGTTTCACTATTCATCAAAAATTGAAAGTTTTCAGAAAAATACCAAAATTTCACCCTAGGCTAATTTCGATATTCTGAGTCCAAAAATGAAGTCCATTTTCAAAAATAAAATTTATAAAATTTCAAAAAGTGGTTATTACTATTCATAGCGGCTAGTTTTAATAGTATATTGTTGTTTAGTGAAACTCGGTATTGCGTACGACGCAAGCTATCGTGGAAGGTCGCGATTGCGTGTAAAGAAAGCCAAGCAAGTGTTGTGTAGAAAAATATTCCTTTGATGATTTATATAACATAAAAGTCTCGGGTGTTACAATAATGATAAAATAAATAAGTATGAAAAATCACACGATCCTGAAACATATCCATTGATATTTTAAAATAATTAATAATCACATTGAAATCAATTACTGGTCTTATATTTAAGGAATTTATAATTTTGGAAATTTAAAAATACTATAAATACCTTTCACTTGGTAGTTTAAAATGATGGGTAAAAACCCATTTAATTTGTCTCATTGATCGATCTCATGATATATGTTGATTCATTGGGAGGTTATTTAATTCAAGGCCCACCCAAAAAAAATATGTCCAATGAATTTATCATATTAATGGGGTGGATCATAATCATCACATACATTTTTATTAAGGAACTAATATAAGAAATATTAATATGTACCCAAGTCGACAAACAGAAGCAAAAACCGTTTTGAGTAATATGGTGAATGGTAATAAAATTGTATATTCACAATCAAATTGATCATATTCCATCCCAAGAAATAGTATGTGTGGAATAATTGCTTCATATCCACATTTTATTATATGTATTATAGTGGTTTTTGTTGTTGAGGAATTAAAATACCGTGAAAAGATTCATCGAGAAATCCTTGATGAAAAAAATTAATTTTATAAATAGCATTTTAAAACAAAAAGTTTACAAAAAAGTTAAAAAACCATTTAAAGTAACCTCTAAATAATTTAATATACTATATAAAACAATTATTATTCATTACAGTGGGAAATTTCTTTCATTCTATACACATTTAAAAAAAGATTCCATTTAAATTTTTATAAAAGAAAAAAGTCTTAGTTGGAAAATGATATAAAGATACCATTGAATACATGTCCATAAATTAAAAAAATTGGTGAAAAGATAATTATAAATAAATTTATTAATTAAAAAATTGAAAAGTTGTAAAAAAATAAACTGGGAAAAATATTTTTCTATCAAAGAGAGAATTGAAGTAAAATTTTATTAAACACCCTTCCTTAATAATTTTATATAACAATGAGTGGAGTATTTTTTAATTAGATCAAAAATTTATGAATTACTATATTATAATAAAAAATGGTTTAATTAGAAAAATTATCAAGCAATTTCTATTAATGTTATTTAATGTTTGAACAATCCTAATTAAAATGATATTGAAACACAAACCTCTTACAAACATAATAAATTTCAAATAAAAACTGTAGAGACCCAAAGCTTATCGTACATGGACATTACATTACTTTTGCGGAATACTTAGTACATAACAAAAACACACACACAAGGATCGTAATAGTTTAGTGTCTTTGGAAACTCGGAACGTAATCTTCTAATCTTGGTGAAAGATCTTCAATATCTCCCATAAAGATATTCCCTTTTTTTTACCTAAAAACCTTTCTTTATATCTTGGGGAAAAAGAAAACATAAAAGGGTGAGCTCAAATGCTCAGTAAGGGTAAACAAAAGAAATATCAATCACATCATATACATAAGAACATAGCTTTTGGAAATCTTAACCTGCAAAAGAGCTCATAATATCATAACATGGGATAAATCATAGAAGTGAAAATGAGATCCCCATAATCATAACATAAAACTTGAAACTTTGTGGCATGCACACATAATCATAGAAAATCATTTCTTGTTAGTCATGACTCATTGCCAAGACTATCTTAGTGGACAAAGTCCCTTTCTGAATCGAGTAACCCTCGTTTCAGTCCTGTTTCACTGAACCGGTATAACCTACCATTTCAGCCATGTCTATCTCATGAGATATAAAATCTTTGCCCAATGCATTGGAGGGAGATATAGGTCCCAGCCATCTTATAATGAATCCTTTCTTATGTGTGCCACATAATCATAAAACATACATCATCGCATAACACATGTAACAAAAATGGGATTCTTGAAACATCATGACGTCATAAATCAATTCATATAAGATAAAGGAATTCATAAACATAATTCCATCACAACATAGTCAAATCAATGTAAAAATATGGATAGAAACAGAACCCTTTATTATCTTAGATGGAAAATAATTTTGATAAAACACTTGAATTGAATTCTTGAGGAAAATATCCTTTCTTCTTCAAAATCAATTTCTTTTCACAAAACATCATGCAATTTTAAAAGAAAGAGATTTTATTAAAAATAGTCATGAAATATTTTGGAGGAAGCTTCATGAAAATAAGGCTTTATAAAACTGTAAAAATCCATTCATGCCGTTTAAGTTAAAAAAACATTCTTCGTACTTTTGTCGGAAAAGTCAAAAAGTACCTCGTATGAAAAAGCGACAAAAGATTCCTTTCATATTCTTTACTAAAAACTCACCGAAGAGTAAAATTTGATTTAAACTATTGTAAGTGGATGGAAACAATATTACATATTGAAGGAACATGGATGTGGATGATAAAATACACCCCAGTAAATACTTACGAATAAACAATCTTGGATAAAAATGAGATTGTGATATTTCCCTTACCTTAGGTCCGACTTGCTTTGTAAGTGTCTGAACCTCCTGTATAATGATTTAAGTCATGTTATTGACTTAGTACAGAATCATATTCATTGTTATGATATCATATATGGTTCACTTATGACATTATATTACCCGTTCTTTTGTAAATTCCATGTTAAAGAAGCATTTTGGGTAAAATCGTTTCATTTATCATAGGTGTTTTGACTTGTTGTTCTTGACATCATTATTTCTTATATCATGATTTACTCACTTCCAGAATATAAAATATGATTTATATATCATATATATTCAGTATATATATATATATAATAGGTAGATAAATAAAATGAAAAACACCGTTCATGGAGACGGTAGTCCGTACGTACGCATGAACGCTGTTTTCCTTTCCTTATTGTCTTGAAATGGAAGTAAGTAGATGACATACATATGTATATATATACATAAATCCAGTAGCTTTATAATGTCATATATTTCATTATTATTTCTTATATATACATTATAATCATTCTTAAATGGTTAACATGGAGAATGAATCTCATCGCGTCGTGGAGACGGTAGTCCGTACGTACGCACGAGCGATGATATCATTTCTATAAATATTGAATTGAAGTGGAGTGGATTATACAATATATCAGAATCAATATGATGTTGTAATAACTATGTATAGTTATTCTTTACACCATTATACCCATCCATGTAAGGTGGTGGTGGAAAATAGATTACACCACGGCGTGGAGACGGTATTCCGTACGTACGCACGCGCGGTGATTTCTTTTTCCGTAGGATGGATAGATGGTGAAATAGGGTTGTTTCATACTTATAATAACATATCAGTATATGAGTGATACTGATGTTATTACTTCATAATGAAACAACCTAAGAAGAAGAAGTGGAAGAAGAAATAAAGATGAAAGAATTGGTAATGGTAATTACCTCTTCTTTGAAGCGCCTTTTGGAGACCTCCTCTTAGGGAACTAAAATTGGTCTTTGAGGAAGACCAGAACCTCTAGGATGTTGCTAGGGAAGTGGAGAAGAGATTTTGGCAGGGGTTGGCCGAGCTTGAGTGCTCCAATTGGTGTGAGGAGGAGGGGGAGGAGGTGTCCTTTTATAAGGGAGGAGAGGGGCACCTTAGGAATATCTCAAAATATTATTTTATATTAAAGTCAAAATCGGTTTATAATGGTTCCAAAGGGTCTTATTTCGAAGCTAAAGTGGGGTGGGTCGAAATCCTATCAACCAATAGGATTTAGACAAGTTTAGGGTATTATTTTAACCTTATCAATTAGATTTAACTCTAAGTTAATTAATTTAACTTTTACCGTGTCTTTTTGTTTTCTTTCACTATATGGTTAATACACTTACTATAACATGCCAAACGAACCCCAAATTGTTTATTATTAGTATATATATCCTTATCTAAGTCAGTTGGCCGATCCTTAGATTTTTAGGAATAAAATAACAATTAATAATATAATATTTGATTTAAAAACTATTTTGTGTCAATTTTGACACTATTTGATATATGATTTTTGTGAAAGTCATAACAGAATTATATGTTCGAACCAAGTTAATTAAATCAACACTAATATATCATAGTAACCTAGAAAATTAGTTTAATTCATAAAAAGTCTTGAATTACATTTATTTTGGTAATTATATTATCAATTATGTCAATATTTCATTAATAAGATAATTACTGCATCATCTTTGTGTCATTAATAAATTAAATTATTTGATTACTAAAAATTACAAATAAAATACCATTATGTAGGAAACCTTTTTAGCTTTCTAATGAATATTTACAATCGAATTTATCTTATGTATAACCCCATATTAAAAATTATTTACTTATTAAACGTTGATTTTAACTATTTTAACCCTTCTTTAAATAAATTAATAATAAATGTCCTAATCTAATCCAAGTGGGTCTAAATGGTCATATTTTATTCCTAAGTTTGTTTTTGGTCGAATTACACTTGTCCAATAGAATTAGGACATGTGTTAGGGTAATATTAATATCATATTTACCTTTAGTTACCCTATTTACTATTAACCGCGGTAAAAAAAGTAAAAAGTTACTATTCACCAAAAAATTATTTTCATCTCATTGAACCACATTTTAGTCCTTGATATTAACCGTGTCTCTCGGATTTTCGAAATTCCATTCACAGAAGCGGTAAAATTAAGTTTTATGCAAAATTCAGTTTTTTAACCTACCACTTAGTGGTTTCACTATTCATCAAAAATTGAAAGTTTTCAGAAAAATACCAAAATTTCACCCTAGGATAATTTCGATATTCCGAATCCAAAAATGAAGTCCATTTTGAAAAATAAAATTTATAAAATTTCAAAAAGTGGTTATTACTATTCATAACGGCTAGTTTTAATAGCATATTGTTGTTTAGTGAAACTCGGTATTGCGTACGACGCAAGCTATCGAGGAAGGTCATGATTGCGTGTAATGGAAGGAAAGTCAAGGATGCGTGTTGTGAAAGCTTCTTTTGGTGTAGCGTACAACACAAGACATTAATGAAATTAAAAAGAATATTTTTCATAAAATCTCGGGGTGTTACATTCTACCCCCCTTAAAATGAATTTCTCCCTCGAAATTCGTCGGGGTTATAAATGGTTTACTATTCGAAATTTTCTTTGATAGAAACCCACATCGTAAAAAGGAATACCAAAACATGGCTTTAAAAACTAAAGTATGAAATGTAACAATTACCCAAATAAACTAATCACTGGGTTTCCACATAGGTGAAAATATGGATATGGAATAAAAATCTAACCATCATGTTCTGATGGAGAGTGGTAGAGAACATGGCTATGGAAAAGCCAGTAATCACAAATCCATAGATTTGTGATGATATAAGGTACCATCTGATTCATCAGGTATAAGATCACTAGGACAAAATTTTTGGTTTTCAAGATCATTTCCCTAAAGTTGAAAATTTGCTTAGAATAAATACTTACTTTATTTTGGTACAATCTCACTGTTGTTCGTGCCTTGAACAATTTCCACTTCATCTCTTAAATAAATGAAGTTGAATTTGTTATTCATGAAGTGTTAGCAGATCATGTGATAGAATGACTGTTCATTCCATCTGTCTCAAACAAAAAGTTAGCAAAAGTTATTAAATATACATAAGTCATTCTATAGTGAGATTAATCATATACGGTTCCTAAAATGGACTTATACTTCATATATCATACTGCTTAATATAATAAAACTAGTTTCTACTAAACAGGGACTTCCTGTAGGTCAGTGGTAGGCGATAAAGGCCAGTCGCACTTCGGTTGTGGGTTCGATTCCCACAGCCTTGTCCGAAGCGATGGGTTGTCGCCTGTCCTACAGGTTGTCCTTTTTATAAAACTATATTACTATGACATCCCATCAATAATATCGAAAAAACTTCTATCCTTAAACAATACTAACTTATGTCCAACATAATCCATTCCAATCTTTAGGCTTATCCATAATACTGCAGTCCATTCTCATAACATAGTGAAAACGATTACCAGAGATTTAATACCATCGTTGATCCCCATATATCATAAGATATATCTTGTTGGTCACATTCCAAACATTCAAAGGCCTTAATCTTGTACTCTCTTGAATACCCATTGAACCTTAGTGAAAACTTGAATGTAGTTAAAAGTTAACACTTTTCACATACCGAAATCCTCAAAATTCTATATACTCAAACCAGGATATCACTTAGTCCTTATATCAATCATGAGCTCATGAATACTATCAAACATTTCATTTTCTCGTCTTTATTATGCGCATATCATCTTATTTCCAAAAAATATCTCAATCACTTTGAATACCACATCAATAAATATTGCAATACTCAATGATACAACATTATTTTGGAATCCCATTACATAAACACTTAATCATTCCACCACATCGTTGTCATATTCAACATTGCCAATAGTGATTGCATGTGATTTCCCTTTGTCCTTTGCCTTCAGTGGTTGCTCATGTTGATCATCACTAACCCTTGGATTAGGGCAATTATTAGCATAATGCCCCATTTCCTTGCACTTGAAGCATTGAAGTGTTGTCGGTGCGTTCTCTGTAGTGTTTGCTTTATTCACATCATTAGAAACCCTTTTTCCATTACTTCGACACTCAGCTGCTCGATGACCTTCTTTTCCACACTTAAAACATTTTCTAGTCCCTTTAAGACAATCTCCACCATGCTTCTTTCCACACTTTGTGCATAAGGAAACATTCATCTTCTTTTCACCATTATTCTGAGATTTCTCCTTGAACTCTATCTTTCGTTTCTTGTCAAAACCATGAGATGGATATGTAACACCAACTTCCATTTCTACCTTGATAGCACAACGCACAATTTCTTCATAGCTACTGAAGTCTCTTATAGCTAATGCCCTTCGAAGACTTGGTTTTAAGCCACTGAAAAATCGATCAACTTTACTTTCAGGTTGGATGATAATTCCAGAAGCATACCTTGCAAGTCTTGTAAAATTTGCTTCATAGGTACCAACAGATTCATCGTCCCTTTTCTTCAGTTCAAGAAACTCTTTCTCCATCTTTGTTCGAAGAATACGAGGGAAGTACTTACTGAAAAACAAGTTCTTGAACTCGTCCCATTCCATGGACTCAATTTCATCTCTTGGCCTCGTATTCTTGATAAGATTCCACCATTGATCAGCTTCACCTTCCAAACGATATACTGCTAAGATGACTTTATCATGTTCAGAACATTGAAGAACTGAAAATATCTTTTCAGTAGTACTGATCCATTGTTTAGCCACAAGTGGATCAGAAGACCCACTGAAAGAAGGTGGACGTTGCCTCATGAAGGACTCAATAGAATATTGTTCCCTTCTCTGCTCATTTGGAAGTCCAGAATGATTCATAGCTTGTGTAAGTATAGCAATAAGATTTTGCACTCCATCTCCCATAACATTTGTTTGTTCAGGAGGGCAATCATTGCATTGTCCATTGCATTGATCAACACGGTTCCTTCGGGTTCCAGCCATCGTCTAAAACCCAAAAAGAATAGTGTGAGAGGCAAAAATCATGCTAGGGAAAACAACATAATAAAGGGGGAGTACCTTCAATATCAAACATCTTAGGTTTAATTCTATGATCGTTAGCGTAATTCTATTACTATAACCTATACGTATACTTATCCCTAGGGACATCCCTAGACATACCTTAGAAATATCTCTAGGGATCTCACTAACGTTTTCGCATCCTAGTTTCCAAAGGTTGACTAAACCTTTCCTCTGATACCAACTGTAGAGACCCAAAGCTTATCGTACATGGACATTACATTACTTTTGCGGAATACTTAGTACATAACAAAAACACACACACAAGGATCGTAATAGTTTAGTGTCTTTGGAAACTCGGAACGTAATCTTCTAATCGTGGTGAAAGATCTTCAATATCTCCCATAAAGATCTTCCCTTTTTTTTACCTAAAAACCTTTCTTTATATCCTGGGGAAAATAAAACATAAAAGGGTGAGCTCAAATGCTCAGTAAGGGTAAACAAAAGAAATATCAATCACATCATATACATAAGAACATAGCTTTTGGAAATCTTAACCTGCAAAAGAGCTCATAATATCATAACATGGGATAAATCATAGAAGTGAAAATGAGATCCCCATAATCATAACATAAAACTTGAAACTTTGTGGCATGCACACATAATCATAGAAAATCATTTCTTGTTAGTCATGACTCATTGCCAAGACTATCTTAGTGGACAAAGTCCCTTTCTGAATCGAGTAACCCTCGTTTCAGTCCTGTTTCACTGAACCGGTATAACCTACCATTTCAGCCATGTCTATCTCATGAGATATAAAATCTTTACCCAATGCATTGGAGGGAGATATAGGTCTCAGCCATCTTATAATGAATCCTTTCTTATGTGTGCCACATAATCATAAAACATACATCATCGCATAACACATGTAACAAAAATGGGATTCTTGAAACATCATGACATCATAAATCAATTCATATAAGATAAAGGAATTCATAAACATAATTCCATCACAACATAGTCAAATCAATGTAAAAATATGGATAGAAACAGAACCCTTTATTATCTTAGATGGAAAATAATTTTGATAAAACACTTGAATTGAATTCTTGAGGAAAATATCCTTTCTTCTTCAAAATCAATTTCTTTTCACAAAACATCATGCAATTTTAAAAGAAAGAGATTTTATTAAAAATATTCATGAAATCTTTTGGAGGAAGCTTCATGAAAATAAGGCTTTATAAAACCGTAAAAATCCATTCATGCCGTTTAAGTTAAAAAAAACATTCTTCGTACTTTTGTCGGAAAAGTCAAAAAGTACCTCGTATGAAAAAGCAACAAAAGATTCCTTTCATATTCTTTACTAAAAACTCACCGAAGAGTAAAATTGGATTTAAACTATTGTAAGTGGATGGAAAAAATATTACATATTGAAGGAACATGGATGTGGATGATAAAATACACCCCAGTAAATACTTACGAATAAACAATCTCGGATAAAAATGAGATTGTGATATTTCCCTTACCTTAGGTCCGACTTGCTTTGTAAGTGTCCTAACCTCCTGTATAATGATTTAAATCATGTTATTGACTTATTACAGATTCATATTCATTGTTATGATATCATATATGGTTCACTTATGACATTATATTACCCGTTCTTTTGTAAATTCCATGTTAAAGAAGCGTTTTGGGTAAAATCGTTTCATTTATCGTAGGTGTTTTGACTTGTTGTTCTTGACATCATTATTACTTATATCATGATTTACTCACTTCCAGAATATAAAATATGATTTATATATCATATATATTCAGTATATATATATATATAATAGGTAGATAAATAAAATGAAAAACACCGTTCATGGAGACGGTAGTCCGTACGTACGCATGAACGCTGTTTTCCTTTCCTTATTGTCTTGAAATGGAAGTAAGTAGATGACATACATATGTATATATATACATAAATACAGTAGCTTTATAATGTCATATATTTCATTATTATTTCTTATATATACATTATAATCATTCTTAAATGGTTAACATGGAGAATGAATCTCATCGCGTCGTGGAGACGGTAGTCCGTACGTACGCACGAGCGATGATATCATTTCTATAAATATTTAATTGAATTGGAGTGGATTATACAATATATCAGAATCAATATGATGTTGTAATAACTATGTATAGTTATTCTTTACACCATTATACCCATCCATGTAAGGTGGTGGTGGAAAATAGATTACACCACGGCGTGGAGACGGTATTCCGTACGTACGCACGCGCGGTGATTTCTTTTTCCGTAGGATGGATAGATGGTGAAATAGGGTTGTTTCATACTTATAATAACATATCAGTATATGAGTGATACTGATGTTATTACTTCATAATGAAACAACCTAAGAAGAAGAAGTGGAAGAAGAAATAAAGATGAAAGAATTGGTAACGGTAATTACCTCTTCTTTGAAGCGCCTTTTGGAGACCTCCTCTTAGGGAACTAATATTGGTCTTTGAGGAAGACCAGAACCTCTAGGATGTTGCTAGGGAAGTGGAGAAGAGATTTTGGCAGGGTTTGGCCGAGCTTGAGTGCTCCAATTGGTGTGAGGAGGAGGGGGAGGAGGTGTCCTTTTATAAGGGAGGAGAGGGGCACCTTAGGAATATCTCAAAATATTATTTTATATTAAAGTCAAAATCGGTTTATAATGGTTCCAAAGGGTCTTATTTCGAAGCTAAAGTGGGGATGGGTCGAAATCCTATCAACCAATATGATTTAGACAAGTTTAGGGTATTATTTTAACCTTATCAATTAGATTTAACTCTAAGTTAATTAATTTAACTTTTACCGTGTCTTTTTGTTTTCTTTCACTATATGGTTAATAAACTTACTATAACATGCCAAACGAACCCCAAATTGTTTAGTATTAGTATATATATCCTTATCTAAGTCATTTTGCCGAACCTTAGATTTTTAGGAATAAAATAACAATTAATAATATAATATTTGATTTAAAAACTATTTTGTGTCAATTTTGACATTATTTGATATATGATTTTTGTGAATGTCATAACAGAATTATATGTTAGAACCAAGTTGATTAAATCAACACTAATATATCATAGTAACCTATAAAATTAGTGGAATTCATAAAAAGTCTTGAATTACATTTATTTTGGTATTTATATTATCAATTATGTCAATATTTCATTAATAAGATAATTACTGCATCATCATTGTGTCATAAATAAATTACATTATTTGATTTCTAAAAATTACAAATAAAATACCATTATGTAGGAAATCTCTTTAGCTTTCTAAGGAATATTTAAAATCGAATTTATCTTATGTATAACCCCATATTAAAAATGATTTACTTATTAAACTTTGATTTTAACTATTTTAACCCTTCTTTAAATAAATTAATAATAAATGTCCTAATCTAATCCAAGTGGGCCTAAATGGTCATATTTTATTCCTAAGTTTGTTTTTGGTCGAATTACACTTGTCCAATAGAATTAGGACATGTGTTAGGGTAATATTAATATCATATTTACCTTTAGTTACCCTATTTACTATTAACCGCCGTAAAAAAAGTAAAAAGTTACTATTCACCAAAAAATTATTTTCATCTCATTGAACCACATTTTAGTCCTTGATATTAACCGTGTCTCTCGGATTTTCGAAATTCCATTCACAGAAGCGGTAAAATTAAGTTTTATGCAAAATTCAGTTTTTTAACCTACCACTTAGTGGTTTCACTATTCATCAAAAATTGAAAGTTTTCAGAAAAATACCAAAATTTCACCCTAGGCTAAATTCGATATTCCGAATCCAAAAATGAAGTCCATTTTGAAAAATAAAATTTATAAAATTTCAAAAAGTGGTTATTACTATTCATAACGGCTAGTTTTAATAGCATATTGTTGTTTAGTGAAACTCGGTATTGCGTACGACGCAAGCTATCGAGGAAGGTCATGATTGCGTGTAATGGAAGGAAAGTCAAGGATGCGTGTTGTGAAAGCTTCTTTTGGTGTAGCGTACAACACAAGACATTAATGAAATTAAAAAGAATATTTTTCATAAAATCTCGGGGTGTTACATTCTACCCCCCTTAAAATGAATTTCTCCCTCGAAATTCGTCGGGGTTATAAATGGTTTACTATTCGAAATTTTCTTTGATAGAAACCCACATCGTAAAAAGGAATACCAAAACATGGCTTTAAAAACTAAAGTATGAAATGTAACAATTACCCAAATAAACTAATCACTGGGTTTCCACATAGGTGAAAATATGGATATGGAATAAAAATCTAACCATCATGTTCTGATGGAGAGTGGTAGAGAACATGGCTATGGAAAAGCCAGTAATCACAAATCCATAGATTTGTGATGATATAAGGTACCATCTGATTCATCAGGTATAAGATCACTAGGACAAAATTTTTGGTTTTCAAGATCATTTCCCTAAAGTTGAAAATTTGCTTAGAATAAATACTTACATTATTTTGGTACAATCTCACTGTTGTTCGTGCCTTGAACAATTTCCACTTCATCTCTTAAATAAATGAAGTTGAATTTGTTATTCATGAAGTGTTAGCAGATCATGTGATAGAATGACTGTTCATTCCATCTGTCTCAAACAAAAAGTTAGCAAAAGTTATTAAATATACATAAGTCATTCTATAGTGAGATTAATCATATACGGTTCCTAAAATGGACTTATACTTCATATATCATACTGCTTAATATAATAAAACTAGTTTCTACTAAACAGGGACTTCCTGTAGGTCAGTGGTAGGCGATAAAGTCCAGTCGCACTTCGGTTGTGGGTTCGATTCCCACAGCCTTGTCCGAAGCGATGGGTTGTCGCCCGTCCTACAGGTTGTCCTTTTTATAAAACTATATTACTATGACATCCCATCAATAATATCGAAAAAACTTCTATCCTTAAACAATACTAACTTATGTCCAACATAATCCATTCCAATCTTTAGGCTTATCCATAATACTGCAGTCCATTCTCATAACATAGTGAAAACGATTACCAGAGATTTAATACCATCGTTGATCCCCATATATCATAAGATATATCTTGTTGGTCACATTCCAAACATTCAAAGGCCTTAATCTTGTACTCTCTTGAATACCCATTGAACCTTAGTGAAAACTTGAATGTAGTTAAAAGTTAACACTTTTCACATACCGAAATCCTCAAAATTCTATATACTCAAACCAGGATATCACTTAGTCCGTATATCAATCATGAGCTCATGAATACTATCAAACATTTCATTTTCTCGTCTTTATTATGCGCATATCATCTTATTTCCAAAAAATATCTCAATCACTTTGAATACCACATCAATAAATATTGCAATACTCAATGATACAACATTATTTTGGAATCCCATTACATAAACACTTAATCATTCCACCACATCGTTGTCATATTCAACATTGCCAATAGTGATTGCATGTGATTTCCCTTTGTCCTTTGCCTTCAGTGGTTGCTCATGTTGATCATCACTAACCCTTGGATTAGGGCAATTATTAGCATAATGCCCCATTTCCTTGCACTTGAAGCATTGAAGTGTTGTCGGTGCGTTCTCTGCAGTGTTTGCTTTATTCACATCATTAGAAACCCTTTTTCCATTACTTCGACACTCAGCTGCTCGATGACCTTCTTTTCCACACTTAAAACATTTTCTAGTCCCTTTAAGACAATCTCCACCATGCTTCTTTCCACACTTTGTGCATAAGGAAACATTCATCTTCTTTTCACCATTATTCTGAGATTTCTCCTTGAACTCTATCTTTCGTTTCTTGTCAAAACCATGAGATGGATATGTAACACCAACTTCCATTTCTACCTTGATAGCACAACGCACAATTTCTTCATAGCTACTGAAGTCTCTTATAGCTAATGCCCTTCGAAGACTTGGTTTTAAGCCACTGAAAAATCGATCAACTTTACTTTCAGGTTGGATGATAATTCCAGAAGCATACCTTGCAAGTCTTGTAAAATTTGCTTCATAGGTACCAACAGATTCATCGTCCCTTTGCTCCAGTTCAAGAAACTCTTTCTCCATCTTTGTTCGAAGAATACGAGGGAAGTACTTACTGAAAAACAAGTTCTTGAACTCGTCCCATTCCATGGACTCAATTTCATCTCTTGGCCTCGTATTCTTGATAAGATTCCACCATTGATCAGCTTCACCTTCCAAACGATATATTGCTAAGATGACTTTATCATGTTCAGAACATTGAAGAACTGAAAATATCTTTTCAGTAGTACTGATCCATTGTTTAGCCACAAGTGGATCAGAAGACCCACTGAAAGAAGGTGGACGTTGCCTCATGAAGGACTCAATAGAATATTGTTCCCTTCTCTGCTCATTTGGAAGTCCAGAATGATTCATAGCTTGTGTAAGTATAGCAATAAGATTTTGCACTCCATCTCCCATAACATTTGTTTGTTCAGGAGGGCAATCATTGCATTGTCCATTGCATTGATCAACACGGTTCCTTCGGGTTCCAGCCATCGTCTAAAACCCAAAAAGAATAGTGTGAGAGGCAAAAATCATGCTAGGGAAAAAAACATAATAAAGGGGGATTACCTTCAATATCAAACATCTTAGGTTTAATTCTATGATCGTTAGCGTAATTCTATTACTATAACCTATACGTATACTTATCCCTAGGGACATCCCTAGACATACCTTAGAAATATCTCTAGGGATCTCACTAACGTTTTCGCATCCTAGTTTCCAAAGGTTGACTAAACCTTTCCTCTGATACCAACTGTAGAGACCCAAAACTTATCGTACATGGACATTACATTACTTTTGCGGAATACTTAGTATATAACAAAAACACACACACAAGGATCGTAATAGTTTAGTGTCTTTGGAAACTCGGAACGTAATCTTCTAATCGTGGTGAAAGATCTTCAATATCTCCCATAAAGATCTTCCCTTTTTTTTACCTAAAAACCTTTCTTTATATCCTGGGGAAAATAAAACATAAAAGGGTGAGCTCAAATGCTCAGTAAGGGTAAACAAAAGAAATATCAATCACATCATATACATAAGAACATAGCTTTTGGAAATCTTAACCTGCAAAAGAGCTCATAATATCATAACATGGGATAAATCATAGAAGTGAAAATGAGATCCCCATAATCATAACATAAAACTTGAAACTTTGTGGCATGCACACATAATCATAGAAAATCATTTCTTGTTAGTCATGACTCATTGCCAAGACTATCTTAGTGGACAAAGTCCCTTTCTGAATCGAGTAACCCTCGTTTCAGTCCTGTTTCACTGAACCGGTATAACCTACCATTTCAGCCATGTCTATCTCATGAGATATAAAATCTTTACCCAATGCATTGGAGGGAGATATAGGTCTCAGCCATCTTATAATGAATCCTTTCTTATGTGTGCCACATAATCATAAAACATACATCATCGCATAACACATGTAACAAAAATGGGATTCTTGAAACATCATGACATCATAAATCAATTCATATAAGATAAAGGAATTCATAAACATAATTCCATCACAACATAGTCAAATCAATGTAAAAATATGGATAGAAACAGAACCCTTTATTATCTTAGATGGAAAATAATTTTGATAAAACACTTGAATTGAATTCTTGAGGAAAATATCCTTTCTTCTTCAAAATCAATTTCTTTTCACAAAACATCATGCAATTTTAAAAGAAAGAGATTTTATTAAAAATAGTCATGAAATATTTTGGAGGAAGCTTCATGAAAATAAGGCTTTATAAAACTGTAAAAATCCATTCATGCCGTTTAAGTTAAAAAAAACATTCTTCGTACTTTTGTCGGAAAAGTCAAAAAGTACCTCGTATGAAAAAGCAACAAAAGATTCCTTTCATATTCTTTACTAAAAACTCACCGAAGAGTAAAATTGGATTTAAACTATTGTAAGTGGATGGAAACAATATTACATATTGAAGGAACATGGATGTGGATGATAAAATACACCCCAGTAAATACTTACGAATAAACAATCTCAGATAAAAATGAGATTGTGATATTTCCCTTACCTTAGGTCCGACTTGCTTTGTAAGTGTCCTAACCTCCTGTATAATGATTTAAATCATGTTATTGACTTATTACAGATTCATATTCATTGTTATGATATCATATATGGTTCACTTATGACATTATATTACCCGTTCTTTTGTAAATTCCATGTTAAAGAAGCGTTTTGGGTAAAATCGTTTCATTTATCGTAGGTGTTTTGACTTGTTGTTCTTGACATCATTATTACTTATATCATGATTTACTCACTTCCAGAATATAAAATATGATTTATATATCATATATATTCAGTATATATATATATAATAGGTAGATAAATAAAATGAAAAACACCGTTCATGGAGACGGTAGTCCGTACGTACGCATGAACGCTGTTTTCCTTTCCTTATTGTCTTGAAATGGAAGTAAGTAGATGACATACATATGTATATATATACATAAATACAGTAGCTTTATAATGTCATATATTTCATTATTATTTCTTATATATACATTATAATCATTCTTAAATGGTTAACATGGAGAATGAATCTCATCGCGTCGTGGAGACGGTAGTCCGTACGTACGCACGAGCGATGATATCATTTCTATAAATATTTAATTGAATTGGAGTGGATTATACAATATATCAGAATCAATATGATGTTGTAATAACTATGTATAGTTATTCTTTACACCATTATACCCATCCATGTAAGGTGGTGGTGGAAAATAGATTACACCACGGCGTGGAGACGGTATTCCGTACGTACGCACGCGCGGTGATTTCTTTTTCCGTAGGATGGATAGATGGTGAAATAGGGTTGTTTCATACTTATAATAACATATCAGTATATGAGTGATACTGATGTTATTACTTCATAATGAAACAACCTAAGAAGAAGAAGTGGAAGAAGAAATAAAGATGAAAGAATTGGTAACGGTAATTACCTCTTCTTTGAAGCGCCTTTTGGAGACCTCCTCTTAGGGAACTAAAATTGGTCTTTGAGGAAGACCAGAACCTCTAGGATGTTGCTAGGGAAGTGGAGAAGAGATTTTGGCAGGGTTTGGCCGAGCTTGAGTGCTCCAATTGGTGTGAGTAGGAGGGGGAGGAGGTGTCCTTTTATAAGGGAGGAGAGGGGCACCTTAGGAATATCTCAAAATATTATTTTATATTAAAGTCAAAATCGGTTTATAATGGTTCCAAAGGGTCTTATTTCGAAGCTAAAGTGGGGATGGGTCGAAATCCTATCAACCAATAGGATTTAGACAAGTTTAGGGTATTATTTTAACCTTATCAATTAGATTTAACTCTAAGTTAATTAATTTAACTTTTACCGTGTCTTTTTGTTTTCTTTCACTATATGGTTAATAAACTTACTATAACATGCCAAACGAACCCCAAATTGTTTATTATTAGTATATATATCCTTATCTAAGTCATTTGGCCGAACCTTAGATTTTTAGGAATAAAATAACAATTAATAATATAATATTTGATTTAAAAACTATTTTGTGTCAATTTTGACACTATTTGATATATGATTTTTGTGAAAGTCATAACAGAATTATATGTTAGAACCAAGTTGATTAAATCAACACTAATATATCATAGTAACCTATAAAATTAGTGGAATTCATAAAAAGTCTTTAATTACATTTATTTTGGTATTTATATTATCAATTATGTCAATATTTCATTAATAAGATAATTACTGCATCATCTTTGTGTCATAAATAAATTAAATTATTTGATTTCTAAAAATTACAAATAAAATATCATTATGTAGGAAATCTCTTTAGATTTCTAATGAATATTTAAAATCGAATTTATCTTATGTATAACCCCATATTAAAAATGATTTACTTATTAAACTTTGATTTTAACTATTTTAACCCTTCTTTAAATAAATTAATAATAAATGTCCTAATCTAATCCAAGTGGGCCTAAATGGTCATATTTTATTCCTAAGTTTGTTTTTGGTCGAATTACACTTGTCCAATAGAATTAGGACATGTGTTAGGGTAATATTAATATCATATTTACCTTTAGTTACCCTATTTACTATTAACCGCCGTAAAAAAAGTAAAAAGTTACTATTCACCAAAAAATTATTTTCATCTCATTGAACCACATTTTAGTCCTTGATATTAACCGTGTCTCTCGGATTTTCGAAATTCCATTCACAGAAGCGGTAAAATTAAGTTTTATGCAAAATTCAGTTTTTTAACCTACCACTTAGTGGTTTCACTATTCATCAAAAATTGAAAGTTTTCAGAAAAATACCAAAATTTCACCCTAGGCTAAATTCGATATTCCGAATCCAAAAATGAAGTCCATTTTGAAAAATAAAATTTATAAAATTTCAAAAAGTGGTTATTACTATTCATAACGGCTAGTTTTAATAGCATATTGTTGTTTAGTGAAACTCGGTATTGCGTACGACGCAAGCTATCGAGGAAGGTCATGATTGCGTGTAATGGAAGGAAAGTAAAGGATGCATGTTGTGAAAGCTTCTTTTGGTGTAGCGTACAACACAAGACATTAATGAAATTAAAAAGAATATTTTTCATAAAATCTCGGGGTGTTACAAAAACCCCCATGAAAGGAAGAACATCAAATGGAACATTAAAAAAATAATGATAAAATTATTTATGATATAACATACCATAATGGGAAATATATACACACAAAAATTGAATAGGTGGTGAATATGACATATGTCTCATTAATGTAAAAGGGAGATGGGAAACACATACATTAGGTTCAAATTACATCATATCTTTAATAAAATATTTTATAATAAATATATGTTAATTATAAATATATTTAAGCCCCATTTCTATATATTTAACACCGTATAAGATATACTTATATTATTTTATAAATAATTTATATAAAATTCTTTGTTAAAATCAATTTTTCAAGTTATAATTGCTTCATTTTTTGTATTTTTTGGTTCCATTATTTATTTAATTTTATAATGATCACGGTTACATCAACTTGAAAATGTTAAATATGATATTTATATTATATATATTAATTATATTGGTATTTATATAGGTATTTAAAATTTATAGATAAAAAATTAATTACACCATTCATGGAGATGATAGGTCATATGTACGTATGAACACTATTTCTGTTTTTATTGATGGATTGAATGAAAGGGAAATAAATAATAAGTCATCATTAAGAAAATAATAATTATTTCAATTATATAATTCAAATTAATCTAATGAATTATTATTATCATACATGTAAATTTATAATGAAAAACATCACACTTGGCTACATAGAGTTTGTAGTCCACATATACGCACAAGATAATGTTGTGGTTTTTTAATGGTAGGGAAGGTATAAAGTTTTATGTGATATTTTTTCAATATTTTTTTCATAAATATAGAATATATTAATTAAATATTTCCTTTCTTATTTCCATGTAAATAATAATCCCAAAATAAATCACATCCCTATACGAGGTGGTAGTACATCATACACACGACCAACGCTATCATATCCCCCACAAAGTTGAAATTAATAATGTATATGTGATATCATAATCATTAAATTATTTTAATATCATTAATATCATAATAATATATTTAATACTTACTTATATCCATCCATTAATGGTGGTTATGGGAAAGTAATTACATTCATTCACGAGGTGACAGTTTGTTGTACACACGATCAGCTAATTTGTTTCCCATTTGATGGAAGTGGAGATTATTTTGGGTTATTAAATTAGCATAATAAAATAATATAATTTATATGATTATTATTTTATTATATTATAATATATTATAATTCTTCTAAGGAGGTGGAAGAAAAATGAATTCAAATATAATCATTTATAAATTTACATATTGTTAGGAGAGCCTCATTAGGTTTTTATCTAAAGCAATCATTTGGGTGAATCCTAAAAAAATAATCCCTATCGAATTTTTGTAGGGAATTACATATGTTATTTTAGTTAGGATTGGAATATCCATGTTTTTTAATAAGTTTGAGATGGAGTGGAGAGTGGGTGGCCTTTTTTAAGTGGGGGATAATACATACTTGGAATGTTTAAAAATAAAATGTGATACCCAAATTTTTATCTATCAACAAGAAACCAAAATTGGGTATTCTAGAAATTTATATGATATAATTTATAAATATATCAACACAAGGGATGTTGGAAAAGTTAATATGTCTTTTTAACCCTTAACCTCTTACTTTAACCCCTTGGGAGAACCATTTTTACCTTAACTACAGTAATTTAATTTTAACAGTTTTCAATATTCAATATTGAAAAAAATTAAGTTGAACATAATAGATAATATTAATTATTATCATTAATAATATAGAACATATTTTTATAAATTCAATTCATTTAAGTTGAATAATATAATTTAAAATTAATCATGTGGAGATGAGGAAAAGGGTTTTTTAAGAAATGTATTTGTTAGTGAAAAGATAAACATATATTGACTATACGAATAGAAATAATCATCATATAATTAAATAAATTAGATGTATAATATATAAATTTAATTAAAATAATTCATAATTAGTATTTATTTCGATTAATTAAAATGGTAAAACATTATCCACATTAAAATAGTTTTCAGAAAACAATATTTTTAAACAAAAAACAATAGACTTATAATAAAAATTTGTCATAAATGTGATAATAGTATAATTAATTGTACTAAATATAACTAAATAATTTTTATGTTACTTGAATGAAATTCAAATAGTAATGGGACTTTAAAATTACTTAATTTAAGGACATTATTATAAAAATATTATTTTTCACTATTCTCTAAAAAATCAATATTTTTTGAAAAAATCCAAACCTTCACGAGAAGTTAATTTTGATATTATGATTTGAGAAATGTTTTTAATTTTTTAAAATTAATCTATTAAAAATGTAACAAATTAATTTTAAATTTACTTTGTTATGTGTAACTAAACATCATTTGCAAAAAAATAATGTTTTTTTGAAAACACTTTTTGTATTCCAAATTATTCTTATATTACTTATAATTAATATATAACCATTTAATCTATATTATACATTGGTATACCATATAATATTAATAATTTATTTATTACTATTTTGACTCTCTAATATATTAGATAGTTCATAATGATATTTATATTATATTTCATTAATATATGGGGTTGAGGGTTCCACAATCATTTTATGTGTTGAATTTATTTAAAAGGAATTATATTTTAAAATATTATGGTGTTAAAATCTAATATAAGGACATTTGTGTGTGTCATATAATCTATGAAATATGATTTTTCCACCTTTATTTTCATGGTTTGTGACCTTCTCCCCACCTTCAATAAATTTCATCTTCCCAATTTGAAAATGTTCATCGTAATCAAGGGTTAGAAATTTAAAATTATATTTATTAAAAAAATACATATCATAAAAGGTTTATAAAACATCATTTTTATAAGAGTGAAAGTTAAATACAAAGTTAATCTTCAATATCACATATCTAAGTTTTTAAATAGGAGAACATTAGTTGGAAGTTAAGATATGGAAATAGAATAAAAGTGTTACTAATTGTAGAGTACGATAGAGATAATTGATCACAAGAATTTGGGAGATCCATAGAAGGATGGTAACCACCAAACTGTCAATCTATAAAGGTTTGAAATATTAACATTTCATTAGAAATGATGGTACTTGGATAACATTTCTCTCAATATCAGTTTCCTATATCTGGGGAGTTCATTTACTCTCTAAACTAAGAACATAAGGAAATATACTTTATTGAAACGTATAATTTCATCCTATAATTAATTTCCACCAATATATCATATTTTTCTCTAATTATAGAGTTTTTTGGTTGATTTTTTCATTCCTGAAGCACAAAAATTCACTTTTACTATATTGAAATGTTAACAAAATAATTAAAAGTCCTTCCCATAATTTTTTCCAAAACCTAATGTGTTATCATGATTTTTACAAAAACACCAAAAATCCACTTCATATAATCCAAAATTATTTAAATTTATGACCTTTCGAAAAAAATTCTGACTAATTTCATTGTCCAAAAAATTATATGGGAGATCACTATTCAATATAACATTATATTTCATACCCCATATAATCTATCTTTTAATTCCATATTACAAATATATGAATTCCATTATTTCCATAAACCCTTACTAACAACATTAATTCTTCATTTTCATCCTTATTCCATAAATGAAATCTCCAATTATCAAAATTATTCAGTATTTCAAAAAATGTATTCAACTCTAGTACAAATAACATAAATGATAAAATCACTAACCAATTTAAATTTCACTAATAAAATTGTATAAATATCTATTTATAATTATTATATAAACATCATCCACATATTAAGGTTTATCTTCCCTCAACCATGTGTTTTCAAAAAATATTTACTTCTACTGAATAACTTTCTTGGTTATTGATACCAATTCACCCATTCTTGAATATCTTAAAATGCAAAGAATTATAGTAAAAGAATCATAAAATCCATGATTCTAATAAGAAAATATCATTCATAAAATAATTCTATAACATAATATATGAATAAAATCACAAGAACATTAATCATTCCACCTCTTCTGTAGTACAAGAATATGATTGACTATGATCCCTTATCTTCATTTGAGGTAAATTACCCAGACTCTTGGAGAATATTTTATCATAGTTCAACATATATGTATAGTACAAGAATTAGTCATTTGGATTTTCTTTACTTCCCTTACAGTCACAAGCATGGTGGTCTTTATCTCTACACATGAAATAAAATTCAATTCCTTTTAAGAAATTACTGGGTATATTCCTTCCATAATTATCAGATATAGAAAAATCTATCTTTCCCTTATTCCCATTTAATACCATATCTATGTTTTTCTAAAAAAATTCTTCATCTATTACATGACATTAAAGAAACATGACTTTGAAAAAAAATCGTTGTATTTATACCAAACCATACTATGTATTCATATAAAAAGAAGGTTTTGGACACTAAAACACTTATAAGAATTATCTTTATCCCATAAAATAAATGTACAATATTTCTCTTTGGTTTATTTATATATTCCATAACACGGATTTATAATCCTCTAATGTTTTCATCATACACAACAAAATTTTACACTTTCTTTTGTTTCAAACTAATGAATTTCTTATCCTTGAATTTTCATTTCTCTTGAGGAAAATACTTTTCCAATAAGGGAAACCTAAAATCATTCCATTTCGTGATTTATTTTTCTTCATTATGCATAGTGATTTTAATTAATGATCAACATCATTCCTCATCTCTAGAGAGATGATAAACTATAAGAATAATTTATCTATTTAATGTCATCCCAATGTAGGAAATATGTCCTCTAATGAAATTATCCATTGCTCAAATACAAATGGATTCATAGTTCCATTAAATGATGAAGGTTTATGATGGATAAATTAGTCTAACATTGTCACACAACATGGTGGATCAAATAGTTTCTCCATATGAGAAAGGATATTTCTCATAACATGATTAATCTTCCCCAGTATTTAAATAATTTTATAATTCACATATATTACTCCAGATCCAATATAATTATCATTATAATGAGAGAAATCCCTCCATAGAGTATGTGAATTGATATGGTTCCAATTAATTTTTCTAGCTACCATTTACAAATAATTTAATATATTATATTAGATCATATAATTATGAAACATAATGTACCATCGAAGAATTATTGAAAAATTAACATAAATTGAAAATTTTATGCATATATATTCATTGAACCATCAAATTGATTTCTTTGTTAATTTTTTCAAATCATGCAAATATTTTTGAGTAGTTTATAATTATTTTTAAATAAAATTTTAATTAAATATATAATATACCAAAGGAGTGTCAAACCAAGCCCATAATAAGGCCCATTTTTATGTACTAGGTCACACTTGAGTCAATTCCAGTGATCTTTTCTTAGAGTTATTTCAGATAGACAAATCTATTCTAGAACCATTTCCACATGTACTATCTATATAAGGATTTATCTCTATGGAATAAATATTACCTTCCTTACCAAAACATTTTTATATTCTTATAAAATTATCATCAATGTATATCTTACGATTAGGTTTTCTAATATATGTTCCCCAAAAACCAAATCCGAAAGTTTCTACTAAACACTCTATAATACCAACTATAAATACTATGACCATAATAGGATAGATGTAGTAGTTAATTTATTACATTGGCATAACATACAAATAATCTCGTCCAAAATGACAAAGTATTTTAGTATTATTTGTGAATAAAATATATATGTTAAATTCATATAATAAATTCAAACATAAAATAGAAGAAAAATATTATTTGAGTATTCCAAATTTCCCCTTATGATATCCACACATATCAATCAAAAAATATTTCATGGTGTTCTGGTAAAAAATAAAACAAAATAAAGGAGTGAGATATGACTATCAGTAAGGGAATGTGTACAATAGAATAAATCATGAATAAATAAAACCAATAATTATAGAAAGTTAAATATCATATAAACATTCCATTTAAACAAATACATGATCATAATATGGTTGGAATTAATCATTATAATATAAATCTGTATATAAAATCACATAAACATGAAACTTATCTATGGATATTCTAACTAATTGAATACTGAAATAAAAATTATTAACTATTCTCATAATGAGGTAATTAATAATGACAGACATATGAAACATGTTGTAAAAACCATTTACAATATAGTTTAAAAATATTGGAAAACCCCCATTTATTTTGACCAAATGATTTTTCAAATGAGATATATGAATGCATCAAGGGTCTATATAATTATGATCTACACCCATAACCTAATAAGTCTAATTAATTCATTATATGAAATGGGTGAAAAATAATCATCATAAATATATCCCAATCAGTAAATATGATCATAAATCTCGGAGAGTAATATGGAGAGTGGTAATAAAATACTAGATCCATAGTAAAACTGATAATACACTATGAAGTGAAATATTAAGGATGGTTTCATTACAATATATTTTTAGAAGATAATATGTAAAATAAGGTTTTTTGTTATTTATGAATATAAATACCATGAAAATATCCTTTAAAATATTCTTGAGTAAAATAATACTTGCACTTTGAAAATCAGCATTTAAAACTAAAAGTTCAAAACCCAATTTAATATAACATTATTTGGAATTAAAAATTGAAACATAAAAAATAAAAACCATAAAATATAAAATAATAACTTTTTATTAGAGAGAATGTGTTATAGAAAATATAGTTATTGTATAACCTATAACATATACTTCTTTTAAATTTATTCTCTTTGATAACTTGTGAAACATGTAAACCTAAGTCTAATTGAATCACAATATATTGTACCTTTATAATTATTCCTTTAAATTTGTGGGTATTAATTGAAATAAATACATTATGAAAAATATTTGATTTATAATTTTTCAAAAAAAATTTGTTTCTATTGATTATAAATAAAATAATAATCTTCAGAAAGAAAAAGAAATATTTTCTAAAAATTTATATTTTCCAAATAGATTGTTTAATCTAACTATACACACAAAATTTAAAATTATTAATTTAAAAAGTTATAAATATTATTTCATAAAATTAATAAAAAATTATTAAATCATAATATGAAAATTTACATAGCTTGAATTAGTGGGATTTTTTTTGAAATGTTTCATTTTTTCGATAAATAGTGAATAATAGTAATTTTTATTGGGAACTGTTTTTTGTTTAAATAATTCAAAATGAAAAATTATATTTTAAATTGGATTTAAATTGAAAAGGTTAAATATATTATAATTTATCTATTTTATTTCATTGTAATGAATTTCATATTTAATTTTTATTTTAAACCCTTCTATACTTATGTGAAATTTCCCTTTGAAAACCAATGTTTTCATCATGTCTGCAATTATAATATTACATTGGATTATTCCCATTATATGAATTAAATATTAAAAATGTATTCCATAATTGGAATCAGAATAATATATATTATCTAATAATTTCATCTTAATTTTTTACCATTCTGAATAGTAAAACTAATGAAAACTAATTACCGTAATTAAGGTCAAAACTGAGTTATCAAGAGGTTAAATTAAAATTATATGGGATTTAATGACATAAAGACTTTAAAAAACCATTTAATGAAAATATTTAAACCTTTTGACCAATAATTTGATAATTACATATTTTGGATGATTTTTTTAAGATTAATATATGGGTGTAATTAATCCTTTTCAAAACTTCCATATGTGTCATCTCCCCCACCTATAAAAGGCCACCCCTTACCCTCCCCACATAAAACGTAAAAATAAATTTGTTATAACCATTAAATAATAAAATCAAATCATTATTAAAATAACAACATCATATACACATTTTTTATCATAAATCCATCATAGTAAGGCCTTTTTTCAATCTAAATGAAGTTCCTAAAGAAGATGTAATATTCTTATGCATGTGTGTTTATTTTATTTCTCATTCCACATCCCTAAAATATTATTTAATAATTATAAGAAAATAAACATAGATATTTTAAAAATAAATATATTTTTATGATAATTTAATATCCAATATCTTTTTCCTCGTCCATCAAATGGTAAATGAATTCGTCTATTGTGTGTACGACGGACTACCACCCCACGAACCAATGTGAAATGATTTTCATCACCATTTTTAATGTATTGATATAATGATGTACATATCACATATATTTGATATTTTATTACATTTTTATACTTATTTAATTATAATATCACATATACCTTCTTACTTTTCATTCAATTGAAAATATGATAATGTTACTTGTGTATACGATAAAGTACCTCCACACAAAAAAAATGTGAATCATTATTCACATATTATTTAATATAATGTAATGAGGATAAATTTAATTAGTATATGTGATATATATGAAATTATATTTATTATTTAATTTTAATATTTCACCCAATTTTTTAACCTTTCAATCATTAATTGAATGATATCTTCGCCCATTCATATGTATGGTCTACCATCTCTAAGAAGTGATATGATTCATCATCCACATACAAACATAAAAAATGATACTAAAAAAGTATATAATGATAAGAAATTATATTTATTACATAAATAGTATTATTTAGATAATGAAATTGCATATTATGTGCAATATTAGTAATTTCATGTCAAAATATGCATGATAAAGAAAAGAAATCAACATCTGAAATAATAAAATTTGTGAAATATAATTAATAAACAGGTGGGAAAATGTTATAAGACGGTCATATAATATATTAAAAATATGAATATGTTTCTAGAATAAATTAATAACAATAATAAAAATATAATGGATATTAAAATATGTTCAACAAAAAGGAAGCAAGAGGTAAGGGAGATCATCTCAATTTAAATTCAGGGAAGCATGTTTTATTATTGTGAACCTGATTCCATATATATAGTGTACATAATTCCCATTTGAAATGTAATATCACAATTCAATAATACATAATGCTATTTAATGTTTCAATTTTAATTACTTTATCAAAATGTATTTTACTTGAAAATAACCAAGTTGTAATGAATTTCATAACTCAATTTATTTTCATTGGGTTATATTACTTGTTCATTATCATCCATATTAATTGATTATGTGTGTAATGATTTTCTAATATATTATGACTTATTTAAAAATATTTTATTTTGATTTACATTTGATACATATAATTTATTCATTGGTTAATTATTACTTCACCATTATGATCATTATGAGGGTTTATTTCATAATCTCATTTTGATCATTATTGTTTATGCTTAAATTTCAATTGAAGAATTTTTTTTTATCATTTTCTAATATAACCTTTTAATTTTCTTATACTATCATTATTAAATATTTTTTCATTTATTACTTCAATGTTTCCACACATTTGGGCATACAAAAATTTAGAAGTTTTTTTAATAAAATCCCTCTTTATTACCCCCTTTGGTCAAAAATCCATTTTCTTCAAAATCCATGTTTTTTTAAATGTTATCAAAATAAATTTCAAATATCTAAAATAGATTTATTAATACATTAATATCCATTTTTTAGTTTTAAAAAAAACTAAATGAGTATTCTTTTCTCTTTCAGAATGATAATTTTTTTTACACATTTTTTCATAGTGTGAAAGAAGTATTTTAAACTTAAAACGCATGTATAGAATTTCATGTCTTCATAATGTGTCATATACAATAAGCTTACTTTAATATATAAAATTTTATATATTTGGATTTTTTTAGAAGTGATCTTCATATTTAAATATAATATTTTTTCAAGATTTTTTTTAAATATAATTTTATGGTATTTCTATTAATCAATGAAAACAACCCTATATTTCACATAAACTTTAATGGGAAATATTGTATTGATAAAATACTTAATAATTATATTAATGTTTTAGGATCATTTTCACAATGAAAATTATTAATACTTCATTTCTTGATTCATATTTTCAGTCAACATATTTCTCCTACAATATGAAATTTCATATGATCATTAAATATTGAATTTACCATTAGTGTCCATATTATCTTTCATTGATATAATTATTTCATAACAATTTATCATTACTATATATGTTGATTTTCATTGATATGTTTCTGATTGAATTGGTAAATATTGATAAATTTTTATTATTTACTCACTATGGATATTTTTTATAAGGAATTATTTTCATAAATTAAATAAATTACTAAATATTTGAAGAATTATTTGGATAATAAATTATAGGTGAGTATGGGTTATAGATAAAGATCGATGCATCGGTGGTATCATGAGATGAATCAATTTTCTATCCTTATCTAAATGGGTTTCTTGTGTATACCTACCCATATATTTTTAAACTATCTTATGAAATGTATTCATAGTAGAGGTTTCCTGTGCTTGAAATTAGGACATCAAATAATTAATGAAACCCTTCATTAATAATTTATTTATTATTATCCATATTATATTCACAATGATATTAACTATGGATTTATTTCATTATGAATAAAATAAATAATAATATAGTATTCTATTGTATTATACCCATTAAATTAGTGGGTATGAATAAAAATAAATAAATTAAGGAAATAATATGTTTTAAAAATGTAAAAAATAATTTTATGTTTTATAAATATTTTAGATATAAAAAAAGAATCATTAAAAATAAAAAGAAATTTTTTCTACAAAACATTATTTTTCAAAATGATAGTTTAGTCTGGAATTGCAGAAATATCATATAATTAAAACTTTAGACATTTAGAAAATTTATATGATAAAATATTATTAATTTTTGATAAAAAATCAATATTATCATATGGTAAATTTTTGATATTTCTATGAAATGTTTCATTTTTTCTATAAATAGTAACACTTGCAAAATTTTATTGAATCCTACATTTTCATTAAAATAATTAACAAGAATAAATTATATATTAAATATATTTTGACATAAAATTATTTTAATAAATTTTAAAATTTTCTAGCTTATGTCATTGGAAAAAATTTCACATTGAATTTTTTTATTAAGATATTCTATAGTAATGAGATTGTTTTTGTTGAAGCCCTGATTTTTCATCGCATTTGTAGGTATAATTTTAAACTGGATTCTACTAAATATATGAATTGAACATGTAATAATAGATTCTATATATTTACTCAGAAAAAATTTATATTTAAAATAAAGTCATATTTACTTTTTACCATTATAAATTGTAAGAACAATAAAACTAATCTTCCACTTATAAGGTAAAAACTGATTATTAGGGGTTAAAGTAAAAATATATATAACTGTTAAAATGACTTAAATAGTTATTAAAACACAAAACATTTCCGTATTTCTTTATTAACAAAATTATTAATCAATAATGATACACTTTTTATTTTCCTTTCTTGATAAAAACATTGGTGGAAATGAATTATTTCAAAAATCCGATCAATGTCATATCCCCAACATGTGAAAGGACACCACTCTCCTTAACTTATCACACAAAAAATGAAATTTGGTTCATACAATAACTAAAAACGTAACTTAGATACTCCGTAGAAAATACCATACAATACTTTTTTTATCATTAATCCTTCATAGTAAGAATTTTGGATCAATCCATATGATGTTCCCCGAAAAAGAGGTTACATTCATAAATGTTTATTTTCATTATATTTAATCTTAAACATCCCTAAAATTTTATTTAATGATGATAATATAATTCAAAAACTATATAAAATAAACTAGTAATTTATTATTTTAATGTAATGACCTATATATATATATATCATATTCTATCAAATGTGAAACGAAATCATAGATCGTGTCTAGGGTGGATTACCTCCTCATAAGTCGATGTAATTAGTTTTCCATAATTAGCTTTCATGGATAGATATAATTATATATTTAACACATAAATATGATATTTAAGATATTAATATACTTATTGAATTATAATATCAAATATACCATCTTACTTGTCATGCTATTTAAAATATGACAATGTCACTTGTGTGTATAGAGGACCACAACCTCGCCAAGCGGTGTGATTCATTTTTTACAGATTCTTTATATGTAATATATTAGGGATAAATTTAATGAATACATGTGAGATAAATGAAATTATATTTATTATTTAATGTTAACATATCACCCAATTATGTATCATTTTACTCATTAACTAACAGATATTATCGATCGGGCATACATATGACCTACCATCTCTAAGAAGTGATGTGATTCATCTACCATGTACAAACCTCATGAATGGTAATTAAAATATATATAATGAGTAAATATGTTATATATTACATTAATATTATTATGGATATGATGAAATCATATAATATTTTAATAACCCAGAACATTCATGACAAAACACAAATGAGATAAACAAGATAATTAACACCCAAAAAAATGAAAAAAAAGTAACATTATTAAAAAAACTTGTTGTAAAATATTATAAGATAATAATTTGTGAAATTATAAATATAATATGGTTATGTTTAAAATTAATATAATGGTTATAATAATTTAACAATATTTTAAATCATGTTTATCTAAAATGAATCCTAGGGTTAGGGACTTCGTTCAAATTTCACTTCATTCAAGAATATTTTATGGTTAGGCACCTGATTTCATTTACATGGTGTTAATAATTCTCATTTTACAATTAATATCATTATTAATTCATAAATAATTTATTTTTAATTTTTAATTATAAATATTTCATTCTAATGTGTTTTACTTGTGTGTTGGTCATGTGAGAAATAATTGTCGTAAGGGTGCTAGATGATCAAAGTGAAAGAGATTTGGTCATCATGTTGATTTATGTAAATTTAAATTTCCTACTTTCACTGCTAATAATTCTGGGAAGCTTGATGATTCACATGTAGTGAATGACAGGGGTTTTGAGTCTCATATTACCGAAAAGGATGCTTTTTGTTTTAGGCATGTGAGTGAAAAACCCCACAGTCTTTACCTCTCCATAGTTTTCTGAAGTGGTGGTTGGCATCAAGGCAGGTTATACATTGGTTATTAATTCATCTCGTAATGGTTTTGACCCTACGCCTCATGGTATTGGAGTTAACATTGATACCCCTGATAGGGATATCAATGGGAATCCAAAAGTGTTAGCTACTATGCTTGAAAATGAGGCATCTCATGCTAATGTGCGGAATGTTAATATGATTGAAGAGAGATACATTGATGAATCCATCGATGATTACCTGGTTGATGCAAGTGATTTTTTGAAAGTCACTAGGAAGGGGAAGCATGTACAATTTGAGCATCAGATGTTGCTGGTGAAGACTTCTGATGGAAAACTGAAATTTGTGGTTGTTGTTGGTGGAATGGGGGTTCCTTCCCTTATAAAGGTTATGGAATGTTTGTCATGGATACTCTGAAAAATGTTGATACCTCTTTCTCGACTACCATACATGATGGAGGTAATTTGGTTCTACATTTTATTGTAGCAGTGGATTATTCTGCAGCTCCAACAAAGGCAATGTATTCTGAGGATGCTAGTAGTGTTTCGGAATCTAAAGAGGATATGAAATTGAATATTGATGGAAAATAAGGGTCACGAAATTCAAACGAACAGTTTCTGGGTGATAACCCTATTTTTTTTGATATTCTAGGGTCAATTAACAATCCACAATTTGATTCTTTTTATCTTAAGCGTCTTGAGAATAAAGGAATAAGGATGAAAACAAAATATAATGGAAGGTTATAAGCCTCTTTATTTTGTTGATGATAATGATTCACCCTCTATCAGTGTGAAGGTGGAGATTGTGGATCCCCAAGTGTTGAACTCTGGGGATCCATTGTGTGGTGATGCATCCACTCCAGACTCTCATGGAAATATCATGTCATAGGTTGATGCTCGAGAGCAGCAAGATGTCAATGGATTCCTGGCTGCTGAACTTAATAGTGAGAAAGAGGTCTCACTGTATATTGATGATCAAACTGGCGCAAGGTAGACTCCAAAGCAATGGAGGCGTGGTAGGAATCTGAGAGGCCGTGGTGGTGCATGCGGGAGGTGGGGAAGGCACTAAAAAGGATGATGTAGAGTGTTGAATTTTTATTGTGTTGGAGTCATGTTTGTCACTGTAATCTCTCTTTTCCTTCTTCTATATATATATGTATAATTTTTTATAAATAAATTTCCAAGGGATATGGGTTTTACCCATAGTCTGAAATTTTTGGTAATATAATATGTGTGTAATTACTTTTGAAAATATTATTTTTTATTTACACATGATGTAATTTTATTTTTCATTTGATACATACAAATGATCCATTAGTTGATTATCACATAAACTTTTTCAACCTCTTAAGGTTTTATTTCGGAATCCCATTTTAATTGAGATTGATTATACGTAAAAATTTTAAAGACCCAGAAATTACGTGGAAAAAAAATTTAAATACATGGGATTTTTATGAGTCCGTGAAAATTTACGACACTTGATTCTGAGGCCCGGTGTGCCCGGAATAAATTTCTGAAGTTTTGTTTGGGTACGTTCAGTAAATGTGCGTGTGGGATTTTTTAACTTTTGAACCGGTGCTCGGAATTGAAATCTGAGGGCACCGTTGAACTCACAACACCGGTATTCGCTTAAGAAGAATTTCACCTCAACGGTAGTTGGTCGAGAATGAAAGTTAGTTTTTAGTGTTTTTAAGAATAAAATCCAATAAGAATAAGTGTGTAGGTTATTTTTATTTGGTGGTTAAAACCTCCAAGAGGAGGATAGAGGTGGGGGACACCACACCGTAACCTCCCATGAGAGGTTATGGTGGTGGGGCCCACCCGAGGTCTAAACACTTCATAACAATTAAAGGGGGTGGAGACCACCCAAGCTTTAACCACCTTGAAACTTCCCATAAGTGGAAAAAACCCTTGAACTTCCCTCATAAATGTTCCAATCCACTCAAATTAATTAATGGAACATTAATTAATTGTTTTGAAATCTTTTGAATATTTTGGCCAACAATTAAATAATGGGTTAGTTTAACCCATTATTTGAGGTTGGCATACTCATTTGGTGAAGCATTGGGAGAGGGGTGAATAGAGCTTGGAGGAACTAATTCTCCCAACGAAGAACGCCTCTTCCGCCAACGAAGAACGATCTTCAACCAAGGAAAGAAAGGGTAGCGTCGTCCTTGAATAATGCCAACATCGTCATCCCCGACTTCTTCATCTTCTTTTCAACATCAACGGAATGACATCTGCCTTTCCACAACATCGTCAATGAACAACAATACAAGGTAGGGGATTTGAGTTTTAAATTCTTATGTTCTACGTCGTTAACTCATGGGTAATGTTTTGAAAATTGAAAACACCATAATGTGGAGGGCATGAACCGCACGAACATGCACCGAACCTCCACCTTCATTTTTTTCTCACTTATTGATGACCGCGGTGGAGCAACCGCGGCCGACGTCGGGCTGGCTGCAAAGAAACCGATGGCGCAATGCCGCCGGGTCGCCGGAAAGGGCTTGGCGCTGTCGCGTGGTGCGGAGGAGAAGAGGGTCGCGGCCATGCTGGGCCACGGCAGAAGGGCACGGTTCCATCTCGCCGCGCGGAAGTGGAGAGCCTAGACCATGGTGGGCCGCGGCGGAGGAGCAAAGGTGACCAGCATCGGGCCGGCCGCCGGCAGTGCAGAGCGACTGGTCGCTCAGCCATCCAGGAGGAGCAGGACCCTGCTGGGTCCTGCATGACTTGGACCGGCGTCACCTGGCTCCGGTTTGGTCCCCACCAGAACGGTGAAACCATTCGAGAATCTAGGGGGCACGCACCACCCCCTGGATGCAGCTCAGGTGGGCCCCGCAGGGCGCCACCAGCCGCTGGCCAGCCAGGCCACGCGGGCCACCATGCCGGAAAAAGTGCGGTTCGGGCCTCCCCCTCGGGTCGAGCTGGGCCACCCCCTTGGGCCAGGCCGCCCTCGGGCTGGGTCGAACCCACAGATCAGTTCAAACCCCAGTCCGAACCCATTTGAATCGAATACACCTTTTCTCCCATAATATGGGCTACCAGTGTCTGATCGATGAATCTTCTACGGTGACTGAAATCATAGAGCAAGACGGTTCTTTTGTAATACTCCACTTGATGTTTGGACACATTTGGGGTATGGTCAGGTTGGTTTGAACCTAAAATCCAACCGGGCCCCCAGGACAAAAATTCCAATAACTCACAGACCGGGCGTCCGATTGACGCGTCGTCTGTTGCATTGAAACCCCTATGACGAGGCTGGCCTTTAAGATACTTCTACATGGGAATTCCTAATAGTTGGAGTATCGACCAGTAGCTTGTGGAGTGGATCCTTGAAGATGTGAGAGGACAGAGTACGAAGACCTAGTAGATGGCAGAGACCTGACGACTTCTTGAGTGATTCGACTCGGAGTGATTCGACTGGCCTAGTGGAGAGCACCTCTGTGTGACGCGGCAGACCAATGGTGGGGAGTGCCTCTGTGTGAGCACGAAAGACACATGGTACTTGATAGGAGGAGTACCTCAGCAAACTATGAGGTGGAGCACCTCTGTGTGAGCACGAAAGACCCAAGGTGGGGAGCACCACCATATGACATAGCAGACCCACGGTACTCGATAGGAGGAGTACCTCAGCAGTCCAAGGATAGTGGGAAGCGCCTCTGTGTAACACGGCAGGCCCACTGTTCTTGATAGAGGAGGATTACACTATCATCTGAGGTTTCGACAATGTGACTGGGGATGTTACTTGATAATATCCCTTGAATAAAATCCTGGTTTGAGCTGAGTCTTTGACATTTGTGTTTTCCTTATGATTGAGAAGGGTTACTAAATAACTTAGGTATATGTATGGGCATATACCTAAGTAATAGTTATCATTTGATTTCATACATAGTGGTTTTTCCTTGTTGGATTTTGTGAGACCTTTAGGGTATCGGGGTCTGTACCGAGTATCTTTATACTAACCCCAGCACGGTCTATGCCCACACCTCATTGTTTAGGTTTCAGACGATGGACAGCACTGACTGAGGTAGAGAGTTGCAGGACTGGATGGTACCCGGAGGTGGACCACTCGATGTGACGGTACATGGAGCGGACAGACGGACGTGGAGTGCTAATGATGTCATCTATACCTACCCTTTAGGTAGGAACCCCAGAGGAAGACCCATTTGCTTATTTACTTTTCTTCAGATGTACTTGTACTTTCCTATTGGGATTGTATTTCCAGCCCCTTTTACTTTTCATCACTTCTTTTGTATAAAGTTTCACTTAGTGTTTTGCTTCCAGTTGTGTACTCTGATGTGTTTGTTTATAGTTATAAAGGAAATGTCTTCCCAATTTAGGGATTTACGCCTTTGGTGCTAGTCTCCATCCCCGAGCCTATGGATAGCGGGATTGGGGTAGTCACGATATGGGCCCCAGGGGACGGGTTGTGACAAATTAGTATCAGAGGTGATTCGTTTCTACCGAATAACATAGAACTCTGATCATTCTTTTCTATGATGAAATAGTTTTAGGGGTACTATGTGTGGTTTTCAGTTTAGGGATTCCGATGTCGGTGCGGGTGGCCGACTTATCCATACACTAGGACCCTGACTTCTGATTTCTGACTTAGTGCACGAAAACACTTATTGCATGTGTGTTTACAAAATTTTTTCTTTAAGTCAGCTCGACCAGGTTAGCTCACCATGTATAATACTTTGACTGTGTTGCATCTGTTTCTTTCAGGATGCCTCCTCATGGACAACCAGTTAGAGCCCTGAGATTCATACTCTCTGACAGCCCATCGACGGATGTGGCCTTGGTGTAGGGCCCTTTACTAGCGGAGGCACCAGCAGTACCACTTCCCGTTGGTCCACCGATGCCACCAGCCCCAACAGCAGATAAGGCACGCCGCTTGAGCGCGTTGCATGAGTTCCAGTGCCAGAGGCCACCCAGGTTCCAGGGAAAGACAGACCCACATGAGGCTGAGGATTGGATGGAGGCTGTTGTGAGAGTCTTCAGGCTAGTATGGACACCAACAGACTACATGGTGATCCTTTATGTGAGTCTCCTTCAAGAAGAAACAGGAAGCTGGTGAAGCCTGATGGTCTAGGTGCATGAAGAGGCGACACTACTTTGGATAGACATTGAGATCCTGTTCTGGGCAGAGTTTGTTCCAGCGACCCTACGAGCAGTACAGACACAGGAGCTACTGAATCTACAGAAAGGTATCATGACTATAGCTCAATACATAGCGAGGTTCGCCGATCTCTTGCGCTACTCCACAGATATGGTGTGGTACCCATTCTTCAGGGCCCAGACCTTCGAGCAGGGGCTTAGGTGACATATCAGGGCTTCAATGATGAACCTCAGCATCCCAAAGCAGGCGGGGGTGTCAGAGAGAGCCCTCCTAGTGAAGAGTTTCCTTGCTGAGCAGTCACCAACTACGAGACCCACTACTAGTCGACATGAAATAGAGTCTTCTGCAGCTGATAGTATATAGATGATGCAGAGGTACAAGAGGACCAAACCTATGGGTGGGAAACCACAGGACTCAGGATCTGTTTTGCGGGGAACCTGGGGAAATGAATTACCTACCAAGAGCATGCATTGTTACTCATGCAGTGGGCAGGGTCACATGGCTCGTGACTTTTCAACCCACCATTCAGATGATCAGAAGACAGTTGAGGGACCTCCCAGGTAGAGGCAGAGGTTCAATCGAGGCGGTCCGCAGGGAGGAGGTAGACGTGGTAGAGGATCTGGTCGAGCAGCTGGCGATGGGCGACGTTACGAGGTGCTACCGCCACCACCAATAGGAGGTCCACCCCCACTGCAGGGAGTGGGTAGACAGGGGAGAGCTTAGCTTCAGAAAGATGAGGCAAATGACCATGGCGCTGCAGAGATGATTTGAGGTACGATCTGTGTCTAATCCACCTTAGATATAGTTATTATAGACACAAGTGTCAGTAATTATTTCATTTCCACTTCCCTCTTTCGAAGCTCAGAGATTGCGATAGAGCCTTTGGCTCAATCCTTATGGCTAGAGACTCTTACGGAAGAATACTCGACGATTACTCACTGGTGCCTGCAGTGTGAGCTTACTCTAGGAGGTGACAAATTCGGTTGGGATCTCCTCGTAGCGGCGTCGAGATGTTACGATGTCATCTTTGGTATGGAATGGTTATCTATAGTCCATGCTCATATTGGCTATATTAGGCGCAATGTGTGGTGTGTCCACATGGATGGGACAAGGTTCCCCTTCACCGGTGAGAAGGGAACCTTTACATCACAGGATGAACTTACTCGGAGGAGGGTGGAGCCGATCACTCATCAGTTGGCCGGCCTACCCTCAGAGTAGTTGATGTAGAGAGTCTGAGTTATCCTCTAGTGGTGGACCAGTACGTAGATGTTTTCCCTGACGATTTCCCAGGACTACCTCCTCATAGAGAGGTGGACTTTAACACTGACTTGTACCCCGGGACGACACTGATATCTACTCCAGTATATCAGATAGATCCCACTGAGCTTCATGAGCTGTGGGTATAGCTGGAGGACTTGCAGACTAAGGGATTCATTTGGCCTAGTTTTTCTCCCTAGGTAGCCCCAATTCTAATCGCCAAGAAGGTGGATGGGAGATTGAGCCTCTATGTTGACTACCGTCGCCTGAACCAGGTGATCGTGAAGAATAGGTACCCACTCCCGAGGATTGAAGACCTCTTTGATCAGTTGAAGGGAGCACTGTGGTTCTTGAAAAAAGTCCTTAGATCAGGTTATCACCAACTCAGAGTTCGATATTAGGGTGTGCAGAAGATGGCATTCAGGTGTTTTTATGACCACTACAAGTTCGTGGTTATTCCATTCGGTGTAGCCAATGCTCCAGCAGTATTCATGGGACTCATGAATATGATCTTCCATCTATACCTCGATCGCTTTGTCGTAGTCTTCATTGACGAAATTATGATCTACAAGAATACTGAGAAGGATCATGCCTACCATTTGCGAATAGTACTAGACACACTCTGAGAGAACCAGCTTTATGGTAAGCTCTCTAAGTGCCAGTTTTGGTTTCGAGAGGTTCACTTCTTGGGACATGTCATCTCAGAGGCTGGAGTTGCAGTAGATCCAGTGAAGATTGAGGCGGTACATTCTTGGGAGACACCTAGGAGTATGACAGAGGTACAGAGTTTCCTGGGTTTGACTAGATACTACCAGAGATTCATTACAGACTTTTACAGAGTTGCAGCACCACTATCAGTCTTGACGAAGAAGGGGAAACCCCTCATGTAGTCGGAGATATTCCTGCAGAGCTATCAGGAGCTGAGGCAGAGGCTGACTAGTTCCCCCATCTTGAGGCTTCTAGAGGAAGGCGTAGGGTACATAGTTTACTACAACGTACTAGGGACTGGACATGGGTGTGTCCTGATGCAGGAGAGAGTGGTGATCGCATATGGTTCGTGGAAGCTAAGATAGCATGGGAAAAACTACAATGCCCATGACCTGGAGTTAGCAGTAGTGATCTTCACCTTGAAGATGTGGTGGAACTATCTGATGGGTGATCATTTCACAATATACTCTGATCACAAGAGTCTCAGGTATATCTTCTCCCATAAGGACCTGAACCTGAGATAGCGGTGATGGCTTGAGTTTCTCTAGGACTATGACTTTGAGATAGTCTTTACTAATGGGAAGGGGAACGTTGTTGCAAATGCACTCAGTAGGTTGACTGGTATACAACTGCTAGAAGAGGCGACTGAGTATTTGGATTCTTTACAGATATCCTCTGTGGATAGGGATAGAGAAGCCTTTATATAGTCTCTTATAGTCACTCCTACACTTCTTTAGCGAGTCAGGGAGGCGTAACATGGGGACGCTAACTACGAGATGCGACGTGCTCATATATCCACAGGGCAAGCACCTGATGGATTTTCTAAAGGTGGGGAGTAAGTCATCCCTTACTGAGGGTGTACTATGGTTCTAGTGTCACTTCAGGAGGATGTGTTGAGGGGGTTTCACACATCCCCTCTAGCGGTATATCTAGGAGTGGCGAAGATGTAACAGGACCTTCGACGACAGCACTGGTGGCCGGGTATGAAGAAGGCAGTAGCGGAGTTTGTCTCACAGTGCCTCACTTGTCAGCAAGTGAAGGAAGAGCACCAGGTACCAGCAGGCATTGTTCTACCTTTAGACGTCCCAGAGTGGAAATGGGATGGGATATCCATGGACATCATGACAGGTTTTCCCCGTACATCGAGTATTCGTGATTCTATATGGGTGATCATTGACCGACTCACCAAGTCGGCCCACTTCCTACAGATCAGAGAGCAAGGTTCAGTAGAGAACATGTGACACCTCTATGTGCAAGAGATTGTGTGTTTTCATGGATTAACTTCTTTTATTGTCTCCAACCATGATGTATAGTTTACTTCCTGGCTATGGAAGGGGTTGTAGGAGGATTTCGGGACACAGCTTCGCTTGAGTACGACCTTCCATACTCAGACAGATAGCCAAACTGAGCGGACCATTCAGACCCTTGAGGAAATTCCCCATGCATGTGTCCTAGACATCGGTCATAGTTGGAAGGATAACTTGCCTTTGGTGGAGTTTTCACAAAAAACAGTTATCAGTCCACCATTGGGATGGCACCTTTTGAGGCCTTGTATGGTCGACCATACAGATCATCACCGTGCTGAACAAACCCAGGGGAGTCAGCACTAGTGGGATCAGAGATGGTACGGGATACCACAGAGAAGGTGCAGATCATCTAGGAGCGGATAAAGACTGCACAGAGAAAACAGAAGCCATATGCTGACAGGAGGTAGAGACCTCTGGAGTTTGAGGATGGCGACCACGTCTTCCTACGGGTCTCACCTTGACGAGGTATATAGAGATTTGGCCAAGGCGGCAAGTTATCTCCATGATTCATTGGACCTTTCTAGGTCCTCAGCATAGTAGGCGAGGTGGCTTACTATTTAGCTCTTCCACCTCAGTTGCACCGGGTGCACGACGTCTTCCACGTATCTCAGTTGAGGAGATATGTGCATGACCCTTCCCACATCATCGACCATGGAGAGCTGGACGTCGATGATGGGGCGACTTTCACAGAGGTTCCAGTGGTGATTGAGGATCGACAGGAGCGGGTCTGTCATGGATGGTCGATACCTCTGGTGCACGTACGCTGGAAGCATGAGAACCTCCAGGAGAGCACATCGGAGTGGGAGGCTTAGATGCGTTCTTAGTACCCCCATTTTTTCCCTTAGTTAGAGTTATAGCATATGGGGACGTAAATCCCTGAGGTGGGGAGTATGTACAGACTCAAGAATTTCTGTGGAATTTTTTTTTAATACATGGGATTTTTAAGAGTCCAGGATAATTTATGACACTTGATTCTGAGGCCCGGTGTGCCCAGAATCAATTTCTGAAGTTTTGTTTGGGTACGTTTAGTAAACATGTGAGTGGGATTTTATAACATTTGAACCGTTGCTTGGAACTAAAATCTTAGGGCATCTTTGAACATGAAACACCGGTATTCACTTAAGAATACTTCCACCTCAACGACAGTTGGCCGAGAATGAAAGTTAGTTTTTAGAGTTTTTATGAATAAAATGAAATAAAAATAACTGTGTAGCTTATTTTTATTTCGTTTTTAAAACATCCAAGAAGAGGTCAGATGTGGGGGCCACCACACAATAACCTCCCATGAGAGGTTATAGTGGTGGTTCCCACCTGAGGTATAAACACCTCTTAAAAATTAAAGGGGGTGGGGACCACCTGGGCTTTAACCACCTTGAAACTCCCCATAAGTGGAGAGAAACCTTGAACTTCTTTCATAAATGTTCCAATCCACTCTAATTAATTCATGGAACATTAATTAATTATTTTGAAGTCTTTTGAATATTTTTTCCAACAATTAAATATTGGGTTAGCTAAACCCATTATTTTTGGTTGGCATATTAATTTGGTGGAGCATTTGGGAGAGGGTTTAGAAGAGCATGGAGGAACTAATTCTCCCAACGAATAACATCTCTTCCTCCAACGAAGAACGTTCTTCAACACTGGAAAGAAAGTGAAGCGTCGTCCTTGAATAACGCTGATGAAGTCGTCCTCGACTTCTTCATCTTATTTCCGACGTCAACGGAACGACGTCCGCCTTTCTACAACATCGTCAACGATAAACAATACGAGCTAGGGGATTTGACTTTGAAATTCTTCCTTTCTACGTTGTTCACTCATGGGTAATGTTTTTTCAATTGATAACACCATAACGTGGAGGGCTCAGAACGCACGAACAAGGCCCAACCCTCCCCCATTTTTTTCCTCGCTTGTTGACGACTGCGGGAGAGAAACGTCAGCCAGGACGGTCCGCGGTGGAAGGGCATGACACCATCACGCTGCGCAGAGGTGGAGAGTTGCGGCCCGGGCGGTCTGCAGTGAAGAAGCAGAAGAGCCGGCGCCGGACTGGCCATCGGTGGTGTGGAGCGGCTGGACGCTCGGCTAGCTAGGAGCAGCGGGACCCTGTTGGGTCCCGCATGAATTAGACCGGTGCCACCCAGAGCCAGTTTGGTCCCCACCCAAGCGGTTCATCCATTTGGGAATCCAGGAGGCCCATGCCTCCCCCTTGGACGCGGCTAGGGCGGGCCCTGTAGGGCGCCGACAGCCGCTGGCCAGCCAGGCCACGCGGGCTACCGGGCTGAACCCAGCGCGGGCCGGGCCACCCCCTTGGGTCAAGCAGCCATCGTGTCGGGCCTCTTCCTCGAGCTGGGCTTCCCCCTCGAGTCGGGCCGACCCCTCGGGCTAGGTCGGACCCCAGTCCGGACCCGTTTGACCTTAATAAACCTTTTCATCCATAACTTGGTTTAAGGGTGTCCGATCGATGAACCATCTATGAAGAAAAAAAATCTTAGTGCGAGATGGTTCTTTTGGCATACCCCAATTGAGGTTTGGACATAATTGGGGTATGGTCTGGTTGGTTTGAACCTAAAATCCAACCGGGCAATCGGGAGGGAAATGTCAATAACTCACAGACTGGGCGTCTGATTGATGCATCATCTGTTGCGTTGAGACCCCTATGATGAGGAAGACCTTTTAGATACTTCTACATGGGTCTTCGTTATAGTTAAAGTATCGACCAGTAGCTCGTGGAGCGGATCCTTTCAGAGGCGAGCAGACAGAGAACGGAGAGCTAGTAGTTGCATGAGATCTGACGACTGCTTGACCAATTCTACTTTGAGTGACTCGACTGGCCTAGTAGGGAGCGCCTCTATATGACGCGGAAAATCCACGGTGGGGAGCGCCTCGCTGTGAGTGCGGAAAACCCATGGTACTCTATAGGAGGAGTACCTCGGAAGGCTACGAGGGGGAGTTCCTCTGTGTGAGTGCAGCAGACCCGTGGTTGGGAGTGCCTCTGTGTGACGCAGCAGACCCACGGTACTCGATAAGAGGAGTACCTCAGCAGTCCAAGGATAGTGCGAAGCACCTCTGTGTGACGCATTTGGCCCAGTGTACTCAATAAAGGAGGAGTACATCATTAGACCAGGTTCTAATAGTGTAATTGGGGATGTTACTTGATACTACCCCTTGAATAAAAGCCTAGTTTGAGCTGAGTCTTTGAGTTTTGTGTTTTCCTCATGAATGGGATGGTTTACTAGATAACATAGGTATATTTATGGGCATATACTTAAGTAATGGTTATCTGTTTTTTTCATACTTATTTGTTTATCCTTATTGGATTTTTTGAGACCTTAAGGGTATCATCATCCCTACTGAGGACATATGTACCTACCCTTCAGGTAGGAACCCCAGAGGACGACCTAGTAGCTTCTTTACTTTTCTTCAGTTGTACTTGTACTTATCTATTGGGCTTGTATTTCCAACCCCTTTTACTTTCCAGCACTTTGTATACAGTTTTACATAGTGTTTTGATTACAATTGTGTACTCTGATTTGTTTTTTATAGTTATAAAGGAAATGTCTTCCCAGTTTAGGTATTTACGCCTTCGGTGTTATTCGCCAGCCCCGGGCCTGTGAAAGGCGGGCTTGGGTAGTCACAACATGGGCCCTGGGGGACGGGTCGTGACAAAATTCCATTAATGTAAATTCTTTGATATTTATCTAATAAACCACTTTAATTTTATTTTTATATGTTTAATGATGATTTTTTCATGTAATAGTACCATTTTACACTATTTAGTAATTAAATTTATTCGGGAAATATTTTTCATAAAATGAAACATTATAATTCTATTCAGAGGAAATATATTTTTCATTCAAATCCATATTTTCAAAAATTATTATAACATTCAAAAAATGAATTATTATTAAGGGATTTCCCATGATTTAATTTTGAAATATGATTTTAAATTATTATTCTTATCAATTTCTGAATATGGATCTTTTACCCTTTTAAAAAAATGTGAAAGAAATATTTTTTAAATTATATGGTATGTACAAAATTTGTTGTGATCATAATTAATTATTTATTTCAAGCATCAATTAAATGTTTAAAATATTATTTAAAATCATTTATAATATTATTGATATTTTATATTTAAATTTTTTTTCAATGCTAACAGGATATATTCTTCAGTAATGTTTTTAAATATTTTATTATGGTATTTTCATTCATCAATGAAAATAATCCTATATATTACTTATAATACATGTAGGATACATTTTTTTGATACGATCCTTATTATTTATATTGATCTTTTATGAAAAATTTAACCAAGAAAATAGTTGGCATTCACTTTCATGATTAATATTTGTATTCATTAATAGTCCATTGAAATATCGTCTCTCATATGATCATTTGACATTAAACATCACCTAAATTTAAATATTATTTATCATTGATTTAATTATTTCATAAATCATATATGATTTATATATATGGTGTTTTAAATTTATTGTATTTTATTAACAAGGGAAATATTGATAAATCAATTTTCTTTACTCAAAACAGTTATTTTCTTATAAGACATATTATTCTGAAATTAAATGAATTATTAAATGTATGAGGAATTCTTTGGAAATAAACCATTTTGGTAGGTCCAATTATTGATATCCCAATGATTCATAAGTATTTTCATGATTATAATAAGTTATCTATCCTAATTTAAATAGGATTATGTTGAATACCTACTGATATGTTTTAAACACTCTTGTGAAAGACCATGACATTATAGTTATCATGTGAATGAGATCATAAATCCAATTGTTATGTATTTTATTAATCATGAATTTAGTTCTTATAATCAAATATATATTTTCAATTATATTATATCTGGATTAATTTCAATATCATTTCACTGACTAAATGGAATTTCATTATAGTTAGTTACCTTTCTATATTGATTATTCCCAATACATATATTATTTTTATTTAATTTATTAAATGGAATGTTTTTTCAGTTATATAACTTTATATATTTATTTTTAAAATCAATTTTTTTAAATTTCAGGTTCTTTCATCTATTTACATTGGGATTATTATGCATATTTATTCATAATATCTTAAGATGTATTTAACTATTACAGAGCATTTGAGCTCACCATTATTTTGATTCATTTACCCAAATTCTATGAAGTGTAATAAAAATGTTATAAAATTATATTCTAGAGTTAATAATGATATCCTTGGAAAAAAATTATATTTCATTTTTTAAAAGTAATATGATAATCAGTTATATATCTTTTATTAAAAGACTACTAAAAAATTTCTTCAAACGGGGTGTGATTCCTTGTATCTTATGGAAATGTAATAAAGTATTATATTGAATCACGTTTTAAAGGGTTAGATTCAATACATAAAAATAATTATTTATAATAATGAGTGTTCGTGATAGTGGGAAATTATTTTCATGCCATATATGTTATAAAAATGTTTCCTTCCACATTTTAGTTAATGTCAAAAAATGCCTTATTTTTCAAAAAATCATGATGATGACTTTCAAAAACATATGTAATAATAAATTTATCAGTAAAAATATATTTAATAAATAATTTATATAATATTTAAAACATGTTTGGTAGTATTTTTATGAAATATTGTTTTTTAGAAGAATTATTTTCAATAGAAGAGTGAAATGAATTAACATTTTCTCTAAAAAACTCTAAATAATGTTAAACACCAATGAGAGTAATATGTTAATACTACTTGAAAAAATCATGAATAAACATATGAAAATATAATTATTTTCTTTTATATTAAAACATCTAAATAATATCCTTCAATGGATATTTTAGTATAAACAATCCTCATGAAAATGATATTGAAACAAAAATGTATTTCAACTTTGGTAACTTTTGAATCAGAAGCCCCATGAAAGGAGTAGCATCAAATGAAACCTTAAATAACATAAATTGAAATAGATTCATGATATAACATATAAAAATTAGTAGTATATACACCAGAAGAAAATAATAAGTAGTGAATAGGACATATGACTCATGGAAGTAAAATTCAGACAGGAAACATGTACCTCATGTTTAACTTCATTCATATGTGTCTGAACCTCCTATATAATAAATATATGTTTTTTATAAATATAATAAAAACAATAATCATATATTTAATACCATATTTCATTTAATTATATTCTTCTATTAATTGATTATATTCAATTCTTTAACAAAATCATTGTTTCATTACATAATTGCCTCATTTTAATATATGTTTTGTTTTTGAAATTTGTGTCTGTTAATATTTATCATTGTTAAATACCCTCAAAAATTTAACCATTATTTTAATATCATATACATATATTATTTTTTAATTAATAGTAATCTATAAAATTTATTTATGGAAAATAGATTACACTACTCATAGTGAGCTTTGGTCGTACCTATGTATGAACATTATTCTGATTTTTTTCAATACATGGAATAAAAGAAAAATAAATAATAATTAACCATTAAAATATAATTAATATATCATATATATTTTATTTTATTCAAATACATCCTTATTTCCATCCATGGGAAAATAAATTAAAAACATTTCTCATCGCTACCAAGATGTGGTTATCCACATGTATGCACAAGTGATATTATTATTTCATAATGGATTGGAATTTAAGATGTTAGATGTGATATTATTTTTCCAGAATATTGGATATGTGATATTCATTACCTTTTCTCTTACTAACTTCTTTTTAATGAGTAATCAAAAAATTAATCATGTCGCTCCAAGATGTGGTAGTCCACCATAGAAATGGGTGAATTTATTATATCCATCATAGAATTGAAAGTAATATGTTATATATTGTTTCCTAATAATAGAAATATTATAATGTCATAATGATAATATTTATATGTTAAATAAATCACTTTATCCATCATTTAATTTTTGTGATGGAAAATTAATTACATTGGTCTTTGAGGTGGTTTTCCTCCAAACACCAGATTGATGGATTCATTTTCAATTTGATGGATATGGAGATGGATCTAGAATACTCCATTAACATAATAACATCTTATTAGATACTTTATACTAGTTATATTAAATTATCATTATTTAATAATATTCCTATGATGTGGAAGAAGAAATTAAACAAATATGAACGTTTAAAAATTTACCTCTTATTTAGAGTGCCTCTTTAGGTATATATTTCAAGCCTTCATCAGAGGTCTTAATAATAAATATATAGACACTAGAATTTTGTGATGTGGTAAAGAAGAAATTTGGGTAGGTATTTTTTTCACCAATGGTTTTTTGATGTGTGAAGATGAAAGGAGAGTATGTGGCCTTCTATAAGTAGTAGAGGGAAAGCACATGAAATTTTTTAATAGAAAAAGTGATACATTCTTATCATGAATAAATCCAAAAAAAATCATCATTATCAAACCTTATAAAATA